>OX638370.1:77854003-78491645 GCA_951812925.1 Calliopum simillimum | reverse complement strand
TGTTTTAGCAAAAGAAAACTCAAAATATGTTAGGCGCCTGGTGGACTTGAGAATGTAAAATATGAGAACCGAAACCTGAGCTCAGGTTATTATAGGTCCTTATTTTTTATAGCCGTTTATTTTGAACTTTGATCTGCTTATTATGAATCTAAACTTGGTTTTTTTTCTATCATGTAAGGATCTTGAGTTATCCTCGCTTATAGCTTGTTATATAGCTCTAAGTAGGCCTCAAAACAGTGATTTTTGGACTTCTAAGAAAAGATAACTCAGAACTCTTACATGATTGAAAAAATCCTAGCTTAGATGCGTAATAAGGAAATCCCAGTTAGTGATGAGCAAAATTAGTCTTAGTCTTGATTCTTGGTCTTGGTCTCGGTATTAGACCAAGACGCTGATATCATTGCTAGACCAAGACTTCTGTGGTCTTGGTCTTGCTCAGGATTATCATGAAGGCCAAGACTGCTTTTTAGGCTTTCGAATTTATAGTTAATAGATGTGTCACGCCCGTTTCAAGCATAAAATCATATCTCAATTCGAAATTTGGCATCTTCGAGACCAAGACTTAATGACCAAGATACAATATGCAAGAACAAGACCAAGACTGCTATGATCTTGGTCTTGGTTTGCTATAAAAAACTAGGGCGCAAGACTTAATAGGCCTGGGCAGGGAGTAGGGAATAAAGACCCTTGCTCCTAGGTACATCTACTTTCTAGTAACTTGGGGTACTTTTTATTAAAATCTGAGCTCAGATTTCAGACTTCAGTTGTCATGTTTTGCATTCACAAGTCCGTCTGGATACCGCTCTTATACTCAGTTTCTTTTGACTCGTATATACAATTGAGAAGTGGCCGTACCAAAGGGCCAAAGTACTTAGTAAAGTAATCTCATAGATATTATGTGCCATAATAATTATTTGACCGGTATAATTTTTTTAATATAATGCCATCAATTCCACGCCATCGAGTCAATTTTTCGTGAAAACAGAAAACAATTATTATCATTTCTAACAAAATGTCCCCGACTCATATTATGACACCACTTTTGGCTCGAAATGGTACCTAGGCCCTTTGGTGCGGACACTCCTCAATTGTATTAATTTTCGAATCAAGTTTAACCGATCACGCCCATTTTTGATCCCAGATAGCCTAGTAATATTGTTTTCATCTGTACCAAATTTCATACGTCTAGCCTTATCTGTTTGTTTACAGAAGGGCCAGTCACGACTCAGCAGGGCTATCAAGGTTCAACATACAAAACTGAAAAAATCAAGAAAATATATTTTCGCCATTTGGAGCCGATTGACGACCGTTTGTCATGATCTTGTACATAACGGCCACCCAATAAATATAATAAAATGAAAAATCTTTCATTTTTCATATGTAGATAGAGGATATTGCATTTCACAAAATCGATTGCTGTAGATAGTGAATTTCTTTAAATGGATAAAAGTAGCTCTGGAAGCAAATTTTTCGGTTGGAATTAATATCATAGATGCCATTTGTCTCAATGAAGGTTTTACCATCAAAAACTAATTTTCGTGAAAATTGTAGATAGAGGGTATTGAATATAAGCCGTCGATATATATTTTAAAACAATAGCAACAAAAAAAAAAAAAAACAAAATTATTTAAAAATTTTCAATTTCAAAAGTACCAACATGACTAAAAACTTTAAGGCCCGGATCCACAGTCATTAGATAACTAATGACAAAAGTTTAACCAAAAACATTTTACTTTTAGTCATTAGTTAGCCATTAGTTAAACACCCAAATGCCATAAGTTAACTGAAAGCTAATGCTGAAGAAATATAATACACATTAATTTTGTGAAAATTTTAAAAATGTTTGATGATATTTACGAAACAAGTTTTAAGAAATCGCCCGGTGCATTTCGTGGAGTACTCATTTTTACTTACATCCGCCACGGGCACCCACGCAATAACTTTTTCACGAGCCACTAATTCTACTAGAATAATTATGTACATCTTCATCATTAAAATTTGCGGGCGTTTTCCATTGTTTTTGTTATTTTGTTTTCCCAACCCCAAACAAGCAGAAGTTTTCACAAAATCCACAATTATTTTTTGCTTGTTCAACACTGTGAATATGAAACATTAGTCACCAATTTAGTTAACTAACTGGTAAACTCATGACTGTGAATCCGAGCCTAAGTCTTTTATGCTTAAAATTTATTTTCGATTTTTCCCCATCGATTGGTGCAGTAAAATTTTGTTTCAGAAATGGGTGCAAAACGGTCACTTAGAGGGATCGAAGACACCTCTGTTCATGTCAAGCTTTCCTCATAAATTTGTGCAATAAAATTTTTTCAGAAATGAGCCTGAAACGGTCACATTTTATCGTTCAGCTCTTTAGATAACTAAGTATGCAATTCTTATACTTCACACGGCTCGTTTGAATTTGTTGGTTTGAAGTTGGTTTTACCTCGATGTTGGCGCACTCCAGGTTTTTTGCTGCAAAATTATTTACTGGGTTCGAAATATACAGAAAATCGATTTTCAGGGTCGAATTTCACTTACCAAAAGGTCTACACATTGTTTCTGTATAAAAAAAAAAATTATTCTAACCTGAAAATATGAAAAAATTCAAAAAACCACGTTTTTTCGATATTTCAGCTTACGATATTTTAAAGACGAAGAAAGTTATCGATATAATTTAAACTGATTTTTGAAGTAAAAGACTGGGGCTTCAAGCTGCCTTATCAGAATTTGTGGCTAAGGATTTCCTTGTTCTGTTATATAACTTCAAACATTTCGAAAACAAAACTTTTAGGTTAAGATTTCTTAAAAACCATACGACCTATAGCAATTTTAAAGTTTATTGTTTTCGTTTGTTGCTAATTTTCTAAAAACAAACGCAAAAAAGCACTTTTTTATTAAAATGTGCAAAAATAAATGGTTAAAAATACAATAAGGCGATCAGGTAGAATTCTCAAAATTACAATTTTTGAATCTACAAATAAATGGAAAACTAACAGCATACTCAGTTTTTATAGTTAATTTTGGTCAAACATTTTGTTTTTGATACCGAAACAATGTGAAGACCATTTGGTAACTGAAATTCGATTAGAGAAAAACTTTTTCTGTATATCTCGACCCCAGTGAATAATTTTGCATTAAAAACTCTGGAGTGGGCCGACATCGAGGTAGTCGCTGTGTCTTTTTTTTTAAATAAACAACTTTCATGTGACAAATTTTTATGAAAAGCTTTTTTAAAATCTTTTAACGTTAAGTTATATGAACTTTTAAGGATAAAAGTTTTCTTGACTTTTATTTATTTATTTTAAGAATAAAAGCTTTCTTGACTTTTATTTTTAAAGGTTTTTTAAACTTTTATTTAAAAAATATTAAAGTTTCTTTAAATTTTTATCTAAATCATTTAGAAGTTTGAAGTCTGACTTAAAAAAATTCAAGGTCTGTTTCTTGCCTCACTGATAATTCGAAATTGGGGAGCATTACTATGTAAATACGATAATTATATTAAATTATACTTATCAACGATTAAATATTATAATTAATGTTTGTACCAATAAGTCGAGAACCAAAACACTTGCCTATCCAATCGGACATTAAGTACTTACTACGGTTATTACAGCATTAAATGGCATACCCTTTAAACGTAAGGGCGTACTTCGCGATATCAGACTTAAATACTTAACATTGTATTTAAAATGAAAGTCGTTAGTGTTTTTGCAGACCACTTTATTTCAGTTTGTGATTACAACAATTTTAGTATATTTATAATTACAATATAATGGTGCAGAATATGTTTTTGTTTGCTCGTTAGTATTTGTTGGTCTGTTCATTCAATTTGTCTTAATTCTACGCAAAGTTTTATAACTTTCCTTTTTTTCATATAATGATGAATGTATTTTATATCTTAATTTCAAGTTTTCAATTGAGAAATGGCTCAGTAAAAAATGTAAAAATTTTTCATACGAAATAGATATGTACATATATATTGATAAATAACTGTATTATATAAAATATTAACGCTAAAGAATAATTTGCACTTAAATCAGTGAATGTGATCAGCTTTAAATCACATAAAAAAAGAAGAAAAAAAAAAAAAAAAAATCAAAGATTAGACACCCTCAAGGCTAGAAATGGAGTAAACGTTTGCATGAAGCGTGCAATAAATGATTGCCACCCCTAGAAAATGTGCCACGGTAGATTTTAGGCAAGATTTAACAATATACTTACATATAGCGATTTTTGAAAAATGTTTCTTTAGTTTAGGACGTACTGATAGATGGAATTTTAGTAACTGGTAGTTTTCTCCATTTAAAGCTACATAGGCATAGAGACTATCTATCATATAAACTATCTATACAAAATGAAAATTGCCATATTCTTTTAATGATGGTATCTTGGCAAGTTGTAATATCAAATCACTTACATATAAACAAGAATGATAATTATACACACATTTTGTGTAATTTAGAGTTTAGTTAACATTAGAAGAAAAAAAAAAAAAGCGATTCTCTCACAATTTCTTTTTTTTTTTAAATTTATATAAAATCATTTAATAATAGCTATTAAATTAAAACTTTTATATCTAGGCACAATTCTGTGCAAAGCTGGTAAAATATGGTAATGGATATTATCCCTACGCCTTCACGATATAAAATACATTTCAGAATATACCTGCAGTAAAAATATGAGACAGTCTACAAAAAATAATAGTTCACAGTTAGTACTAGCCCGAAACTAGACTACACACGAAAGCACTGGTTGAAGACCAGTTGTTAAAAGACTACTTCACACCACATCTAGCCCCGGACTGGTGTAAACGTAATGCAGAAGGAGACAATTGAAATTTCGTAGGACATCAACTCACAAAAAAGTACAGTGGCTTGTATGCAAAAGGGGTTGAAGTCGGACTAGTACTGGTTGGTAGAGGACTAGTTAATGAACTACACTTGAACTAGTCCGTTTGCCTGCAGGGATACTAAGACAGATTTTTTATAATTTTTCTCATCAAATTAAAGTTTGAATTCTATCTCCTGAAAAATTTATAAAAATCGGCAGATATGTAATATTTTGCCATCTTTTTACTGTATCAAATTAAATGAATTCTTTCTTTATAAATTTATAGATCAGTTTTAAATGGCTAACTATTTTGTTTTTGAAGAACAATTACTAGATTAAAGAAATCTTCGCAAATTCGACATAAAATCATGGAATTTTAAAAAAATTTTTTTTGATAAAATGAAACATTCGTAACAGTTCTATTCTTTATTTATCTCAGAAGTGAAAACAACAATTAATTTTTAAAACTTTTGGTTCCTTGGACGGTATTACAGAAATATCAATTTATTTCGAATTTCGATGCCTAAAAGTATGAATTTTTACTAATGATGAAACCCTTATTTACATGATTTTATAATATCCTTATATTATAAAGAAAGAAGTACGTTTTAGTTCTCATTTAGAGGCCTTAATATTGGCCAGAAACAAAACAGAAATTTCAATCAAAAATAGTCTGGAAAATTGATAAAATATGCACCTATCTATATACTTATGTGCTGAAATAGTTAGCAGTTTTTAAAAGTCTATAGATTAAGCTCTATTTCTATAACTTAAAAATGAATACACACGTATTATAAGCATACATTAGTATGTATGTATATTAAGCTGGGTCGCCAAAATAAATTCAAAATCTCCACATCCTAATATGTTCTTTGGCTTATTGTTAGACTTCCCACAAAATATTTTGGCTCTGGTGAAAACTTTGATGACCCTAGAATTTTTTTTGGGCCAAAAACACAAAATTTGTATGGAAAACTTTTTTGTTTGGCTACATAGAGCAAATCAAAAATTTACAAAAATTAAGCATATAAAATGGTTAAGTTATGCATCAAAAGTTTTTCGAAAATCGCGCTCTGGCTCAGGATATTGATTTTAGAAACAGTGAAAAATCTCTAATTTCAAACGAATCACCCGTTAAATATTTTGCCTGAAAGTATGCTACGTTTTTTCTAATTTCAAAAATGCTGTGTTTTATAATACTAGCATTCTTTTGAAATTTGTAATGAATTAATTTTCATTTTAATAAAGTCTTCACGTGATTTGAGTGTAGTGAATCGCGCTTTTTTATACGTTGCATACGATTGCAGCTCGTCAGTTGGTCGATTTTTATTCGTGTATTTTGAGATATTCGTTATTTTTTTAGCTCGTTAGTTTTGAACTGCTCGTTGGGTCGTCCACGTGTCCGTTAAATATCCGTACAATTGTAGTCAGAGTTGCAGGAATCGCGATAAAGTACCTGGAGACCGATCCCTGCTAGGTTGACAATCTGATCTTATTATTTTAGTCGCTGGTTTTTATTCATAGCTATTTTCTGTGATCAAATTCGTATCTTTTCTTTTCCAATTTTCATGCTTTCAAAATGATAAATTTACCGATGAGAATAATATAAAAAAAGCTCGGAAAGTATCAAATGGTATCGGAAACAATAGAATAATATCAAAACTTTAAAATTGATGGTTTTTGGTGAAATATTAAAACGTAAGGAAGACCCTAAAAAAGGAAAACCTAATAAAGCATCACTCCTGGTAAGAGAGAATGGGAGTTTTCCAAATTTTAAGTTTCCTCTAAAATATCTCCACATATTTCTATTGGACTAAAACCATAATATATATTTTTAAAAGGGCTATAAATTTTCGATTCCAAATAAGTGAAAAAATGCAAAATCAGTTGAGAAATAACTGAGCTACAGATTTTTAAGCACTCAGAGTCACCCAACAACAGTTTTTTAAGGCTAACTTAAAATTTTTAAGTATAGGCAAATTAAGTACTCGACTAGACCTATGTAGGGTAGAACGGGGTTAAATAACTACTTCTGTGTTTGGCACTCTGTAAAAACTTTTTTTATGATAATAATTTGAAAATTTCAACTGTTCCTGGTTTGTTAAACCCTTTGTTACAAAATTCATACGAAAATTTTTTTTCAAACTCTCATTGTTTATCCGGTATTTGCGTTTGAACAAAAAGTGTGAAATGGTTGTTATACCCCACTTGATGGGGTAAAATAACCAAACTTTCTTTTTATAATAAAAGTTATCAACATTGTTATTTTAAGGGTTTTTATTTTATCAGAACTTTGCAAAACGTTTCAAAAAAACAAAATTTACTTGAAAAGGTTTCTCTTGAGCTACATTAATCGCTGGCGTCACTTTCTTCAACGTAGACTACTTTTCTTGGAGGACCTCTTTTGGAGCGACGAGTATTATTTTTGGCTGCCGTGTCTTGGTTTTTGCTCGGAAAATTTCTTTAGAATCTTTTTTCCGACCTTACCGTTATTTGGTTATTTAACCCCACGTGCTTTTGTTTATTTTAACGAACTTGAGTGTGCAAAATATGAGTACCGAAAACTGAGCTCAGATTCTTATAGGTAGGACCGCAAGTAACAAATGTAAGCCCGGCTCCCTTTTCCCAAAAGTGTGACGTAATTTATTGACAGCCCTTAATATGGAATTACTTTTTCGTTTTATGGATATTAGACCGTTTGAAATTTTTTGTTGTTTCCTTTTTTGCTTTCAAACAGGTTTAATAGTATAAAGGATAGAAAGTATTAGTTCTGGTGCAAGGAGAGCCCATAATATTATTATTCACTGGTAGCGCGTCTTATTCTTCGTTGCATGATAAAAAGTACTTTTTTAAACAGTTTTGCGTGTATCTCATGAAAGAAAAAACTCAGACGAATGGAAATCATATCATTGTAAAAACGAGTGCCGAAAAGGTTTAACAGAAACAACTCTATTTTAATATATGCAATCGAGCTGTAGTTTTAAACTGTACCAATTTACAAGATGTGTTCACTTCGAATCTTCTGTTCCATCCTGAATAAAAAATAATTACTAAAATACGTAACTTCTATTGTTTTCATGTAGTATCTCACAACTCCCTAAAATTTTCTAACATTCGAAAAATAAATGTTTTTTTCTAGTAACTAAAATTTTTACATAAAAGATTATTTTCGATGAAAATTATGAACTAATACATACCATTAGTTTCGAAGTAGAGTTTGACGCTTTCAGATATGCAGGATATTGTGATTTTGGAGTAGTTCAGATTAAAAACGAACGGTCAAGATTCAACGAACCAGGAACATTTGAAATTTTCAAATTATTATCATGAAAAAAGTTTTTACAGAGTGCCAAGCGCAAAAGTGGTTATTTAATCCCGTTGTACCCTACATAGGTCTAGTCGAGTACTTAATTTGCCTATACTTAAAAATTGTAATACACCTTCAAAATCTTAAGTTAGCCTTAAAAAGCTGTTGTTGGGTGACTCTGAGTGTTTAAAAATCTGTGGCTCAGTTATTTCTCAACTGATTTTGCATTTTTTCACTTATTTGGAATCGAAAATTTATAGCCATTTTAAAAATATATATTATGGTTTTAGTCCAATAGAAATATGTGGAGATATTTTAGAGGAAACTTAAAATTTGGAAAACTCCCATTCTCTCTTACCAGGAGTGATGCTTTATTAGGTTTTCCTTTTTTAGGGTCTTCCTTACGTTTTAATATTTCACCAAAAACCATCAATTTTAAAGTTTTGATATTATTCTATTGTTTCCGATACCATTTGATACTTTCCGAGCTTTTTTTATATTATTCTCATCGGTAAATTTATCATTTTGAAAGCATGAAAATTGGAAAAGAAAAGATACGAATTTGATCACAGAAAATAGCTATGAATAAAAACCAGCGACTAAAATAATAAGATCAGATTGTCAACCTAGCAGGGATCGGTCTCCAGGTACTTTATCGCGATTCCTGCAACTCTGACTACAATTGTACGGATATTTAACGGACACGTGGACGACCCAACGAGCAGTTCAAAACTAACGAGCTAAAAAAATAACGAATATCTCAAAATACACGAATAAAAATCGACCAACTGACGAGCTGCAATCGTATGCAACGTATAAAAAAGCGCGATTCACTACACTCAAATCACGTGAAGACTTTATTAAAATGAAAATTAATTCATTACAAATTTCAAAAGAATGCTAGTATTATAAAAAACAGCATTTTTGAAATTAAAAAAAACGTAGCATACTTTCAGGCAAAATATTTAACGGGTGATTCGTTTGAAATTAGAGATTTTTCACTGTTTCTAAAATCAATATCCTGAGACAGAGCGTGATTTTCGAAAAACTTTTGATGCATAACTTAACCATTTTATATGCTTAATTTTTGTAAATTTTTGATTCGCTCTATGTAGCCAAACAAAAAAGTTTTCCATACAAATTTTGTGTTTTTGGCCCAAAAAAATTCTAGCGTCATCAAAGTTTTCACCAGAGCCAAAATATTTTGTGGGAAGTCTAACAATAAGCCAAAGAACATATGAGGATGTGGGGAAAAAAACGATTTTTTTTTTGTAAGGGGATCGACCCAGCTTAATGTATATAGCAAAAGAACTTATATGTATATTAGAGCGCCCACAAGATATATGAAATGTGCAAAGTTGTGAATTTGTTAGCTTCCCGTCCATTTCCTAAAATTAGAGGTCAAAAAAATAAGATCTCAAAAAAAAAATTTGGAATCGGTAGTGGAAAAAACATAGCCGGTTTTCGATCAAAGGTCGAAAAATTGACTTAAAAAAGGGAAGTCGCTTTAACTGCCCGTTACTTCAAAACTGTTAATTTTTTCAAAATATTTTCAAGTCAACTTTTGTAGAGCATGACTAGGTCAACATTATCTTCCTTAAAAGTTTTGGTCCAAAAATTAAATTTGTTGTTGTTTCGGTACAGAAACTTCAATTTATTAAGAATATTTTCATGACTTTTTTTCTATAAATTGTTTTTTTGTAATATTTAAAGGGCGGAATATTTGTTCAGGAATTCTTATATTGCATGGGATTAAATGTTAATTAATTCAACAAAAAAAAAAATTATTTAAAAATATTAAGTTTTAAGGTATGGAGCCGGTCTCAATGTTGGAAAAAAATTAGTATTCTAATCTTTTTTCTTTTTATCGCTACTTTCTTGGATGCAACAAAATGCATTTTTAGTTGGTATTAAATGCATCATTTTTGCCTTAAAAATGAGCTATGAAATGGGTTTGTGCGACTTTTTTTGAAAAAGTTATGATCATTTTAAAATGACATCATGAAAGTTAAAAATCATGTGTGGATTCTCTATAGCAATTGCCATATTGCTATATCTTTTATAATGGTATTTTAAAATGGTCATAACTTTTTAAAGCAAAATCATACAAGACCATTCTGTAACTCATTTTGAAGAAAAAAAAACAGTGCTAAGTGACGCATTTAATAAAACAGAACAAAACGATTTTGTGCGTGTTCTACACAACCTCAAAAATCGTGTTTTTTGAACATTAGGGGTTAGATATCTCACAAACCATAAGTGATACAGCAATTTCGCGCCCAATTTCGAATTCAACATCAATAACTACATCTAGAATGACTATTTTGATTTTGGTTTGTAGTCGTTTTTTTTTTTAAATACCGTTTTTCGACCTCATTTTAAAAACCATGCCATTAACCGATTTTGAAAACTTTTTTTTCTTATTCAGTAAATACTCAGGTGCAATTTCACATCTTTGTACAGTTTTTGACATCTTGATTGAAATTTTTTCCTGAGCTGCGTGCACAAAATTCGAAATTTTCGATTATCTCTGCTGGAACAGCCCAAAAACGCACTAAAACGAAAATAAATGCTATTTTCGTGTTCAGCAATCCCAAATTAGTTTAGGAAATATGACTACTAAAATGGTTTCTTACCAAATTAAAAATTAAGAAGGAAAAATTTTAAAAAATAAATTTTTTTTCTTAACTTTGAAACGGGCTCCATTTCTTAAAAACTATTATTTTTTAGTAATGTTTCTTTTGAATTAATCAACATTTAATTTTCTATAATACGAAAATTCCAAAACAAATATTCCACTCTTTAAAAGATACAAAAAACCAATTTATAAAAAAAAAGTCATAAAAATTTTCTTAGAAAATTTAAGTTTTTGTACCGAAACAACAACAAATTTAATTTTTGGGCCAAAACTTTTTAGTAAGATAATGTTGACCTAGTTATGCTCTACAAAAGTTGTCTTGAAAATATTATGAAAAAATTAGCAGTTTTGAAGTAACGGGCAGCCAAAGCGACTTCCCTTTTTTTAGTCAATTTTTCGACCTTTGATCGAAAACCGGCTGGGTTTTTTCCACTACCGATTCCAAATTTTTTTTTGAGATCTTATTTTTTTGACCTCTTCTTTCAGGAAATGGACGGAAAGCAAGCAAAATCAAAATTTTGCACATATGGGCGCTCTAATGTTTATACGCTCGTGTATTAAATTTAATTTTTTTAATTATCATTTTTGATTATCAACTTCATTAAAATTTTTCCATTTTGTACTATAAGTGCGTACAGGCTGCCATCTTTGATTTCATTATTAAACACCTCATCGCTGACAGTGACATGCACGCCCGATGGTCCAGTAATGTATATTGAAGTCTTTGCCACATTAACTGAAAATATTAGAGCCGCTGGCTGAGTATTTCGATTGCATGCCCCAGCTATTGAAAATAGCACCATTTTCTATGGATCGAGTATTGCCATTATTAGCGATGAACTCATAGAAGCCCGCTAGTTTGTAAAGCTTTTGCATCAACTCTTTCGCTGTGTTGGATATCAAATAAATCGCATTATAGCTGCTGCCATCCATGCTAACGTATATGGTGAGGCGTGGTGCAATCATTCTACAAGATAAATTAAATATTTAGCAAATATTTACTAAGATTAAAATAAATGTCTAAAATAATTATTTAGTACCTGAAGATCGATCCCTGCTCGGTCAACAATCTAGTCTTATTATTTTAGTCGATGTTTTTATTCATAGCTATTTTTTGTTATGAAACTTGTATCTTTTCACTTCTAACGGTCATGCTTTCAAAATGATAAATAAACCAATGAGGAAAAAATAAGAAAAAACTAGGAAAGCATTGAATGGTTTAAAAAAATATCAAAAACTCAAATTTTTTTTTGGCGAAATAGAATGCCCTAAAATAAATAAATGGGATATGCCACGCACCCAAAATATTTTGTCTTTTGTATGGCGGCTGAAATATCTTATCTTCAAAGGTTCTTAACTCGGAAAATAAGAATCCTATTGGAAAAATCCGAAAGGATATTTGGATAAGGAAGAGTGTAACTATCCGATGCTATTAATAAAAAAGAATTTCACCTTTTCTTGTAGCTACGCTGTAAGACTGAACACAGCGTTTTCTTCAACTTTAAGCAAGGATATTTCAAAATCCTGCAGGTATAATGACAGTTCTGCTGATGAAGACGGATTTAGCATCAAAAAGTACATGAGACAGCATATAAGAATTAAACAGTTCATTACATTTTTTTTTTGTGTCTGAGTTATCAACAAAAATTTTTATTTTGATGAAAAAGTGGGCGTGGCAATTAGTAAACAAAGCCTTCTATTTGTTATGCTTTAGATACTTCTGATCCAGATTCGAATACCAAATTTCATCAAAATATGTTGTATCATTTGCGAGAAACAGCATTTAATGTGTTTTACTTGTATGGGAGGTTCCACGCGCACTTTCGATATTTTGCCTACTTTCAGGTCGTAGGTGCCTAATAGCAAGTAAACTCCCTACCGTTAAATTCAGAAAGATTGCTTTAGTAGTTTTCTTTTTATAGCGCATTATATTTTTGTGGGCGGTGCCACGCCCTTTAACGAGTTTTCTCAATATAATGGCACGTGACATATTAATTCTTGTTTGCAGAGGTATAACCTCCAAAATTTTCATTAAAATCGTTGGAGTCGTTTTCGAGTAATATTGAATCAAAATTTTCAAGCGTTAAAAAGTGGGCGTGGCACTTCTTCGATCCCGCCCACTTTTTGTCTGTCACAAGGTATTATTAAGCAGTACCCGTCTACCAAATTTCATTCAAATACCTTGTATAGTTTGCGAGTTATGACCAAATCAAATTTAAAATTTAGGGCGGTGCCACGCCCCCTGGTGAGCATTTACAAAGTTGAAACCTAGCTCATTCTTCATTGTATTCTAATATCTAACACTGTTCTAAGTTTCATTAAAATCTCTGTATCCGTTTTCGAGAAAAAGTTTTGCCCGTTCCAAACAAACATACATAAGTACATAAGTACATACAATTTTATCTCGTACTAGAATCGACCAATGGTCAAAATTTGACCACAAATGTATTAAAAAGTTTTGGTACTTTTTGGACTGTTTTAGTACTTTTTTGGATATTTGGTACAAAATAGAAAAGCTCATTTATCATCCCTGGTATAACGACAAATGTGAAACAAAAAGAAAACAAAAAACATGAAGTCAGTGTTAATCAGCTTTTTGTCTTTCTCTTTGTGCTGTATTCCCTTTTCAGCTCTGTATGACCGCGTATTTTGCCGTTGTTAATATTGAAAAACTTGCATTTAATTTTACCTGGCTTAATGCCAAAATATTAAAATAGTTTTAGCTTTGTGCATATTTAAATACAAATTCCTTTCTAATGGTGTATAATTCGAAGTCGTGCTCCATTTCTAACATTGTGAAAAAAGTGGGACAAATTTTTGTCTTGCGTATTAATATATAGATAAGAAGAGAAGATATAGATTATAAATAAACTAGGTCTGATCTGATTGGTTTCTGAGTGAACACTTCTATGTAATCATCTATACCAGTTATATTAGAAGAATGTATAGTATATTAAACATCCGTATACCATCAGCAAGACCGCATATCTGGATTAAATCTTTCTTAGACATTCTAAAAAATTTAAAATAAAATTTACTTTATAGTTATAAATTCTATAGAATTGTAACTTAGAGAATATCGTGTCCATTAACATATGACCATTCCACCAATTTATAAGAGATATTGGAACATTAAAAGAATAAAATCATATAACATATCGATACCTTAGAGCGCTATAGTCCTATCTCCACTTTTTGCGATTTTGAGATTTTTGCAGTAATGGCATCATTGTGGGCTTCTTTATCGTATGAAAAACTGTGTGATGTCAAAAGACCACTAAAATACCAAAATATTCGATAATTAAGAAAAATCCTATCTCCAAACTGTAATTTTTTGAAGAGCGCCACTGTCCTATATCCACTGAATATTCAAATAAATCACATTTTTAAAATAAAATTCTTCGTTTTTCGCGTTTCATGACTTTTTGCGACATTTTAGTGAACAAATTTGGTTACCCCAAGGGCCCACTCTTGTTTGTCGGAACCAAAATTTCAAAAAAACAAAAAAAAAAAAATTCGTTTTTTTCGTTTTTTCTACGCGATGCATGACTTTTTATGACATTTTAGTGGAAAAAATTCAAAAAATGTACTAAATGTGTCGTTAATTTTAATAGTAGTGGAATTCTATATGAGGGCAAAAGTAATGACATACCACAAATTGGCTGGGATTTCGTTAGAAATTCATAAAATTGGTTAAAGACATTAAATTATGTTAAAATATACTATAGGTAAAATTATTGCATTTATCGTTATATCAAAATAGCAACCAATTGTAAATGACCACTGTTTGAAATCTTCTTTTTGCATTTCCCAACAATTGGAAAAATGGAGATAGGACTATAGCGCTCTAAGGTTTCGATATATCAAGTATTTATTTATGTTTGGAATTTACTGTTATATTTTACAGGGGGGAGCTATTCCCGATGAAGAGGAGGTGCTTTAGTCGGCAAGGCGTATAAGAGAGTCCGACACAACTGGCACCGTTGACTATCGGGCTTACAAACGTAAATGCTTTTCACTCCTTATCGGCGACGACTGTTTTTATTTATATCATACGACTTTTTTTAATATTACTGAACTTTTTATAAGTTCATGTGATTTTTTTCGATAAGTAGGGAAAGAGCGCCGCCTGCGGGCATGGTTCGGGTGTGGGCACTCCCCCGTAACTTATGACAGAAAACAAACACGGCTGTTCTGACAAATGTTAAGCGCGTGTTATGACAGCACGAAGATTTTGTGCATATACCGGAGCAAACAGACGCATTTGCTTTGTGCTGTGAAGAAAACAATTTTTGAATGAGTGAAAGTCAACTTAAAACTTTTTTTACATCATTTTCAAAGTGGTTGAATTGTGGAAAGATAGTTGAAAGTTTTTTGGAGGGAATAACCCATATTGGCAATATTACAAAACATATCAATTGCTTTCATTGAAGCATTGGATAAGTTATAAAACTATCTTGTAAACAAAGTTTTTGAAGTATTATTCGAAAAAATTTAAATTTACTGCTGCGTTCACTTTAATTCGACACAAGGTCATTTCCGTTTAATCTCAATTTTAATAAGGTTAAAGGAGCTTCACAAAAGTCACATTTATTATACAATAGTTAACTAAAAATGAAAAAACGTCCAATTTAGAAAGTCTTAAATAAGAATTCCAAAAATCCTGGCATTAATAGATTTGAATCCCGTGTTTTCCGGTACTTCAAAAAGGCCGGGATCCCGGGGTTGAAATCCCAAGTCTGTACATACCATTTGCTCTTTTTTACTGCGCATACAAGCAAGCGAAGAGAATAGCTTCCGCTTCCGCTGACAGCACAGATGAGTAGTTGAAGATTCACAGTGATGAATAATAAATATGAAAATTGTGCCGCAATCACTTGCTTATTATTTATCCCTTATAACTAACGTGACCATTAAGTAGTACAACAAAAAAAAAGTTCGGCTTACAGCGCCCATTTTTAACGAATGATTTATCCACCAACAATCTGTGTCTGATATTGCTTGTTTTTAGTGAACCACTTTAACTGTTTATCCTTTTCAACAGAGCAAAGTAGCTGTACGATGAATTGACAATCTGAAAATAAAAATCTATATTATATTATTATTATTATTTTTTTTTTTTAATCTTAACTTGGCTTTTTCATGCAACTAAGTGGTTTTTTTGAAACTAGCTGTTATTTTCAAAAATTTTTTTATCAAGCCGTTTCAGAGATGTTCAGGATGATGAAATTTACGTCGAAATATTAAAAAAAAAATTTATTTTACGCCCCTTTTCGGCGCATTTTACAACGTCGCCATATTGAAATTTTTAAAAGCGCCACTGGGCTTTCGAAAGCTTTTAAAAAAACGAAAATTTTGGGATCCAAAACTTTATTTTTCGTCCCCACAAGTTCATATTAAAATATCTTACTTTTAAAATTGTGAATACTCTTTAACGAGGAGTCGTACACAAAAAATTTAAAAACTGTTCAAAAGATAATTGAATTCTGTGTACACCGTATTAAATTTTTTTTTGGAGCCACTCATAGTCTAAAAGATATTCTTCAAAGGTTTCGAAAATACTGGTTTTTGAAGGATATCTCTGAAACGGTAAGTCATACGAAAAAAAGCAACCGTGTACACATTGACGAAACCGTTTAGAAGTTATTCAATAAAAACCGGTTTTTTTTGCCATTTAAAGGTTTTTTTTTTAATATCTTCTAAACGGTTACTTCAATGTGTACACACATGGCTTATGTTTTGTAGATCTTGTGATTCTCTACAAAATTGATGCTATTGCTTTTTATCGTATGACTTACCGTTTCAGAGATATCCTTCAAAAACCAGTATTTTCGAAACCTTAACGGTTTTTGAAGAATATCTTGTAGACCATGAGCAGCTCCAAAAAAAATTGAATACGGTGTATACAGAATCCAATTAACTTTTGAACAGTGTTTAAATTTTTTGTGTACGACTCTTCGTTAAAGAGTATTCACAATTTTAAAAGTAAGATATTTTAATATGAACTTATACGTGGGCTGCTCGATATATTTCTGGCCTAATAATGAAAATGCGAATATTTATCATCAAAAATGGTTTTATTGTTTTTCAAAGTATTCTCCAGCATGATTTAAACAATTTTGCATGCGCTCAAACCAATTGTCGAAGCACTTTTTCCACTCCGATTGAGACACCTCCAAAACATGGTTTTTGAACGCTTCATCAGCATCTTCTGGCGCCGAAAATCATTGACCACGCATTTTTTTCTTGATGTGCGGGAATAGAAAGAAGTCATTGGGTGCCAAGTCAGGGCTGTACCCATCACTTCGACGTTTTGACCGGTCAAAACGGCGCTGGTTTGAGCCGATGTGTGAAAAATCACATTGTCATGGTGAACAATGATTCGTCTTCTCTTGTTCGTTTTTCCAATTTTTCCGAAGACTTCAGGCAAACAAATTGTGGTGTAATACTCAGAATTGACCGTCCTACGTTGCTCAAGCGGAACAGTCGCTACATGACCAGTTTTGCCGAAGAAACAGGCGACCATTTGCTTCGTAGTGATTCTTCCACGAACAACTTTCGTTGGATTTGGCTCGTCTTCGAAGACCCACACGGTCGATTGCTGTTTTGTTTCGGGCTCATACGCACAGATCCATGATTCGTCATCTGTGACGATCTTACAAACGTCTTTTGACTGAACCGATTTCGTTTGCCTATTTATATAATGAGAAAGATTAGAGGACGCAATGGTGGCAATTGGTTATTCTACCAGTAATATTACAGGAAAAATAATTATTCCAAAGTTAACTTTAAACACACTTTGAGTCTAAATTGGGTAGCGGTACAGAGTTATCAAACAATTTTTTAAAATTTTTCTTTTACAGTATAAATATAAAATTAACTCAAGAAAGTTGTTAAATAATTTCTAATTAGTTCTGGGTAAAATTACGCTTTTATTTTTGGACACTCCATTTTTCTTAAGATAACTCAAACCACAAATATCAGACCTTCCTATATGGACTGCTTTCGGCG
This sequence comes from Calliopum simillimum, assembly GCA_951812925.1. Classification (NCBI taxonomy): domain Eukaryota; kingdom Metazoa; phylum Arthropoda; class Insecta; order Diptera; family Lauxaniidae; genus Calliopum; species Calliopum simillimum. The sequence continues at coordinate 78,473,862 of OX638370.1, read as the reverse complement.
AATAATCCTGTTTACAAGAACATCCAAAATTCTGCTTTAATAGGCCGTTCGAAGGGATATACATCCTTCGGCAAAAGCATTTGGCACCCCCAAAATTTACTACTAATTTTCAAACTAATTTCAATTCTGTTATAATCCAGAAATAAAAGTTTTTTTACTCTTTAGAATACCGAACATGAATGAACAAGCATTCACTACTAAATTCACAAGAAAATTTAATTTTATGTTTTTAGTCGCCAGGTGTTTTATGGCCCTAAAAATATGCCGCATATTGTATTATCCCGGCATCGTGTTTATGATAGTACTTTTGGCCAAGGCCGTATTGGTATTGCTGACTCAAAAATTGGTATAAATATTTACTTTTGTTATGACTCTTTGCAATATGCACGGAAAGTGACATTTTTGTTGGACATTGTTTTCCACAAAATTGGCAGTTATACATTCCAGCCTTTTGACATTCTGAAGTGTGTTTATCAAATTCATCACGTTTATTGAATCGTTCGCTGCATTTCTCGCATATCAGTCGTAGTTGCTTGTGTTTCGCGAGTCTGTGGCTGTTTAACGACATCCATGTTGTACTTGAATACTCGCAATCCTATTAATAAATTTGACTTCTTGAATATTCTGATGGAAAACTAATTATGAAATATAAAGAACTCACATCAGCATCACACATATATTGCCTCATTAATGGGAACGAGTTTTTTCTTTCTTCATATATTTTATGAGAGCTTAAATGAACTCGTAGCTTTCGTAGCTCATTAAAGTTAATTGAACAGAATGGACAGTGATATACTTTATCCAGATGTATGCCTGAAGCACGGTGCATCCTTAGATCTGAACGCATTTTAAAAGGCAGTTCGCAATATTCGCAAACAAACACTTCTACGAGAATTTCTTCTTCAATTTGTGCGTCAAAGCAATTGGAAGTATTTACTCCTTGGTGTTCCTGAAATTGAATTGTTTATATTGTGTACTCTTTAAGTTAATATTTTTCAATCAACTACCAATAATTCATTTTTATCTCTTCCAATAAGTCCACATACTGTGCAAACATTGACTTGTACAAATACAGATGACTCGTGAGTTTTTAGGTGATGGCGATAATTAACTTTACTTAGAAAAATTTTGCTGCATATCTCACATTTAAAGGGTTCTTCTTGGTTATGATGGGATTTCTTAAAATGTATTAACATGAATTAATATTGTAGGTAGACTAATTATTTTATACACACCAAATGATTTTTCAGCTTAAATCTGTAAGAAAATGACTTGGAACAATCATCGCACTTGAACTTTTTGGATCGATTATGATTTGCTAGATGTGTTTCATAAATAGTTTTATTGTTAAATATCCGGTCGCATCTAAAATTTATTCAAAGAAAATAAACGTTACACAAAGTAATTGAGTAGGGGAGATTGGGGAGTTTTGCAACATACGGAGTTGTGCAACACGTCGATAAATGTCAAATGACAGTAGTTGTCATGTGTCCAACTACTGTCAATTGTTTGTCTCGATACGATCTAACTTTTTCACCAGCACTCGTCACGTCAATAGATATTCTTCGTGCCGCTCTTCATTGTGCGTTGAAAAATTTGTCGGAAAGTTTAATTGGCCTCTTGTGTTTGCGGTGTTTTTAGTCACTTGTTGAAGCTGATCATAAAGGTCAGTATATACAAAACATTCTTTTGTAAAAATCCTTTCAACCCATGAAAGTAATTATGCTTACGAAGAAAATCTTCCAACCGAAAGTTGCGGCGAAGAAAATCTTTTTTTTTGAAATTGCGGCGAAAAAAATCTTTTTTGAAATATGCGGACAAGAAAATCACTTTTTATAAAATGTGGCGAAGAAAATCACTTTTTACAAAATGCGGCGAAGAAAATCTTTTAATTTAGTGAATACTTCGACGAGTTACGAAAATAAACATTTCACTTAAAATCACAGCGAATGAAGCGAGATTTTCTTCGCCGCATTTTGTAAAAAGTGATTTTCTTTGCCGCATTTTGTAGTAAGTTATTTTCTTCTCCGCATTTTGTAAAAAGTGATTTTCTTGTCCGCATTCGCACAAAAAAGATTTTTTTCGCCGCAGTTTGAAAAAAAGGATTTTCTTGTCCGCATTTAAAGAAGAGATAGTCTTCGTAAGCACCGGCGATATGATGTATCGATGCCACGGTGGCCATTTTGAAAATGTAGAAAGTGGGGAGTTGCGCAACAAAATTTGTGGGGAGTTGTGCAACACGCCACATTTGATAGTTTTCAACCCGAGTTCAGTTTTTTCATGCGTATATCGCATTATTGGTGAACAATTCGTATTTTTAATGCAATTTAATGGATTTTCTTCACCGAACCAATAATGAATAATTTCTTTGCTAACCTTGACGCAGTAATGTTTCAGCAAGGAATAACTTTCGAAGCGCACAGAATCTGGAATATGGATGAGACCGGCTGCTCGACCGTGCCAACCAAGACTGTGCAGGTGATTGCATGGAAATGAGCAAGGAGAATTGGACAGAAAACATCAGCCGAAAGAGGCACAAATGTCACATTGGCCGTAACTGCTACTGGGCAGTCGATTCCTCCCTTCTATATTATCCCACGGAAGAAGATGCAGTCGGCGTTTATGGATAATGCTGCTCCAGGTGCTGGATGACATCGAACGAATTTGTTAAGTTTTAGACACATTTCATTAAGCATGCCAACGCATCGAAAAATTTGCCAATTGTATTGCTCTTGGACAACCACTCTTCCCATCGCAGTGTGGAAACCATAGATTTGGCACTTGAATACGGCATCTTAATGGTTTCGTTCCCTTCTCATTGCTCACATCGTATTCAACCCCTCGATGTCAGTGTATTCGGCCCATTCAAAAAGATGTCCCATTCTCAGTGCCAAGCTTGGATGAAGAGCCGTATCGGCAGAGTTTTGGAATTGCATCACATAGTGCTTATCGCTGATAAATGTCTTGATGCAAGTGCGTTGCCGAAAAATATCAAATCTGGGCTTAAGGCAACGGGAATTTATCCATTTAATCCGAATGTATTTACTGCTGAAGACTTTGAAGCGGTTGAGCTGAGTGGGCAAAACCAGGTCTCTAACGTTGATGATGATAATCCTCGCGACTTGATAGTTACTGAAAATGCCATTGGAATAGTTGCGCATGAAGAAGTAACATCAGCTTCTGTAATCGCCATAAATTGCATAAAGAATATTCATCAAAATATGTTATTTTCTTTTATTTAAAGCTGTGTTGCACAACTTCCCAAAAACGAGTCTTTTGCGCTAACAATCATAACTTTAGGATTTCTTTAAATTTCGACTGAACCCATTAGCCAGAAGTTGTATTTTGAGCCATACTAGAGATTATATATACTGAGATGCCAAAAAAAAAAAAAAAATGAATTTCATAGTTTTTTTTACCTGCAACCAAACCTGTCGCACAACTCTCCATTCTCCCCTACGTAATTTTTTTTTTTTTACTTTAAATTTAAACATACTTAGCACATATCAGCCGATCTGCTGGCTCATGTTCGTAATATACGTGTTCGAAAAATTGCTCTACATTGCCGTAAGATTTATCGCATAAAAGACAAATTTTTGGACGCCTCTGAGCCATATGAAATTGCAGATGGAAACGTAATCTGAAAAATAGAATGAAAACAAAAAAGATAACAAAATTGGATCTGGAATAATGAGAATGGTGGTAAATTTTTCAACAAAGTTTCAACAGCAACAACAACAAAGCTATCCGTCACAAGCTACAAGCTTATTAACATTTTTTGAATAGGACATTTCATTTGGAGCGGCTCCCTGAAATAGCGGCAGAAAATTTTCGTTGGAAATAACGCCAGAAAAATCTACATACAAAATTCTGACGTTATTTCCATTTTATTTTGGAAATAAAACCAAAAATTAACTTGGAAATAGCGCCAGAAAAGTTTTTGGCTTCATTTATAAAACAAAATATTTTCGGGAGCCATTTGGAGCATTCCACGGTAGGTACGGGACTAACCAAACAACAAACCAAAATGTTATTACACAAAGCATCTAGTACACTTATTTTGTGTGATGGACACTTTATCAAAAACATATATGTGTTTCAAATAAATTTAACCTTAAAGTCAAACGTCTTTACTGGTTGCTTTGACCAAGGTAGCAATTGAGTTTAGAAAATAAGTTGATGATTTACAAAATTAAATTGAAGCCTGTCTGGGCTTACGGGATCCAACTATGAAGTACGTGCAGTAACTCCAACATTGAAATTGAAGATTTCAATCAAAAACATTGAGTCTGATTTCAAACGTACGGCTGAAGAGGCATCATATCCTTGAATTACCTTTCAGAAATGTTTAAATTGTATATATTTAATTGCATTTCACCACTGGAGTCAAGGACGTATCCAGTGGAGTAGTTTTTGGGGTTGAACCTCCCCTCGAACGAGAAGTCCCAATTATACAGACCATAAATATGATTTTTACAAGAAATTCCCCCGGAAACAAAATCTTGGCTACGTCCTTGAGTGCAGTGCAAGCTTGCCTGTTATCGCTTGTCGATAGATTGTTAATAAAAAGATTTAAAAAAAAGCAAAACCTTTTATATAATTATTTTGATGAAAGTATTAAATTCTATAGAAGAGCTCAATAGTAGGTAATTATTTGAAAATTTGGATGTCTTTAAATTTTTAGCCCCGTTGGAAAACTTCGAGTTGATGTTTTTATAGAATTTTATAATTATGTGTACACATTAAATAAAATGAAAGAGCTAATATGTGTCGTTAAATATCAAAACTGCCTAAGTCCCTCTCAGATTTTTAGGCAAAATATAGAATAAATTGCATTGAATTGTTTTTAATTTATTTTATTTTGCCCACATATCAGAAGTCCCTTAGGCAGTTTTGATATTTAACTACACATATGTACTTACTTTCTAAACGTTGGAAATTCTATTTTACAGTCTTTGCAGTAGTTTGAAATTCTTCCTCTATTCTTAAATGTTCTGCAGCAGGAATGCTTGTTAAAATCCAAAAAGTTTGAAAAAGTCATACCGCAGTCAGGACATGCTCCAAATATGGATATTCTATATGTCAAATAGAAAACAATATGATTAAATAAGTTATTCAAATATAAATACATGGGCATATCCGAAAATAATCTTCTCTTATATGACCCAGGTTTTAAGAAAATGTTTTTGTCATGAAATTGAAATTCCCAATAGGTGAACAAAAAAATTTCGACCAGAGGGTTTTATCTAAAAATTTTGGGAAAATCGAGATATCCGATAATATACGGGAGAGCACATATTTCAGAAGTAGTAGATATGTTACGGGGAATCTTTCCAAATATTCTGGAGTAAAGTTCAGAAAAATGTATGTGGGTCGTGGCGACACAATGGGTTAAAATTTCAAAATCGCTTATTACGGCCACATAACAGGTCCCAAAATTCTGAAAAAATTCAAGCAAATTTCTTGATGAAAAATAAATTGAGTTTGTGATGTTTTTTTAATTTAAGCGCCCCTTGCCGAGTAAAAAAACGAAAAACGCTAAGTTTTGGGTAAAAAAATGCGATTTTTGGAGATATGCGATCGAGCACACCATAGCAACACATAAGGCAAGATAGTGGGATATCTAATAAATAAAATTCAGAAAAATCGTATGTGGGTCGTAGCGGCAGAATGGGTCAAAAATTCTAAATGGCTCTTTACGCCCACATAACAGGCCCTAAAATTCTAAAAAAATTCAAGCAAATTCATTGACGAAAAATAAATTGACTTTGTTAATGATGTTTTTTTGAGAGTTTTTCGCGTTTGCTTTAATCAAAAAAAAAAAAAAAAAAAAACAAACAAAGTCGATTTATTTTTCGTCAATGAATTTGCTTGAATTTTTTCAGAATTTTAGGACCAGTGGCTTTGGTTACCCCATCATGAAAACCCAATAAAGTCCACGGCTGTTGTTCAAACTTCAAATCTGGATTGTTTTTATGGAATTATAAATTACTGTCCTTCGGATTTTATTTGATATTGATTAAGGTGCAGCAAAATTCAAAAAAAATGAGTGCATCAAAAATTATCATAGATTAAGATCTTAAAACAAAAACTGCATACTTAGTTTTGGTCAAAACCCCCGAAAAGATGGCCCGCCCGGGGCTTGAATGAAGGTCTAAATGACAAAAATCATTGTTTTTTCGCAGTTTTTTTATTTTATCTCAAAAACCACGAAACTTTTGGTAGTAATTCTTCCTAAATCTATGAAAGGGATTAATTTTCTACATTTTTTGTTTTTTTCTCATAACTCTACAGTGAAGTTTACCCTATGGAAGTCCCGGAAGAAGTTAAAATCTTTTGATTCAAAAAACGGTTTTTTTCCTATAACTCAAGATACAAGAGACACACAAAAACTTTAGACCTCAATAAATGTAGGAAATCTGTTTTCCTATAGTTTTGCTTTAAAATCTTTATTTCAAAAAAAAAAAAACGGTTTCCCGCTAGAGGCCGAAATTTGTTCAAAATAATTGTGTATCATGTAAAAGTGACCTTTTTATGTTTTTGTTTTGAAACATACCCAAAATTATGATAAGAAACTAATGAAGAAGTCAAAAGCTTTCAAACGTGGTCTTCAAAGTAGGAATCGGTTGAAATTTCCGCGAGATATGACAGCATTTACATACTTGGTATTTTTTGTAAAGTTCTAATTTTGGGTACTTTGTTTCACAGGGTATTTTGAATCCACAACTTAAGATTTTTTTATGTTTATTACCTTACGTTAAAGGACGATAAGCAGAGCAACTTTCAGGACCAAGAATGTCAAAATCGGTTTGTAGTTTCCTTGCGAATTTCAGCCTGAGAGTTTGGATTTTTTTCAATTTTTGTCAAATACGGCTTTTTTTGAGTATGAGCGACTGTATACCCTAAATACCGTAAAAAATGTTTACTAGTATATCCAAAAAACAGTAGAAAATATGTTTTGCTATATTTTTTTCCTGATAGTCATCTTTCCACAGCTTTGTGCCCTAGAGGCCGATTTTTGTGATAAAAAAAAATCGAATTTTTAGAAATTTTTATTTCGGAGTAATCTTTTGATGTTTTTGCTAGCAAATTTTCCCAAAATTTTTGTAAAGAACTTAAGATAAGGTTGAAGGCTTTCAAACGTAGTCTTTAGAATAGAAATCGACTGAAATTTACGCGAGATATTACAGTTTTTATATGCTCTTTGATACAAAAAAATAACCAAAAATCATATCTGCACAATAAAAAAATACTCTTATGTCTCTCTCTTATAACTTTTATATCTTGCGTAAATTCCAACCGATTTCTTTTTTAAAGACTACGTTTGAAAGCTTTTAACTTTTTCTTAAGTGTCCTTTTAAAATTTTTGGAAAATTTGCAAGCAAAAACATCAAAAGGTCACTTCGAAATAAAAATTTCTAAACATTCGATTTTTTTTATCACAAAAATCGGCCTCTAGGGCACAAACTATTAGCTGTAGAAAGATGACTATCAGGAGCAAAATATAGCAAATTATATTTCCCACAGTTCTTGGGATATAATAGTACACATTTTTTACGGTATTTAGGGTATACAGTCGCTCATACTCAAAAAAAGCCGTATTTGACAAAAATGGAAAAAAATCCAAACTGTCAGGCTGAAATTCGCAAGGAAACTACAAACCGATTTTGACATTCTTGGTCCGGAAAGTTGCGCTGTTTATCGTTCTTTAACGTAAAGAAATAATCATAAAAAAATCTTAAGTTGTGGATGCAAAACACACTGTGAAACAAAAATACCCAAAATTAGAACTTTACAAAAAATACCAAGTATGTAAGAATTATCATATCTCGCGCAATTTCAATCCGATTTCCATTCTAAAGAGAATGTTTAGAAGCTTTGAGTTTTTTCATTAGTTTTTAATTAAATTTTTGGGTATATTTTAAAACCAAACAATAAAAGGTCGCTTTTTCATGATACACAATTATTTTTAACAAATTTCGGCCTCTAGCGGAAAACCGTTTACTTTTGGAATCAAGATTTCAAAGCAAAACTATAGGAAAGCAGATTTCCTACATTTATTAAGGTCTTAAATTTTTGTGTGTCTCTTGTATCTTGAGTTATAGGAAAAAAACCGTTTTTTGAATCAAAAATTTTGAACTTCTTCCGGGACTTCCATAGGGCAAAATTCACTGTAGAGCAATGAAAAAAAAGCAAAAAATGTAGAAAATTAATCCCTTTCAAAGATTTAGGAAGAATTACTACCAAAAGTTTCGTGCGAAAAAACAATGATTTTTGTCGTTTAGACCTTCATTCATGCCCCGGGCGGGCCATCTTTTCGGGGGTTTTGACCAAAACTAAGTATAATCTTTGATGCAACCTGCAATTTTCCCATTATTTCGAAAAAGTGCTGCACTCTAATATTGATATGATTTTAATTGATTGGAATTTAATTGCTTTGGTTTGATTTTTTGATAATTTAAAAGTTCGGGCTTGAAGTCCATTATCAATTAAGTGGCACAATAAAAGTTTAAAGCAATTATTGTCATTTCGTAATGGATATTACTGATATGGGCCTTTATTTCCACGGCAATCCACCGAACTTATGTAACCTACTTAATATATATACACATGTATAATACCCGCGAAGATCGTAGTGTCTTAGGATGATATGTCTCGCTAAAATCCTTTCATTTTCAAGTAAATCCTCACATTTATCCAATGTACAAAGGAAATGTCTGCTTTTAGTTACATGTTGGAGTTTTATGTGATCAAACATATCCTGATGATATTCAAATTTTTCCAAGCATACCTAAAATAATAAAAGTTAAAATTTCTTTATATAAAATAAATATTTAAAAAATAAATTAAATTAAATAAATTATTACGCTGCATTGACTTTTTCGTTCTAGTTGGATTTCTTCAAGATTACTATTAATTATGGAATCGGCATAGGTTTGTATATCAACATCGTCAAAAATATCCAATTCAAGAGAGGGTTGAGGGATACAAACATCTTCTGGAATAGAAATTAAAAATGTTGTCCCCAATCAATAAAGCTTAAACATTTTAATAGTTTACATAATTAAACAAAATAAACCTTTACTTTTTTCTGTAGCTTCTACATTTGAAGCATGATCTTCTTCAGATCCTAAAGTTTCAAAAGCGTCTTCCAATCCATTAGTAGAAATTTCCGTTTCCGTTGAGGACTCGTAAAAGCCTTTGTTACTGTCGTTGGATACATCTACTCCTGGAAGCTCTACATCCGAATTATCGGCATCGGTTTCAAGCAACTGCCTTTGTCGCTCTGACTCGTCAAACAATTCAATTAATTTGTTTACACACGGTTCACATAAAACTTGCTGTTCTGTTGGAACAAAGGGCACACTTAGTTGAAAGTGTTGCTGTAGCAGTCCCTCTAGTTGTAGATCTACTCCAGTTTCATCAAAAATTTCAATGAATTCCGTATTGTCACTGTTATTGCAGTATAAACATTTGAGTTTCAATTTTGATGCCATGTTTTTGTAAACTTTTGTTCATTTATTTACTAGAAAACACATAAAAAGAGATAGTAGCCCTACGATGAAACTAAATTTACGGAAAACTCACCTTATAACAAGTTATTGGTTTGATTCGTTTTTATTTGTTTACATAAAAAAAAGCATCAAAAATCTGATTTTTCTTCAAAGAATAAAACAGCTGTTTGTTGTACTTGTCAGGTTGTCAGTGATGGACATTTAGCAAACACAAGGCAAACTAATAGGGCTATTCTGGCGACAGTATTAGAGCTGTCAAACAGCTCACCACAGTCTTCACTGCTACGAAAGTAGCAACGAAGATGTTTTGGTATTCTGGCAGCATTTCGAAAGCTCTTTTCCGTCTTTATGAATACGACTTTTAATACCTGCTACGTAGGAGATCTTAGAGCGATCTTAAAACTATTAGTTGCTTGCTGTCAGGTTTTTATTATGTGAAAAGTGCAGAATTATGAAAAATTTTATTTTATTGCTTGTTTATAATTTTTTATCATAAAACAGCTGGGCTTAATGTTAGATTATCGACTGTTAATATTTTCTTTTTAAACCTAATTTGGCTTATTAAACTTTTAATTTTAAGAAAGAAAATATAATCAAAAATGTCTGGTCGGATCTACTTTCGGAGATATAGCCATCGAAAGATCGGGATATAGCTTTAATAAAAACCGATATAAGTTCGGAACCCTTAGCTGGATTTTGATAATATTGGTGGCATATGAAAGGTATTTTAACACACTACAAAACTGTTTTACACAAATTTTAAATCCGAGTCAACATTTTCGAGATATGGCGTATTTTCAAAAATTTTGACCAGTTTTTTATTTTTAAAGCACTGTTTTTTCAAAAAATGTCTTATTAACCTATAGTTTTTGTAACAAATTATGAAATCCTAATCAATTTCATTTGATTTGATATGCAATTTATGCCTCATTTCTTTCATTAACACATTTCTTTTATAGGAAAATAAAAAAGTAAGCCAAAGAAATTTTCATGAACAACAACAACGGAAATTTGGAATTTTGCTAGCAAACTATTTGATGGATATATTATAGACTGAAGCCGGTATTGGATTTCTGGGAGTTTTAAATCCGGAGCTGCGGCCGAAGCCACCCACTTACTCCTACACTTATGCCAAATTACTGTGGGAAAAAAAATCGGCCCAAATTTCAGAAAAATCGTAATATCTCGAAAACTACGAGCAAGATTTAGAAAATTTTTTGTTCAGTATTGTAGCTTATTAAATTACCTTTCATATGCCGTTTTTGTTAATAAGACATTTTTGGAAAAATAGTGCATTAAAAACAAAAAAACTGGTAAAAATTTTCGAAAATTCGCCATACCTCCAAAACCATGACTCGGATTTAAAACTTTTGCATAACGATTTTATAGCCAGTTAAAATACCTTTCATATGACACCAATATTATTAAAATCCATTAAGGGATTCTGAACTTTTACTGGTTTTCATAAAAGCTATATCCCGATCTTCCGATGGCTATATCTCCGAAAGTAGATTTGACCAGAACTTTCTGTTAGTGTTGTTGTAATTAATTTTGAGAGCCCTATTTGGGAAAAAAAAATATAAAAAAAACAACAACAGTTTTTAAAGTAAAATTGTTGCCTAAGATTTGGCAGTCGTTAAATTTTTGTTTGTATGAGTGATAATGATAAAGGGAAAAACAAAATTATAACTATTTTGGTTTAATATTTGTTCTAATAATTACAAAAGAAAAGAAAAGTTTGTGTAAAAACATATAGCAACAATTTCTGCACAATATTATGTGGCGCCGCGCAGGAAGAACTTATTTTGCATGTCAAAATAAAAAATGTAACCCGGCATCTTGCCTTGCTATCTGTCAAAAGTCTATAATCAAAACAAAGAATTTTGACATTTTCGTAGTTTAAGAAGAAGCAGCATTTGTTATCACAGCGAGCCTTAACCAAAATAAAGTTTTATATCAACCACGTCAAATTCGGCGAATGCAGGATTATTCTACTTAAAAACACTAATTAATAACTGCAAATAAAAGTTTCGTACCTGATCGTCTGAAGAAGATATTGCATTTTTACTAATTTTTTTTCTTTGAGTGCATTTATTTTCATATTGTTTTAAGTTTTAAGAAAAAGATAAAAAACTGAGTATGCACAAAATTTTCTGTATGTTTTTAAATTTAAAAACTGCAAACCAAAAAATCGTGACTGATTCCATTCAGGAGATATTGAATTTTAAACTATTTTTTATGCTTTTTTTAAAAAACCCGGTTTTTTCGTATTTAAGACAAACACAAACAAAAACCAGTTATACTAATAGTCACTCCAGATGTGATTTTTGATGCTTAGTCCGAATCCGGTCTTAGAATTGTTATATTACATCTCGGTTTTGAGATATCCTCACATAAAAGTTTAAAAAACACAATTTTTTCCTATTTTTGAAGTTATATAACAAGACAAGGTCATTTTAAGCTGAAAAATCTGGTATGACAACTAATAGCCCGTCGGAGATATCTTAACCTAAAATGCTAAAAAAGTGCAAAAACATGATTTTTGGCTATATTGGATGTCATATGCAGGACGCACAAAATTTTGTTGTGAGTTTCTATCACCAGAATCATTTGGTACTCTTTTTTGGCTTCAATTTGAGCTATCAAATGGGTATTTCTAATATTTCTCTGCAAAGTTATGATCATTTTAAAATCACATCATGAAACTCAAAGTGAAAAATCTCGGTTTTTGGCTATATTTGAGGTTGTATACAGTACGGACGAAATTCGTCTGCCTTTTTTTACTGACTGGATCATATAATACCATTCTTTATCTCCAAAATGAGGTAAAAAGTAGTGTCCTATGATTATTTTCAACAAAGTTATGACTATTTTAAGATTCCATGCTGCAGCAATATAATAAATACTCGTGAGTGACACCCCTGTGAGTTTTGCACTCCATAATGTAATTTTGAAATGGTCATAACTTTGTAGAAAATAATCATAGAACACCACTTTACAGCTCATTTTGGAGATAAAAAACGGTACTACATGATCCGGTCAGTAAAAAAAGGCAGGCGAATTTCGTCCGTACTGTATACAACCTCAAATATAGCCAAAAACCGAGATTTTTCACTTTGAGTTTCATGATTTGATTTTAAAATGATCATAACTTTGCAGAGAAATATTAGAAATACCCATTTGATAGCTCAATTTGAAGCCAAAAAAAAGTACCAAATGATTCTGGTGATAGAAACTCACAACAAAATTTTGTGCGTCCTGCATATGACATCCAATATAGCCAAAAATCATGTTTTTGCACTTTTTTAGCATTTTAGGTTAAGATATCTCCGACAAACAAAAAGATTTCGATATCAATTTAATTGTGTTTTGAAGAAAAAAACTAGGGCTATTAGTTGTCATACCAGATTTTTCAGCTTAAAATGACCTTGTCTTGTTATATAACTTCAAAAATAGGAAAAAATTGTGTTTTTTAAACTTTTATGTGAGGATATCTCAAAACCGAGATGTAATATAACAATTCTAAGACCGGATTCGGACTAAGCATCAAAAATCACATCTGGAGTGACTATTAGTATAACTGGTTTTTGTTTGTGTTTGTCTTAAATACGAAAAAACCGGGTTTTTTAAAAAAAGCATAAAAAATAGTTTAAAATTCAATATCTCCTGAATGGAATCAGTTACGATTTTTTGGTTTGCAGTTTTTAAATTTAAAAACATACAGAAAATTTTGTGCATACTCAGTTTTTTATCTTTTTCTTAAAACTTAAAACAATATGAAAATAAATGCACTCAAAGAAAAAAAATTAGTAAAAATGCAATATCTTCTTCAGACGATCAGGTACGAAACTTTTATTTGCAGTTATTAATTAGTGTTTTTAAGTAGAATAATCCTGCATTCGCCGAATTTGACGTGGTTGATATAAAACTTTATTTTGGTTAAGGCTCGCTGTGTATCGCTGCAACCAGAGCAATTCAACCATGTTAGTTTGCACAATTTGACAAGTTCACCTCGAAAGCTTTTATGTGGTGAATTTATGAGCTTTTTCTAAAAGATTTCTGCGCCAGAATACCGAATGTCTTCGGGAATCTTAGAAAGTAATTCTGACATGTATTCAGAAAGACTTTCTGCTGTCTTAGCCAGAATAGCCCTATAAGTGGTTGCTTATGGTGCGCACTCACGATCAGATTTCTCGTCCAGTTTACTCAAGCATGGTCAGTGGTGTGTTCATGAATGTATCCATTGTCTACTACTTTTTCTCAACTGGTTGAGATTCTGACGTCACAATGACGACATTCTTAGCTAGAGTGTTCATAGAAGTGTGGTGAGTTTAATAGATTATTTTGTACTAGTTGAAAAGTAGTCGCCATCATTATAGTCGTTGAGTGTTAAGCTTTGCAATTGAGAATATGAATTTAGAATTGAATTGAATTTTTTATTGAATCTTAATCAACTGTACTGTAATATTTACAGCATAACTTAAGAAGAAGAATCTTGTATGAACGTGTATACGAAACTAAATTGAATGGATGGTGGCAGTTCGATTTTTTTCTTTTGTTATTAATATTTCATGTTTATAGAAAAAAATTCTGGCGGATCGGGTGGGCAAAACCCAAAAGCAACCACTAGCACGAAAATGAAATGCAGCAGCCATTCTTATACTTTTGGGTATGAACGTTTTCTGAACGCCCTGTTTCATAAAGGACCCTATTTCATTTAAAAACACAATTGCTGCATCTTTATTAAATCTAAATAGTTCAATAAAACGAGCCTCTGGCAAATGAAAGGGATTACTTCCATCTCTTAATGCTCGTCGGTGAATGCGTAACATATTTTTCCTATCATAAGCATCAGCCAACACAAACACAACAAAGTTCATTTTCAATGCTGAAATTAAGGGGACATTCGCTTTTGTAATTGAAAAGAAAAACACTTTTTAAAAATTTTATTATGATAAAACTATTATATTTATTGACAAAATTTCTTTTGGACATTGTTAAACACTGTTTAAGAAATATGAAAAATTTTTTTTTTTATTTTTAGTTTCCCTTAGCTGCTGTAGAGGGCGCCATCCAAAAGTTAATTTTTAAACGGTAGGAAATATTTTAGACCTCCTGTAACAGATTTTTGAAAAATTCAAAATGGATTTTATTCTTGAGACCCAAAACTATACAATAAGCCTTTAGAATTCATACTTTTTTACATTTTGAAGTTTTTGTATGATTATTTATGAAAAATGCGAAAAAATTGAGGGACTTAACCTCAAAAAATGCCCCGTAAAAAAAAGAGGGGCGGTTTTTTTAAAACTTTCAGAGGCTTATTGTTTAATAGTTTTTATGAGTAATCGAATGCTTTTTGGTTTTTTAAAATCCGTCGAGAAGATTCGGAGAAAAATTTCCTACCAGTTTGAAAAGTAACTTTTGGATGACGCCCTCTACAGCAGCCAAGGGAAACTAAAAATAAAAAATATAAAATTTTTTTCATATTTTTTGAATAATACTTAACAATGTTCAAAAGAAATTTTGTCAATAAATATAATAGTTTTTTCATAATAAAATTTTTAAAAAGTGTTTTTTTGCTTTTAATTACAAAAGCGAATGTCCCCTTAATGCAAATTAACAAACATTACAAACAAATTTCATGCTTTTATGTTATGTGACCGCACAAATTTTTGGTAAACAAGAAGCAAGTTCTCAATCACAAATACCAAATTGTCAACTCACCACAAAGATCTCAATATGTGAGTTTAATGACATACATAAACACTTGTTTTCTATCGGTAGAGTTTAGAAGACTGATTGAGCAGGATGTAACGACCAATAGAGAATTTCTCAACTGAGTTACATGAACTGATTTCTAGCCTGTTTCCACCGAAGATTTGAAATGAGATTAAGCCGTAAACAATTATATCCTGTGATTTAGCTGTAACTAACCTCATTTTTCATGTATTAACCCATTTTCTGCCGCTTTTCGAGTTTTTGAACAGCAAATTTTGTAATTTTCGTAGGTATTTTCTTCCTTGTCGGGACTTAAGTGAAGTTTGATGCTACATACCATATTACAGTTCAATGTTGCTTGTAAAATGATTTGAAAAATACCTCATTTTACTCAAAAATTTACCTTTTATGGAAAAAATTGCCACTTTTAAAAATAATTAATAAAACATGAGAGTTACAGGTTTAACATGAATAATTTAATTTTTTGTACCTATTTTTTACAATAGGTCGTGGCAAGAGATTAAAGTCATCGCAAGGGATCGTGACAAATAGAGAGATTTCATATTGGCCTCCTAGGAGTTAAAGGAGAATACATACATTGTTTCCAAAAAAAAAAAAAAAAAAAAACAAATTTAAAACAATAACTAGTAAGGGTGGTATCTGTGGCCTGACCAAAAAATAAATACCCTACACTGCATTTCAAGTATATTATTAGGAGAGTATAAAAACAAATTGCTTATATGGGAAGTGTCACGCCCTCGCCTCCGAGCTTACCTTGATTTTGCGTAGAGCTTGCATTTACTGTTCTGAGTGTTTGAGTAAAATTCGGTTAAGTTTTCTTAAAAAAATCTTTCAGTGTAGCATTTTGAAACTTTCGCTTATATGGGAGGTGCCGCGCCTTCTAATCCTACTTCATCTACTTTAAGCTCAGAGCTTACAATTAATGTTCGTGTTTGAGTGAAATTTGGTTGGATTATCTCAAAAAACACTTTCATTACATAATTTTGAAACTTTTGCTTATATGAAAGGTGCCACGCCCTCTTGTCCGAGTTAACCTAGATCTTGCGTACAGCTTGCAGAGTGTTTGAGTGTAATTTGGTTGGTTTATCTCAAAAAACACTTTCCGTATAACTTTTTGAAACTTTTGTTTATATGGGAGGTCCCAGCCCTCTAGTCCGAATTCGGCTAGTTTTTGCTCAGAGCTTATACTTACTTTCCCTAGTATTTATGTGTATTTTGCTTCTGTAATTGCAAATAATGTATTTTGAATATATTTTTTGTATGGGCGGTAGGCGTTTTCGTTGACCGAAATCGCTCATTTTCAATCCCACTTTTACGACGGAGGCAGAATACCAAATTTCATTGAATTATGTTGCTCAGTTATCCCAAAAAAAGGAATTTCCACACACACCCAGCCAGCCAGCCACCCAGCTAGCCAGACAGACGGACATGGCTATATCGACTCAGAAGGTGACGCTGATTAAGAATATATATATATTTTTCCATACCTGGCACGCCTCCTTCTCTGCGTTACAAAGGGAAGGACATCGAAGAAAATTTTTTCTTTTCCTGGTCATTAAAGCAAACACCTGCTCAATAGAAAGTCTTACAATGTCAATATCTTTAACTTTATTTGGAAGTATAGATAAGTCTTTTATATTTTTTCTGTTATTAATGTAAAAATGAACTTCCGGATACAAAAAACTCCATTTCAGTGAGTTCCTTCCTTATCATTGAACGAAAGTCTTTTAAACAGTTAAAAAAATGCCTTCTTGTAGAACTGCTGGCAACTGCTCCTTATTATATTTGCATCAGAATAGCGCAATTTTGCAATTTCTTTATCACATAAAGGTCCCAGATATGCTTCCTCTAACGTGTATTTTTTGACGTGATCATTTTTCATTATATCTTTTTGCTCTATAAAAGAAAGGCCTTTGTAGGTTGGACTTAGAAAATTGGGAGCTATTTCAAGTAATATGTCTTAAGAAGCAATATCATTGCTAGTTTCCAGGGCTTCTGTTTAAGGTATTGAACGAAGTTATAAAAATTAAGTCCGCGTGCAAAATTTACCACTTTTTGTTTTTTCATACCTTTTTTTACCTCAGGAGCTGAAAATTACCCGTTTTAGGTAAATTTACCACTTTTTGGCAACACTGTTACAGTTAGTTAAATTAGCTTTCAGAAAAATATAATTTAGATCAGCCCCCTTCCCCTCCTTGGTCTACATCTGGTTGTAGAAAAATTTCTTATGGGTAGACTTATTTTGTATGAGTTAAATCAAGGGTGTCAGCGTTTTCAAATCACTGAGCCAAGCGCATGCAGCGCAGTCAGCGCAAAATTTTCGCTTTTACAACAACTTCAAATTCGAATTTACAACAACAATAATATTTCAACAATTTTTAAAATTTTTAAGGACTAGGACACACACAAAAAGTAGGGGTATTCACGCGTTGATGCGCAATGCTCTTGCGTCGTTGCGGAAGTGCGGTTTGCGAAAGTTTGACATTTGTAAAACAACAAACACATTGCCGAAAATTTCGCACTACTTCTGCAATTTCTCAAGATGGAAATATTCACATTGAACGTTCAGGCATTAGTGCGCAAAAGACTTGCATTTTCGCAACTGCGCATCAATGCATTAATACCAATATTGTTTGTTGTTTTTGTTTTTGATGCGACGTAGTCTTTGTTGTTGTTTTATGTTAGTTCGAGTTCGATTTTGTGTGTACGCAAAAAAAGCAACAAAAACGCGACATTTTGACGAGCGTGAAAAAAAAAAACAACAAAAATTATTTCTGCGATTGTTGTACAGAAATATTGATGTTGTTGGTCGAGCCAAAATTGGCTCACTTTTGTTCTACGCTGACACCCTTGGGTTAAATGACATATAATTATAAAGTACCTGGAGACCGATCCCTGCTCGGTCAACAATCTGATCTTATTATTTTAGTAGATGTTTTTATTCATAGCTATTTTTTGCAATGAAATTCGTACCTTTTCACCTCCAATGCTTTCAAAATGATAAATTAACCAATGAGAAAAATAAAAGAAAAAACTCGGAAAATATCGAATGGTATAGAAAAATATCAAGAACTCCAAATTTTTCAAGAGAATTAGAATGACCTAAAATAAATAAATGGGATATGCCACGCACCCAAAATGTTTCGCCTCTTGTATGGGGGCTGAAATATCTTATCATCATGCCTCGGAAAGTTAATTCCATTTTTTTTGTGCATGAGTTATTAACTAAAATTTTTATTTTGCTAAAAAGTGGGCGTCGCAATTATTGGACAAACCCCACTTTTCGTTATGCTTTAGATACTCGTGATCCAGATCCGCATACCAAATTTCATCAAAATATGTTGTACCATTTGCGAGAAATAGCATTTAATTTGTTTTACTTGTATGGGAGGTTCCACGCGCACCGGTGATATTTTGCCCACTTTCAGGTCGTAGGTGCCTAATAAAAAGAAAGGAATCTTCTAAATTCAGAAAGATTGCTTTAGTAGTTTTCTTTTTATAGCGTATTATATTTTTGTGGGCGGTGCCACGCCCTCCAACGAGTTTTCCTAATATAACAGCACATCACATATTGATACTTGTTTATAGGGAAAAAATCTTTGAAATTTTCATTAAAATTGTTGAATTCGTTTTCGAGAAATATTGAATCAAAATTTTCAATGATTAAAAAAGGGGCGTGGCACTTCTTCGATACCGTCCACTTTTCGGTTATTAGAAGGCATTGATAAGCAGTACCTACATACCAAATTTAATTAAAATATCTTGTAACATTTGCGAGAAATAGCATTTAACGCATTTTGCTTGTATGGGACGTTCCACGCGCAATGGCGATATTTCGCCCACTTTCAAATCAGAGATGCCTTATTGCAATTTGGCATCTCACAGTAAATTTCAGAATGTTTTCTTTATTAGTTTTCTTTTTATACCGTTCTATATTTTTGTGAGCGGTGCCACGCCCTTCAACGAGTTTTCCCAATACAACGGCATATCACATATTAATCCTTGTTTACAGGGGTAATATCCCCAAAATTTTCATAAAAATTGTTGGAGTCGTTTTCGAGAAATATTGAATCAAAATTTTCAAGGGCTGAAAAGTGAGCGTGGCACTTCTTCGATCCCTCCCACTTTTTTGTCTGTTACAAGGTAATATTACGCCGTACTCGCTCACCAAATTTCATCTAAATACCTTGTATGATTTGCGAGTTATGATTAAATCAAATTTAAAATTTAGGGCAGTGCCACGCCCTCTGGTGAGCATTTACAAAGCTCATTCTTCATTGTTTGCTAATATCTAACACTATTCCAAGTTTCATTGAAATCGCTGTAGCCGTTTTCGAGAAAAAATATTGGCACAGAAAACATAAAAACAAAAAAACAAACATACAATTTTAGCTCGTGTAAGAAGAGAAGATATTTCTTATCCAAAGGTTCTTTTTTACTGTAGATAAAGGTCAAAATTATCCAAAAAGTAAGTTTATTTATGATTTGCTTCCAAAAGATATCAAGGGCAGACCCGCGAAAATGAACAGTGGCGGTTCGTGGAAACACAATCTGTATACATAAAAATATATTGCTGCCTTGCATAAGTGGCACATTTTTGGAAAATTTCTTTTTAGTTTTGTTTGCCCCAATACTAAGATGGTTTAGAAAAAAAAACTTTTGATTAGGGTACATATTTAGGGCGACTCTCACACAAAAATATTTTTTAAGCTTTTGTCAAAGCTTAGACTGTTTAAATGACTCACTCGAAATTTATACCACATCATCTTTAAATTTAAAGTCCCTAGAAAGTCTCCATAAGTTTTATTTGGGATGGATATTAAGGGTGGCCTTCATACAAAAATATTATTAAATAGCATTATCTCGAAGCCCGCTTAAACGACTTACACCAAGTGACATATGTCGGTAAATATAGGGGATATTTATGTTCGGGCAAAATGTTGAGGGAGTCTTACATTCTCTCCACCATGTTGTGAGTTTGCTAAGCACCTAATGCATCAGAACATTCTTTTGATTGCACATCGATTGATCGAGTTTCAGCTAAAAGCCAAACCGTGGGATACCAAAATGAAATGTATCCAACATCGTCAGTCGTGTGATTTCAATTTTAACCAAAACAAATTAGAACACTAAATACACAAACAACACGCTTTTGCTATGGACACCTGAACGGAATGTGTCTAGCAAAAGCCTGAGAATCGGAAGTCGCGTACGTGATCGAACCAATTGGTGTTCAGCAAGGCAAACTCACAGCGTCTCCCGAAGGTTGAAACAAGCTCAGGTACGAAACGAGGTGAAAAGCTCGTTTCACGACACTTAGAGCTTTTTCCAGCGATCGGAAATTATCTAATAAATAAACCGTTCGATTAAGGTACGGTCTCTTGTCTTGTTTGGTCTTGTCTTGTCCAACTAGTATCTAAGCAAGTAAAACCTTGCAGTAAAAGTAAAGAAGTTAAATTTTTATTTTAATAAATGAATAAGTGTTAAAAGTAAAAAGTTCAAGTGTTTGTTTTGGATGAAGAAGTAGAAATTTTATTTAATAAACAAATAAGTGTTAAAAGTAAAAAGGTTAAAGTGCTTGTTTTGGATCCTCCGGAGAAGAGTTTCATCAACTTGGTCCTCAGAAGAAAAAGTTACAACATTTGGCGCAGCCGGTATTCCGAGCCAGGAATACGCGAACAACAGGAGATTATCAACACTTTTGGCCAACATAAACAGCAACAGCAGCAACCTAAGGCAAGAGAATCAACATTGGGCCACGTACAACAGCAACAGTGACAACATTTGGCAGGAGAATCAACATTGGGCCACGTACAACAGCAACAGTGACAACATTTGGCAACGTGGGACACGGTGGTAGCAGTTAGAGTGGTGAGTGTTAAAAGAAGAAAAGCCTTGTGGCTAAACTGAATGAGCGGGTGCGCATATAATACACAAAATACACTACACGGATAGGGATTTGTAAAATTAGGGTTTCCTTTAAAAAAAAAAAAAAAAAAAATATAAAAATTTTCCACCATTACAAAAATAGAATATCCGTCGATAATTTGGTAGATGTAACATCTAACAAATTAGAGAAAAAAAATTTTTTTTTTTTAAAGAACGAATAAAACGTTTGATTTTCGATAGATGTAACATCTAGCGAAAAGTTGAATAAGTTCTTATGCATAAATCATAATTACAATAGGAGTTTTAAAAATTTTAATTCACCGGTAAACTTCAGGAAAATTCAGTTGCGTGAAATCGAAATCGTTTTCATTTTTAGTAGAAAAAAAAAGTACAATAAAAGAAAATTGTGGGATTGAATTGTAAATTGGATTAAGTCCATTGCCCTAGGAAAAAGTAAAGACGGAAAATTTTAAATCATAATTAAAATTGTTTTTTAATTGTTGATCGGCAATAGCTAATTAAAATTTGGTTTTAATAGTGGTCTTTGTGTAAGATTTCAGAAGTTCTTGGTAAAAATAATTACTAGGGATTTGGGAATCTTATGTGAAGGGCTATTAAAGGCAAATCTAAGGTGCTATCTTTGCCGAGGAAGAGCAATTCTTTTGTTTGAACAGTTTACAAATTTTAAAGCCACTTCATAAGGGGCTGAAGTTTGTAAAGTCTTCATTGAAGTCTTGTTCTCATAACCGGGAAATCTTGCTGGTTTAGTTTTGGGTTCTCAAGAATTATTTTCAAGTGATTCAAGAGTTCCGTATCGATCAGCAAGATTACGAAAAATTTTAAGTGCAAATAAAATTAATTGATAAAACTATTTCTGCCTTCACGGAGGAAATAGAATAAAATTCATTGCTACTGATCAGCAACTAAAAGCTTTTATGCATAACAAATTGAAGCAAGAATGACAAAAAGCAAAGAAGTAAAAATTTCAATTTTTGGTCTTTAGCATTGTTATGTAGAATAATTTGTTTAATGCAATTTTGCGATAGGTCAGGGACAAGTAAAAACGAAAAATAACGCAAATAAACTTCAAGACAAGTTCATTGCACTCAAAAAAGCAAAATCAGCAATTTTTGGCAAAACGGTTGCATACATTTATCAGCCTCAGTGCAAGTGTAACTTGAAACTTTTGTTTATTTGTTGGCAAGCATTAAGGAAATATTTTAGCCACAACGACAGTAGCAACAATAAATAGAAAATCAAATAAAATTTTGTTTTGCGGTAACGTAACTTAAAGCTCTAGTTTGATCATTTGACTTTGTTTTGTTCGTTGTTTTCATCCGTAGCAGTGGAAAAAGAAAACAGAAAACTAAATCAAATTTACATATGGAAACTTAAAAGATTCATATGTATAATGCAAAATATCGTCAGCAATTTTTTCATATCATTTGCTTGCAGTTAATTGCTTTAGTGTAATTGTAATTGGAAGTTTTTGGTTTACTGTCCATGACAGTGAAACAACAAAGACAAATAACCAAATATTTTTCAATAAATTCGTGGTTCAATTGTAACGAAAACAAATAAATAATGAATAATTATGGGCAAGGAACAAGTCTTTTCGATAAAAGGGAACTCACTACAGAAAGCGGAGAAAATAATTTGAGCTTATACAAGGAATTTGAAAATGCAAACGAACCACTAACCAGTTACGAAAACTATGCAGAAATCAGAATGAGGGAATTCGCGGAACTTTTTGCGAAGCAAAAAGAAAACATAGGATTGCTACAAAAACAGTTTGAGAGTTTTAATAAATGTTCACCGGAAGAACAGAACATGGAATATTTTGTAGACAATTTGATAAAGTTAGGAATGTTATGGACCAAAATCACAGAAACGGATCGTGAAATTTACATGAGACGAGGTTCAGGAAGTGACGATTATTTTAAAGAAAGTATGTTCAATCGGTCAGAAAAATTATATAACTTTTATAAAGAAACATTAACTAATAAATTAAAAGCCTATGCGGTAGAGGAAAAACGGCAACAGACAGAAATAAGCACTCAAACAGAAGTAAGCACACGAATGGAAAGCGATAACTCAAGGAAAAGTTTTACACACATTGTGAAATCGGTTCGGGAAACAATTCCGGCTTTTTCTGGTGGTCGCTCGGATTTTTATAGGTTCATAGAGGCATGCAATGTAGTAAAAAATACAATTAGTCCCGATGACGAACCTATTCTAGTGTCTTGTGTTAGACTTCGATTGTACGGTGATGCATACGATTTGGTTAGGTGTTATCAATTTAATACAATAGAGGAATTGCACAAAATTTTGAAGACCGCGTACATCAAAGAAAGATCTGTAGATATAATCAGAAGTGAAATTCAGAATTCCACTCAAGGACCTGAAGAAGAACTCAATGCGTTTGCTAGGCGTTTAGGTGCGTTACGGGCAGAAGCATTAGATACAATAAAATCAATTTATGGAAATGTATCTGATGACATATTTATAAGAGAGCTAAATAAATCTGTGATAACTGCATTTAAACGGGGATTGAAAAATCATGCTCTAAAATTAACTGCACTAATGTCAAAGGAGGATAATTTGGACGAACTAGTCAAAGAGGCAATTAAAATAAATGATCTTATGCAAGAAGACCAAGAATGGAAACCGGCAGTGAACGGCATTCAGTCGGATAATACAGACCCTTACAATAAAAATTTACACTTTAATAAAGTACCAGTGAACAGTTTAAAAAGACAACTTATTGGGGATGAAAGTGCTAAAACTAGTACTAAAAAACCATCCATCAGGTGTTCATTTTGCAATATGAAAGGACATTTGAGAGACGAATGTCTTAAGCGAAAGAACTTGCCTTACTGTGAAAAATGCCAAACATATGGTCATGAAAACAATAAAGGTTGCACAAAATATAAATGGAAAGAAAAGGATCCACCAGATAATGCACCTCAGATAGAAATACAAAATATGAAAAAAATAATAAATGAATTATTGAATGGAAAGGATAAAAATTTTATAGAAAAACAGAAAAATTCCAAAAATCAGGCAATGAATAACTGTACTGATAGAGAAAAATTTGATTCGGGAAACCAAATGGGGCCCAACCAATACTAATGGTCGGGGAACCCAAAATAAATAGTAAAATTGGTAAAAGTAAAATGGGGTCGAATAGTCATACGCAAAGTATTGTAGTGGACACGTTCCCCAAAAATGGAAAAGTGAATCATACGAAGAAGAAAAGTAATAGTAAAATTAAATTAAATAATCAAAAGAACATAAATGGTATATACACTGCTAAACAGAATACGGCTACAAATAGTGCCGAGCTGGGAACAATAAACCAATCTAAAAATAATACGGTTGGTACGATAACTATAGAATATGGAAAGGATAAGAACCACAGCATTCCAGTAGTAGAAATAAACCAGCCTACGAAAAGTACGGTCGGTAAAAATACTATGAGTTGTGGAAAGGCTAATAAAGGTTCAGTAGCATCAAGAAATCATTCTACAGAAAATACGTTTGATAGATGCACTGCAAACTATAGCATGAAAAAATTCCTAATTGGACTCTGCGAAACGCAGAATGACGTGTTCATAGAAGTTCCCTGTAGAGAAGCCAAAAATGAAAAACTTATTCTTTTAGTCGATTCGGGAGCCGATACAAGCTTAGTTAAACAAAATTCGATGTCGCATTCTACGAGAACCGACAGGAATATTAAAAAGAATTTAAGTGGAGCGTTTGGGGGCCAAATAACTACATTAGGAACTACTACTATCCAGCATAGTTATCAACCAGATCTAAGTTTAACACTACATGTGGTATCACTAGATCACGGGATACCTGCTGATGGGATATTAGGTAGGGACAATTTGTGGAACCGGTCTGTCCTAAATGCCATCCAAAAGAAACTGTTATTTTTTGATGAAGAAAATAAGGAATTAATGTCTTTCACACTAGATTCATTGAATGCATTTAATAATGTACTATATAACACAGTGACAGCAATTGAGGCTCGTACTGCAAAAATAGTACCATTGAGAGTGCAAACCATGGCTAAAGAAGTGATTGTACATAAACAAGAGCTTTCACAATTAGTTTATTTAGGAGAAACTTTAACTAAAGTGAAGAATGGGATAGCATACGTCCCAATTTTGAATTCCTCTGAGAAGGAATATATAATAAATCAAAATTATTCAGCAAAATTTTCTTTGTACGATGAGTACAAAGATATAACAAATAGTTCCATAAACACGATAAGTCAACAAGATGTAAGAGCAAGACTGAATAAACTATTTGAATCGATTGATTTAGATCCAAACTTAAGCATAGAAGAGCGAGCATCAATTGAAAGCGTGTGCACATCATTTCACGATATATTCCTCTTAGAAGGAGATATATTAACATACACTCCAGTGTTAAGACACGAAATCCCGACATTGGATGGTCAACCACCAATTAACCAAAAGCAGTACCGTTTACCACATTCCCACAGAATGGAAATAAATAAACAGGTGGAAAAATTGCTGGATGAGGGTATTATTTCACCAAGTACTTCACCTTGGAATTCACCACTGTTACTAGTCCCAAAGAAAAGTGGAAAAGATGGAGAGAAAAAATGGAGACTTGTAATTGATTTCAGAAAATTGAATGAAGCCACCATAAAACAAGTTTTTCCCATCCCGCGAATAGATGAAATCCTAGATCAATTAGGACATAGCAGATATTTTTCAACTTTAGATCTTGCAAGCGGATATCACCAGGTATTGGTCAAAGAAGGTGACAAGGAAAAAACAGCGTTTAGCACAGGATTAGGACATTTTGAATTCAACAGAATGCCATTTGGTTTAACTGGAGCACCAGCAACTTTTCAAAGAATAATGAACCATATTTTAACTGGGCTTCAAGGTTTAGAATGTTTTGTTTATTTAGATGACATAGTGATATACGGCAAAAATTTAAAGGAACATGAAAACAGATTGCGTAAAGTTTTTACTGTGCTGAGGGAAAATAATTTGAAATTAAACACTGAAAAATGTAACTTTTTGCGTAGGGAGGTAATCTATCTTGGGCATAAATGCTCTGAACACGGTGCTTTGCCGGACCCACAAAAAATAGAGTGCGTAAAAAACATTCCAGTGCCCAAAAACAAAAAAGATGTACAGGCATTTTTGGGTCTCGTCAACTATTACCGAAAGTTTATTAAAGACACAGCGAGATTAGCACTTCCAATAAATAAACTTCTACGAAAAGATGCAAAATTTTTATGGACAACAGAATGCCAAAACTCATTTGAAAACTTAAAGAAAGCAATAATATCTCCACCGATACTAATATATCCTGATTTTTCTAAACAATTTTTATTAACAACAGATGCCAGTAATGAAGCACTAGGTGCAATTCTTTCGCAAGGGGAAGTTGGTAAGGATAACCCGGTAGCTTTCGCTAGTAGAGCGTTAAGTGAAACCGAAAAGAGATATTCTACCATTGAAAAAGAATTTCTTGCAATAGTTTGGGCAACCAAAAATTTTAGAGCTTATTTACTTGGCAGACATTTTAAAATTTTCACAGATCATCAACCACTACGTGGAATAGCAAATTTAAAAGATCAAACTTCACGCTTAGCTAGATTTAGACATAAAATGTCGGAATATGATTTCGAAATCATATACAAACCAGGGAAAAAGAATTTAAATGCTGATGCGCTTAGTAGAATACCACAAACAAACACGCAAATAACTGTAGTACAAACAAGATCTAAGACTAAAACTAATGACCATGACCAAATAGAAGT
Source organism: Calliopum simillimum (assembly GCA_951812925.1). Lineage (NCBI taxonomy): Eukaryota > Metazoa > Arthropoda > Insecta > Diptera > Lauxaniidae > Calliopum > Calliopum simillimum. The sequence continues at coordinate 78,446,907 of OX638370.1, read as the reverse complement.
ATCGAACGAAGTTGATGAGGACACTCCTGCAGAGGAAATAGCTAAACCAAATGTCACAATACTAAGCAATCCACAAGACATAAAGACAATATTAAAAGATTTTCACGATAGCCCACTTGGAGGTCATCAGGGGGCAGTAAAAACTTTAATGCGAATTAGAAAACAGTTCAAGTGGCCAGGAATGCAAAAAGACGTGAAAAACTACGTAAGGGCTTGCATTAAATGCCAAGCAAACAAAAGTTCCAAATTAACAAAAATGCCCATGGTTTTAACGGATACACCAAGCCGTCCATTTGACAAAGTTTACATGGATATAGTAGGGCCACTGCCAGAGACTACATCAGGAAATAAATACATTTTAACTTTTCAAGACGATCACTCTAAATACATGTCGTGTGTAGCGATCCCTGACGCAGAAGCTAGCACAGTTTCAAAGCAATTTTATAATGAAATCATTGCCAGATACAATATTCCGAAAATATTAGTCACTGACAATGGAACGAATTTCACTTCAAAATTGTTTTCAAATACGTGTAAGATGCTTGGAATTAAAAAATTACACATTACACCTTATCACCCGCAAGCTAATGGCTCATTAGAAAGAAGTCACAGACCGTTAGCAGAATACTTGAGAAGTTTTGCAAAAGAAGATGGTTCGAATTGGGATCAATGGCTGGCTTCAGCCATGCATGTACATAACAATACAGTACATACTTCAACAAAGAAAACACCTTTTCAGACACTTTATGGGTTTAATTTTGAAATGCCAACAAATTTAAAAAGAAAATGTACACCCGTGTACAACGTGGATGATCAATCGAAGGTATTAAAGTTTCAAATTCAAAGGTCACATGAATTAGTAAAGCAAAATCAAGATAAGGCCAAGGAGTTGTCTAAAAAACAATATGACAGCTCCACTAATCCAGTGCAATTCAAAATAGGGGACAAAGTGTTAATGAAAAATCAAACAAAGAAAAATAAGTTTTCCAAAATTTGGGTAGGACCTTACGAAGTTACAAATGTCACAGGGCCAGTAACTACAGAAATTATTATTAACAATAAAAAGAAGAAAATTCATAACAATTTGCTAAAATTATTCAATGCATAAAACAAAAAAGTATATTTATATATTTGTGGAAGTAAAGAGGTAAAATATTAAAGTAGGAACAGCATATTATGCTGAGTTTGGAAAAAAAAAAAAAAATTAAAAGTCTTATTTAATCATTTGTCAGTGTTAGAAAATACAAAAATCATATAGGAACATTAGAATCATCTAACATAGAGAAGATGAGAGTGTAATAGATAAAGAGGAATTAACAAAATCAAAAATTTAATGTAAAAGATATAGAGTATGTCTCAGCGATGAATTCCGCAGGATGGAACATTTGTTAGAGACGAAAATTTTCCTATAATAAGTAGTAGACAACCCCATTCCCAAGGAATGGAATTCCGTAGGTAAGTCGATAAACTGCGTAAAAATGGAAAAGACATATAAAAAGTCAAAGAAAAATTAAAACATAACTGAAATATGTGAACAAATTAGGATTTTATGCACAGGGTTACGTTAATTATATGGAATGACGACACACGAACAGAAAGTGGGTGTCACAACTTCAAACGCTAAAGCTTTGATTTTTGCAAATAATTGAATATAACATAAATACAGTAAATTCGATACTTAAGAGATGAAAAGAATAATAATAATAAAAAAAAAAAAAAAAAAAAAAAAAGGAAAAACGGGGAAAGTAAAACTCACATAACAAATGCCGGCATGGTGAAATTTCTGCATGTAGATGGATATGTAAGGAAACCTGTTTATTAAGAAGAGAAAGTATTTAATAGGTTTTGAAAGAAAAAATAATAATGAAACAAAACGAAAATTTGAGTTGAACTTATTGATTTTCCTGCGGGGCTTGGAGATGTCAAAGCTTCCAGATTAAGGATTGGCATTTGCAGTAGGGTGCCGGTTGAAGCCTGCTCGGAGGGAGAAGAGAGAAACTTTACAGTTACGAGCAGTCTTAACAAGAAGAAATTAAGTGTACTTACGCCAACCAAGGGTGCCCCATGGTTAATATGCTATGTACCGTGCTGCGCACCACATAAAATTGGAAAATGTTGAGTTTCCTGATTCCACTAATTTTATTTTTTTTTTTCTCACGAATTTTCACTTACCTTAATTTAAATAATTTAATAATTTCGAATAATTTAGTTTGATTTAAATATTTTCTAGTAGTTATGGCTAAAATCGAAAATTAATTTTTTCATTGACTAACCGAACCATGCGGTTTGAAATTTGAAAAGAATATAATGAGATAAACAGTATAAAACCTAAAAGATAGTCCACTACGTTGCGTATAGCTAACCTATGGACATTTTAACAGAATTAGTCCTCATCCGATAGATAATTGCATTAGTTTCTTCATATAAAATAACAAGAAAAAGATACATAGAACCGACAGTAGTGCGCGTCAATGTAAGCAACTGCAATTGAAACATGAAACTTTCAAATGCAGAATCGACGGACAGCGCATACATATATAAATGACTAAGGGATTAGTTACAGGGAAATTAAAAGTAATATGGGATTTGTATGCAACATGTAAGTATGTATTCAAATGCTAGTTTAGAGAAATATATATATAAAAAAAAAAAATACAAATAAAACACCACATATATTTGTATGCAAGATAATGCATATACATATATAGGAAGCGAATAATGTCATAAAGACTGTTGGGATAATATTGAAAACCCAAATCAGCAGTTATAAATAAAATATAACTTTTTGGATAACTAAAATATGTACATATATAAAATACACGGGAAAAAAAAATATATATACATGTTTATTTATTCCTAGAATTTTTTTTTAATGGTCCGAAATACCAATAAAGAAAGTACAAACTAAACTAAAAATTAATAACTCAATGTTAATACAATAATAAAATAATTACGGGATTAAAAACAAAAGAAAATTTTAATTAAAAATTTGAACTAAACGGAATGCAATGCCGTAAATTAAGTATACTTGTATGCTAAACAAGAAAAACGCATACACATATATAAAGGTTGCAAATAATTAAGCTTCAATTGAAATAAATAACAAGTAAATGAAAATTTAGATAAAGGAAAAAATATAGAATAGAATCAAAATTGAAATTTGAATATCAAATTGAAATGATTTAAACTAAATTGGAATTTAAATTCACTTAAATCTAAGAGAAATGATATAGAGAAATTAGTATCTATCAACTAGAAGTATATGATTCATGGTTTATACATCATAACAAGAAGAAATATAAATTGAACGAGTCCAGCAGAAGACACCATTCATCACAAACTCCGTAAATGAAGACATCAAGAGCCTATAAATGAATCCGAAGGGGAAGATACATTGCCAACAAAGCTACTTGTTGTTATAAACACAAAACGAGAGGTCAACAAGAACCAATCAAATGCAGAAGAAGCCGAATCTTCAACGTGTTGTCAAAAATTTCATATGACAACAAAACAGCAGAAAGCAGGAAATCCAGAAATGCTCATTTTCCAAATAATCAAGAAAACCGACGAAAATCAAGAATAAATCAATACTGGAAACACTCTTCAGACAAACTGCAAAAGAGAACCATCATCAGGGCAAATCACCAATAAATAACTTAATACATCAAACAAATCGAGCGGTGAACTACTACAATTATCTCCAATATCTGTAATGGGTTTAGCCAATTAAGCCGAAATACTTGAAGCAAGTAAGCGGAGTATGCAGAACAACGCATCAAGAAAGCCAAGCCTATAGCATCAAAGTCAACAAAAGAAATCCCAGTGATACTCAACAGAATCCAGCATCTTGATTATAATAGTCCGAAGTAACCATAAACAAGATGGACCAAATTATAACAGGAAATGAAGAGATTGAAGCTGAAATATTTAAAATTACCAACAAGCTGAAGTGAATACGAGAATAAAAAGAAGAATGTTATCAAAGCAGGAAAAATAACAGTTTGGCGATTAAATAAAATGAAGAAAGTAAGAAAAGTAAACCATCAGAGTAAATGAGCAGAGCATCCAAGGTGAATCAACTGACGTCTAGTGCAACGCCGAGCACATAGCAGAGTTACTACAACAGCAATGTATTTCCCAGAGAAGAAGCAGAACCAACAACCTACCAGAAAACATCAATACAGAGCCGAACAACCGGGGTAACCAAGGTCAAGCCATGAATCAATTAGGAAAAATTTGAATTTAGTTTTTTTTTAATAATACATCTAAAGAATTAACAATTAATTAAAGTACTAATTATAATTAAATAATGAATCAATTAGGAAAAATTTGAATTTAGTTTTTTTTTAATAATACATCTAAAGAATTAACAATTAATTAAAGTACTAATTAAAATTAAATAATGAATCAATTAGGAAAAATTTGAATTTATTTTTTTTTAATACATTTAAGAACTTAACAATCAATTAAAATCCTAATTAAGATAAAATTATGAATCAATTAGGAAAAATTTGAAATTATTTTTTTTTAAATACATTTAAAAAAAATTAACATTTAATTAAAGTCCTAATTTAAATAATATTGAGAATCAATTATGAAGGATTTTAATCGTATATTTAAATTCATTCCAATAACTAATCATTCAATAATAATATTAAGCTAACTATAAGACTTAAAGTATAGAAAATATGGTCACGAAAAAGTTACCTAACGATAACTTTTTCTTTTCCTAAGAGGGGAGGGATGTTGTGAGTTTGCTAAGCACCTAATGCATCAGAACATTCTTTTGATTGCACATCGATTGATCGAGTTTCAGCTAAAAGCCAAACCGTGGGATACCAAAATGAAATGTATCCAACATCGTCAATCGTGTGATTTCAATTTTAACCAAAACAAATTAGAACACTAAATACACAAACAACACGCTTTTGCTATGGACACCTGAACGGAATGTGTCTAGCAAAAGCCTGAGAATCGGAAGTCGCGTACGTGATCGAACCAATTGGTGTTCAGCAAGGCAAACTCACAGCGTCTCCCGAAGGTTGAAACAAGCTCAGGTACGAAACGAGGTGAAAAGCTCGTTTCACGACACTTAGAGCTTTTTCCAGCGATCGGAAATTATCTAATAAATAAACCGTTCGATTAAGGTACGGTCTCTTGTCTTGTTTGGTCTTGTCTTGTCCAACTAGTATCTAAGCAAGTAAAACCTTGCAGTAAAAGTAAAGAAGTTAAATTTTTATTTTAATAAATGAATAAGTGTTAAAAGTAAAAAGTTCAAGTGTTTGTTTTGGATGAAGAAGTAGAAATTTTATTTAATAAACAAATAAGTGTTAAAAGTAAAAAGGTTAAAGTGCTTGTTTTGGATCCTCCGGAGAAGAGTTTCATCAACTTGGTCCTCAGAAGAAAAAGTTACAACAACCATGAGCAATGTGAAATCCGTGGAAGCGGGGAAAAAAATTACATTAACAAATATTTTTTTTGCAGGGGTGCCCCTTAAGGAGAGATTATTCCCATAAGGCCGACACCTGGGCAGCTGCGGGCTATTTGTCGATCGTCCTCACATTTTCTTCTTCAACCTCGATACGTCGCCACTTAACATCATCCAATCTACCCCATATTTTGGCTTACATATTATCTGATCAAACCTCACAAAAAAATGGTTTGCTCCGTATCCAAATCGAGATATTCGGCACTTAATCATGACTAATATGCATATTCAATATATAAGCTGAATTGTGCAAAACCCCCATTGTTCGACTTTTCGAACAGTTCCCCCTGGTGAAACTATAACAGATAAAAAATTTTGGACAACGGATTCGAGATTTTTAGGGTATAGTTTCTTTAGAAAGCTTGTTTTAAATTCAAGATTCGAACTTTTATTTGGCGCGGCAGAAAATGGGTTAGATATCAAATAAATCTTAAAATAGCCGCAAATCAGGCTATAATAGCCAGTTTCCATCGAAGATTTATGAGGTGATTTAGTCATAACTCACCTCATTCATCATGTATTTAACTTCAAATAAATCTTTAAATAGCCGTAAATCACTTCATAAACGTCCGGTGGAAACAGGTCATTATTACCCTTCCTTCCTTCTTACAATCCTTAAGCGTATCTCCATATAAAACATCATAAACAGCGGCTTAACCATGAGTGTATTTTCCTTCTTAAGGTTGATTCTATCTCGATACCGAATTTCATAAAATTCGATGCAGCGGCTGAGTCGTTTTTCTTTTGGCCTTTTTGTCTGTACATTTTAAGTACAATCAAATATACGTATCTTACAATAGTAAATAGTTTATTATTTTTATTCTTTATTAAAAACGTTATGAATGACAATTTTAGCTTAAAAAACAAGCACTAGAATCTAAGCCCTTCAGCTAGGACTAAGATATATAAGTTTTAGTTATATATTTAAATACATACGTAATTATACTTGCTCAAATTTGTATGCCAAAATTTAAAGTTGCTTGGAATCAATAGTTTCCCATTGCCGAAAATAAGTGACTCCCATAAATGACTCACTTATGACGCTCATATTGTATAGATATATATACGGTTTATTATTTCATTAGGACACCAAGGTTCTAACTACATATAAAATGTATAGCAGATAGAACCTTGTTACGTGTATCCTAAGGGCACTATGTATATAACAGAAATAAACATAAGACCAAGGGGGAAAATTTCAAGCACTTTTTGAAATGGCTCTCACAAAGCGCTGCGAAGCTGTTTTTTTGTTGTGCATATGAAAGCGTTTTGTCATTTAATCTAGACCTACATTTATTGCATATTAGGACTGCAGAGGAGAAGCATACACATTTCTGCCTCAACACTTGTTGGTTGAATTGAGAAAATATATGTAGTTAAAAGTTTTTTGGAGGAAATAACCCATATTGGCACTATTACAAAATATATCAATTGTGTTTTTTTAAAACATTGGATAAATTATAAGACTTTCTGGTAAACAAATTTTTTGAAGTATTATTCAAAAATTTTAAGTTTACTGCTGCGCTCACTTCAATTGTATTCAATTGCCCTGAATTTCGACATAAGGTTATTTACGTTTAATCTCAATTTTAATAAGGTTAAAGGAGCTTCACAAAAGTCACATTTATTGTAGTTAACTAAAAATAAAAAAACGGCCTAGAAAGCCTTAAAAAAGAATCCCGAAAATTCCGGCATTAATTGATTTGAATCCCATGTTTTTCGGTACTTCAAAAAGGCCGGGATCCCGGGGTTGAAATCCCTAGTCTGTACCCAATGGGGAATGGAGCGCATCAATAGCGCTTCTGAAGCTCTCTAAAGCAGCAGTGAAGCGCATCTCTCTCGTTTCCAAAAGCGCTGAAATTAACATTGGCATGTCATTGGAAGGAAGCGCTTCGTTCTTGCTCTTAGGATGCGCATCGCTCTCGCATCCAGAAATGCTGTTTGGATGCACATCGCTCTCACATTCAGAAATGCTCTTTCGAAGCGCATAGCTTTCGCATTTAGAAATGCTCTTTGGATGCTGTTTGGATGACAGTAAAAATATTTAAAAATTAATTTTTAATTAAAATTTTATTACGTCTTTCGCCACAAAGATTCATCAGACCATTATTTTTATTTTACTAAATTAATTATAATTGAAAAATTGCAAGTTGAAAAATTGCAAGTTGAAAAACTTTTGTGTTAGATCTGGGCCGGAGTTGAACCGAGGACCTCACGGTTGCTACAACTCACAATCACAGTGCCAGTCGCTAGACTACTGCTCCATCCTCGCGCTCTTACGAAGCTGACTTATTGACTTATTTTGTTTTGTGCGTAAATACGTGACCGAAAGCGCTTCGTTCTCGCTACCAGGAATGCTCTTTGGATGCGCATCGCTCTCGCATTCAGAAATGCTTTATAGATGAGCTTCGCTCTCGCTACCTATAGCGCAGAAAATATGCGCATACAAATCAGCTCTTTGGATACGAGAAGGACGCGCATCGCTATTGCATCTTGGGGATGCGCATCGAAATTTTCTGTTGGGTACATATCATTTTCTTTTTTTTTACTGCGCATACAATCAAAGGATAGCTTCCGCTTCCGCTGACAGCACAGATGAGTAGTTGAAGATTCGCAGTGATTAATAATAAATATGAAAATTGTGCCGCAATCACATGTTAATTGTTTATACCTTATAAATAAAGTGTCCAATAAGTGGAATACCTACATATAGCAAAAAAAAAGTTCGGCTTACAGCGCACATTTTAAAAGGTTATCTGAAGTGATTTTTAACGAATGATTTATCCACCAACAATCTGTGTCTGTTATTGCTTGTTTTCTGTGAACCATTTTAACTGTTAATCCTTTTCAATAGAGCAAAGTAGCTGTACGATGAATTGACAATCTGAAAATAAAAAAAAATAAATATATATATTTTTTTCATATACAGTGCTGTGCATAACATTTGCAACCAAAAAAACTTGAAACTGAATCACCAATTTTTGGCCACTAAAACAGATGCAAATAAAATACTTGGTATGAGGTCTTATGTCATTTATATTGTTTTTTTTAAAACAAAAAAAAAAGTCCATACATCACTAATACAAAAATAAAACTTAAGTGCAATATAAAAATGTATCGGTATTGGCTGTGCAAAACATTTGCAACTATTAGTCTTAATTAAAAATTAATAATTAAAAAAATCAATATTTAGTGGAATAACCCCTGTTTTTTATAACAGCAGTGCATCTATTTGGCATGGATACGATAAAACTATTTTCAAATAAGTGCGGAATGTCCTGCTACCGTTTTTCAACTTCATAAAACAACTCATCCTGTTTTATAAATTTTTGATTGCATAATAAGCAATGTATTTTCGTGACTTGACGATTTGATTGGGTTTAGATCCGCGGGGCACTGATGAACATCAATATTTTGCCATTTTATCCAATCTTTTACCACTTTCAACGCGTGCTTAGGGTTGTTATTATGCAGAATATCCATTTTAATGTCATTCTCCAAGTTGCATAAGACATCATAGTATTTTGTTGTATGTCTTTATAATCATTAGACTTCATTATGCCTACAATACTTTGAATTGGACCGATTCCTTTCGCAGAGAAACATCCACAGACCATTATTCTATAACCTCTATTCTAGACAGTTCCTCTTGTATAATTCGGACTTAGCCATTTTCTCCTTGGTCAACCAATACCGATACATTTTTATATTGCACTTAAGTTTTAGTTTTGTATTAGTGATGTATGGACTTTTTTTTTTTGTTTTAGAAACAACAATATAAATGTCATAAAACCTCATTAGCTATGGGCTAGTTTGTATGGACATTTTTAAAAATTTACTTTTTATACTCTGCGGTGGTTTTTTATGTGAGGTTTGATGAAAAAGTAAGTGAGCCAAAATTTGGAGTGGGTGGGGTGGGTCTAACCCTTGCCGGTTTTGAGTCAAAGTTCGAATTTCGGGGGTAAAATTTTGAAAAAAGCTTCTAACTGCAAACCAGTTATACTTACAGGCATAGAATGTATGACCAATACCCATTATATTTTCTACCCCAACATTTTCACCAAACATACTTACCCCCTATCTCTACCCCTAAGGGTCGCTCCCATATAAGTCTTCATTTTCATGGCATTTTTATAAAATCGACCTCCACCACCCCCAGGCTGCCCCTACATTGTTCAAATGTATAAACTACCCCCATTATTTTTTCCACCCCATCATTTTCCCGAAACATACTTACCCCCTATCTCCACCCCCTAGGGGTGCTCCCATACAAAAATACTCATATTTATGTTAATTAACAAAAATTTTTGCTTTCATCACCCCTGCCCCTATAGTGCTACTTAGGAAGGTAAAATGTATGACCGACCCCCATTAGTTTTTCCAGCCCGACAATTTTACTAAACATACTTTCCCTCTATCTCCGCCCTCTAGGGGTGCTCTCATACAAAAGCACTCCGTGGTGCGACTTTATACTGGTGTACTAATATTGGTTCTTTTACAAAAATTAATTGACACAGTTACAGTGGTTTTGAATTCAAAAAAAAAAAAAAAAAAAAAAAAAACGCGTATCACATATGACGGAAACGAGCAGTTACTGGGTGTGCCGATCGTACCATCCGGTAAAGATAAAGGACGGAGATAGAGGGCAAGTTTGTTTAGTAAAATTGTCGGGCTGGAAAAACTAATGGAGGTCGGTCATACATTTTACCTTCCTAAGTAGCACTATGGGGGCAGTAGGGGTGATGAGAGCATAAAAAAGTTTGTTAATTAACATAAATATGAGTATTTTTGTATGGGAGCACCCCTAGGGGATGGAGATGGGGGGTAAGAATGTTTCGGAAAAATGATGGGGTGAAAAAAATAATGGGGGTAGTTTATACATTTGAACAATGTAGGGGCAGCCTGGGGGTGGTGGAGGTCGATTTTATAAAAATGCCATGAAAATGAAGACTTATATGGGAGCGACCCTTAGGGGTAGAGATAGGGGGTAAGTATGTTTGGTGAAAATGTTGGGGTAGAAAATATAATGGGGGTTGGTCATACATTCTATGCCTGTAAGTATAACTGGTTTGCAGTTAGAAGCTTTTTTCAAAATTTTACCCCCGAAATTCGAACTTTGACTCAAAACCGGCAAGGGTTAGACCCACCCCCTCCAAATTTTGGCTCACTTACTTTTTCATCAAACCTCACATAAAAAACCACCGCAGGGTATAAAAATCGAAAAATTGTTATTAAGCCCATAGCTGTAACCTCATACCAAGTATTTTATTTGCATCTGTTTTAGTGGCCGAAAATTGGTGATTCAATTTCAAGTGTTTTTGGTTGCAAATGTTTTGCATAGCACTGTATATATCTATACGTCCAACGTAAAAGTTGGTAACTCGAAAATCGTAGTTTTGAGTAATGAGCATTTTTGTATTTTAACTTTTTTGTTTTTTTGTATGAAAACCTATAGAAAATAAATTTAGGTTGTGACTTCAAAAATAAAGCCCAGGCCTTCAAATTTCAAGCTAGAGGTACCGAAATTTGACACAAGATGGAACCAAATGTGTAGATTTCGAAAAACGCTGTCCCGTAAAAAGTTGGTAACTTGAGTTACCAACTTTTACGTTGGAGGTATCGATATATTTTTTTTTTTTGATTTTAAAGTCCCAAAGTGGGGAGAATTGGAGAGTTAAAAAATATGAATTAAATAAGATATGTGTAAATTAAAGTGGATAGACAAAAAAAAATTTTTCTGTTAACCATTGAAATATGTCCCTTGGCTTATTGTTTAAGTTGGATCCTGTTTGGTTTTAGAATAACTGTAAAATTTCGAACTTGTCAACCCTTTAGTTTAATATCAAACAAGGTGAAATTTGTCTCTATTTCTAAAATTAATATCCTGAAACAAGGGAGCAAATTTCCAAAAACTTTAGATGCAGAACCTTTTTTGTGTACTATTTTTGTGAATTAATGATAAATGCGCTATTTAGAGAGTTTGAATTCAATGTTTCTGGTTCGAACCCGACTACAGACAAAAAGTTAAATTTTTCAGTTGTTATTTCATTAAGGGCCAATTTCACAATGTTCAGTTAAAATTTAACTTCCAGATAAGTATTGTATGAAATTTAATGTCAAAGTGCCAGTTAAAGTTACAGTTAAGACTTAACTGAACATTGTGAAGTTGGCCCTTAATTTAAAATAAATTAAATTAAACATAAATTGGTCTGATGATGATTACGTGGCAGTTAATGTATGTGCGTTATTATTTTCACTGCCAAATAGCTTAAAAGTTTCTGACATTAAACGAATTTTTTTTTATAGGGGCGCATAGTGCTATTTTGGCGAAACTAAAGCATTTTTTCGACCACAAAATTTGAAAAACACTCATGATGCAGTTTTATAAAGAAATGTTTAACTAAGTAGGTGCCCTTAATACTTTTTTCTAAAAAAACATACAAAAATAAGTAAAAATTGAGCCAAAGTCACTTAAAGGCTGTACTTTATCAACTGATCAACTTTTTCATGCAACTAAGTGGTGTGTATATTTATAAAAAAAATTTTTAAAAAATCATGGATGCTAGTCTCAACTAGTACTATAAGAAAAAAAGTTGCAAAATATCGGTGATGCAAAATATCGGTGATGTTACAGTCATTGCATTTTTTATTGAAATATAATACTGCTCATGCATTCCTGCCTTTTAGTCAAATTTAACTTTCCCCCGAAATAATTTTTTATCATCAACGAATAAAATTATATAAATATATTAATATTAAATACTTAAAATTGATTTGGTTCATTCGAATAATTTTTGCAAATTATGTTATTTTTTATAAATGTACATTTTTTTTTACTTAGTACTTACATTTGTAAACGTAGCTAAATTGAACCAATAGTTTCTATTAATTGACCGAATTTTTATTGGAGTACTAAAACGTACCATCATTAGCAGCATTAATTTTCGATTTGATTTACTCCACGATACCCAATTGGATTTGTACAAATAATACGAGAGCTCCTCACTTTTTAGAGTCACCTCACTTGAAAAGTGACATAAAATGTAAATTTGAACCAACATACAAAATTGATAGATTGAAAATTTTATTAACCCCAAATAATCGTCAGGGCCCGAGAGCTAAAATTAAATATCATTCAAATCAAAAAAAGATTCAGCAATAACAAAATTTCTAAAGTACTTACAAATGACATGGCATAGAAATTTGCTATAAGAACCAGTACTGAGCAAAGAATTTGAATTGAGAATGGAAAATTCACAAGATGCTCAACAGTTTCTGATATTTTCGAAATTTCAGTATAATATAAACAAAGTTTTCGTAGCTGAAAATTAATTTCTTTATCGTTTTCTTCAAATTTCGTTCCTAAATTTTCTAAACGATCTCCCAATATATCCAACTGACTCTTAATGAAAATAAGGAATGACACAGCTATAGAGTCAAAGGAGATATTTATAAAACAGCCCAATGAAAGCGCTAAACTTTGGTACAGGTACATTATGCCGAATTGGAATTTGTTGTCCGTATTAAGTGGCGTATATGTTGAAAATGGTAATTCCAAAGTTTTAGCAAACCACGGCGAGAGCAGCATAAAACCCAAAGAATTGAGCGATAGCAGGCAGTAACCGTTTCGAACACGACGCGTCATGTGTACTGATTTTACGAAAAACTTCATCTCTCGAGAGTTTTGTGGTCTATACATGTTGCGATTGATATTATCTACTAAATCTTGATACAAGCCACTATCGATTTTAATAGAGCAGAATTTGACCAGTACTGCAAAACATGTGGCGAATAAGAAAAACACTTTGATTATTTCATTTAATTCGGAAATTTTGCTGAAAAATTGAATGAGCATGGCGATGTTCAAAAGCAAAACCCAAAAAGTAAAAAGCTGCCAAAAATAGATTTTGTAAAATGTTCGATGTTTTCTGCTGAAACTTTCAGGAAGCTCCCACAAGGCACAAATTTTAAAAATTTGAACCTGCTGTTTGTAGAATGAACGTAATAAGTTTTTATATTGTTGGAGCGAATTCATTGTTTCCATCGATGTTTGTTAGATTTTTTGAACTTGTAGGTATTGATTTATTAGAAATTAGAACTTTTCGTAGACTAACCACTCTAAAGTATTTTTGAGCTGAATTCTTCTTTTTATACAAAAAATCACAACTCAAATTTCTTTAGTATCCAAGGAAAATTATAATATTTTTTTGCAATTAGTAAATCAATCTATGACAATTTGGATAAATCGTTTAGCAAATTAGAGCCTATTTAATTTCATTAATTTTGTGCAGTACATACTTATATGTTACAAGAGGTGGTAGAGGGATGCAAAACAGTGGTCGGCAAATTAATGAGTGAGAATTTAGGTGCCGTGACATAGTCCCTACGGACATAATCCCCATTTCGTGAATTGGAATTATGTCCGCAAATTGTTCGGACATCGTCCCCAGAAAAAAACGGACATAATCCCCAAAACGATATTTCTTAACGCCTTATTTTTTTGCTTTCAGCCGCGAATCAGTCTATAATATATCTCACACCTAGTTTGATAGCCACAGTAATTTTACATAAGAGTAGGGGTAAGTGGGCGGCCTGTGGCCGCAGCTCAGGCCTTAAAACTCCCAAAAAACCGGCCATGTCGGACATAACCCCCATTGGGACTATGTCCGAAAAATTTGCGGACATAACCCTCAATACCAAAATGGGGATAATGATTCGGACATAGTCCCTATTTATGAAGTGGAGATTATGTTCGTTGGGATTATGTCCGGTAACCAGAATTGGTGCCGTGACATAGTCCCCACGGACATAATCTGCATTCATCAAATGGGGATTATGTCCACCAATAATTCGGACATAGTCCCCATTTCTAAAATGTCCGAAAAATTTACGGACATAACCCCCATGACAAAATGGGGATTATGACCGTTGGGACTATGTCCGGTAACCAAAAAAACATCACAAACAAAGTCGATTTATTTTTCGTCAAGGAATTTGCTTGAATTTTTTTAAGAATTTTAGGACCCGTTATGTGGGCGTAAAGAGCGATTTAGACTTTTTAACCCATTCTGTCGCCACGACACACTTACAATTTTTCTGAATTTCACTCCGGAACATTTGTTAGATATCCTGCTATCTTGCCTTATGTGTCGCTATGGTGTGCTCGATCGCATATCGCTAATAACAGCATTTTTAGCCCAAAATTTTGCGTTTTCTGTTTTTTACTCGGCAGGGGGCGCTATAGCTAAAAAAAACGGTTATCGGGATTATGACCGAAAAATTTTCGGTCATGGGGGTTATGTCCGCAAATTTTCGTTTGATCGCCGCCATCATCATTGATTTTACAACAAGCCATACGAACACAACATAAAGTTCCACAAAAGTTTATTTTAACATAAATTCACAAAAAGTCACATAAATTCTCACAAGTACCAAACCACACAACAGACGTCTCAACACACAATAAACAGAACATCACAACGTTGGACACAAGATCAACACGGAGAGAATCAACTTTGGACGGACATTTTGGATCACCAGTGCAGCAGCCCCAGCTACCATTTACCTACAGCGTAGAGTCATCTTGTGACATCAGCGTTGGATTTATAAACCCTAAATAGACAGATTTGTACTGTGAAATTTTGTATTTACCTAGTAGTGAAAAACCATTGCAATTAAACTTGATTATAGCGTTTTACGATAAACACACTAATCTTTTTATTTGTATTCAAATCTAGTACTCCGCTTCACCTTAACAAGCACATATGGTTATTGAACTGGAAAAAAAAAAAATTTATTAAAACCTGGGTCATATATGAGAAGATTATTTTCGGATATGCCCATATATGAAAACAAAGCACGCCAAGTTTACCAGTTCAAAATTTTTATGTGACCGATAAAAACAATGCGGAAGGCTTTTGTCCAAGTATCATTTGTTGTTAAAATACAGGGTGTTGAAGTTGCCGATTTTTGTGATTTTTATAGAAATACTGTTATACATAAAAAATTATAAAGTAATAAATAATTTAGGATGGACGTGACAGATTTCGCAATATCTTTAATATCATGTCATGATAAAAAAATATTAAGTGCTATACATCAAGGATGTCAGCGTTTTCAAATCACTGAGCCAAACGCATGCAGCGCAGTCAGCGTTGCTTTTACAACAACTTTAAATTCGAGTAACAACAAACAAAAAAACAATTTTTTGTTGTTTTTTCATGCCTCATGCCTCGTTTACAACAACAATAATACTTCAACAATTTTCAAAATTTCTAAGAACTAGGACACACAAAAATTAGGGGAACTCACGCGTTGATGCGCAATGCCCTTGCGTCGTTGCGAAAGTGCAATTTGCTAAAGTTTGATATTAATAAAATAACAAAAATATTGCCGAAAATTTCGCACTACTTTTGCAATTTCTCAAGATGGAAATATTCACATTGATCGTTAAGGCGTTAGTGCGTAAAAGACTTGCATTTTCGCAACTACGCATCAACGCATTAATACCCATATTGTTTGTTGTTTTTGTTTTTGATGCGACGTAGTCTTTGTTGTTGTTTTATGTTGGGTCGAGTTCGATTTTGTGTGTACTCAAAAAAAGCAACAAAATCGCGAAATTTTGACGAGCGTCAAAAAAAAACAACAAAAATTATTTCTGTGAATGTCGTACAGAAATATTGATGTTGTTGGGATTGTTGTACAGAAATATTGATGTTGTTGGGTCGAGCCAAAATTGGCTCACTTTTCTTCTACGCTGACACCCTTGCTATACATACATCATCATACTACTGTATAAAATACAACGTCTGTCTGTCTGCCTGTCTGCCTGTCTGTGTCTCCATAACTCGAGAACCATTCGACCGAATTACATGATTATTTCTTCCCTTTATAGATATTTTGCATGGCAAGGTTTGATGATATATTTTATTTCAACCTAGCCTCGGCTTCGTCCTGGTTCTTCTAAAATCGCATAGCTCGAAAATGAATTATCCGATTTTTTACTTTCATACCAATGTTATCAGTTAAGATTCCAAGGACAATCTCTTATTTGAAATTCCTTCGGCATCGCCCGGAATATTAAAAAATTCTGGCAAATAATATACGCTGGAAAAATTTTTAATTACGTGATATAAAATAATACCTTCTTAGACTGAGCGACAGATATGGATGAGATTAAGTACATACATTCTGAAATTTTTTCATTTAAAGACCGGTTTAAAAAAAATTTCGCACTAACTGTCAAAAAAACAAGTAAACAAATAAATCAAATTTTAGTACCGCCCATTTTTAAAAACTTTAATTGACTAAAACCTCAAAGGATTCTCTTGAAAATAAAATTATGAAGATATCATATAGCTTTAAACTTACCGAAGTAAATGCGGCCAAATTGAGAGAATAACAACGATTAACAGTTCTTATTCGAATGGGTGTATCAAATCTTAGCATCATTAGTCGCATAAGTTTACGATTGGCTTTGTTCCAACCTACCCAGTTGGATTTGTATAATGAATAGCTTAACTGAGAGCTCTTATGTGAAATCTCATTGGAAAAATAGCACAGCATGAAAATCTGAGTGAGCATGCATATTTGGTAGATAAGAATTTTTAAAAAATTTATATAGCCGCCAGGATCTGAAAGCTGCAAGTAAATAAATTACATTTTACTGCCGACTTGATCGGAAACACTACAATAACTACTCACCAGGGACATGGCGTAGAAATTGGCTATCAATACAAAAACGGAGCAAAATATCTGTATTGAAATTGGTATGCTGATAAGGCCTTCGATCAGTTCAGTCATTTGCAGTATTTTATTATAATAACGTACGCATTCTTTTAATTGCAAAGTGATCTGTGCGTCTGGGTTTGAATGAAAATTATAACCAATGCTCTCTAAACGATAGGCCAAAATGTCCAACTGACCTTTCAAGTAGATCAAAAAAGAGGATGCGATTGAATCGAATGCGATGTTTAGGACACAACTCATGCATAATGCCATATACTGATAAAAATACATTATACAATAACGCCACGTTGTATCGACACCTATGAAATTGTACATGGATAAAGGCAATTCCGATTTATCTGTTAAATACTGCGTCAAAAGTAAAGCATTCAACGCGGTCAGCGAAAGGTAGGCGTAACTATTGCGGACAAATTTACTCAATTGCAGTGCACGAGCAAATATTTCGACTTCATCTGAATTTTGCGGTTGAAAATCTCGAATGTGCATTAAATTAAAAACGGCCATATAAGAATCATTCTTCATTTTAACCGAAACAAATTTGGCCAATACTGCCATTGTGCCTGCCAAAATGAAACAAACTTTAACAATTTCATTTAGACTTCCGATGTTGGCGATGAATTGGATCCCCAAGCTGAGATCAAAGAGCAGTATCCAGAAGCAAAAAATATGCCAGAAATAAATATTAATTGTTACTCGGCAACGCTTAGAACATTCCTTTGGTATTTTCCACAGTGCGAAACATTTGAAAATAAACGACTGAGTTTTGTAGAAAATTTCAACACTATTTTGTGTAGCTGAGGCCATAGTGTACAAATTCTAATTAAACTTTTTCAATATCAGGGCTTTTATATCAAAAATATGTTTATGCTTATGCGTAGGTGTGTACATTCCAGAGTGGCCAACTTAAATTTATTGGAATAAAAAACAATGCAAAAAATAGCCTTCTTAACGTGTCTTTATGTCTTCTATCCGGTCCATGAAAGCAGACCCGTGTAACAATCAAAAAATTCGCTCTATACCCATATCTCAGCTCAAGAATATCGACTTAAAAAAGTTCTGCAACTTGAAAAAAAAAACATAATTTCTGGCTTTATACCATTGGAATGGTAAAGCAGCCTGAAAAATCATAGGAGCTCTAAAATAAGGCAAGACAGACATCGAAAAACTTCTTTGACCACGCTAGGCCTCGTTACATTTTTCGACATCTTTCGTTACATCCCGTTATATCGAACTATGTAAAATAAGTATTTTGATAAAATATTTCAGGAAAGTACTTTACTGCCATATCTAAATTGGAGCGTTAGTCGAGCGTTAGACGTATTTTACCATCTCTGTCTGTTTCATGCCCTTACAATTTATGTGGAGCATACTGAAACAGAGACGGTTAAACTACGCTGACGCTCGACTAACGCTCCAATTTAGGTATGGTTGTAACGCAGAATCTAAAAAAGTCATATCACCGCAATTTTTTATCTAAGTATTGCAGGAACAAGTACAGTTCTGGCAAAAGTGCAAATGTATGTATTAGGGATGCCAATTTTTATTTTCGGGATTATAAATTGCAGTCCCGGATAATTAAGGAAATCTCAAAAACGTACATGATAGATCGATCTTTAGGCCGGATTCGGATTCAAAATCGAGAAATACATTGAAAATTACTATTTTTGTTTAAAATTGTTTCTACACGGAAAAAACTAAACCGTAAAAATTCATTGAAAATCCCAGTTATTTTTACTGATTTTTTCAGTAACTGTGCGCCCGTAAAGAAAAACCGTATTTTTTACTGACTTACGCACAGTAAATTTTTTAAAAAATATAAAAATAAAAAAAAAATTATGTTGATTGGTGTCGAACTTATGACCTTTGTGTTTCTAGGCGACGCTCTAACCACTGAGCTACTGTAGCACTTTCATTTCTACAGCTTATTATTTTATTTAAATTAAATTTCAATAAAATTTTTTACTATCTCAACCAGTAATAATTGAAATGTATTCTAAGCAAATATTGCAGAGCCCACTGGCACTTTTTCAAGCGACAAATTTTTACTTCTATATTCAATAGTTTTTACTATTTGTATCTGTACTTTTTAAAGTTTAAGCCGTATATTTTACTTTCGTGCCATTACTTTTTCATGAGAATTCAGTAAAGTAATTGAATTACTGGAACAAACCGTAATTGTTGACGAGATTATTATCACTTTGTGCTATTTGAAAAACAATTTTTACGGATCATTTTTTTGCGTGTATTTTTTTTTTAATTTTTTAAGATTAATTTCATATTTTTGATAAAAAATTGTTTTCAATTAATCCCGGGACTTGCATGGACTAATCTCGAGATTTTCGGGACTTAAAAAAGGCATCACTAGTAGGTATATAAAATAAAAAAGAACAGATTCGTATGGTAACACTGACTAATGAGGTTTTGATGTAACCGATTAAGTAATTTCTAATTAAAAATTTTAATTGATATGTAAAGTGAGGTCAATATGAAAAAAAAGAAAAATAAGTCGATATATGGTAATATATATTTTAAAACAATAGCAACAAAAAAAAAAAAAAACAAAATTATTTAAAAATTTTCAATTTCAAAAGTACCAACATGACTAAAAACTTTAAGGCCCGGATCCACAGTCATTAGATAACTAATGACAAAAGTTTAACCAAAAACATTTTACTTTTAGTCATTAGTTAGCCATTAGTTAAACACCCAAATGCCATAAGTTAACTGAAAGCTAATGCTGAAGAAATATAATACACATTAATTTTGTGAAAATTTTAAAAATGTTTGATGATATTTACGAAAAAAGTTTTAAGAAATCGCCCGGTGCATTTCGTGGAGTACTCATTTTTACTTACATCCCCCACGGGCACCCACGCAATAACTTTTTCACGAGCCACTAATTCTACTAGAATAATTATGTACATCTTCATCATTAAAATTTGCGGGCGTTTTCCATTGTTTTTGTTATTTTGTTTTCCCAACCCCAAACAAGCAGAAGTTTTCACAAAATCCACAATTATTTTTTGCTTGTTCAACACTGTGAATATGAAACATTAGTCACCAATTTAGTTAACTAACTGGTAAACTCATGACTGTGAATCCGAGCCTAAGTCTTTTATGCTTAAAATTTATTTTCGATTTTTCCCCATCGATTGGTGCAGTAAAATTTTGTTTCAGAAATGGGTGCAAAACGGTCACTTAGAGGGGTCGAAGACACCTCTGTTCATGTCAAGCTTTCCTCATAAATTTGTGCAATAAAATTTTTTCAGAAATTAGCCTGAAACGGTCACATTTTATCGTTCAGCTCTTTAGATAACTAAGTATGCAATTCTTATACTTCACACGGCTCGTTTGAATTTGTTGGTTTGAAGTTGGTTTTACCTCGATGTTGGCGCACTCCAGGTTTTTTGCTGCAAAATTATTTACTGGGTTCGAAATATACAGAAAATCGATTTTCAGGGTCGAATTTCACTTACCAAAAGGTCTACACATTGTTTCTGTATAAAAAAAAAATTATTCTAACCTGAAAATATGAAAAAATTCAAAAAACCACGTTTTTTCGATATTTCAGCTCACGATATTTTAAAGACGAAGAAAGTTATCGATATAATTTAAACTGATTTTTGAAGTAAAAGACTGGGGCTTCAAGCTGCCTTATCAGAATTTGTGGCTAAGGATTTCCTTGTTCTGTTATATAACTTCAAACATTTCGAAAACAAAACTTTAAGGTTAAGATTTCTTAAAAACCATACGACCTATAGCAATTTTAAATTTTATTGTTTTCGTTTGTTGCTAATTTTCTAAAAACAAACGCAAAAAAGCACTTTTTTATTAAAATGTGCAAAAATAAATGGTTAAAAATACAATAAGGCGATCAGGTAGAATTCTCAAAATTACTATTTTTGAATCTACAAATAAATGGAAAACTAACAGCATACTCAGTTTTTATAGTTAATTTTGGTCAAACATTTTGTTTTTGATACCGAAACAATGTGAAGACCATTTGGTAACTGAAATTCGATTTAAAGAAAAACTTTTTCTGTATATCTCGACCCCAGTGAATAATTTTGCATTAAAAACTCTGGAGTGGGCCGACATCGAGGTAGTCGCTGTGTCTTTTTTTTTAAATAAACAACTTTCATGTGACAAATTTTTATGAAAAGCTTTTTTAAAATCTTTTAACGTTAAGTTATATGAACTTTTAAGGATAAAAGTTTTCTTGACTTTTATTTATTTATTTTAAGAATAAAAGCTTTCTTGACTTTTATTTTTAAAGGTTTTTTAAACTTTTATTTAAAAAATATTAAAGTTTCTTTAAATTTTTATCTAAATCATTTAGAAGTTTGAAGTCTGACTTAAAAAAATTCAAGGTCTGTTTCTTGCCTCACTGATAATTCGAAATTGGGGAGCATTACTATGCAAATACGATAATTATATTAAATTATACTTATCAACGATTAAATATTATAATTAATGTTTGTACCAATAAGTCGAGAACCAAAACACTTGCCTATCCAATCGGACATTAAGTACTTACTACGGTTATTACAGCATTAAATGGCATACCCTTTAAACGTAAGGGTGTACTTCGCGATATCAGACTTACATACTTAACATTGTATTTAAAATGAAAGTCGTTAGTGTTTTTGCAGACCACTTTATTTCAGTTTGTGATTACTACAATTTTAGTATATTTATAATTACAATATAATGGTGCAGAATATGTTTTTGTTTGCTCGTTAGTATTTGTTGGTCTGTTCATTCAATTTGTCTTAATTCTACGCAAAGTTTTATAACTTTCCTTTTTTTCATATAATGATAAATGTATTTTATATCTTAATTTCAAGTTTTCAATTGAGAAATGGCTCAGTAAAAAATGTAAAACTTTTTCATACGAAATAGATATGTACGTATATATTGATAAATAACTGTATTATATAAAATATTAACGCTAAAGAATAATTTGCACTTAAATCAGTGAATGTGATCAGCTTTAAATCACATAAAAAAAGAAGAAAAAAAAAAAAAAAATCAAAAGATTAGACACCCTCAAGGCTAGAAATGGAGTAAACGTTTGCATGAAGCGTGCAATAAATGATTGCCACCCCTAGAAAATGTGCCACGGTAGATTTTAGGCAAGATTTAACAATATACATATAGCGATTTTTGAAAAATGTTTCTTTAGTTTAGGACGTACTGATAGATGGAATTTTAGTAACTGGTAGTTTTCTCCATTTAAAGCTACATAGGCATAGAAACTATCTATCATATAAACTATCTATACAAAATGAAAATTGCCATATTCTTTTAATGATGGTATCTTGGCAAGTTGTAATATCAAATCACTTACATATAAACAAGAATGATAATTATACACACATTTTGTGTAATTTAGAGTTTAGTTAACATTAGAAGAAAAAAAAAAAGCGATTCTCTCACAATTTCTTTTTTTTCTTAAATTTATATAAAATCATTTAATAATAGCTATTAAATTAAAACTTTTATATCTAGGCACAATTCTGTGCAAAGCTGGTAAAATATGGTAATGGATATTATCCCTACGCCTTCACGATATAAAATACATTTCAGAATATACCTGCAGTAAAAATATGAGACAGTCTACAAAAAATAATAGTTCACAGTTAGTACTAGCCCGAAACTAGACTACACACGAAAGCACTGGTTGAAGACCAGTTGTTAAAAGACTACTTCACACCACATCTAGCCCCGGACTGGTGTAAACGTAATGCAGAAGGAGACAATTGAAATTTCGTAGGACATCAACTCACAAAAAAGTACAGTGGCTTGTATGCAAAAGGGGTTGAAGTCGGACTAGTACTGGTTGGTAGAGGACTAGTTAATGAACTACACTTGAACTAGTCCGTTTGCCTGCAGGGATACTAAGACAGATTTTTTATAATTTTTCTCATCAAATTAAAGTTTGAATTCTATCTCCTGAAAAATTTATAAAAATCGGCAGATATGTAATATTTTGCCATCTTTTTACTGTATCAAATTAAATGAATTCTTTCTTTATAAATTTATAGATCAGTTTTAAATGGCTAACTATTTTGTTTTTGAAGAACAATTACTAGATTAAAAAAATCTTCGCAAATTCGACATAAAATCATGGAATTTTTAAAAATTTTTTTTGATTAAATGAAACATTCGTAACAGTTCTATTCTTTATTTATCTCAGAAGTGAAAACAACAATTAATTTTTAAAACTTTTGGTTCCTTGGACGGTATTACAGAAATATCAATTTATTTCGAATTTCGATGCCTAAAAGTATGAATTTTTACTAATGATGAAACCCTTATTTACATGATTTTATAATATCCTTATATTATAAAGAAAGAAGAACGTTTTAGTTCTCATTTAGAGGCCTTAATATTGGCCAGAAACAAAACAGAAATTTCAATCAAAAATAGTCTGGAAAATTGATAAAATATGCACCTATCTATATATGTGCTGAAATAGTTAGCAGTTTTTAAAAGTCTATAGATTAAGCACTATTTCTATAACTTAAAAATGAATACACACGTATTATAAACATACATAGATAATTAGTATGTATGTATATTAAGCTGGGTCGCCAAAATAAATTCAAAATCTCCACATCCTAATATGTTCTTTGGCTTATTGTTAGACTTCCCACAAAATATTTTGGCTCTGGTGAAAACTTTGATGACCCTAGAATTTTTTTTGGGCCAAAAACACAAAATTTGTATGGAAAACTTTTTTGTTTGGCTACATAGAGCAAATCAAAAATTTACAAAAATTAAGCATATAAAATGGTTAAGTTATGCATCAAAAGTTTTTCGAAAATCGCGCTCTGGCTCAGGATATTGATTTTAGAAACAGTGAAAAATCTCTAATTTCAAACGAATCACCCGTTAAATATTTTGCCTGAAAATATGCTACGTTTTTTCTAATTTCAAAAATGCTGTTTTTTATAATACTAGCATTCTTTTGAAATTTGTAATGAATTAATTTTCATTTTAATAAAGTCTTCACGTGATTTGAGTGTAGTGAATCGCGCTTTTTTATACGTTGCATACGATTGCAGCTCGTCAGTTGGTCGATTTTTATTCGTGTATTTTGAGATATTCGTTATTTTTTTAGCTCGTTAGTTTTGAACTGCTCGTTGGGTCGTCCACGTGTCCGTTGAATATCCGTACAATTGTAGTCAGAGTTGCAGGAATCGCGATAAAGTACCTGGAGACCGATCCCTGCTAGGTTGACAATCTGATCTTATTATTTTAGTCGCATCGGAAACAATAGAATAATATCAAAACTTTAAAATTGATGGTTTTTGGTGAAATATTAAAACGTAACAAAAACCCTAAAAAAGAAAACCTAATAAAGCAGCACTCCTGGTAAGGGAGAATGGGAGTTTTCCAAATTTTAAGTTTCCTCTAAAATATCTCCACATATTTCTATTGGACTAAAACCATAATATATATTTTTAAAATGGCTATAAATTTTCGATTCCAAATAAGTGAAAAAATGCAAAATCAGTTGAGAAATAACTGAGCCACAGATTTTTAAGCACTCAGAGTCACCCAACAACAGTTTTTTAAGGCTAACTTAAAATTTTTAAGTATAGGCAAATTAAGTACTCGACTAGACCTATGTAGGGTAGAACGGGGTTAAATAACTACTTTTGTGTTTGGCACTCTGTAAAAACTTTTTTTATGATAATAATTTGAAAATTTCAACTGTTCCTGGTTTGTTGAACCCTTTGTTACAAAATTCATACGAAAATTTTTTTTCAATTTCTCATTGTTTATCCGGTATTTGCATTTGAACAAAAAGTGTGAAATGGTTGTTATACCCCACTTGATGGGGTAAAATAACCAAACTTTCTTTTTATAATAAAAGTTATCAACATTGTTATTTTAAGGGTTTTTATTTTATCAGAACTTTGCAAAACGTTTCAAAAAAACAAAATTTACTTGAAAAGGTTTCTCTTGAGCTACATTAATCGCTGGCGTCACTTTCTTCAACGTAGACTACTTTTCTTGGAGGACCTCTTTTGGAGCGACGAGTATTGTTTTTGGCTGCCGTGTCTTGGTTTTTGCTCGGAAAATTTCTTTAGAATCTTTTTTCCGACCTTACCGTTATTTGGTTATTTAACCCCACGTGCTTTTGTTTATTTTAACGAACTTGAGTGTGCAAAATATGAGTACCGAAAACTGAGCTCAGATTCTTATAGGTAGGACCGCAAGTAACAAATGTAAGCCCGGCTCCCTTTCCCCAAAAGTGTGACGTAATTTATTGACAGCCCTTAATATGGAATTACTTTTTCGTTTCATGGATATTAGACCGTTTGAAATTTTTTGTTGTTTCCTTTTTTGCTTTCAAACAGGTTTAATAGTATAAAGGATAGAAAGTATTAGTTCTGGTGCAAGGAGAGCCCATAATATTATTATTCACTGGTAGCGCGTCTTATTCTTCGTTGTATGATAAAAAGTACTTTTTTAAACAGTTTTGCGTGTATCTCATGAAAGAAAAAACTCAGACGAATGGAAATCATATCATTGTAAAAACGAGTGCCGAAAAAGTTTAACAGAAACAACTCTATTTTAATATATGCAATCGAGCTGTAGTTTTAAACTGTGCCAATTTACAAGATGTGTTCACTTCAAATCTTCTGTTCCATCCTGAATAAAAAATAATTACTAAAATACGTAACTTCTATTGTTTTCATGTAGTATCTCACAACTCCCTAAAATTTTCTAACATTCGAAAAATAAATGTTTTTTTCTAGTAACTAAAATTTTTACATAAAAGATTATTTTCGATGAAAATTATGAACTAATACATACCATTAGTTTCGAAGTAGAGTTTGACGCTTTCAGATATGCAGGATATTGTGATTTTGGAGTAGTTCAAGGTCAAAAACGAACGGTCAAGATTCAACGAACCAGGAACATTTGAAATTTTCAAATTATTATCATGAAAAAAGTTTTTACAGAGTGCCAAGCGCAAAAGTGGTTATTTAATCCCGTTGTACCCTACATAGGTTTAGTCGAGTACTTAATTTGCCTATACTTAAAAATTGTAATACACCTTCAAAATCTTAAGTTAGCCTTAAAAAACTGTTGTTGGGTGACTCTGAGTGTTTAAAAATCTGTGGCTCAGTTATTTCTCAACTGATTTTGCATTTTTTCACTTATTTGGAATCGAAAATTTATAGCCATTTTAAAAATATATATTATGGTTTTAGTCCAATAGAAATATGTGGAGATATTTTAGAGGAAACTTAAAATTTGGAAAACTCCCATTCTCCCTTACCAGGAGTGCTGCTTTATAAGGTTTTCCTTTTTTAGGGTCTTCCTTACGTTTTAATATTTCACCAAAAACCATCAATTTTAAAGTTTTGATATTATTCTATTGTTTCCGATACCATTTGATACTTTCCGAGCTTTTTTTATATTATTCTCATCGGTAAATTTATCATTTTGAAAGCATGAAAATTGGAAAAGAAAAGATACGAATTTGATCACAGAAAATAGCTATGAATAAAAACCAGCGACTAAAATAATAAGATCAGATTGTCAACCTAGCAGGGATCGGTCTCCAGGTACTTTATCGCGATTCCTGCAACTCTGACTACAATTGTACGGATATTCAACGGACACGTGGACGACCCAACGAGCAGTTCAAAACTAACGAGCTAAAAAAATAACGAATATCTCAAAATAAACGAATAAAAATCGACCAACTGACGAGCTGCAATCGTATGCAACGTATAAAAAAGCGCGATTCACTACACTCAAATCACGTGAAACCTTTATTAAAATGAAAATTAATTCATTACAAATTTCAAAAGAATGCTAGTATTATAAAAAACAGCATTTTTGAAATTAGAAAAAACGTAGCATACTTTCAGGCAAAATATTTAACGGGTGATTCATTTGAAATTAGAGATTTTTCACTGTTTCTAAAATCAATATCCTGAGACAGAGCGTGATTTTCGAAAAACTTTTGATGCATAACTTAACCATTTTATATGCTTAATTTTTGATTCGCTCTATGTAGCCAAACAAAAAAGTTTTCCATACAAATTTTGTGTTTTTGGCCCAAAAAAATTCTAGCGTCATCAAAGTTTTCACCAGAGCCAAAATATTTTGTGGGAAGTCTAACAATAAGCCAAAGAACATATGAGGATGTGGGGAAAAAAACGATTTTTTTTTTGTAAGGGGATCGACCCAGCTTAATGTATATAGCAAAAGAACTTATATGTATATTAGAGCGCCCACAAGATATATGAAATG
This sequence comes from Calliopum simillimum, assembly GCA_951812925.1. NCBI lineage: Eukaryota > Metazoa > Arthropoda > Insecta > Diptera > Lauxaniidae > Calliopum > Calliopum simillimum. Next base: position 78,419,387 of record OX638370.1, on the reverse strand, counting down.
TGCAAAGTTGTGAATTTGTTAGCTTCCCGTCCATTTCCTAAAATTAGAGGTCAAAAAAATAAGATCTCAAAAAAAAAATTTGGAATCGGTTTTCGATCAAAGGTCGAAAAATTGACTTAAAAAAGGGAAGTCGCTTTAACTGCCCGTTACTTCAAAACTGTTAATTTTTTCAAAATATTTTCAAGTCAACTTTTTTAGAGCATGACTAGGTCAACATTATCTTCCTTAAAAGTTTTGGTCCAAAAATTAAATTTGTTGTTGTTTCGGTACAGAAACTTCAATTTATTAAGAAAATTTTCATGACTTTTTTTCTATAAATTGTTTTTTTGTAATATTTAAAGGGCGGAATATTTGTTCTGGAATTCTTATATTGCATGGGATTAAATGTTAATTAATTCAACAAAAAAAAATTATTTAAAAATATTAAGTTTTAACCCTCTAGTTCCCAAGGAGGCCTGTAGGCAGCCTTATTTTAAAAAATTCCATAAATCGTATTTGATGTGTTTTGAAACTGATTTTCTGCACACTGAAAGGGAAATCCCCATTCTTCTAAATAAATGCATTTGCGTAAAGCTGCAGTACGTACAACAGCCGTAATTTTAAGCCAAAGTAGGAATTTCGCGAAAAAGTGATAAATTAATTATTTTGTATTTTGGGCTATAAACAAACATTTTTTAAAAATAGTTCTTAAGCTTTATAAGATTCAAAAAAATTATGAGATGCAGCTAATTATGTGTGCTATAAGAAAAATAATTAATTAGACAAAATAACTTTTTAGCTTTCCCCTCACTGGCCCCAAACCAGACCGTGCCTGTAGGCCGTCTTGGGAAACAAGTCATAAAAAAGTTGTAACGGTCACTATATAGTTCCTTCGTGCTATTTGGATTTTTTTACCAATTTTCACTAAAACCATGTGTGCCACGAATCATAAGTCGAATCTTTAGGGGTATATAATAACAAATCCCACATATGGTGCTTAAAATGTTTGAGTTGAACGGATTTTAGTATACCATCTAGGTATACCTGGAGGTCTAGATGGAGTGCGTTCTCGATCACGGATATCCCCATTTTCCAACCACTCTTAGATATGAAAGACCAATGTAAAACAAAATAAAATTTGTTTAGCAGAAATTTATAGCTCCGTTGATCGGGCAGATTTATAAATAACTATGTGAACATACAACAAGGTCATTCGACGGACACCTACGTATATTAGAATAAAACCTTTCTTTGATCAAAAAGAAATTCATTCTATAGTTTCCTGTTTCAATCGAGCTGCAAGAAAATATATTAAGATTCCATGTTTAAATGTTATTCATGAGAATAAACGTCAAATGGTTCGGGCAAACCGTGCGATACAAATTTTTTTAGAAGATTTCGAAATATTTCAGTCGCCTATTTCACCATTTGGATTGATCGATGAATTAACGGTAGAAGCACTATCAAGTTCATGCTCTTTGATCACAACTAGAGTCCTATTCTTCTAGGTTAAGATTTGGTAGACCCTTTGGAGATAGAAACTTCTGTCGTAAGTAAACTCTTCTGTTATGAAAGAATGTTGTCTTCACGACAAAGGCTGCAAATGGAATCCCTGGGGATAGTCCCATGTCTTATACAGACGAACCAGCAAGACAGAAAACTGATATAAAAAGTTCTAATCACCTTAACTAAAGGTTCAGGTCTCACAAACACTCTGTTCATTTAAGAATATGGATATGGCAAAAGCTACCGGTCCTAGAAGTCTTGCATAGTGCCTGAAAAAAGTCGATGCAAATCCGTAGTTTTTGCACGTAAATTTTTAACTCTGACTGATAGATGGAGTGCCAATATCCTGATTACACATCTGAAGCACAATTTGAATGCAGAAAAAGTAATATACAAAAGGCCTAACGAATATATTTGCCTCCCTGAGTGAACTTCGTGAGACCAACAAAAAAATCACAATATCTATGAACCAAAAACTAATTTTGCGTTCGCCCTGAAATTTCCCACCTCGTTGAGCATTCCGCCTGGGGTGGTGGCCCCCATCGACCACCCTAGCTACGACAGTTCATACATACATAGTGCCCCTTGTAAATTAGAATGATATTTTTGATTCCGTGGCAATAAACAACATTTTGATTACATATACGGGAATATTTTTATTCACCGATGTTAAAAAATAGTTATTGCATTTAATCAGCTGAAATGGTTAATCGTTACTTACGTTTACTTAGTTTTTATATTCGATTTTTGAACAAAAATACAAAGATTCCATATAAATCATTTTATATTTTTTTTGGCTTACTTGCCCAAGGCGGCCTCTAGGCATGCTACCTTTTACACCCCCTACCAGGATTTCTACCTATCCAACAAATTTTTTCTTGAACAAACATTGTTTCTACAACCCAAAGCTACCTCCTGTAATTTTTTTAGCTTAAAAAAAAATTTGGGAACTAGAGGGTTAAGGTATGGAGCCGGTCTCAATGTTGGAAAAAAATTAGTATTCTAATCTTTTTTCTTTTAATCGCTACTTTCTTGGATGCAACAAAATGCATTTTTAGTTGGTATTAAATGCATCATTTTTGCCTTCAAAATGAGCTATGAAATGGGTTTGTGCGACTTTTTTTCAAAAAGTTATGATCATTTTAAAATGACATCATGAAAGTTAAAAATCATGTGTGGATTCTCTATAGCAATTGCCATATTGCTATATCTTTTATAATGGTATTTTAAAATGGTCATAACTTTTTAAAGCAAAATCATACAAGACCATTCTGTAACTCATTTTGACGAAAAAAAAACAGTGCTAAGTGACGCATTTAATAAAACAGAACAAAACGATTTTGTGCGTGTTCTACACAACCTCAAAAATCGTGTTTTTTGAACATTAGGGGTTAGATATCTCACAAACCATAAGTGATACAGCAATTTCGCGCCCAATTTCGAATTCAACATTAATAACTACATCTAGAATGACTATTTTGATTTTGGTTTGTAGTCGTTTTTTTTTTTAAATACCGTTTTTCGACCTCATTTTAAAAACCATGCCATTAACCGATTTTGAAAACTTTTTTTTCTTATTCAGTAAATACTCAGGTGCATTTTCACATCTTTGTACAGTTTTTGACATCTTGATTGAAATTTTTTCCTGAGCTGCGTGCACAAAATTCGAAATTTTCGATTATCTCTGCTGGAACAGCCCAAAAACGCACTAAAACGAAAATAAATGCTATTTTCGTGTTCAGCAATCCCAAATTAGTTTAGGAAATATGACTACTAAAATGGTTTCTTACCAAATTAAAAATTAAGAAGGAAAAATTAAAACAAATAAATTTTTTTTCTTAACTTTGAAACGGACTCCATTTCTTAAAAACTATTATTTTTTAGTAATGTTTCTTTTGAATTAATCAACATTTAATTTTCTATAATACGAAAATTCCAAAACAAATATTCCACTCTTTAAAAGATACAAAAAACCAATTTATAAAAAAAAGTCATGAAAATTTTCTTAGAAAATTTAAGTTTTTGTACCGAAACAACAACAAATTTAATTTTTGGGCCAAAACTTTTTAGTAAGATAATGTTGACCTAGTTATGCTCTACAAAAGTTGTCTTGAAAATATTATGAAAAAATTAGCAGTTTTGAAGTAACGGGCAGCCAAAGCGACTTCCCTTTTTTTAGTCAATTTTTCGACCTTTGATCGAAAACCGGCTGGGTTTTTTCGACTACCGATTCCAAATTTTTTTTTGAGATCTTATTTTTTTGACCTCTTCTTTCAGGAAATGGACGGGGAGCAAGCAAAATCAAAATTTTGCACATATGGGCGCTCTAATGTTTATACGCTCGTGTATTTAATTTAATTTTTTTAATTATCATTTTTGATTATCAACTTCATTAAAATTTTTCCATTTTGTACTTCAAGTGCGTACAGGCTGCCATCTTTGATTTCATTATTTAACACCTCATCGCTGACAGTGACATGCACGCCCGATGGTCCAGTAATGTATATTGAAGTCTTTGCCACATTAACTGAAAATATTAGAGCCGCTGGCTGAGTATTTCGATTGCATGCCCCAGCTATTGAAAATAGCACCATTTTCTATGGATCGAGTATTGCCATTATTAGCGATGAACTCATAGAAGCCCGTCAGTTTGTAAAGCTTTTGCATCAACTCTTTCGCTGTGTTGGATATCAAATAAATCGCATTATAGCTGCTGCCATCCATGCTAACGTATATGGTGAGGCGTGGTGCAATCATTCTGCAAGATAAATTAAATATTTAGCAAATATTTACTAAGATTAAAATAAATGTCTAAAATAATTATTTAGTACCTGAAGATCGATCCCTGCTCGGTCAACAATCTAATCTTATTATTTTAGTCGATGTTTTTATTCATAGCTATTTTTTGTTATGAAACTTGTATCTTTTCACTTCTAACGGTCATGCTTTCAAAATGATAAATAAACCAATGAGGATAAAAATAAGAAAAAACTAGGAAAGCATTGAATGGTTTAAAAAAATATCAAAAACTCAAATTTTTTTTGGCGAAATAGAATGCCCTAAAATAAATAAATGGGATATGCCACGCACCCAAAATATTTTGTCTTTTGTATGGCGGCTGAAATATCTTATCTTCAAAGGTTCATAACTCGGAAAATAAGAATCCTATTGGAAAAATCTGAAAGGATATTTGGATAAGGAAGAGTGTAACTATCCGATGCTATTAATAAAAAAGAATTTCACCTTTTCTTGTAGCTACGCTGTAAGACTGAACACAGCGTTTTCTTCAACTTTAAGCAAGGATATTTCAAAATCCTGCAGGTATAATGACAGTTCTGCTGATGAAGACGGATTTAGCATCAAAAAGTACATGAGACTGCATATAAGAATTAAACAGTTCATTACATTTTTTTTTTGTGCCTGAGTTATCAACAAAAATTTTTATTTTGATAAAAAAGTGGGCGTGGCAATTAGTAAACAAAGCCTTCTATTTGTTATGCTTTAGATACTTCTGGTCCAGATTCGAATACCAAATTTCATCAAAATATGTTGTATCATTTGCGAGAAACAGCATTTAATGTGTTTTACTTGTATGGGAGGTTCCACGCGCACTTTCGATATTTTGCCTACTTTCAGGTCGTAGGTGCCTAATAGCAAGTAAACTCCCTACCGTTAAATTCAGAAAGATTGCTTTAGTAGTTTTCTTTTTATAGCGCATTATATTTTTGTGGGCGGTGCCACGCCCTTTAACGAGTTTTCTCAATATAATGGCACGTGACATATTAATTCTTGTTTGCAGAGGTATAACCTCCTAAATTTTCATTAAAATCGTTGGAGTCGTTTTCGAGTAATATTGAATCAAAATTTTCAAGCGTTAAAAAGTGGGCGTGGCACTTCTTCGATCCCGCCCACTTTTTGTCTGTCACAAGGTATTATTAAGCAGTACCCGTCTACCAAATTTCATTCAAATACCTTGTATAGTTTGCGAGTTATGACCAAATCAAATTTAAAATTTAGGGCGGTGCCACGCCCCCTGGTGAGCATTTACAAAGTTGAAACCTAGCTCATTCTTCATTGTATTCTAATATCTAACACTGTTCTAAGTTTCATTAAAATCTCTGTATCCGTTTTCGAGAAAAAGTTTTGCCCGTTCCAAACAAACATACATAAGTACATAAGTACATACAATTTTATCTCGTATAAGAAGAGAAGATATAGATTATAAATAAACTAGGTCTGATCTGATTGGTTTCTGAGTGAACACTTCTATGTAATCATCTATACCAGTTATATTAGAAGAATGTATAGTATATTAAACATCCGTATACCATCAGCAAGACCGCATTTCTGGATTAAATCTTCCTTAGACATTCTAAAAAATTTAAAATAAAATTTACTTTATAGTTATAAATTCTATAGAACTGTAACTTAGAGAATATCGTGTCCATTAACATATGACCATTCCACCAATTTATAAGAGATATTGGAACATTAAAAGAATAAAATCAGATAACATATCGATACCTTAGAGCGCTATAGTCCTATCTCCACTTTTTGCGATTTTGAGATTTTTGCAGTAATGGCATCATTGTGGGCTTCTTTATCGTATGAAAAACTGTGTGATGTCAAAAGACCACTAAAATACCAAAATATTCGGTAATTAAGAAAAATCCTATCTCCAAACTGTAATTTTTTGAAGAGCACCACTGTCCTATATCCACTGAATATTCAAATAAATCACATTTTTAAAATAAAATTCTTCGTTTTTCGCGTTTCATGACTTTTTGCGACATTTTAGTGAACAAATTTGGTTACCCCAAGGGCCCACTCTTGTTTGTCGGAACCAAAATTTCAAAAAAAAAAAAAAAAAAAATTCGTTTTTTTCGTTTTTTCTACGCGATGCATGACTTTTTATGACATTTTAGTGGAAAAAATTCAAAAAATGTACTAAATGTGTCGTTAATTTTAATAGTAGTGGAATTCTATATGAGGGCAAAAGTAATGACATACCACAAATTGGCTGGGATTTCGTTAGAAATTCATAAAATTGGTTAAAGACATTAAATTATGTTAAAATATACTATAGGTAAAATTATTGCATTTATCGTTATATCAAAATAGCAACCAATTGTAAATGACCACTGTTTGAAATCTTCTTTTTGCATTTCCCAACAATTGGAAAAATGGAGATAGGACTATAGCGCTCTAAGGTTTCGATATATCAAGTATTTATTTATGTTTGGAATTTACTGTTATATTTTACAGGGGGGAGCTATTCCCGATGAAGAGGAGGTGCTTTAGAGAGTCCGACACAACTGGCACCGTTGACTATCGGGCTTACAAACGTAAATGCTTTTCACTCCTTATCGGCGACGACTGTTTTTATTTATATCATACGACTTTTTTTAATATTACTGAACTTTTTATAAGTTCATGTGATTTTTTTCGATAAGTAGGGAAAGAGCGCCGCCTGCGGGCATGGTTCGGGTGTGGGCACTCCCCCGTAACTTATGACAGAAAACAAACACGGCAAATGTTAAGCGCGTGTTATGACAGCACGAAGATTTTGTGCATATACCGGAGCAAACAGACGCATTTGCTTTGTGCTGTGAAGAAAACAATTTTTGAATGAGTGAAAGTCAACTTAAAACTTTTTTTACATCATTTTCAAAGTGGTTGAATTGTGGAAAGATAGTTGAAAGTTTTTTGGAGGGAATAACCCATATTGGCAATATTACAAAACATATCAATTGCTTTCATTGAAGCATTGGATAAGTTATAAAACTATCTTGTAAACAAAGTTTTTGAAGTATTATTCGAAAAAATTTAAACTTACTGCTGCGTTCACTTTAATTCGACACAAGGTCATTTCCGTTTAATCTCAATTTTAATAAGGTTAAAGGAGCTTCACAAAAGTCACATTTATTGTACAATAGTTAACTAAAAATGAAAAAACGTCCAATTTAGAAAGTCTTAAATAAGAATTCCAAAAATCCTGGCATTAATAGATTTGAATCCCGTGTTTTCCGGTACTTCAAAAAGGCCGGGATCCCGGGGTTGAAATCCCAAGTCTGTACATACCATTTGCTCTTTTTTACTGCGCATTCAAGCAAGCGAAGAGAATAGCTTCCGCTTCCGCTGACAGCACAGATGAGTAGTTGAAGATTCACAGTGATGAATAATAAATATGAAAATTGTGCCGCAATCACTTGCTTATTATTTATCCCTTATAACTAACGTGACCATTAAGTAGTACAACAAAAAAAAAGTTCGGCTTACAGCGCCCATTTTTAACGAATGATTTATCCACCAACAATCTGTGTCTGATATTGCTTGTTTTTAGTGAACCACTTTAACTGTTTATCCTTTTCAACAGAGCAAAGTAGCTGTACGATGAATTGACAATCTGAAAATAAAAATCTATCTTATATTATTATTATTATTTTTTTTTTTATTTTTTTTAATCTTAACGTTATTCCGTCAGCTTATCCCATACTGGAAAGGCTTGGCTTTTTCATGCAACTAAGTGGCTGTTATTTTCAAAAATTTTTTTATGAAGCCGTTTCAGAGATGTTCAGGATGATGAAATTTACGTCGAAATATTAAAAAAAAAATTTATTTTACGCCCCTTTTCGGCGCATTTTACAACGTCGCCATATTGAAATTTTTAAAAGCGCCACTGGGCTTTCGAAAGCTTTTAAAAAAACGAAAATTTTGGGATCCAAAACTTTATTTTTCGTCCCCACAAGTTCATATTAAAATATCTTACTTTTAAAATTGTGAATACTCTTTAACGAGGAGTCGTACACAAAAAATTTAAAAACTGTTCAAAAGATAATTGAATTCTGTGTACACCGTATTAAATTTTTTTTTGGAGCCACTCATAGTCTAAAAGATATTCTTCAAAGGTTTCGAAAATACTGGTTTTTGAAGGATATCTCTGAAACGGTAAGTCATACGAAAAAAAGCAACCGTGTACACATTGACGAAACCGTTTAGAAGTTATTCAATAAAAACCGGTTTTTTTTGCCATTTAAAGGTTTTTTTTTTAATATCTTCTAAACGGTTACTTCAATGTGTACACACATGGCTTATGTTTTGTAGATCTTGTAATTCTCTACAAAATTGATGCTGTTGCTTTTTATCGTATGACTTACCGTTTCAGAGATATCCTTCAAAAACCAGTATTTTCGAAACCTTAACGGTTTTTGAAGAATATCTTGTAGACCATGAGCAGCTCCAAAAAAAATTGAATACGGTGTATACAGAATCCAATTAACTTTTGAACAGTGTTTAAATTTTTTGTGTACGACTCTTCGTTAAAGAGTATTCACAATTTTAAAAGTAAGATATTTTAATATGAACTTATACGTGGGCTGCTCGATATATTTCTGGCCTAATAATGAAAATGCGAATATTTATCATCAAAAATGGTTTTATTGTTTTTCAAAGTATTCTCCAGCATGATTTAAACAATTTTGCATGCGCTCAAACCAATTGTCGAAGCACTTTTTCCACTCCGATTCAGACACCTCCAAAACATGGTTTTTGAACGCTTCATCAGCATCTTCTGGCGCCGAAAATCATTGACCACGTATTTTTTTCTTGATGTGCGGGAATAGAAAGAAGTCATTGGGTGCCAAGTCAGGGCTGTACCCATCACTTCGACGTTTTGACCGGTCAAAACGGCGCTGGTTTGAGCCGATGTGTGAGAAATCACATTGTCATGGTGAACAATGATTCGTCTTCTCTTGTTCGTTTTTCGAATTTCTCCGAAGACTTCAGGCAAACAAATTGTGGTGTACTACTCAGAATTGACCGCCCTACGTTGCTCAAGCGGAACAGTCGCTACATGACCAGTTTTGCCGAAGAAACAGGCGACCATTTGCTTTGTAGTGATTCTTCCACGAACAACTTTCGTTGGATTTGGCTCGTCTTCGAAGACCCACACGGTCGATTGCTGTTTTGTTTCGGGCTCATACGCACAGATCCATGATTCGTCATCTGTGACGATCTTACAAACGTCTTTTGAAGCACCATGATCGTATTTTTTCAACATTTCTTTGCACGAATCGACACAAGCTTTTTTTTACTTTTGGAATCAAGATTTCAAAACAAAACTATAGCAAAGCAGATTTCCTACATTTATTGAGGTCTAAAGTTTTTGTGTGTCTCTTGTATCTTGAGTTATAGGAAAAAAACCGTTTTTTGAATCAAAAAATTTTAACTTCTTCCGGGACTTCGATAGGGCAAACTTCAGTGTAGAGCAATGAGAAAAAAACAAAAAATGTAGAAAATTAATCCTTTTCATAGATTTAGGAAGAATTACTACCAATAGTTTCATGGTTTTTGAGATAAAATAAAAAAACTGAAAAAAAACAATGATTTTTGTCGTTTAGACCTTCATTCAAGCCCCGGGCGGGCCATCTTTTCGGGGGTTTTGACCAAAACTTTGTATGCAGTTTTTGTTTTAAGATCTTAATCTATGATAATTTTTGATGCACTCATTTTTTTTGAATTTTGCTGCACCTTAATATACAGTATCGTTAACTTTATAACACTTCTTTCTTCTTTCTGGCAATTGAAAATAATAGCCATGGCACTTGGCAAACAGATAGACAGATCTTTACATAGGGTGCCGTGGCTATGATATTCAATAGCCAGGACTAAATCTTTTCTAGGACTTCCAAAAGTTGTAGAAACGCAATTAAACACCTAACAATGACTGTTATTTCATATAAAACATGAAAATAAAAAAAAAAATTATGGCACCCTGGGAAACAGTACAAAAATTGGTCTGGCGGTCAATTTGTTAGGGGGGCTCCCATACAAAATTTTGATAAAAACATCAAAAAAATTTCTCAAAGCCGAGAGGCGAAACAAATGTTCACCGACCCCCATTAATTTTTCCTCCTCAATATTTGTCCACCCCTTGAGGGGCCTCCCATACAAAATTTAGATAGAAGTAATCAATTTTGTATGGGAGGTCATTTAAGGTTTGGACAAAAGAGGCTAGTATGTTCGAAAAAAATGTTGGAGACAAAAAATTGATGGAGGTTTGTGAACATTTTTTTCTTCTCCCGGTAATGAAGAATTCGTTTGATATTTTTATAAAATTTTTGTAAGGGCGCCCCCTTAAAGGGTGGAAAAAATGGGGTAGTATATTTAAGAGAAATTTTGGAGAGAAAAAATTAATGGGCGTTGCTGAACATTTTCACTCTCCTCTGGTAACGAGGAATATTTAAGTGCTCGTTCATTCACTTTTTTGTTAATTAAAAATTTAAAATTTGTCAAATACATTAAAGTTTTTTGCAAATTTTTTTTTTTTAAAAATCGAAGAGTATAAAATCATTGATAAATATAAGAATTTAGTTTTGAAAGTCGAAAAATTCATTTATAATTTATAAAATTTTCAAAGTTCTTAATAGTACAGTCAATCTGGCATCAGAAAGGGTCTGAAAGTTCGAAGGTTGACCCCCGCTCTGATTTTTAGTCAGTAGTTAGTGGTCCATTAGAAAAGCTTAAATTCACCCACCCCCCGTTTTTGAGAAACTCAAAAAAGTTTTTGATTTGATTGTGTGGCTAAACCGTAGGACGCACAAAAAATTTTCGTAAACAAAAAATGAAGACAATTAAATTGTCTATAACTTTAGTCATTATTAACATAGCTCTAAAACTTGCTGTAACAAAGTTAGAGGGCGCCAAAGTCGACAAATGCATTTTTTTTGCACTTTTTTGCATTTTTGAGGGTCAAATAATTTTTTTTTACCATCGCAAATTTTTTCGCAGTAAAGAGCATAAATAAACCTACGAAATTTAAGCAGACTTTTTTTTTCTACCATGCACCGTTTAGGAGATACATTGCATTTCAACCCCTTTGTTGGCATTGGCGCGTTTCTGTGTCCAAGTTTTTCGTGCCCAGCGCGGCATTGACGCGTTTCTACGTCAACTGCTTTTTACCTATGTAACAAGACAAGACATGTTAAGACTTCTTTGGGCCAGCAGGCTCGATGATATAACGTTTGAAACATAGTGATGCAGCCCCGTGAAAGGCAAAACGCTTTTTTACTCAAGAGGGAGGCATCTTACGAAAAAAGTGCACATGGCATAAAATGCTTAGAATCATCCAAGGAACAAGTGTGAATTGTTTTTTTTTTTTTTTTGAAAAATTTATTAAAAATGACGTTAAATAAAAATTTTTTGCTAAAAAAAATTAAAAAAAAAAAACAATTCACACTTGTTCCTTGGATGATTCTAAGCATTTTATGCCATGTGCTTTTTTTTCGTAAGATGCCTCCCTCTTGAGTAAAAAAGCGTTTTGCCTTTCACGGGGCTGCATCACTATGTTTCAAACGTTATATCATCGAGCCTGCTGGCCCAAAGAAGTCTTAACATGTCTTGTCTTGTTACATAGGTAAAAAGCAGTTGACGTAGAAACGCGTCAATGCCGCGCTGGGCACGAAAAACTTAGACACAGAAACGCGCCAATGCCAACAAAGGGGTTGAAATGCAATGTATCTCCTAAACGTTGCATGGTAGAAAAAAAAAGTCTGCATAAATTTCGTAGGTTTATTCATGCTCTTTACTGTGAAAAAATTTGCGATGGTAAAAAAAAATTATTTGACCCTCAAAAATGCAAAAAAGTGCAAAAAAAATGCATTTGTCGACTTTGGCGCCCTCTAACTTTGTTACAGCAAGTTTTAGAGCTATATTAATAATGACTAAAGTTATAGACAATTTAATTGTCTTCATTTTTTGTTTAAGAAAATTTTCTGTGCGGCCTACGGTTTAGCCACAAAATCAAATCAAAAACTTTTTTGAGTTTCTCAAAAACGGGGGGGTGGGGGGACTCGACATTTTGAATTTAAGCTTTTCTAATGGACCAATAACTACTGACAAAAAATCAGAGCGGGGGTCAACCTTCGAACTTTCAAATGCCAGATTGACTGTACTATAACATTTTATAAAAATTTTCTTCAAAAAATAAAACTTTTGAAAAAAAAATCACATGATTTGGCCGATTATAGACGAAGGTAAGAGCATTTCAAAAACTAGTTAATGTAATTTTTGCAGCTTTTTAAGTTTAAAAAAAAATTATATCTCTGAAACTGCTTGGTAAAAAAAATTTTTAAAAATTATGAACTAGTTCTATAAGACAAAAAAATCGGAGATGCAAAAGCCAATTGCTATCCGGTTACATATGTTATGCCCCATATATAAATTATTTCAAGCAAATCATTCAAATCTCTGCTACTCTATACAGGTAAGTCATGCATTCCTGCCTTTCAGGCCAAATTTAACTTTCCCCCAAAATAATTTTGATCATCAACGAATAAAATTATCTATCAAATACTTTAAATTGATTTGGTTCATTCGGATAATTTTTGCAAATTGTAATGCAATTTAGAATCCTTTTTATTTATTTTACAAATTTTTTTACTTTGTAAGTACTTACATTTGTAAACGTAGCTAAATTGAACCAATAGTTTCTATTAATGGACCGAATTCTTATTGGAGTACTAAAACGTAACATCATAAGCAGCATTAATTTTCGATTTGATTTACTCCACGATACCCAATTGGATTTGTACAAATAATACGAGAGCTCCTCACTTTTTAGAGTCACCTCACTTGAAAAGTGACATAAAATGTAAATCTGAACCAACATACAAAATTGATAGATTGAAAATTTTACTAAGCCTAAATAATCGTCAGGTCCCGAGAGCTAAAATAAAATATCATTCAAATCAAAAAAAGATTCAGCAATAACAAAATTTCTTAAGTACTTACAAATGACATGGCATAGAAATTTGCTATAAGAACCAGTACTGAGCAAAGAATTTGAATTGAAAATGGAAAATTCACAAGATGCTCAACAGTTTCTGATATTTTCGAAATTTCAGTATAATATAAACAAAGTTTTCGTAGCTGAAAATTAATTTCTTTGTCGTTTTCTTCAAATTTCGATCCTAAATTTTCTAAACGATCTCCCAATATATCCAACTGACTCTTAATGAAAATAAGGAATGACACAGCTATGGAATCAAAGGAGATGTTTATAAAACAGCCCAATGAAAGCGCTAAACTTTGGTACAGGTACATTATGCCGAATTGGAATTTGTTGTCCGTATTAAGTGGCGTATATGTTGAAAATGGTAATTCCAAAGTTTTAGCAAAGCACGGCGAGAGCAGCATAAAACCCAAAGAATTGAGCGATAGCAGGCAGTAACCGTTTCTAACACGACGCGTCATGTGTTCTGACTTTACGAAAAACTTCATCTCTCGAGAGTTTTGTGGTCTATACATGTTGCGATTGATATTATCTACTAAATCCTGATGCAGACCACTATCGATTTTAATAGAGCAGAATTTGACCAGTACTGCAAAACATGTGGCGAATAAGAAAAACACTTTGATTATTTCATTTAATTCGGAAATTTTGCTGAAAAATTGAATGAGCATGGCGATGTTCAAAAGCAAAACCCAAAAAGTAAAAAGCTGCCAAAAATAGATTTTGTAAAATGTTCGATGTTTTCTGCTGGTACTTTCAGGAAGCTCCCACAAGGCACAAATTTTAAAAATTTGAACCTGCTGTTTGTAGAATGAACGTAATAAGTTTTTGTATTGTTGGAGCGAATTCATTGTGCCCATTTATGTTTGTAAGATTTTTTGAACTTGTAGGTATTGATATATTCAAAAAAAGCACTTTTCGTAGACTAACCACTCTAAAGTATTTTTGAGCTGAATTCTTTTTTTTATACAAAAAATCACAACTCAAATTTCTTTAGTATCTAAAGAAAAATTCTAACATTTTTTTGCAATTAAGAAATCAATTTATGACAATTTGAATAAATCGTTCCGCAAATTAGAGCCGATTTCATTTCATTAATTTTGTGCAGTACATACAGTGGCGGATCCAGCATTGTCAAGAGGGGGGGCAAGATTGACTACATTTCTAGATAATAACAGAATGTTTTTAAACTCTTTGCATATAATTTAAAAAAAATGTAATCACTTGGTTTGAGAGGGGGGCCGATCGGTCCCATATCTCCCCCCCTTGGATCCGCCACTGAGTACATACATATAAGGTACAAGAGGTGGTAGAGGGATGTAAAACAGTGGTCGGCACATTAATGAGTGAGAACTTATGTTTGAGAGAAGATAGATAGAAGATAGAGAAGGATAGAGAGAGCTAGGTGGATTTTTGAGTGCACAATTGTGCTATAGAATGCCGACCACTGATGTAAAACCATTCTTTGGAATATTGGCATTAAAATATTCCGAGCACTAACTCCTCACGAAACAAAGAAGTGCTGTGAGTTTTTTTGATGCGTCCAAAAAATTGTCTATCTCCTTCCATTTGTAATGTAAGGAAGTAGAACATGTGAGGAAGTATAGAAAAGTATATGGGCATATCCGAAAATAATCTCCTCTTATATGACCCAGATTTTAAGAAATTTTTTTTTTATGTTCAATAACCAAATGTGGTGGAATATATTTCTAGACATATAATATTAAATTCCCAATAGGTGAACAAAAAAATTTCGACCCGTGAGGGTGTCAGGAGGTCGTTTTATCTAAAAATTTTGGGAAAATCAAGATTTCCGATAATATACAGGAGGGCACATATTTCAGAAGTAGTAGATATGTTACGGGACACTTTTCCAAATATTCTGGAGTAAAATTCAGAAAAATCGTATGTGGGTCGAGGCGACAGGATGGGTAAAAAAGTCTAAATCGCTCATGACGGCCACATATCAGGTTCTAAAATTCTGAAAAAAATCAAAGAAGTTCCGTGATAAAAAATAAATTGATCTTGTTTATGATGTTTTTTAGTTTAAGCGCCCTCTGCCGAGTAAAAAACAAGAAACGCAAAATTTTGGGTAAAAAATGTGGTTATTGGCGATATGCGATCGAGCACTCCATAGCAACACACAAGGCAAGATAGCGGAATATCAAAAAAATATTCCGGAGTGAAATTCAGAAAAATCATAAGTGGGTCGTGGCGACAGAATGGGTTAAAAAGTCTAAATCGCTCTTTACGCACACATAACGGGTCCTAAAATTCTTAAAAAAATTCAAGCAAATTCCTTGACGAAAAATAAATCGGATTTGTATATGATGTTTTTTTAATTCAAGCCCCCATGTCGAGCAAAAATTAATAACTATAAATTTCGCATTTTTCCAAAAATCACTTTTTGTACCCAAAACTTAGCGTTTTTCGTTTTTTACTCGGCAGGGGGCTTAAATCAAAAAAAAAAAAAACTCATAAACAAAGTCGATTTATTTTTCGTCAAGGATACTGTATACTGTATAAAATACAATGTCGGTCTGTCTGCCTGTCTGTCTGTGTCTCCATAACTCGAGAACCATTCGTCCGATTTACACGATCTTTTTTACGTGAAGGAATTGACTAAAAAATATGTATAATTTTCTTGGCAGTCAAATTCCGTTCCATTTGGTTCGCAATCAGGAGATAATTCAGGAGTAGATTCAGTCATATCCCCTTTTAAAAAAGACAGGTTCAATTCTCGTTGGCATTGGGGATTTATTTTTAAGCAATATTAAATATTTTTTTTTAATTGTTGAAAATTGGGCGTGGAACATTTTAGTACCGCCCATTTTTAAAAACTTAAATTGACTAGCCTTAGATATATTCGATTTAAAATCTACGAGAATTCTCTTGAAAATAAAATGGTGAAGATATCATATAGCTTTGAACTTACCGAAGTAAATGCGGCCAAATTGAAAGAATAACAACGATTAACAGTTCTTATTCGAATGGGTGTATCAAATCTTAGCATCATTAGTCGCATAAGTTTACGATTGGCTTTGTTCCAACCTACCCAGTTGGCTTTGTATAATGAATAGCTTAACTGAGAGCTCTTATGTGAAATCTCATTGGAAAAATAGCACAGCATGAAAATCTGAGTGAGCATGCATATTTGGTAGATAAGAAATTTTAAAAAATTTATATAGTTGCCAGGATCTGAAAGCTGCAAGTAATCAAGTTATATTTTACTGCCGACTTGATCGGAAACACTACAATAACTACTCACCAGGGACATGGCGTAGAAATTGGCTATCAATACAAAAACGGAGCAAAATATCTGTATTGAAATTGGTATGCTGATAAGGCCTTCGATCAGTTCACTCATTTGCAGTATTTTATTATAATAACGAACGCATTCTTTTAATTGCAAAGTGATAAGTGCGTCTGGGTTTGAATGAAAATTATTATCAATGTTCTCTAAACGATAGGCCAAAATGTCCAATTGACCTTTCAAGTAGATGAAAAAAGAGGATGCGATTGAATCGAATGCGATGTTTAGGACACAACTCATCCATAATGCCATATACTGATAAAAATACATTATACAATAACGCCACGTTGTATCGACACTTATTAAATTGTACGTGGATATAGGCAATTCCGATTTATCTGTTAAATACTGCGTCAAAAGTAAAACATTCAACGCGGTCAGCGAAAGGTAGGCGTAACTATTGCGGACAAATTTACTCAATTGCAGTGCACGAACAAATATTTCGACTTCATCTGAATTTTGCGGTTGAAAATCTCGAATGTGCATTAAATTAAAAAGGGCCGTATAAGAATCATTCTTCATTTTAACCGAAACAAATTTAGCCAATACTGCCATTGTGGTTGCCAAAATGAAACAAACTTTAACAATTTCATTTAGGCTTCTGATGTTGGCGATGAATTGGATCCACAAGCTGAGATCGAAGAGCAGTATCCAGAAGCAAAGAATATGCCAGAAATAAATATTAATTGTTATTCGGCAACGCTTCGAACTTTCCTTTGGTATTTTCCACAGTGCGAAACATTTGAAAATAAACGACTGTGTTTTGTAGAAAATTTCAACACTATTTTGTGTGGCTAAGACCATAGTGTACAAATTCTATTAAAACTTTTTCAATACCAGGGCTTTTATATCAAAAATACGTTTATGCTTATGCGTAGGTATGTACATTGCAGAGTGGCCAACTTAAATTTATTGGAATAAAAAACAATGTAAACTAGTAAGGGTGTAACCTTTGGCCTGGCCAAACATTAAATACCCTACACTGCAGTATTTTGAAAATTTTGCTTATATGGGAGGTGCCACGCCCTCTTGTCCGAGTTCACCCAGTTTTTGCTCAGGCCTTGCATCTTTAGTTCTTGGCGCCTGAGTGAAATTTGGTTGGATCATCTCAAAAAACGTTTTCAGTAAGCTTTTGCTTACATAGGAGAGGTCCCACGCCCTCTTGTCCGAGATCGTCTAGCTTAAGTTCAGAACGTGCACTTATAGTCTTTAGTATTTGAGTGAAATTTGGTTGGATTGTCTCAAAAAACTCTTTCAGTATAGCATTTTGAAACTTTTGCTTTTAAGGAAGGTGCCACGCCCCTTTGTCCGATTTCACCCAATTTTTAGTGTTTGGGTCAAATTCGGTTCAATTATCTCAAAAAACGTTTTCAGTAGCTTCAAAAGCTTCAAACCGCTAAGCTTTTGCTTATATGGGAGGTGCCACGCACTCTTGTCCGAATTTGCCCAGTTTTCTCTCAGAGCTTGCACTTACATTTTGTAGTATTTATGAGTATTTTGATTGCATTGTCGTGAAAAATACTTGGCATGTCCGTTGACCGATTTTGCTCATTTTCAATCCCCCGAGCTAACTTTGACGATGGAGGCAGTGTACCAAATTTCATTGAATTATCTTGCTCAGTTTTCCCAAAAAATTTATTTCCACACACAGCCAGCCAGACAGACGGACATGGCTATATCGACTCAGGAGGTGACGCTGATCAAGAATATATATACTTTTCTATATCTACCACGCCTCCTTCTCTGCATTACAAACGGAAAGACAAAGTGAATATACCCTGGGTGTAGGGTATAAAAATAGTCTTCTTAACGTGTTTTTATGTCTTCTATCCGGTCCAAGATGCAGACTCGTGTAACAAATTAAAAATTCGCACAATCTACATATCTAAGCTCAAGAATATCCATCTCTGTGTAAGCTTTATTGGCTTAAAAATGTTCTGCAACTTGAAAAAACATAATTTCTGGCTTTATACCATAAAATAAGATATTGAAATGGTAAAGCTGCCTAAAAGATCATATAAGCTCTCAATTGAGCAATACATGAACGAGAGAAATCGAAAAACTTCTTTGACAACGCTAGGGGTAAAATTTCTAGGCATCGAGACATTTTCCAACACCTTTCGTTACATCCCGTTATATCTGGCAAACTATTTATGTATGTATGTATGTACAATAAAAAGATCAGATTCATAAGCAATAACTGGCAACACTGACTAATGAGGTTTTGATGTAACCGATTAAGTAATTTCTAATTAAAAATTTTAATTGATATGCAAAATGAGTTCAATTTGAAAAAAAAAAAAAAAATAAGGCCGTTATATTTAAAAAAAAAAAAAACAATCTGAAGACCGTTTGGTAACTTAAATTCGACCTTGAAAATCGATTAGCTCGATGAGCGATTTACAAAAAAAAAAAAACTTTCTGTATATCTCGACCCCAGTGAATAATTTAGCATCAACAACCCTGGAGTGGGCTGACATCGAGATAAAACCAACTTCTAACGAGCCGTGTTCAGTCACTGCGTCTTTTTTCAAGGTATTTTTTTTACACAATGATGTATTTTTTAAAAAAAAAAACAACTTTTATGTGGCAAAGTTTTATGAAAAAACTTTAATATAATAGTCTCTTTTTGCGTAACCGACCAAGATTCGACTTGACATCTCCGATTTTTATTAAAATTGGTGAAAAATTAGTATTTGATACACACATAATGTGGTAAAATGATTATCCGAAATTCCGAAAATTTCCAAGATGGCGGCCACTCGAAGTTCGATCCAACCTTTGGATACCACACATTTGAAAATTCATAGCTCCTCGGCTTTTAACCGATTTTAATGAAATTTTCAGGGTTTCGAATTGTTTTTTCTTCTGACTTACCGTTCATGAGATATCGAGTCTTGAAAATCATTCAAATTTGAATATTGTACTATGCGCCCTACTATGTTCAATTTTGAATGATTTTCAAGTCGCGATATCTCATGAAGGGTAAGTTTGACGAAAAAACAGTTCGAAGAGATCCTTATAGGGAATTGAACGTACTACAAAATGCATAAACAATTTTTTTTCTAGGTCGAACAGTTTTGGAGCTATTTTGAAAAAACGGTTTTTTCTAAATGTTAGGTTTGTTGAAAAAAAATCTCCTAAACTATAGGTCATATGAAAAAAAAATTACATGTAACTTGTAGTACGAGTAATTTTCTACAAATGGGTATTTATACTTCGAACAATTGGCTCACCGTTCATGAGTTATCGTAATTTTAAGCGCAACACATCACTGTTCCTACTCATAAGCGGCATGCACAATTTACAAATTTTTTTAAAACTTTGAACTAGGATATCTCCTGAGTTATAAGTCGTACAAAAACAATTAAAGGCTCATTTCTATATATGGCGGCGCGAGTGAACACGACTCGAGGTAGCAAAGTTGAAATTCTGAAAGAGCACATCGAAATCTATAAAATAACTCAATTGCAAAAATCCAGTAAAACTTTCCAGGTAAAACTACCAAATGACTGTACTATTACTTTGAAATGAAAATATTTTAAAAAATAAAAAGGGTGCACCAAGTCCCAAAATGGCTTTGAAAAAGAATAAAGGTTTTTATTTACCAAAAAACTTTTTTTTTTTCAGTGTAATTTTTTTTTTCAAACACTTATACTTTTCTACAGAAACGCTAAAAACTTAAATAAAATTGGATAAAAAGACGAGGAGCTATGAATTTTCAAATGTGTGAGTATCCAAAGGTTGGATCGAACTTGGAAATTTTCGGAATTTCGGAAAATCATTTTGCCACAAATACTTACTTTCCACCAATTATCATAAAAATCGGAGATGTCAAGTTGAATCTTGGTCGGCTACGCAAAGGAAGACTCATAATCTTTTAAGGATAAAAATTTCCTCGACTTTTACTTTTAAAGGTTTTTTTAAACTTTCATTTCAAAAATATTAAAGTTTCCTTAAAATTTTATCTAAATGATTTTGAAGTTTAAAGTCTGACTTAAAAAAATGCAAGGTCTCTTTCTTGCCTAACTGATAATTCGAAATTGGGGAGCATTACTATGCAAATACGATAATTATATTAAATTATACTTATCAACGATTAAATATTATAATTAATGTTTGTGCCAATAAGTCGAGAACCAAAACACTTGCCTATCCACTCGGACATTAAGTACTTACTACCGTTATTACAGCATTAAATTGCATACCCTTTAAACGTAAGGGCGTACTTCGCGATATCAGACGTACATACTTAACATTGTATTTAAAATGAAAGTCGTTAGTGTTTTTGCAGACCATTTTATTTCAGTTTGTGATTACTACAATTTTAGTATATTTATAATTACAATATAATGGTGCAGAATATGTTGTTTTTTTTTTTGTTTGCTCGTTAGTATTTGTTGGTCTGTTCATTCAATTTGTCTTAATTCTACGCAAAGTTTTATAACTTTCCTTTTTTTCATATAATGATAAATGTATTTTATATCTTAATTTTCAAGTTAAGATATAATAATACAATATAATTTTTTTTTGTTTTTTTTTTTGTTTTATTATATTTTGTTTAATTGTGTTGGTGTTGTTTGGTTGTTAGTTCGTGTTGTTGCTGTTAGCCTGTGTATTTTCAATTGAGAAATGACTCAGTAAAAAATGTAAAAATTTTTCATACGAAATAGATATGTACGTATATATTGATAAATAACTGTATTATATAAAAT
The DNA here is from genome assembly GCA_951812925.1 of Calliopum simillimum. Lineage (NCBI taxonomy): Eukaryota > Metazoa > Arthropoda > Insecta > Diptera > Lauxaniidae > Calliopum > Calliopum simillimum. Next base: position 78,398,083 of record OX638370.1, on the reverse strand, counting down.
ATTAACGCTAAAGAATAATTTGCACTTAAATCAGTGAATGTGATTCACATAAAAAAAGAAAAAAAAAAAAGAAAAAATCAAAAGATTAGACACCCTCATGGCTAGAAATGGAGTAAAAGTTTGTATGAAGCGTGCAATAAATAATTGCCGCCCATAGGAAATGTGCCACGGTAAATTTTAGGCAGGACTTAACAATATACATGTAGCGATTTTTGAAAAATGTTTCTTTAGTTTTGAACGCACTAATAGATGGAGTTTTAATAACTGGTAGTTTTCTCCATTTAAAGCTACAAAGGCTAGAAACTATCTATCATATAAACTATCTATACAAAATGAAAATTGCCATATTCTTTTAATGATGGTATCTTGGCAAGTTGTAATATCAAATCACTTACATATAAACAAGAATGATAATTATACACACATTATGTGTAATTTAGAGTTTAATTAACATTAGAAGAAAAAAAAAAAACGAATTTCAGAATTTCTTTCTTTTTTTTTACTAAAATTTATATAAAATCATTTGATGATAGTTATTAAATTAAAATTTTATATCTAGCACAATTCTGTGCAAAGCATGTAAAATATAATATGTTTATTATTTTTTAATAATGGATGCTTTCTTTATCTAGACCGACAAAATATAATATCCCTACGCCTTCACGAGATAAAATACATTTTAGAATATACTATGACAGGTTTTTTATAATTTTTCTCATCAAATTAAAGTTTAAATCTATCTCCTGAAAAATTTATAAAAATCGGCAGACATATTGTATCATATTTTGTCATCTTCTTACAGTTTAAAAGTAAATGAATTTTTTCTTTATAAAATTATAGATCAGTTTTAAATGACTAACTCTTTTGTTTTTCAAGCACAATTATTAGATTAAAAAAATCTTTGCAAATTCGACATAAAATCATGGGATTTGTTAAAAATTTTATCTAAATTTTTTTAATGCGAGTAGATAGAATTAATTTTGATAAAATGAAACATTCGTAACAGTTCTTTATTTATCTCAGAAGTGAAAACAGCAATTAATTTTTAAAACTTTTGGTTTCTTGGACGGTATTATAGAAATATTGGGTGTACAACTTAAAAACCGGAATTTGACGGTTGATGTCCGTACTAACAAATATCGTGAAAGCTCGAACTTTATATATATGTCATTTTGAAGGTACATTTGACAGCTGTCAAAGTCAGTCAACAAAACAATTTTATCTTGTGTGCATCATTATTATTTTTCACGATGAATAACTTCGGGTCATTTTTTTGCAAATAAAACTGCTGCGAAAAGTCATAGTTTGCTTGTAGAAGTTTATGGCGACGATGCTTTAGGAAAAACACAGTGTTTTGAATGGTTTAAACGCTTCAAAAGTGCCGATTTTGACATCAAAGACAAAGAACGCCCAGGACAGCCAAAAAAGTATGAAGACGAAGAATTAGAGAAGCTACTCGATGAGGATTCGTGTCAAACACAAGACGAGCTTGCCAAATCGTTGGGAGTGACTCAGCAAGCCATTTCGAAACGTTTGAAAGCCGCCGGATACATTCAGAAGCAAGGTAATTGGGTCCCCTATGAGTTGAAGCCGAGAGACGTTGAACGGCGCTTCTGTATGTCTGAAATGCTGCTTGAGCGCCATAAAAACAAATAATTTTTGCATCGGATTGTGACTGGGGATGAAAAATGGATCCATTTTGACAATCATTTATTTCACTCGATGCAAAACGCCCTCACCGGAATACTCTTCACATCAGAGCTAGGCATCCGAAATTGGATAGATTCATTTTTGGCCGCCAAGCCGGCGCAATTTTTTTGGGATGGAATTCATAAATTGCCTGAAAGATGGGGAAATGTTGTAGCTTCCAATGGACAATACTTTGAATAAAATATATTGTAACATTTTTCCACAATAAAGCATCAAATTTCGCTAAAAAATTCCGGTTTTTAAGTTGTACACCCAATATCAATTTATTTCAAATCGAATTTCGATGATAAAAGTACGAATTTTTACTAATGACGAAACCCTTATATACATGATTTTATAATAACCTTATATTATAAAGAAAGAAGTACGTTTTAGTACTCATTTAGAGGCCTTAATATTGGCCACAAACAAAACAGAAATTTCAATCAAAAATAATTTGGAAAATTGATACACGTATAATGTACTTATGTGCTGAAATAGTTAGTAGTTTTCAAAAATTTATAAATTAAGCTCTATAACTTAAAAGTGAATACATAATAAATATTTAGTATGTATATAGCAAAAGAGCATACATGTATACACGCACATGTATTTAATTAATTTTTTTTTTAATTATCATTCTTGATTATTAACTTCATTAAAATTTTTCCATTTTGTACTTCAAGTGCGTACAGGCTGCCATCTTTGATTTCATTATTTAACACCTCATCGCTGACAGTGACATGCACGCCCGATGGTCCAGTAATGTATATTGAAGTCTTTGCCACATCATTGAAAATATTAGAGCCACTGCCTGAGTATTTCGATTGCATGCCCCAGCTATTGAAAATAGCACCATTTTCTATGGATCGAGTATTGCCATTATTAGCGATGAACTCATAGAAGCCCGCTAGTTTGTAAAGCTTTTGCATCAACTCTTTCGCTGTGTTGGATATCAAATAAATCGCATTATAGCTGCTGCCATCCATGCTAACGTATATGGTGAGGCGTGGTGCAATCATTCTGCAAGATAAATTAAATATTTAGCAAATATTTACTAAGATTAACATACATAAATGCTTTAAATAGGTATTGATATAGATCTTTAGTATGGTCTAGGTATAAATTTGGCAAGCTCCGATAAGAGAACGTGCCTTGGAAATAGTATGATTTGCAAATATGCATGTACTACGATAAATTGACCATTTGTTCACTATTGTAAAGAGAAAACCATATTCGTCTAAGGGAAAGTGACATACTTTACATACCCTGCAGTAAATATGAGACAGTCTACAAAAAAATACTAGTTCACGGTTAGTACTAGCCCGAAACTAGTGAAAAAGGGATGCAGAGGGGGCTAGTTTGATGTCAGTTTTTAGTTTGTAGGGCAAATAAATTTGAATCATGATGAAAACAAATTACAATTATGGAAAAAAATTAATTTGATGAATTCATTTTCGTAAATGCTGTTATGTAATTATCTTTATTTAATTTGTTTTAAGAAAATATAAATTCAAATCTAAAAAAAAAAAAATATTACTATAGGACTACTTCATACCACAACTAGCCCTGGACTGGTGTAAAAGAAATGCATAAGGGGCTTTGAAATTTCGTAGGACATCAACACACAAAAAAGAACAGTTGCTTGTATGCAAAAAGGATTGAAGTCGGACTAGTACTGGTTGTTAAACGACTAGTTAATGGACTACTCTTAAACTAGTCCGTTTGCCTGCAGGGTATTTATATATTGTGGTATTTTTAAGTAGAAATTATAGAAAATTTTACAAATGTGACATTTTTGAGAATTTTTTGATATTGTTCATAAAATTGCTCATTGCTCATAAATTTGATTAATAGATTTTCTAAAAAAAAAAAGGTTATAGACGGAGAGCCAGCGCTTGGCTGACCCTCCTCATAGTATCAAAGCTGAATTTTTTTGTGAGTGTTCTTCCAATAGTAGGTATGAACTTCTGTTCTTGTGAATTCCTGAGAGGTGGTGCCTACGTGAGATATCGGGCGCAAAAGGTCGAGAAAAACAGTTTTTAGCAAATATCTCGCTAATGGTTTTATCTATAAAAAAATAACTTCCACAATTTTGTAGCTCATTAAATTTCATATCGAAAAGTGGTGCAAATTGTTTTCGCACGACCTATTGTTTAGGAGATATGGTCCAGTGAAATTGGACTTTCCAACCCAACATATAAAATCCATAATTTTTTTTCTTCTAGTCGACCTATTTTTTAGTTTCAAATCATGCACCAAAGTTTGAGACCGATTTCACTGTCGTACAAAAAGTTATTCAGACACAAAGGTCGAGAAAATTAGTATCTCGCTAACGCTTATTTCTACAAAAAAATGGAGCTCCACAATTTTGTAGCTCAGAAAATTTCATATCAAAAAGTGGTACAAATTATTTTCGTACGACCCACAGTTTAGGAGATATCCTATTTTAAGTTATTTTTTGCATGCAAGTGTTCATAGTAATATGAATGTTGATTTTCAAAGTACTCTAACCACGCCTACGTCATAGAATCATGGCTGAATTTTTTTGTAGATATTCTTCTAATAAGGAATTCTAACTTTTGTTTTAGTTAAATCGTGAGAGGTGGTGCCTTCGCGAAATATCGGGTGCAAAAGATAGAGAAAATCAGTTTTTTGAATGTTGATTTTGAAATAACTGTGACTATGCCTACGTCATGGTATCATGGCTGCATTTTTTTGTGGGTATTTTTCCAATAGTGGGTACTGGTGGTGCCTTCGTGAGATATCGGGTGCAAAGTCGAGAAAATTAGTTTTTTGAAAATTGATTTTGAAATTACTATAACTATGCCTACTTCATGGTATCATGGCTGAATTTTTTTATGGGTATTCTTCCAATAGTGGATACTGACTTTTGTTTCAGTCAAACCGTGAGAGGTGGTGCCTTCCTTAGATATCGGGTGCAAAAGTCGAGAAAATCAGTTTTTTGAAAATTGATTTTGAAATAACTATAACTACGCCTACGTCATGGTATCATGGCTGCATTTTTTTGTGGGTATTCTTCCAATAGTGGGTACTGACTTTTGCTTCAGTCAAACCGTGAAAGGTGGTGCCTTCCTGAGATATCGGGTGCAAAATTCGAGAAAATCAGTTTTTGAAAATTGATTTTCAAGTTACTATAACTATGCCTACTTCATGGTATCATGGCTGCATTTTTTTATGGGTATTCTTCCAATAGTGGGTACTGACTTTTGTTTCAGTCAAACCGTGAGAGGTGGTGCCTTCCTGAGATATCGGGTGCAAAAGTCGAGAAAATCAGTTTTTTGAAAATTGATTTTGAAATAACTATAACTACGCCTACGTCATGGTATCATGGCTGCATTTTTTTGTGGGTATTCTTCCAATAGTGGGTACTGACTTTTGTTTCAGTCAAACCGTGAGAGGTGGTACCTTCTTGAGATATCGGGTGCAAAAGTCGAGAAAATCAGTTTTTTGAAAATTGATTTTGAAATTACTATAACTATGCCTACGTCATGGTATCATGGCTGCATTATTTTGTGGGTATTCTTCCAATAGTGGGTACTGACTTTTGTTTCAGTCAAACCGTGAGAAGTGGTGCCTTCCTGAGATATCGGGTGCAAAAGTCGAGAAAATCAGTTTTTTGAAAATTGATTTTGAAATTACTATAACTATGCCTACGTCATGGTATCATGGCTGCATTTTTTTGTGAGTATTATTCCAATAGTGGGTACTAAATTTTGTTTTAGTCAAACCATGAGCGGTGGTGCCTTAGTGAGATATCGGGTGCGAAAGGTAGAGAAAAGCAGTTTTTTGAAAGTGGATTTTCAAATTACTATAACTATGATCGATATCTCGCGAAGGCACCACCTCTCACGGCTTGACTAAAACAAAAATTGGTACCCACTACTGCAAAAATAGCCACAAAAAAATTCAACCATGATATTATGACGTAGGCGTAGTTATAGTACTTTGAAAATCAACTCATATTACTATGTACACTTGTATGCGGAAAATACCTTAAAATAGGATATCTCCTAAACTGTGGGTCGTACGAAAATAATTTGCACCACTTTTTGATATGAAATTTTCTGAGCTACAAAATTGTAGAGCACCATTTTTTTGTAAAAATAGGCGTTAGCGAGATACTAATTTTCTCGACCTTTGTGCCTGAATAACTTTTTGTACGACAGTGAAATCGGTCTCGAATTTTGGTGCATAATTTGAAACAAAAAAATAGGCCGACTAGAAGAAAAAAATTATGGATTTTATATGTTGGGTTGGAAAGTCCAATTTCACTGGACCATATCTCCTAAACTATAGGTAGTGCGAAAACAATTTGCACCACTTTTCGATATGAAATTTAATGAGCTACAAAATTGTGGAAGTTATTTTTTTATAGATAAAACCATTAGCGAGATATTTGCAAAAAACTGTTTTTCTCGACCTTTTGCGCCCGATATCTCACGTAGGCACCACCTCTCAGGAATTCACTAGAACAGAAGTTCATACCTACTATTGGAAGAACACTCACAAAAAAATTCAGCTTTGATACTATGAGGAGGGTCAGCCAAGCGCTGGCTCTTAGTCTATTACAATGACTGGAGTAACAGAGATGCAAAGAGCAGAATGATAACTTACTTTGCTCGTAGTATATTAAACATCCGTATACCATCAGCAAGACCGCATATCTGGATCAAATCTTCCTTAGACATTCTAAAAAATTTAAAATAAAATTTAGTTTTTAGTTATAAATTCTATAGAATTGTAACTTAGAGAATATCGTGTCTATTAACATATGACCAATTTATAAGAGATATTGGAATATTAAAAGAATAAAATCATATTACATATGGGCATTTCTCTGAAACTTTTAACCTATAGTTGTCGTCAAGTTTTGATGTCAAACGCGTAAGGTGCATGGTATTAATTCAAATAGTATTGATTTTTTGTGAATATTGACCCGCGCACATATTGTTCAAACATTAACAAGTATGTGGATTACATTTTTTTGTACAAATATATGGAATTCGCGCCAATTTTGAGCTCGACGTGCTAACATGTACAGATCGTAAGTACAGTACCTGTCCATTGAATTGCGAACGATAGCATTTTTTCGTACAATCAAGTATAACTCGGAGAGTGTTGCATTAAAAAAATCAGAAGTCAGGTCAGTTGCATTGCTCTGTATTTAAGCTCTGTAGACAACTTTTCGAAAATCAAATCTCACACCCATTTATGAAAATAATGGGAAAAAATCTCTCGATAGAAGTAATTTCAGCTATTGAGATTTTGATAGTACTGGAAAAATTAGTGCAATTTGTTGATGAAAAAGTTAATAAGCGGTCAAATTTCTTTACAGCGACAAAGGGTAGAGGATTAGAAAATAAATGCGTGTAAAAAATGTTTTAAAATGGTTACCGGAATTTAAAACCTTCTTAAATTCTGATTAATGTCCTGTTAAAAGTGGCATTAAAGCGGAAAAATATATGCATGCAGTAGATCTTTTGAAAGATGGGGGTTCAAGCTATTCAGATATAGCAAAAAATGTAGGCATCAGTGTTCAAAATTGCAAAGGAATATAAGAATTCACATACTAAGATAATAAATTTTTCTAACATCCGAGCAAATTGCAGAGAAAAGCGGAAAACCACTATAAGACAAGACAGATTAACTATGCAAAAGCCTTGGTGAACCGAACCGCAACATCTCGGAGTATTTAAAACTTTGCCATAAAATGGTATTAGCACCGTTTTTCATTAAGCCGACGATATCAAAATGAGTCCTCCCAATTTTTCCAGAATATTATGTACCAGGTAAAAAATTGTTGATTATACCCATATGTCCCCGATCCCAGATACAACAATTTTTTAAAGCCTAAAGTCTGGTTTACAAGCAAGAGGGCTTTAAAATTTTGACAAATCACCAGGTATGCGTTACTTCGAATTCGTTTATCCAGAAAAGTATTAGTTTTAAACTATTTTGAAATAAATTTCATACTTTTTTGGAATAAATTTTAAACTTTTTTCGATTAAAAAGCAATTTAATACTAAAAAAGTTTAAAATCAATACTAACGGGAATTAAACATAAGAAAAGTAAACTATAATTTTTTAGTGCGCAGTAGATAGTATCATAAAAAAATGTTCTCCGTAAACCCCACATTTTGAAAGCTTACCGGTTTTGATTTTTTGACCTCTAAGTAAGCTCCTAAATAATTTTTTCGTATTGCTCTGCTCATTGTAAATCTCTCGATGATGAAATTTTTTGTTTTACATATTTTGTACTGAGGTTTTAGATTCGCTATAATTTTCTTCAATTTCAACAATTTGAGGCAACTTTATAGATATGAATTTTAAGAATTTTTGAGTGTGTTACTTAATGACATTTATGTATTGAAAATTAATTTTTTAATTGAACTTTTAGTTATATATTTGTAGATGAATTTTATAATTTTTTGCAGGCTTCAAATTCTATAAAGTGTCTTTTGCACCTTAGGATAGTAGAAACTGAGATAATGAGTACAACTAGTCGAAAAAAACAATTGAGATAAATTATTGCTATGAATGAAATATAGCCCACATTGAGAAATTTACAACGATAATTATATACTATACTTGATGATCGGACGTCAAATGGCGGAGCTATACGATTAAGGAGCTTATTTATTTATTTTTTTTCCTTAAAAATCAAAACCGATAAGCTTTCAAAATGGGGGGCTTACGGCAAATCATTTTTTTTTTTTTTGTATGGGGATCATGGGGAGCGATACTATCTAGAGTGCAGATAACCTAGATAACTTTTTTTGAGATCTCATTCAGATTTTGGTGTTGCTCAGTGTTATCAGTTTTCTTCAATAATTCTCGATACACGTACTCTCATACTGTACAGGAAATTTAGACTTCTAAAAGCTTTTTTCATAAATCCTTTGTTTTATAGGGCTATTCTGGCTAAGACAGCAAAAAGTCTTTCGGAATACATGTCAGAATTACACACCTGTCCCCACGTGTTTTAAATAAAAAGTGCTTGCACCCAAAATGTTTTTTTGGGGAAATATGCGGAACGCCTCTAGGATCAAACATATATAGCTATTTTTTCAAAGTGAACGGCACTTTTTCAAACCAGGGCCAAAAAACCCATTTTTTAGCACTGTGCTCTATACTAAAACCAAAAAAAAAAAACTTCACTAAAACGGATACAAAAAAAGAGTATGCAGAAAGTGTCCGTAGATTAAAAAACAGTAAACTGAAAAACCCTACAAAATATCGTTTACGAGATATTGCGTTTTTACTTAATTTTTTGTGTTTCTATTAAAAAATTTAATTTTTGCGTACAAAAAAAATAATGATCAATATATAGAAACAAAAATAGTCAATTCTAATGTATTTTTTGATGCTAAATTCGAATCTGGTCTTAAAATTGCTCTATAACTTCTGATTTTTGAGATATCCTAACCTGAAATTTTGGCATGTACGGTTTTTTCACCACTTTTGAAGTTATATAACAGGAGCAGGTAATTGTTTATCATAAAACTCGATAAAGTTTTAAAAAATACTATTTTTTTTCTTCAAAACTCACTTTGATTTATATCGATATCTTTTTTTTCTCCGAAATATCGTAACCTAAAAAAAGTTCAAAAAATACACGAAAGACGCCATTGGCAACATTGGTTGATTTATATAAAAAGTTTTTAAAATGATTATGGTAAATTACAAGTGATAATAATTACTTTTTACAGAAACATTCTTAAACATCATAATCATTTTTAACAACTTTTTATTTAAATCAACCAATCCCAATGTGCACAAAAACGGATGAGGATCCGTTTCGAATCCATTACGAGTTCATAAAGGTATAAAAAACGTAATCCGCGGTAACAGATCCATTTCGAACTCGTAACGTACATCAAAAACGAATTCAAAACGCTTTGTTTGGATAAAAAAAAAAACATTTTGAAGCGCTTATTAGCGAAAAAAAAAAAAATTAAATTCCGCAGTGCGGGCCCGTTTCGAATCCGAAACTTATGTAAAAACGAATTCAAAACGGATTTGCTTTTAAATATGTTAATGCTGCATATTTACAGAAAAAAATCGTTTTGATGCGCCTATTAGCAATTAAAAAATTATAAAAAGAAAAAAAAGGAAGAAAAATAAAGGGTAAAAATCCACCTCTGGTAGGATTCGAACCTGGGCAAATCCGTTTCGATTCCGTAAATACTTCAAATACGAACTCAAAACGGATTTGCTTTAATTAATTTTAATGATGATAAAAAAAATATTTTTGATTTGTTTTTTTTTTTTCTTTTTATTTTATTGCGTATGATTTTTTGTAAACTTTTCAAACTCTCTTAGAAAAAATGTTTTTGATTCCAAATTTGAGTGTATAACATTTTTTATCAAAAGAAGGGAAGAAAAAGAACACAGAATACTTATAAAAAAACAACAGAAATTTGTTTAATATACAAACTTTAAATCTCAACATCAAGTAAGTCTACATCAGTTAAGCAAACATCATATCGGTCAATAGCCTAGTTGTCTAACGTCTCGTGTATGAAAGAGTAATACACCGGAAGCGTGGGTTCGACTCCCGGCCGGGCTAGTAATTTTTTTTTTTTTTTGTTATTTTGTTTTTTTTTAATTAAAAATAAGCGATTCACCATTTTTCTTTTTTTTTTTTATAAGCAGCATTAACTTTGTTAAAAGCGAATCCGTTTTGAATTCGTTTTTGATGTACGTTACAGGTTCGAAACGGATCCATAAAAGTAGAAAAAACGATTCGTTTTTTTTTTAGGAATCCTTCCCGCAAACGGATCAGTAACGGATACGTTACGGATTCCGTAACTGATAAAAATAACGAAAATATGAACCCGTTACGGATCCGAAACGAGTCCGTTTGGCACACTGGGATGTTGCCAATGGCGTCTTTCGTGCATTTTTTGAACTTTTTTTAGGTTACGATAATTCAGAGACAAAAGAAGATATCGATATAAATCGAAGTGAGTTTTGAAGAAAAAGAATAGTACTTTCTAAAACTTTATCAAGTTTTATGATAAACAATTACCTGCTCCTGTTATATAACTTCAAAAGTGGTGAAAAAACCGTACATGCCAAAATTTCAGGTTAGGATATCTCAAAAATCAGAAGAGATAGAGCAATTCTAAGACCAGATTCGGATTTAGCATCAAAAAATACATTAGAATTGGCTATTTTTGTTTCTATATGTTGATCATTATTTTTTTTGTACGCAAAAATTAAATTTTTTAATAGAAACACAAAAAATTAAGTAAAAACGCAATATCTCGAAAACGATATTTTGTAGGGTTTTTTAGCTTACTGTTTTTTAATTTACGGACAAGCGGGTTACTTTCTGCATACTCTTTTTTTGTATCCGTTTTAGTCAACATTTTTTTTTGGTTTTAGTATAGAGCACAGTGCTAAAAAATGGGTTTTTCGGCCCTGGTTTGAAAAAGTGCCGTTCACTTTGAAAAAAGAGCTATATATGTTTAATCCTAGAGGCATTCCGCATATTTCCCCAAAAAAACATTTTGGGTGCAAGCACTTTTTATTTAAAACACGTGGGGACAGGTGTGATTACTTTCTAAGATTTTTTAAGACTCCCGAAGGCATTCGGCATTCTGGTGCAGAAATCTTTTAGAATAAGCTCATAAATTCACCACACAAAAGCTTTCGTGGTGAACTTGTCAAATTGTGCAGAATAACATGGTTGAATTGCTCTGGTTGCAGCGATAACAAATGCTGCTTCTTCTTAAACTACGAAAATGTCAAAACTCTTTGTTTTGATTCTAGACTTTTGACAGATAGCAAGGCAAGATGCCGGATTCCATTTTATTATTTTGACATGCAAAATAAGTTCTTGCGCGCCGCCATATAATATTGTGCAGAAATTGTTGCTACATGTTTTTACACAAACTTTTCTTTTCTTTTGTAACTATTAGAACAAATATTAAACCAAAATAGTTATAATTTTGTTTTTCCTTTTATCATTATCACTCACACAAACAAAAATTTAACAACTGCCCAATCTTAAGCAATAATTTTACTTTAAAAACTGTTGTTGTTTTTTTTATATTTTTGTTGCTCACATAGGGCTCTCAAAATTAATTACAACAACAACGACAGAAAGTTCTGGTCACATCTACTTTCGGAGATATAGCAATCGGAAGATCGGGATATAGGTTTTATGAAAACCAGTAAAAGTTCAGAATCCCTTAATAGATTTTAATAATATTGGTGTCATATGAAAGGTATTTTAACTGGCTATAAAAACGAAATGCAAAAGTTTTAAATCCGAGTCATGGTTTTGGAGATATGGCGAGTTTTCGAAAATTTTTACCAGTTTTTTTGTTTTTAATGCACTATTTTTCCAAAAATGTCTTACTAACAAAAAGGGCATAAAAAAGGTAATTTAATAAGCTACAATACTGAACACAAAATTTTCTAAATCTGGCTCGTAGTTTTCGAGATATTTCGACTTTTCTGAAATTTGGGCCGATTTTTTTTTCCCACAGTAATTTGGCATAAGAGTAGGGGTAAGTGGGCGGCTTCGGCCGCAGCTCAGGACTTAAAACTCCCAAAAATCCAATACCGGCTTCACGGCGGTCTTCGGCCGCGGATCAGTCTATAATATATCCATCACCTAGTTTGCTAGAAAAATTCCAAATTTCCGTTGTTGTTGTTCATGAAAATTTCTTTGGCTTACTTTTTTTGTTTTCCTATAAAAAATGTGCTAATGAAGGAAATGAGGTATAAATTGCATATCAAATCGAATGAAATTAATTATGATTCCATAATTTGTTACAAAAGCTAAAAGTTAATCAGACATTTTTTGCTTTAAAAATAAAAAACTGGTCAAAATGTTTGAAAATACGCCATATCTCGAAAATGTTGACTCGGATCTAAAATTTTTGTACGACAATTTTGTATTTAGTTAAAATACCTTTGATATGACACCAATATTATTAAAATCCAGACAGGGGTTCCGAACTTATACCGGTTTTTATTAAAGCTATATCCCGATCTTTCGATGGCTATATCTCCGAAAGTAGATCCGATCAGACATTTTTGATTACAAATTCTTTCTTAAAATTAAAAGCATAATAAGCCAAATTGGGTTTAAAAAAAAATATTAACAGTCGATAATCTAACATTAAGTCCAGCTGTTTTATGATAAAAAATTATAAACCAGCAATAAAATAAAATTTTTCTTAATTCTTCACTTTTCACATAATAAAAACAGCAAGCAACTAATAGCTTTAAGATTGCTCTAAGACCTCCTACGTAGCAGGTATTAAAAGTCGTATTCATAAAGACGGAAAAGAGCTTTCTAAATGCTACCAGAATACCAAAACATCTTCGTTACTACTTTCGTAGCAGTGAAGACTGTGGTGAGCTGTTTAACAGCTCTAATACTGTCGCCAGAATAGCCCTATTAATCTAGCTTTCTTACACTTAGTACTTATATTTTCCGTCTTAATTTTTCACTGTTTTTGGTTACTACTCTATGCTATCCAGCTTCAGTAGACCTTTTTGATGCTTTTCAATACCCTCGAGCTTATGTTGACTTTTTCATTGTTTGTTGCTAACTATTTAACTTTATGGGCAGTTACTACATAAATTATTATTTTTTATCAGACTTTTCCGAATAATACTTTGAATAGTAAGTAACCAATACTTCACATTTTTCAATACCAAATTTTTTAATGAATTTACAAGCGATAACTGCCAATTTTTTCGATGTTGTATTTAACAGATTTTTTGCTTTATTTATAAGTACTGCATATCGCATATACCACTTCGATGTTTTTCGAATATAATTAACTCATTTACTTATTGATTTGTTTCAATTTTGTTAGCTTACGGTTATGTGTTTCATAAAAACACCCTTTATACAATACATTTTTTCCTTTTTTTTTATTTGTTTTCTTATAAAAATGAAATTTCGTTTTGTACACACCTCAGTATATCTGCACCAGAAAAATGTGCAAAAGTTGTTATATACAATGTCAAGCGATGATATGTCAACCACTGAGTAACCTGAGCCGGTGTGGCATCTGGCATGATATTCATGACCTGTAACAAATCAAGGAAAACCAACAATAAACAAAAAAATCACAACTTGCATTCTTCAGAATATCAAGCAAGCAACATACATAATCGTCCAAATCCGAAGGAACCTGTTGCGGTGAAACCATATTCGTATCCATTAGTTTCAATGTTGGTGAATTGCTCGATGTGACGCTATTAATCGCTATCGGGCTAGAATTTGAAGCAGGCGATGTGCTTGTATAGGGTAAAATTCCATCGTATTTTGGTATGTGAACTGGCGAATTTGGCCAAACTTTCATGCTGCAAAAGTAGAAAATGAAGAATTTAAGAAACAAAACATTAATATTAAGGTATATCTGCTACAAATATGTAGATACGAGTATATATGTATAAATAACTTGATCAAAACAAATAAATGAATTCATTCAGAAAGTTTTATTGTTTTTTTTTTTTTTTTTTGTTTTTGTTTTGCTAATTTGTCACAGTTGATGAGTTAAGTTTAGTTGCGGTTACCAGTTTCTCACAAAGTGCTCGTAAAGATCCTTCAATGTTGACTGCGCGATCAGTGCGAGATTAATAAATAAATAAATTTTGTTTCTACATTTTACACGATTCATGGGGGATAACTCGTTATTCTCCTGTGCTGCCTATGCTCTTCTGCTCGATTTCGACTTCCACTTTCTCTCTCTGCATTGGAAGGAGGAGCGGCGTTTGAGCCAAAAACAAAAGAGTGAGAATAAACGACGACGATTATGGGAGAATTAACAACATTCAATTGACAACGATTAGAGCTCTCAACTTATGTGAAGATACCTACATATCTACACTTTGTATTAAACGTTAAAAATAGCACAAAGCCACACTGTTGTTTCATTTTTGCGTTTATCGATCAAGTTTAGATACATACGTACATATGTATGTGGTAACCAACCGGTAGTTTGTGCAAAAACCTTAAAGGTGAGGAAACGTAGATACGCTTGTGCGGCGCTTGCACACAAAATGTTTTGCGATACTAAAGGTTGGATTCGCATTGATATAAATTATTCCACTCACATGCGAGTGATCTGATATGCTTGTTGATACCTATATAACCGTTAGATATAATTTGAAGTGAATGTGTGTGTTCACGATCTTAATCATTCATCTCTTCATGGAAAATTTTCATTTAAAGGCAGCAACAGCAACAGCTTGATGTTTGCTCCATTAGCACACGCGCTAGGTTTTGTATGCATTCATTCTATTGTACTCGGAATTCTTTGTGTTGTTGTTTTAGAGAAATAGCACAGTGAAATTAGACTTTCTGAATAAGAAAATTAGATCATCTATTTTGTTAAATAGTTCTACTAAAAGTAAAGATAATGGTGCATTAGATCTAGATCCATTTGTATGAAGCGAAAAAAAATCATCCCGAAACCGATTCAAAAGTTAGGTCTCTTAAAAACGATACCTGCATCATTTTTATACCCTACACCCATGGTATATTCACTTTGTCCTTGCGTTTGTAATGCAGAGAAGTAGGCCACGGTACTCTTGAACAGTGGATAGGTTTTTTGAATATGTGGAGAAAATCTGTGAATGGGGTTTCATTTGTATTAGTTTAGTGGTCTGAAAAATGCAAACCGTAGCTGACCATCCCCGCGAAATATCGCAAAAAAACATACCCCATATAAAATAAAAAAATTTGTAACGAAACCGACTAAATCAGGCCTACATTTGTGACAACGGTCAGCACGTACTGGTGCGGCTTAGCTCGTCGGCAACCGGGGGTGAGGTGTTGCTGCCAAAATGTAGCGTGGTCGTTAGCAAAAAAAAATTCTACGTGCTTAAAGCGAAAAGTTACGTTAATCAAAATTAAAAAAAACAAAACCTGTCTATTTTAAAAAGGAACCGGAAATCATACCACATTACGTCATTGAAACCAATACCTTTGTGATCTGCAAGTTGTGATCACATGCCCACCCTACCTTGTGCTCTAATTACATACCTTTACCCTATCTTTAGAACACCCACAAATGAATTCTCTCTTCAGTTACGTTAGGTCAAATATATGATTTTTTTTTATTTCATGATTAAGCTATACACTCAGTAATAGAAATTACATTTTCTTGTTTTTGTTTTGTTTTCCAAATTCATATTCTTAACACAAAGCAAAGAAATAATTATCAAAGCCTAGCTTAATTAACAAAATCAAAATATTGAGAATACGGCGAATTGAATTTACAAGTAATTGAGAGAGAGCTTTTGCTAAACAAAACAAACCAAAACTCTTTTCATTAGCTTTACGTTTTGGCAATTAACATTTAACCCTACGTTATGTCAACTAAACTTAAGTTACTCTGTAACTTTCTTTGTAGAATTTTAACATTTTAGATTAACATTTAATGAACTTTAAACTAACATTTTCTTAGCAAAACTAACACATATGCAAATTTTAAATTTTCAAAACATTTTATCTCTGCTCTAAAAGGTAGTGAAGGAAATCAAGTACTAATACTAATTTATTATTAGTTTTTTTTTCCACTAATTAATTTTTAAATAGATTTATTTTATTTAAAATTTGTTTTAATTATTAAATATTAAATTCTTCTTAGTTTTATTTTTTTTTTTTTTTTTTTAAATTACATTAAAGCTTGATGGACACTAAATAAAATTATATATCAAATGAAAACTTACCATTGATGTCCGTCTGCTGGCCAGTAGATTTAACACACCAATGTTGAGGTTGCTGATTAGGGTTTTTTTTTTTTGGATTTAAAGTTTAGTTATTAGTATTTATCAAATTTTAATGTAATTTATTCTTTCTTTTTTTATATTAGACACTCAGAAATTTATGTTTAAAGAAACATAAATCTTTGAACAATATACATATAGGTATATATTTTTTTTTATACTATTTTATTTTACACTTCTAACACTTCACTATCTTTTAGCCTTTCATTTAATTATTAATTTATTTGTTTTTTTCTTAACTTTAAGCAAAATACTGATTAAATTTTCTTAATTTTCCAAAACTAAAGTTTTATGAATTTCTTAAATTTTTTAACTCTTTATATTATCCGGGTTTAATTCTTTTTTTTTCGGCAAGGAACAAAAGTATATTTATTTTTAAGTCGAATCAAAATTTATCGTTTGCAGGAACTTCTCCGTCAATCGGAACATAGGTATAGCCAGCAGTCATCATCGGGGTCATTCGAAATCCTTGGAATTCTCGGCTTTTGCGATGGTTTCCAAATACATAGGATATGTTCCCCGAAATTTTGTTCTGGTCCTCAATAATCCTATTTTCCCCGAAATAACTTTTAAAATTTTTGTACCTAGTACAGTTGCGAAATTTTATTTTTCCGATTTTTCGATACGGGTTTTTGCTAAACGTCTTGCGGCGGTACTATGTTAAAACTAACTGAACTCTATTAAAATTTCTATTGCCAACCGTACGCAAATTCCAAGTCTTATGCAAAAGCCCAATTGCCTGATTTTACGGGACATTTGCTTATATACTTTATGCAAAAACAAATTGTTTACCGAAATGATTCTCAGTTTCTCAAAATAAAAATTATGATAGTTGAGAGCATTAAATTTGCGCCTGATGGTTATGCAGTAAAATATGAAATATTGCATCTTTAGCAAAACCACAGTGGCGAGCAAAATGATTTCAGAAAAAAGATGTCCAATTCAACTATTAAAAAAAAAAATGTGCAATTCAACTATTACAAAACAGTTAATTTTACTTGAATACAAGATACAAAGTAACTGACAAAGTTGAATTAAAGACTTTAATTTTCGGTATTTTCCTATTTTTGAAATTTCGAACGTTGTATGTCCTTCCCGTGGTATGTTTCTATCTTTTTGCTTTCCAAGTCCTGTAATTTGTAATAAGAATTTCCAATCTTTTCCAATACACGCGCCTTAATAAAGACAGGAGCTAGCTTAGCATTAAAGTTATTAGCTTTATTACTAAGTGCAAAACTACGCCTATAAACAATCTGTCCAGGAGACAAATTCAAAGAAACAGATCTTAAATTGTAATTTTTCCGATACCTTTCGTATGCATTTCGCAGATTTTCCAGTACACCTGATCTTATTAGTTGAAATTTATCCGATCTTTCAATATTTTCACCTTCCTCTAATTCACCTAAATTCTTTAATAATTTATAATTTTCGCCATGTGTTACCATTTGTTGTCCGAACAAAACAAAATATGGTGAATAACCAATAGAACTATGGACACAAGAACGCAAGGCTGCAGATATTTTACTGATATTCCAATCCCAACAAGATTGATCGGTGTCAAGGTATGATCGAATTGCTGCCACAATTGACCTATTTACTCTTTCCGAAGCGTTAGCTTGCGGAGAATATATTGCCGTGTAGACATGCGCTACGCCATATTTGGCTAAGAAATTATTGAACATGTTGGATTTAAATTGTGAACCGTTATCAGTTATTACAACTTCCGGTACGCCAAAAACAGTAAAAACATTTTCTTCCAAAAATTCGCAAATATGATTTGTTGTGGAATTTTTCCAAGGTTTTAAAAGCGGAAACTTTGTAAAATGGTCGAGTACAATCAGAAGACTACAATTACCATGTGGCTTAGAACGTGGATATGGTCCTAAAAGGTCCAAATAAAGCTTTTGAAATGGCCTATATGACTTCGACTGTGCACCAAGCTCCGGACGTAAAATTGTGTTAGGAGATTTCGACTGTTTACATATATCGCAAGCGGAAATAAAGTCTCTGACTTCTTTTGCCATTTTAGGCCAATAAAAGTTTCGCCTAATTTTTTCCAGCGTTTTGCCAACTCCACTGTGAGCAGAAGTAGGAGGACAGTGAGCACTTTTCACTACATCAGAAGCAAGTTCACTGGGAATCCAGAGTTTCCATGAATTCGCTTCAGTTACAGGATCACCATCTGCAAACATTGTTCTTTTATAAAGGAATTTATCGATTATTTTTAAGTCTGGATATTTTGAAAGATTTTCTAAAACATTTTGTTTTAATTTCAAATAACTTCCCGAATTAAAGTGTGAAGAGCTCAAATCAACGATAGGCGTAGGATCAAAATCAGCATGATTTATCTCCTCGAGCCTGGAAAGTGCATCAGGTACGACATTTAATGAACCTTTTCGGTGTTCGATTGAAAAGTCGAACCCTTGTAATTTTAAAGACCATCTTGCGAGTCTCCCATTTAAATCGGCTTGTCGCATTAACCACTGTAAACTTGCATGGTCGGTTATTATTTTAAAAGCATGTCCTTCAACATACTCTCGAAATTTATGTACGCATAACAAAGCCGCTAAACATTCTAATTCAGTGATCGAATAATTTTTTTGTGCGCGATTTAATTTATGAGAGAAAAAAGCTATCGGTCTTTCAACCTTTTCTTCATCCTCTTGCGCAAGTACTCCTCCAACACCTGTGGTTGAGGCATCACACTGAATTATGAATGGGCGAGAAAAATCTGGTGTAACTAGTAACGGCGCAGAAGTCAATCTTTTTTTCAACTCATCGAAAGAGGTTTGGGCTTCTGTTGTCCAACTATATGTGCGTGTCTTAGAAGTTAGATCAGTCAACGGTGTGGTCAGAGACGCGTAATTGCTTATGAAGCGTCGATACCAACCCACAAGGCCAAGAAAGCTTCGCAATTCCCGGACACTTCCAGGTGGTTTTAAATTCATTATGGCAGAAACCTTTTCAGGATCCGGCTTTATCACGCTGTTTCCTATGACAAAACCTAAATATCGCACTTCACGCATGCAAAACTTGCATTTTGCAATATTTACAGTCAAACCAGCTTTGCGAAGAAGTTGTGAAACTTCTATTAACAAATCGAGGTGGGAATCAAAATTTTCCGAAACTAACAGTAAATCATCTAAATAGACGAAAACGCAATCTTTCAAATGCGCGGGAATAATGAGATCCATTAAACGGCTCATCGTCATTGGAGCGTTACACAGCCCGAATGGCATTACACAGTAACGGTATAGAGGTCGATTCGGGACGGTGAATGCACTCATGTCACGCGAGGCTTCGTCAAGCTCTATTTGCCAAAAGGCATGCTTTAAATCAAGCGAAGAAATATATTTTGCTTTCGGTAAGCGACTCAAAATACCATTTATTTTTGGTAACGGAAATGCGTCCTTGATGGTAACACTGTTTAGCTTACGCGAATCTAAACATAACCGCAACTTATTATTTTTATCTACAAGCGTCACAGGACTACTCCAAGAGCAATTTTGTGGTGCTGGCTCAATTACACCTAAATCAAGCATTCGGTCTATTTCCGTGTGTAATTTCTTTTCAATGGCAGGTGATACTGAGAAATAACGCTGTTTTATGGGTTTCACGTTATCTAAAATTTCTATTGTATGCTTAAGAAGATTGGTTTTACCTAGCCCTTCTTGCTCGAAAGATGGGTATAATGAAATGACCTTTTCTAATCGATTTTTCTGAAAATGGTTTAGTTCATGCATATCTGGATGACAAGGAATAATTTCTTGAGAAATTGAAAATGATTCTAAAATTTTGTTAAGCAAACCGAAACTTTGGAAAAAGTCAGCGCCTAAATATAAATCTTGAAGCAAATCAGGTATTATAAAAATATTCAAACTGTGAGTTTGATTTTTATAGCAAATTTTTGCTTCAACACTTCCAATAACTTTATGACACATTCCTGCAGCTGTTTCTACTTTTTCGGATATTTTTTTATACGGAATTTTTTTATCTAAAAATCGTTTAGCAGCTTTACCGCTTAGACAAGAAATGGTTGCACCAGAATCTAGTAATGCGAGTAGTTCCATATCGAATAAGTTTACTTTTATGAAAGGTCTAATATCGTTATCGATCTTTTCAAAAGCAGACAAGAACTTGAAACAATTTTTTCGATTTTGTCGAACTTTTTTCCAAAACATTCGGATACGAAAACTTGATCGTGCAGCTCTTTTGTTTGGTGGACTTACAGAATTTAAATGTAATCCTTCGCAAAACAACCGTGCGCGAACTGACTCATAGTTAGCTAATTTTTTATGATATGGCAAAATTGGATGCAAAATCGGCGTGTACGATTGGAAATTAATCGGAATATTGTTATTACGTAGTATAGATAAAGTTTGGGTACTGATAGAAGGATTGTTTTGAACTTGGCAAGAAATTAATTCCTTTTTTGTTGAGAGCGTAGACAGGTGTTTTGGTTTACGCTCGACTTCGAGTTTCCCTGAGCCTGACATGAAGGACAATTCGGTTTAAATGTATTTATAAGACCACATCCGTAGCAAAATATTCTGCGTTCTTCAAGACAATCCACGTAGCGATGTCCTTCTTTGCGACAATTCCAACAAAGCAATTTTTTGATTTCACTAATCTCTTCATTGGGACGCAGGGTATAGGAAGGGTCTTCGAAATTTTTAGTATCTATTTCAATTTCATGTATCCGTCTTCGAGAAGGGAGAGAGTTTGACCTTTCGAGGTCATCTAACAATGCTTCACGTCGAAGTATTAAGTGACGAAGGTGAGCGACGGACGTAATATTTTGGTAAAACAGTTCATTCCGAATTTTCGGACGCAAGTTACGACGGAGTAATTCTAATAATTCTGTATCGGAAATTGGATATCTCAGTCGATCACAGAGGTATTGAACAGCATTATAGAATTCGTCAAAACTTTCGTTTTCTTTTTGCTTCCTATCGCGAATTAACTCTCTGACGTCTGAGTCTGATAAATGATCATGAAAATGGGATCTTAGGGATTCACATAAATGTTGCCATACTACGCGGTCAACTGTACGACGATAACGCTAATACCATTTGGAGCCTTCTCCACTAAAAAGTATATGTGAGTGATCACATAATGTAGAAAAATCGCCTCCTAAGCTATCATTAGCAAGTGAAGTCACCATGTAGATAAATTTATCCACAGGCATTTTAGCAGAACATCCTGAGAATGAAATGTTCCAGCTTTGAATCAATTGAGCGATACGACTGCTGTTATTAACAACGGCTACTGTCGAGGATGTACGTTGTAAATTATTTGTATTAGGGGAATTCACATTAGGAATGGACTGTCCTCTAGACATATTTATTGGTACGTCATCAAAACGTCGATCCATATTCGGATTTTGGTTCGGATTACCATTTACATTTAAATTTGAAATTGTTCGTCTGAGAGGCGGAAAATGTTCACGTGGCCATTCTGGTTCTTGTGCACGTTGCATATTCATCTGACTTACTTGTTGCGACAGATTTCTAATGGTATCTTGTAAAACTGAAAATTCATTATTTAATCTGGATTCTAAGTTGAAAATTCTGTTACTTACATCTAAATTATTATTTTCAATATTTGGTGGTCTTTCATTTACCTCATGGGGCAATGAAACATGTCTAGGAGGTGGGTTATGTGGATTATATATTGGAACATTCATAGTCCAATCAAGAGGATTCTGTGTTTTAGCAGTGGCAGATCTAGTGACACGCTGAGTAGTTATAACTCGAGGAATAGCACCTTGTGAAGAAGGATCTAAGCCCGAAGCTTCCTCTGTATTTACATTCATAACGTCTGTTAAATTATTTCGTGTGCACTTCCTGCGACACTGAGGACACGTTTGAGAATTTTTTATCCACTCTTGAATACAATTAGAATGGAAATAATGCTGACACTTAGTTATGACGATGTCAGTTGCGTTGTTTAAACTTAAACAACAAACTGTACAGTCACCAAAAGAATTATTGCTATGCTGTAAAAGATTATCTCCACTATGTCTAACAGCCATAATTCTACAATATAAAAAAAATCAATAAAAGGAAAAAAAAAAAATTTTCCTAACAAAAAATTTCTAATTATTCCAAAATTTCGCAAATAACTTTTTATATTTTTCGTAAGATTTGACCTAAAACAGTAACTGATAAGAGAAAACAAAATAAAGGTATTTTAAGGTTTCAATGAGAATGAAGTATAATTTAAATTTATTAATAATAATGCTTGCATTTTGCAAAAAAAAATTTTTTTTTTTTTTTTGAAGCCAATATAAACTCGCGTTTTGATGAAAAACGGCCAAAGTTAGCAATTTTTTTGCTAGCTTTTGTATATCCAGAATTTTTACCAAATTCGCCAAATACTGGGGTGCTATACAAGCAGTATTATGCATCAAAATGAAAGGTGAGTTATTGACATGAAATCTAGCTTCAGTATCGGTCTAAACAATATGTACGAAAACAATTTTTCTAGCAATTCCGGACAATTCTTCTAAAAATCAAGCGTTAAAACACCATGGTAAAATTTTTTTTTTTTGTGTGGGGCATTTATAAAATTTTTGTTGAAAAATTAATGACAAATTTTTCTTAAAGGGTTTTCTTATTTATGTGGCCCCACGTTGGGCGCCATTTTGTAACGAAACCGACTAAATCAGGCCTACATTTGTGACAACGGTCAGCACGTACTGGTGCGGCTTAGCTCGTCGGCAACCGGGGGTGAGGTGTTGCTGCCAAAATGTAGCGTGGTCGTTAGCAAAAAAAAATTCTACGTGCTTAAAGCGAAAAGTTACGTTAATCAAAATTAAAAAAAACAAAACCTGTCTATTTTAAAAAGGAACCGGAAATCATACCACATTACGTCATTGAAACCAATACCTTTGTGATCTGCAAGTTGTGATCACATGCCCACCCTACCTTGTGCTCTAATTACATACCTTTACCCTATCTTTAGAACACCCACAAATGAATTCTCTCTTCAGTTACGTTAGGTCAAATATATGATTTTTTTTTATTTCATGATTAAGCTATACACTCAGTAATAGAAATTACATTTTCTTGTTTTTGTTTTGTTTTCCAAATTCATATTCTTAACACAAAGCAAAGAAATAATTATCAAAGCCTAGCTTAATTAACAAAATCAAAATATTGAGAATACGGCGAATTGAATTTACAAGTAATTGAGAGAGAGCTTTTGCTAAACAAAACAAACCAAAACTCTTTTCATTAGCTTTACGTTTTGGCAATTAACATTTAACCCTACGTTATGTCAACTAAACTTAAGTTACTCTGTAACTTTCTTTGTAGAATTTTAACATTTTAGATTAACATTTAATGAACTTTAAACTAACATTTTCTTAGCAAAACTAACACATATGCAAATTTTAAATTTTCAAAACATTTTATCTCTGCTCTAAAAGGTAGTGAAGGAAATCAAGTACTAATACTAATTTATTATTAGTTTTTTTTTCCACTAATTAATTTTTAAATAGATTTATTTTATTTAAAATTTGTTTTAATTATTAAATATTAAATTCTTCTTAGTTTTATTTTTTTTTTTTTTTTTTTAAATTACATTAAAGCTTGATGGACACTAAATAAAATTATATATCAAATGAAAACTTACCATTGATGTCCGTCTGCTGGCCAGTAGATTTAACACACCAATGTTGAGGTTGCTGATTAGGGTTTTTTTTTTTTGGATTTAAAGTTTAGTTATTAGTATTTATCAAATTTTAATGTAATTTATTCTTTCTTTTTTTATATTAGACACTCAGAAATTTATGTTTAAAGAAACATAAATCTTTGAACAATATACATATAGGTATATATTTTTTTTTATACTATTTTATTTTACACTTCTAACACTTCACTATCTTTTAGCCTTTCATTTAATTATTAATTTATTTGTTTTTTTCTTAACTTTAAGCAAAATACTGATTAAATTTTCTTAATTTTCCAAAACTAAAGTTTTATGAATTTCTTAAATTTTTTAACTCTTTATATTATCCGGGTTTAATTCTTTTTTTTTCGGCAAGGAACAAAAGTATATTTATTTTTAAGTCGAATCAAAATTTATCGTTTGCAGGAACTTCTCCGTCAATCGGAACATAGGTATAGCCAGCAGTCATCATCGGGGTCATTCGAAATCCTTGGAATTCTCGGCTTTTGCGATGGTTTCCAAATACATAGGATATGTTCCCCGAAATTTTGTTCTGGTCCTCAATAATCCTATTTTCCCCGAAATAACTTTTAAAATTTTTGTACCTAGTACAGTTGCGAAATTTTATTTTTCCGATTTTTCGATACGGGTTTTTGCTAAACGTCTTGCGGCGGTACTATGTTAAAACTAACTGAACTCTATTAAAATTTCTATTGCCAACCGTACGCAAATTCCAAGTCTTATGCAAAAGCCCAATTGCCTGATTTTACGGGACATTTGCTTATATACTTTATGCAAAAACAAATTGTTTACCGAAATGATTCTCAGTTTCTCAAAATAAAAATTATGATAGTTGAGAGCATTAAATTTGCGCCTGATGGTTATGCAGTAAAATATGAAATATTGCATCTTTAGCAAAACCACAGTGGCGAGCAAAATGATTTCAGAAAAAAGATGTCCAATTCAACTATTAAAAAAAAAAATGTGCAATTCAACTATTACAAATTCAGAAAAAAGACGCAACAAGCATACATATATAAAAATAGTTATTTTTTATGTATTTTGCTGAATGCTGAATCCGAATCCGGCCTTAGAATTGCTGCATTTATACGGTTTTTGAGATATCTTAGTCTTAACAAGGAAAAAAGACCGATGCTATGTTTTATTGCTGTGCTTTGGAGCTATACAACAGGAAGTATATATCCGTAAATTCTGATGTAGAAATGGAAAGCTTTAATCAATCTTCTAAACCTAATTCAAATAATGTTGATATCTTTATTTTTCTCGGAGATATCCTAACCTAAAAAGTTAAAAAAGTGCAAAAAACGTGTTTTGTCATTGTTTCAGTCTACGATATTTCGGAGAAAAATTAAGCTATTGACATAATTTAAATGCGGTTTTAAAGAATTTAAAGATTTGAGCTTTCAGATAATGTATCGAATTCTGCGTATGAATGTTCTTTATTCTAATTATATAGCTTCAAAATATAGCAAAAACGGTCTTTTTTCCTTGTATAGGCTAAAATATCTCAAAAACCGTATGAGATATAGAAATTTTAAGGCCGGATTCGAATTCAGCATTGCAAAATACATAAAATATAACTATTTTTATATTTGTTTGTTGCGTTTTTTTTTCTGATATTTATTTTTTTTTTTTGTATGGGAAATGTATTTTTGCGATATTTCGCGGGGATGATCAGCTACTATTTTGGGGTTTGCATTTTTCAGACCACTAAACTAATACAAATGAAACCCCATTCACAGATTTTTTCCACATATTCAAAAAACATATCGACTGTTCAAGAGCACCGTGAGGCGTGGCAGATATAGAAAAGTATATATATTCTTGAACAGAGTCACCTCCTGAGTCGATATAGCTATGTCCGTCTGTCTGTCTGGCTGGCTGGCTGGTTGTGTGTGGAAATATGTACATTTATTAGGGAAATTGGGCAAGATAGTTCAAAGAAATTTGGTACACTGCCTCCGTCGTCAAAGCTAGCTCGTGGGATGGAAAATAAGTGAAAATACACATAAATGCTACGAATTCTAAGAGCAAGCTCTGAGCAAAAACTGGGCGAATCCGGACAAGAAGGTGTGGAACCTCCCATACAAACAAAAGCTTTAAAACGCTATACTAAAAGCGTTTTTTGGGATAATCGAACTAAATTTTACTCAAATACTAAAGACTATAAATCCAGGCTCTGGGATAACTGAGCTAAAACTAGACGAACTCGGACAAGAGGGCGTGGCACCTCCCATATAAGCAAAAGCTTCAAAATATATTGTACTGTTGGGTATTTAATGTTTGGCCAGGCCAAAGGTTACCCCCTTACTATTTAGTTTTTTTTTTTTTTCATTCGGAGAAAAAAAATGCAGCACTTTTGATTCTACTACAATAAAGCCCAGTTTGACTAAAAAAAAAACTGTTTTTTTTGGTCAGAACTTTTTTTTCATTACAAAACGGATATCCAAGGGTGCTTTAGAAATAAAAATTATTTTCCTACAAAAATTTTGGCGTTTAAAAATTATAATTTTTTTTTTTTGGGATATAGATAATAATCGCATTCCAATAACGATTTTTTTTTTACGTTTTTCAATTACGCGGTCGAAAAAGCGATATTTTACTCAAAAGCCAGGCATTTAACGAAAAAAGTGTGTAAGGAAAAAATGCTTAAAATTGTTTAAAGAACACGTGTGATTTTTTTTAGAATTTACTTTATAGTTTTTCAAAAATTTATGAAATTGAGAGTTTTCTAAGCATTTTATGTCATGTACAATTTTTTTGTAAGATACCTCCCTCTTGAGTAAAAAAAGCGTTTTGCCTTTCATGGGGCTTCATCACTAGGTTTCAAACGTTATATCATCGAGCCTGCTGACCCAAAAAAGTCTTATCACGTCTTGTTTTGAAGGTTTTTGAGAGCTTTTTCGAATGAAACCTTGTAAATTAAAAAATATTCATTTCATTAAGAGCACGATGACTTTTTTCTTTGAAAAACCGTTAAATTTCTCCTTTTTAAAGCAGTTTTTCGTTTTTTAAGAGGGGTAACATTTTTTTTTTCAATATTAGAACGTAGGTTTTAAAGTTCATTAAAAAACAAACAAAATTTAAGTTTTTAGGTTACTCTAAAACAAATTTTTTCAAATTGTTTGACATTATTGCTCGTCGTGTTAGCGTGTAATATTTGGCTTAATCGGAATATCGGAAAAGATACCATCTTTTTATTAGATTCATATGAAAGATAGTTTTTATATAGATGTCTTCTTTTCAGAGAAAATAGTTTAGAAGATTTTAAAAGTAGGATGACGATCATTTTTATTAGACTTAGTACAAAAAGTAGTTCTTTTTGCCCTATAGCAAAAAAATTTTGTTTGCGCTAACAGCATCCCGCGTGAAAAAGAACGGTGGCCACTAATAACCACTAATGCACCACTAATGAATACTCACGGCGTGCTTGAACCAAGTTTAAATAAAAGTTTCTTGCATATGAGTTTTTTGACTGAATTATGTTACGTAATAACTTCACGAATCAAATGATCCCAAAATTAAAAAAATCGAATGGGCCCTTTTTGAAATAAGGAGCCTTAAACAATAACTACAAAAAGTTCATACAACACAAAATTAAAAATATTTGTAACATTTTGCAAACTATTTTTTCTAAACTAATTTGAGGTCGCTGAACACGAAAAACGCAATTATTTTTTTTTCCTTGGGGTCGTTCCCAAGATATTCGATAATTTATAATTTCGAGGTTATAGCTTCATATACATCAATATATTTCTATGACGCCAAGTCCGATCAATTTTATTTGTCCACGCTTACAAAGAGTGATTAACGGTGCTTCTAACAAGTATACCAATTATTATGCTCCAAACAAAATTGACCGAGTTAAAGCAGGAAAAGGCTTGATATTTCAAAATTTTTTTAAATTTTTCACATCAACTTCAAATGAAACACTTTGTTTTTGGCATATATTTTTTTTTAAATAATTATTTTTAGAAATGTTATTTAATGGCGCATATAATTGCAAACATTTTAAGCCTATGTTGAGCAAAATCGAATGAAATTTCCAAAATATATTAAGGTTTTAGTGCAATAGAGAAATTTCGATTTCTTTTGAAAATTAATATTTTTGATACAATCCGCAATGTTCTTCTACAGAGAATGATTAGAAGTTACTTAAATCATCTTTAAAGTGTTCAATAAGTGTAGGGTGTCCTATTTGGAGGCTGAAAAATTGGATCTGTTGACTCATGCCGAACATTTCGGAAATTCTCACATCTTCCTTATTGCACTAAAGCCTTTATATCTCTTGGAAATTTCATTCGATTTTGCTCAACATAGGCTTAAAATGTTTGCAATTATATGCGCCATTAAATAACATTTCTAAAAATAATTATTTAAAAAAAATATGTGCCAAAAACAAAGTGTTTCATTTGAAGTTATGTGAAAAATTTAAAAAATTTTTGAAATATCAAGCTTTTTCCTGCTTTAACTCGGTCAATTTTGTTTGGAGCATAATTATTGGTATACTTGTTAGAAGCGCCGTTAATCACTCTTTGTAAGCGTGGAAAAATAAAATTGATCGGACTTGGCGTCATAGAAATATATTGATGTATATGAAGCTATAACCTCGAAATTATAAATTATCGAATATCTTGGGAACGACCCCAAGGAAAAAAAAATAAATGCGTTTTTCGTGTTCAGCGACCTCAAATTAGTTTAGAAAAAATAGTTTGCATAATGTTACAAATATTTTTAATTTTGTGTTGTATTAACTTTTTATAGTTATTGCTTAAGGCTCCTTATTTCAAAAAGGGCCCATTCGATTTTTTTAATTTTGGGATCATTTGATTCGTGAAGTTATTACGTAACATAATTCAGTCAAAGAACTCATATGCAAGAAACTTTTATTTAAACTTGGTTTAAGCACGACGTGTACTGATAACCACTAATGCGCCACTAATGCACACCTATAAACACTAATGACCACTAACGTACCACTAATACGCCACATATGACCACTTACTTACCACTAATAACCATTAATAAACCACTACGGTGCACCATTGCTGAGGGAGTATGTCTGTTTTTTACAGAATGGATCTGCAAATTTGCATTTTGTGCGAGTTCGAGAATTACAGCAACAAAATCGATTTCGCCTACGGTGGATGGGTAGACTTACCTGAAGACGAAACTTTGGATACTGTAAAGAATGAGAAATTGAGTGTTTTATTGAATTGGCCCAATGGTATCGATGCGCCTCAACCACCTGCCTCGATGAAAAAAAAAAAAATTGCCGTGGTCATCAGTGGCTCAATTGCCACTATTTGTGGTCATCAGTGGTTTATTTGCCACGGTAAGTGTTCATTAGTGGTTCGACCGCGAAAACACTTATGCACTATTAGTGTTTATCAGTATTATTAGTGGCCACCGTTCTTTTTCACGCGGGATGATTCACTGCTTTTCCAAAATAGGTAAGAAAATGAAAATCGGTTAAGATATGTCTTAGCTGTGGTACATTTTTGTGAGTTTAGTGAAGAAGTTTCATTTAATTTCATGTGTAAAAAGTTCAAAAATCATAAATTTTTACCCGCGACACATACCATTTTTTTATCTTTTTTATATGATTTTTTTGCTTTCCAAAAAATATGTTTTTAAAGGTCAAAAAGTAGGTCACAAGCCGTTTATAATAGTTGAGTACTAAATTAGAAGTGAATTTAGTTCTTTTTTACCAAATAAAAAAGTACCTTTCCAAAAATGACAAGAACATGAAAATCGGTTCAGAAATGTCCAAGTTATTGCCAATTATGTGAGGAAAGTTAGTCACAATTTATCAATATTTGCATGTCTAGTAGGTCCCTAAAAAAACAGAATGCTATTTTATGCTATATGTACTGAGCACAGATCGTCAAGATAAATGTTGTTTCAAACATTGGTTATAAAAGCCGAATTCTCAAACCCCATATTAATTACAAATTATAGAATATACTATTGTATCGTATGGTATGATCACATTAATTCAATGTAATTATTAATGTGCTGCCATTGGATTAATATTTTCACGCCATTTAATTGAAAGCAACAAAAACATACCATTAATATAATAGCTTTGAAATTATTATTTTGATAGTACGGAAACAATTGACCAATTTCAAAAGTTTAAACTAAGTTTGGCTTTTACTTTGGAGTGCATTTGTTGAGTATTATTTTTTTCTTTTTAAAATTCATCTCATTTTATAAGTTGGGGTTGAACATCATCCGGATGTTATCATAGTTTGAGTTTATTTTTACGGAATCAAAAAACAAATCCCAGTAAATGTGTTAAGTGCAATATGGTGCCTACTACATATCGACAACTCTGTAGCAATAGGTCATTACATATAAATTTTTCATTAGACTTGTGCTGATCATTTTCAAGTCATACTCGTAAATATCCAGTATAACACGTTTTCTACATCAGCATTTTTGTGTTAACTAACAATATTTTTTATACAACTTGGTAATATTTGCACGCTGCACTTGTGGAATTTACACTGCATACTTGTGACGATGCATTTTATAAGATTTGCATTTGATGTCAGAACTATACTAAGCATAGAAACTGAGTAGCTAAATGGCGCCCATTTCCAATGTTAACGCTTTCAATGCTATATTGGTTATTTAAGTACATTAGCAAAAGCTAAATTCTTGGAGTATTTGATATTTCTTTTAACCCTTTAACGACCAGGTCTAAATACGCGAAAGAATTTCAAAATAAAAATACGACAAAATCGAAGTAATGGGAATTAATAAAACTTTCATTCAAGCAATTGGGGTTCTGGCAAACATACTTGCCTTTAGTCGTTAAAGGGTTAAAGTAACAAAAATGTGTTGGGCCATGGCAAAATTTTTATCAAAAAGTTTTGACGAGAATTCATTAACCCTTTAACGACTAAAGGCAAGTATGTTTGCCAGAACCCCATTTGCTTGAATTAAAGTTTAATAAACCCCCATTACTTTGAATTTGTCGTATTTTTATTTTGAAATTCTTTCGCGTATTTAGACCTGGTCGTTAAAGAGTTAAGGAAAAAAGACAACAATAAATCAGAATGAATAACATGATAAGTAACTCAAGGGTTAATAACTAAGAAATATTCAACATTTGCATGGTGTAGTGTTTAATAAAGGGGATTTTAATAACTGCGCATAGTTTATTAACAACAAACTATTGATTTATTACATTTAAATCAAAAATGTGTTATTCTCGTGCAATAAATGGCATAAGGTGAAGTTTACAATAGAAGAAAATGACAAAAATGGTAATAAATAGTTTGCAATTTAAACATATTATTTACACTGATTTTTAGAATTTGTCGATAAAAAAAAAGAATTTAGAGACCCTACCGATACAAGGTGCAGAATTGTATGAGAAACAATGTAGGCACTCTTATATAAGTATATGGAAGTAAGTATGTACAATATATTCATCTGAAAAAACATTGCATGAATTGCAAGAATGGATTGGAGCTGCTGTTCAACTCATCAGAACGACCATATAAACTTTTGGTAAGAACTATTCAAGAACGAGCATTAACTTTTATTTAACTGAACGAAGAACATTTGAAGCACCTTTTCGAAACGAAACATAGTCAAAACACTCACGAAGCGTTTTTAAACTCAAATCAGCTGCCAGCCAGACAGACGGCTATATCGACTCAGGAAGTGACGCTGATCAAGAATAATATATATACTTTTCTATATCTGCCACGCCTCCTTCTCTCGTTAAAAACGGAAGGGCAAAGTGAATATACCCTGGGTGTAGGGTATAAAAATATCGGAAATGTGCTCATTTGAAGTCTTTTCTGAGTGATAATTTGGTAGTTTAGTTTTAGCAAAGTCAGAAAAATGATTCACGAAGCTTTTATAAAAACGAACCAAAAATTACTCCAACACCCGACTAGAAAAAAAAAAGCAGGTTGAGATTCGATTCGGATCAGGCTTGCCTGAGGAGTGATCCGGGGCGAGTATACTTTCTGATCCGACAATGATGAAAAACGTCACACCTCATATGAAATGGACCTGATCCATTTGAGCTGGTCCGATCCGGATCCCATAAAGTTTTCATATATTTACTATCGAGGATCGGATCATATCCATATAAATTAAGTTTAATTTCGTCCGGCTACAAAACGCTTTCCTAAATCATTTTGTAGCATTTGTTATGATATAAACATGATAACCACCACACATGTGTTTGAGAAAACTTTCTGTAGTCGTTTTGATATGGTATTTTTATTACATATCAGATGAATTTAATTCCTTAATACGATTTAGTTCTGCAAATTTGACGCGATACTGATTTAAACAACGCACTGGGACCGTATTAAGATTTTTGGATCAGATCCTGCTGAGGAACTGATCAGATGGCCGTATTGAGAAGTATCTGATCCGGATCTGATCCTTATCCGGAATTCCTGAACTGATTTCTTGTCGGACAATAGCAGTCATTAATGTGAATCATAAAATGAGTCTAATATGAGTTAAGAATTTGATTTATTAATGATTCAAAAATTTGACTTCAATGGATGATGCCTCGGAAATTAATGATTCAATTGAAAAAGTTAAAGTTATGGTTTAAAGAGGAAGATCAAGGCTATTTAATGACTCTGACAAAAAAGAACTACACTACTTCCCGGATGTATGCCACATATCTGAAAGTAGGGTTTTCTGCAATTTAAATCAAGGATAACTCGGATAGGAAAAAATAGTTGCCACATTCAAAATCAGCTACACAGAGACAACAAAATTGTCAAAAGTGGCAGAAACGTGGTTATTTTAACCACGTGGCGCTCCAAATTTTGAACATGGCTCGTTTGTGGCAGTTTTAACAACGCGCGTTGCTAAATGAAATTAAAAAAAAGAGATTTAGTTTTTTCCTGTCAACGACAATGAAACTGATATTCAGGTATGTTCTGAAATCCGATTCACTTCGGAATCGGAATGAAAGCAATTTTCAAGAGCTCCGCATTTCGATAATTAACATCAAATCAGATTTATGTTTCTGTAAATCGAAAAAGAAACATTTGCAAATTTTATTTGTTGAAAGACAAATCCGATTCCATCTTATTTGTTCGAATGCAGAGCACTTGAAAATTGCTTTCATTCCGATTCCGAACTAAATCGAATTTCAGAACATGCTTGATTATTTTTCTGTTTGATATTTGGGAGATTTAAAACTTGAACCTGTCGTTTGATAGATGCGAACGTTAGCAACTCAGCCACTGCCATCATTATTGTGAAGTTGACTGAAAGTATTTGTTTTGAAATGAGCTGATTAGGATTCAACCACTTTTTGTGAGTGTTTAACTACGTTTCGTTGGCTGGCTGGCTGGGTGTGCGTGGAAATACATTTTTTGAGAAAACTGAACATGATTATTTAATGAAATTTGGCATACTGCCTCCGTCGTTAAAGTTAGCTCGTGGGATTGAAAATGAGCGAAATCGGTCAACGGACACGGCTACTGCCCTTTCAAAAAATATATTCAAAATGCAACTTCAGGAGTATTTTTCACGATAATACAACCAAAATACACAATAATACTACGAATTGTAAAAGAAAAAACTGGCTGAATTCGGACAAGAGGGCGAGGCACCTCCCATATAAGCAAGAGCTTCAAAACACTATACTGAAATCGTTTTTTGAGATAATCGAACTAAATCTTACTCAGACACTAAGAACTATAAATGCAAGCTCCTAACAAAAACTGTGTGGAATCGGACAAGAGGGCGTGACACCTCCCATATAAGAAAAAGCTTCAAAATGCTATACTGAAAGCGTTTTTTGAAATAATAGAACTTTATTTTAAAACTATAAATGCAAGCTCTGAGCAAAAGCTTGATGAAATCGGACAAGAGGGCGTGGCAACTCTCATATAAGCAAAAGTCTCAAAATACTGCAGTGTTTGACTAGGCCAAAGATCACACTCTTACTAGTTAGGATTCATATCATTGAAGGCTCACAAATAGCACATAAAGTTTTTTGTATTGGGTGTACAACTTAAAAACCGGAATTTGACGGTGGATGTCCGTACTAACAAATATCGTGAAAGTTCGAACTTTATATATATGTCATTTTGAAGGTACATTTGACAGCTGTCAAAATCAGTCAACAAAACAATTTTATCTTGTGTGCATCATTATTATTTTTCACGATGAATAACTTCGAAAATTGGAGAAAAAGACAGTTTTTGCGGGGGGTTCTAGTGGGTAATTTTTTTGCAAAGAAAACAGTTGCCGAAAGTCATCGTATTCTTGTAGAAGTTTATGGGGACTATGCTCCAGCTGAATCAAGCTGTCGTGAGTGGTTTGAAAGTGGTTATTTTGATGTCGAAGACAAAGAACTTCCTGGTCAGGACCAGCTAGGTGTGATCCATTATGAGCTGTTGCCAGGTGGCCAAACCATTAATGCTCAATTCTATCGTCAACAATTGATCCAATTGAAGCAGAAAATCCAGGCAGAGCGGCCAACGTATGCGACCAGACATGAGTCAATCATTTTCCACCACGATAACGCTCGGCCACATATTGCTGCCCCAGTCAAAAATTACCTGGAAAACAACGGAAAACAACGGATGGGAAATTTTGCCTCACCCGCTTTATAGCCCAGACCTTGCACCATCAGACTACCATTTGTTCCGATCGATGCAGAATGCCCTATCAGGAATACGCTTCACTTAAGTTCAAGATATCGAAAATTGGCTCGATTCATTTTTGACCGCAATTTTTTTGGGATGAAATTCATAAATTGCCTGAAAGATGGGGAAATGTTGTAGCTTCCAATGGACAATACTTTGAATAAAATATATTGTAACATTTTTCCACAATAAAGCATCGAATTTCGCTAAAAAATTCCGGTTTTTAAGTTGTACACCCAATACGTATGTACGGAAAATGCACAAATACAGAAAGAGTGCTGTTTTATGGTTATAATTATCTGCTCTCATATAATGCTCATATTTTATACTGCTTTAGAATTTATATTTTTAAAAAGTTCCTAAGGCCTATATGACGAGAATTAGTATCATGATGCGGAAGATGATGAGTATTTTTGATACATAAAATATTTAAACAAATGCATTTTTTTTTTTTATAAATACATACCTACAAATAATAATAATATTATTCATGAAATGAGTATGAGTAATCTTTGTAATTTAAAAAATCACTTTCGTGAATCGAGAAAAATATTTGTTTTAAGTGGGAAACATAACAATGAAGGCCAGAACGACCAACAGAACGACGTGATAGGGTCCTGCTAATACAATATTGTTTTAGCTACATAAGTAACGTGGTATATTCCGAACGATTTTATTTAATAATTAAATAACAATTGTTTTTTTACTTACTATTCAGGGCTGAAACATCCCGATGATGGTATTATCAAATCTAATGGAATATCATTCATAATGGTGCATTCATAACTTGGTTGAAATTTATCCTGTTCCGATTGGGGTCGTTTCTGTATTTTTTCACGATCTTGTTTATGCTTGCTTACGATCGGCACCTTTTAATTTAAAAACCTTAAAATATAAACAAAAAAGCATTATTTTTTTTTAATTTATTTAAAATCATTATATGTGACCTAGTCTATGAAAAGGGGGCTTACGTGCCAAAATAAACAACTATTATAGGTCAATTCTATGGGGATCGGCAAAAATTGGAAAATTTTTTTTTAACACCTAAGCACCCAGGTCACATATATGAAATATTAAGTTAAAGTAATAATCAAAACTAACCTTTATCTGACAAGCGGCTGCATGGACTGGCTGCTTGCTATTGTTACCATTACTTGGTGCCAAATTTGCTGCTATGACTGATGTGGTTGATCCTCCTGTTGAGGGTAATGGCGAAGAAGCTGCTGAAGCAGTGACATTGGGAGAGTTAGTATTTTCTATATAAGTCTCTATCTGCAATCTAAATGGTACACCCTTTTCGCCACCGTGTTTTTTGGGTGTAAATTCTGTAGATATGCAATTGACTTTGATGTAGACGCCAACCTCTTTTAATGGATCCCAGAAAACCTCAACGGTACTCAAAAAGTTCGAGCTCAATGGCTGCGAGACGTGACAAAGACCATACGATAATGGTACATCAACTTCAATGATACGCTCACCAGGACGAGAAGCTTGCCATTGTTGCATTTGCTCACGTTCCATATACTGAAGACGACGTTCATGGAAGCATATCTTAATAACACTCTAAGGAGTAAGAGAAGAAAAAAACATTAAGAGTGGAATTAGGCGTATAAGATGGAATTCTAATATGGTTCTGACTAATAAATGTATAAATTTTGGTGTTGTCTTAATATCTATAAAAAAAGCAAAAACGATATGGACAAAATGTGACAAATATCAATTAACCTATTGTGAACTTTTGAAATTGCAAACCGTTATATGTATTTATTTGTGAAATTGTGTATTTATTTGTTTCTATGTCATTCAATTCGGTACAATTCCGCCGTTTTAAAGGCACACACACAGTACACATTCAATTCAGTCAGTTGATAAAATTTTTTTGCGTCTAAAGTTCTCAATTAATGCATATTAAAATCAATTAAAGATGTACAATATTTCTTCCATTGAACGAAATATTTAAACTGAACCTAAGGAATATTTAAACATTCAAGAGACAACCAACGATAGTTGCGATGACTTTGCGAACATCATATTTTTATGCAAATCAATTTGAACTTTTTAATTTAAAAGTAATGGTTTCACTTGAGTTATTACTTGTTAGGAATGGATGATTCAATATGTGGATCCATTTTGTAATGGAAACAATATTGCTGTTTTCTTTAATCAATTTTATAATTTTATTTTTATATCTAAAACTTTCCATTCGAATTAATCTGTCCTTGCT
Organism: Calliopum simillimum; assembly: GCA_951812925.1. Classification (NCBI taxonomy): domain Eukaryota; kingdom Metazoa; phylum Arthropoda; class Insecta; order Diptera; family Lauxaniidae; genus Calliopum; species Calliopum simillimum. The sequence goes on along the minus strand of OX638370.1, from coordinate 78,361,033 downwards.
TATCTAGGGTTTGCATTAATTTGTGATTTATGCATAATGTCACAGTCCAAATGTGATTCAATGCCACAAAATGCTCAATATTCCAGAGTAAATTTAAAGCTACGTTATGTTAAAAAATATGTAGTAGAGTTTATCTGACTTTATCAAGTTTCAGTTTAATTTTGGAATTCTGTAAGATAGTCTCGTGAGAGAGGCCACTCGAATCGTAGTAACTGTAGTCCAGTAAAAACTTGGGTTTTAATAGAGTTTTCTGTATTTCTGGTTGGTCTCACATCCAATTTTTTCGGAGATCAGTTAAGCCGTCAAACATTCTTTTACTAAGTTTGCCAGCGTTCTCTAAAATTGTTTTCATAGCATAGCGTATCGAATACATACACTGCTTGTATGGAAAGTTCAACGCCTTCAATATTTTTTTGGAAAATATTTTCTGCTTGTCAAATAGGCAATATATAGGATGTGAAACGAGTTTTGGTCAATTTTCTAACTGTTCAGTTGCATAGATGGTGCATTCTACATATACGTATATCATCTATATCTCTAACATTTTGGAAAGTACGTGTGCAGAAAACATTTTTCCCTCGTAGCTTTTTAAAGTTTTTGTATTATGAGAGCCTTTCCCTACTCCTTTGGTCAAGTTCATTTCTTGCTTAACTATTGCTTGTGTTGTCAGTCATTTCCGCTTCTGGTCTGGAAACTGTTACTTGAACAGATTTTACAAAAGTGTCACAAAGTTTTCAATTGAGTACCACAAACATATGTCCAACTTCACCTATTTTCATAGTGTACTTTTCTTGCACAGAGAAAAGTTTTAACAACGCGCATTGCTAAATGAGGTTCAACTACGTTCGTGAGTGATTTAACAACGCGCGTTGCTAAATAAAATACAAAAAAAATATATATTTTTTTATTATTTTTTCCTGTCAACAACAACGAAACTGATTTTATTTTCTTTTTTAATTTTCAATTTTTGCTTTAAATAAATATTTTTTTTGTTTGGTATTGGGAAGATTTGAACCTGGAACCTGTCGTGTGATAGATGCGGAGGTTAACGAACTCAGTCATTACCATCATTATTGTGAGGTTGACTGAAAGTCTATTTGTTTTGAAATTAGCTACTACCTAGTGCGTCCACGAACTCTTGTGTGAACGAAAGAAAGAGAGAGAGTTACATAATTTTCTTGAAAGATTAGCACCAATGTTGCACAGAGCGAAGAAAAAAAGCATAACTTGCGTTGCTGAATGAGTTTCTACCACGTTCGTGAGTATTTTAACTATATTTCGTAGCTGCTTTGGATTTTACTACGTTTCGTGGTGTTTCAAACACGTTTCGTTGCTAATTTGGATTTAACAACGCTTGGCAACCAACGTTGCTAAATATATTTCAACCACGTTTGTGAGTGATTTAGCAACGCACCATACAAATATGATCTTGGAGCGTTGCTAAATCCAAATCAGCAACGAAACGTAGTTAAAACACTCACGAACGTGGTAGAAACTCATTAAGCAACGCAAGTTATGCTTTTTTTCTTCGCTCTGTGCAACATTGGTGCTAAACTTTCAAGAAAATTATGTGACTCTCTCTCTTTCTTTCGTTCACACAAGAGTTCGTGGACTTTTTTTAGTGAATTAAGGGGAAACTGAAAAAGATCCTGAAAGAGGCTGAATATTCGTTTGGCACAATACTCGAAAAATAAGTCTCAATAGAAAAATATAATAAAAAAGTGCGAAGTTGAGGAAATGAAAACAACGATTTTCAGTCCGAAAGACTTCGAATGATAACATTTAAGTCATCAGAACTAAAAATTGCTCCAAATAATACTGTTGCTCGGAAATGCTTTTTAAGTTAGTTCTATCCTTTATTATCCTAGAATTTACATAAAGTACCATAAATACTAACCTTTAAAATCTTGTCCCTATAGAAGGACAAATCTCCAGTTTTCTTCAATTTAATCTCATAACTTTGACCCTGATTCAAGTAGGTCAATGTTTCTTCATTATTCTTGGTTGCAATCGATGTAGCAGCTGCCAAAATGTATTGAAATCTAAAATTGCAGAAGAAAAAATTTCACAAAAATTCACTGCCACAAATTTGTTGAATTTTCCTCACTTGTGATCATCAGAAAGTGAAGTGGCTGCAACACTTTCAGCTCGCTGAATAGCTGGACTGGACTGGCGTGCTAAAGATTGAAGAATAAATGCAGATATTCAGTTAGTTGGAAATTTAGTTAAGTTTTCTTTCGTTCACACACTCACATTTTGTCTTATCTGCATTTACACCACCAGTATTATGGCTCATGTCATTTTCAGTGACATTTGTGCTGACTTTTTCAACGCGTAAATTTTGTTCAAAACCTGGCTGTGAGCTTTGTGGCGAACCACAGCCGCAAACTGTTTCGTTCAAGTCATTTTTTTGCTTTTGTTTTGGATTCGAATCGATCGATGTATCAACGATAGGCTTATCGATTTTCGATACACAAACTGTTGGACTTTTGATTTCCTTAAGTTGCTGCTCTGACTGTGGCTCCTGCTTAAGTACAGTTAATGCCGGAGAAAATGATAAAAATGTTTCACTGTTTCAACAAAGCATCAGAAGGAAACAAAGAATTTCGATTACGATGGATATTTCGTAAGTTTTAGATTAAGAATACTCACTTGTTCAAATATGAATTACTACTGAATTCTGCATTTAAATCAAAGTCAATTTCATCGGTCCAACTTCCACGTCCTGTGAAATTTCAACGAAAGAAAATATAAATATTATTTGTTCTAAGCATTTGAATTAAATCTTTGTTACTCATACGACCTCTTGCATTTGACGAAATAGTAAATATGTACATAATTTGGAAATGGCTATAACTTTTGCAAATACTTATTATGTTGAATTCACCACTTTTTCAACATTTTTAAGATAAGAACTTATACTTTGAGTAAAAAAGTGACATATTCTACACATACATATTGTGGTATGATTTTCGAAGGGGCCAAGGTACGATTTTGTGTCAAATTTACATGTACATAATTAACTTTTGGTTCATCCTGTATATAAATTTTCGAAAATTTTTGGATTTAATATAAGGGGGTGTTCAAGTTTTATGTTAGCAGACTTTTTATGATTTTAGACTCCTCCTGTGTTAACTGAACCGTGGTAGTGCGAAATTCTTTTGGAAAGTTTCGCTGAAGAAGGATACCCAAGAACCGTTAAGGCTTAGAAAAATATAAACAACACGAGTAGTGAAAACCCTATATAAATGTAATAGGTTCTATAACATATCGATACCTTAGAGCGCTATAGTCCTATCTCCACTTTTTGCGATTCTGAGATTTTTGCAATTATGGTATCCTTGTAGGCTTCTTTACCGAGTAAAATACTGTGGGATGTCAAAATACCCCTAGAACCCCAAAATATTCGAGAATTGAGAAAAATCCTATCTCCAAACTTTAATTTTTTGAAGAGCGCTGTTGTACTATCTCCACTGAATATTGAAATAAGTCACATTTAAAAAAAAAAATATATCATTTTTTTCGTGGTTTCAACGCATTTCTTGACTTTATATGTCATTTTAGTGTAGACATTTTTGTACACCCAAGAGCCCTTCCCTTGGATGTCGGAACCTAAAATTTAAAAAAATGTTTTTTCGTTTTTTCATATCTTCTATGCGTTTCATGACTTTATGCGACATTTTAGTGGAAACATTTTTTTTCACCCATTCACAGCATCACAACATTTCGGTGCACCTTGAATGTCGGAACCAAAAATTTTTAAAACTTTTTTTCTTGTTTTTTCCGTGATTTCAAAAAAAATTTATTTATCATATCTCTGAACACCTTCAACGGACATGGATGAGATGAGGTATGTGTATTCAAAGTAACGGGACAAATAATGTCTAAGGGAAAAATGGGCGGTGCCGCGTCCTAAAAAAAATGCCATATCTCTGAAACTATCTAATGCACATAGATGAGATTTGGTGCATATATAAATTGCGTCGGGACAACTTACATTCTTTGGTTTAATTTAATTGGAGATGCCCTGCCCTCTGTACAAGAGAAGATGGCGCAATGTATAGCGGGAAATGCTAGTCGCTCATAAAATTTACTAAATATGTCGTTTCTTTTAATATGTAGTAGTGCAATTCCATATAAGGGCAAAATTAATGGCATAATATAAATTGGCTGGGATTTTGTTAGAAATTAGTAAAATTGGTTTAAAACATAAAATTATGTTTAAACATACTATAGGTGAAATTATTTCATTTATCGTTATATCAAAGTAGCAGCCAATTCTAAATAACCACTGTTTGAAGTCTTCTTTTTGCATTTCCCAACAATTTAAAAAATGGAGATAGGACTATAGCGCTCTAAGGTATCGATATATTCCAAAATATGGACTAGAAAACAAAGAATGAAACATTGATTTGTCAGTCTCAATTATAACAATCTGTTAGCAAATTATTACAGTAACTAGTAATGTATTTAATTATTTTCTAAGGTTTAATGTAAAAGTAGGGTAGAACGGGATTAAATCGCCACGGGGTTAAACAACCAATTGCCAGGCATTGGCGACCACAGTAAGGTCGGAAAAATAGATTCTAAAGAAATTTTCCGAGCACAAACCAAGACACGGCAGCCAAAAACAAAACTCGTCGCTCCAAAAGAGATCGTCCAAGAAATGTAGTACACGTTGAGGAAAGTGACGCCAGCGATTAATGAAGCTCAAGAGAAACTTTTTCAAGTTAATTTTGTTCTTTTGTAGCGTTTTGTGAAATTCTGATAAATTAAAAACCCGTAAAATAACAATGTTGGTTACCCACTAGGTGGGGTAAAACAACCATTTTACACTTTTTGTTCAAATGCAAATACCGGATTAACAATGCAAGTTTGAAAAAAAATTTTCGGATGAATTTTGTAACAAAGGGCTCAACGAACCAAGAACAGTTGAAATTTTCAAATTATTATCATAAACAAAGTTTTTACAGAATGCCAAACACAAAAGTGGTTGTTTAACCCCGTTCTACCCTACTCGTAAATCTAATATTCAAATATATTAGTAATATAAAGCGAGATTCTGTGATTTTTTTAATTTTTTATTTTTTTTTTTGAACAAAACGTTCAGTAATTATTTTAATTGAAAGTGTCAATATAACTGTTACGATGATGGGTGCGAGTCGCGTTGCTTTAATTAACATTTTCAGACTTTACAATGTTGCAGTTTTTCTTTTGTAAATAAAAATTTTGTCATTAACGTCAATCACATGCAATAAATGAATTTTTTAAATGATTTTAAATAATTATTATTATATACTTTTTTCAATCTCTGGGCCTAAAATTAGATAAAAAAAACTTTCTGTAATGATAAATTAAGTCGGATGAATTATTAAGCAATGTTTTCAAACAGATCTTAAAATTATATTGGGTGTACAACTTAAAAACCGGAATTTTTGCCTTATTGCGGAAAAGTGTTACAATATATTTTATTCAAAGTATTGTCCATTGCCCCATCTTTCAGGCAATTTATGAATTCCATCCCAAAAAAATTGCGCCGGCTTGGCGGCCAAAAATGAATCGAGCCAATTTTCGATATCTTAAACTTAAGTGAAGCGTATTCCTGATAGGGCATTCTGCATTGATCGGAACAAATGGTAGTCTGATGGTGCAAGGTCTGGGCTTTAAAGCGGGTGAGGCAAAATTTCCCATCCGTTGTTTTCCAGGTAATTTTTGACTGGGGCAGCAATATGTGGCCGAGCGTTATCGTGGTGGAAAATGATTGACTCATGTCTGGTCGCATACGTTGGCCGCTCTGCCTGGATTTTCTGCTTCAATTGGATCAATTGTTGACGATAGAATTGAGCATTAATGGTTTGGCCACCTGGCAACAGCTCATAATGGATCACACCTAGCTGGTCCTGACCAGGACGTTCTTTGTCTTCGACATCAAAATAACCACTTTTAAACCACTCACGACAGCTTGATTCAGCTGGAGCATAGTCCCCATAAACTTTTACAAGAATGCGCAAATGCTGTCTTTTTCTCCAATTTTCGAAGTTATTCATCGTGAAAAATAATAATGATGCACACAAGATAAAATTGTTTTGTTGACTGATTTTGACAGCTGTCAAATGTACCTTCAAAATTACATATATATAAAGTTCGAGCTTTCACGATATTTGTTAGTACGGACATCCACCGTCAAATTCCGGTTTTTAAGTTGTACACCCAATATTATAAAGTTAATAATAGGGTGGATACTAGATAGTATCGACTCCCATACAAAAAAAAAAGTTCGCATGACCGCCCCCAGTTTGAAAGCTAATATAAAAAGAATTTTAAGGAAAAAAACATTTTTTTTTTCGGCCTCTAAATTCGATGCGGTTTTGTTTTTTTTTTTTTCTTATATCGCCGCCATTTGACGTCCGATCAACAAGTATAGTATATCGTAATATACATATTTCATTCATAGAAGTCATTTATCTGAGATTTTTTTTTTCGATTAGTTGTACTTATTATCTGAGTTTCTACTACCCTAAGGTGCCAAGGACACCTTATAGAATTAAAGCCCACAAAAAATTATAAAATTCATCACTACGAAGTTTCCTCAAATTGTTGAAATTGAAGAAGTTATAGCGAATCTAAAAGCTCAGTACAAAATATGAAAAATAGGATGTTTCAAAAACGAATAACGCCCCTTAAGGCTATCCAATATTTTTGTTTTATTTATGTATTTGCATGCTGCTTGTTAAAAAAAAAGTATTGCATAGCCTTAGGGAGCGATATTCGTTTTTGAAACATCCAGTTTTTCATATTTTGTGCTGAGGTTTTAGATACGCTATAACTTCTTCAATTTCAACAATTTGAGTAAACTTCGTAGAGATGAATTTTATGATTTTTTATGGGCTTCAATTCGGTGAAGTGCCTTTGGCACCTTATGGTGGTAGAAACTAAGATAATGAGTACAACTAGTCGAAAAAAACATTTGGGATAAACACCTTCCATGAATGAAATATAGTTCACATTGAGACATTTACAACGATATATCCGTACTATACTTGACGATCGGACGTCAAAAATCATTTAGGAGCTTATTTAGAGGTCGAAAAAACAATTTTTTTTTTTCCTTAAAAATCAAAACCGATAAGCTTTCAAAATGGGGGGATCGATACTATCTAATGCACTGTCACACATTTTTTGGATTGAAACAGCATATTTTGTATGTATGTTGAATGGAATAGAAAGGGATATTGAAATTGAAAACATGATACAAATTTTCTATCTTTTTCTTGATGATGTACTGGGAGAAGTATTTTTCAATAAATGAAAGAAATTTTCTGTTAATGGTTTGAAAAACTTGAAAAATTATTGTTCAGAACAAACGACAACAACCAAAATAAGTTTGTACTATGAGGTTTTGAGATGTATGCAACAGTTTCACCTTATTACCGTTTTTTGCTGATTTTTGATATTATCTCGTTTCTTTATACGCATGGAAAATTTCTCTGAGCAAATGTTTCAGATAAGATAATCTGCATAGATGCGTAGACATGGTTTATAACGTAGATACAAACTATTGGACTATTATCTACAAAAATAACTTAGTGATGATTTATTACTAAAACTATAAAGTTTAGATCGATTGAGAAAGGAAATTTTTTATTAATTTTTTCAAACATTTTAGCAACAGTAGATGACTATGTTATTTCAAAAAAAAAAAAAAAAAACAAATTAACTTGTTAAAACACCCTAATGTTCAGATTCTGATCATTCAAAGTAAAAAAACGTGATCACACCAGACTGAGTATTTCTTTTGTTGTATCATCACATTAATGTTTTGTTTAGCATTTGTTTTATTACCTTACCGACGACCAACGTAAATGGTTTTAATTGTAATCTAAGAATAAAGGCTGAAGCCATTTGTATTTCAACGTACCGATATAACTCTGATATCGACAAAATCTACGATCATTGCTATCGTTATTCGCGAATGTATTATTCTGATAATTTTGCATTATTGCGTTTGTTGATTAAACGTTATATTACTCGCAGTCTCAGGCGCATTTTTATTTTGATGTCTACGATGTACTGATACAAAAACACGTTTTCATTTAATATTTAACTTGAAAATTTACGATCACTCGATATGTCAAGTGTATAATCAGTATGACAACCAGAAAAGACGTAATTTTAACAACTGCCTGCTCTCATTATTAAAATTAATAATTAAACCTACAAAAAAGGGAACTTCATAGTTTTACAAATGCAAGTAACAACCCAATTAACGAAACTTATTTGTTTTTTTTTTTTTTTCATTTAAATAAGACACGGAATCAATAGATCATGTCATGTAATAAAGTTATTACACAAATCACATGTGTACTTATAAGCCTACGAATATACTTGTATTTTATATTGTTTTTTATAAAATACTTCGAATATTTAGATTGAGAAATCTGTTGTTGTTTGCACAGATAATGGAAAAATCGTGATTGATTTGATATGCTTATTTTATTAAATACTTTCTTCAAAACGTACTTATTTTAACTATTAGTGATGATTTAAAACATAAACTTTTTAGAAGAAATTATAATGAGAGGATTCCTGAAAACGTATAAAAGCCTCGAAAACCTCGTAAAACTGTCAAATTTCGTATTGATTTTGACAACATTTATGAGGTTTTCGATGCTTTTACACGTTTTCAGGAATCCCCTCACTGTTTTTGTTTTTCTGAAGGTCAGCTTTAAAAATATTTTCCATATATGAATCTGTAAATGTTAAAAGGGCGGAAGTCATTAATTTGGACATATTGGTTTTTTTTGCAAATTCTTAACGCCACTCTATGGTTTTTTTTTGGACTAAAAAGTGCACACAAAAATAATTCACTACAAGGACCCTTTTTTTTAAAAAAAATCAAATGCAAAATTAAAGGTTATACATTGAGCTATCTGAAAAGATGTCCGCATTTTCTAGCATTTGATCCACAAATTAGGGACAGAGGTCGAATTCTCATAAATTTAAAAAAAAACTGTTTTTCTGTTTAAAAATGTTAGTCGCATTAAACGCAGGAGTGATATATGAATAAATTTATATGTATGTATATATAAAAGGTAGTGAGTCAACCCAGTGTGCCAGACGGTTCAAATCTTCGCTTTTTTATCCGTTACGGATCCGTTACTGATCCGTTGGCGGGAGAGATTCCCAAAAAAAAAGCGAATCTTTTTTTTTTTGGAATTTCTCCCGCAAACGGATCAGTAACGGGTAAAAAAGCGAAGATATGAACCGTCTGGCACACTGGGAAATAATATTTACTGAAAAAAAAGGGCGGTACCACACCCAAAAATTAACATATCCTTATTACTTGCCCCTCTGTTCTATAGGAAACATTCATTTAGCTCTGTCTGTGGGCGTGGCACCACATATTTTTTGAGCAGACATTATTTGTCTTGATAACTTTTATATATAAACCGAATTTCATCCACATGAGTCAAATAGTTTCGGAGATATGATGTGTTTTATATTTTCGGGGCGTGGCTCCGCCTACTTTTCTAGTAAATATTATTTTTTTCTGTGCCTGTTACAAACATACCGAATATTATCTATCTGCGTCTAATAGTTTCGGAGATATGACGAATTTGTTTTCGGGGCGTGGCACCGCCCATTTTCACTTTGAGTTGATTTTATCTTACTTGACTTGATTGAATACATATAAATTTATTCATATATCACTCCTGCGTTTAATGCGACTAACATTTTTAAACAGAAAAACCGTTTTTTTCAAAATTTATGAGATTTCGACCTCTGTCCCTAATTTGTGGATCAAATGCTAGAAAAAGCGGGCATCTTTTCAGATAGCTCAATGTATAACCTTTAATTTTGCATTTGATTTTTTTTTAAAAAAAGGGTCCTTGTAGTGAATTATTTTTGTGTGCACTTTTTAGTCCAAAAAAAACCATAGTGCGCCAGAGGATAGCTCTATCAGTTTGTATTATAATGGAGTCTTGTCTGTACAGCCTCTTGAAATAACGGTTTTTTGTTAAAAGGGCGGAAGTCATTAATTCAGCTCTTTTAACTCAAAATAGATCGCAAACTGCAGACTGCCAACAGCTGACAGAATATAAATTTGGCTAAACTATAGTGTCATAGTAAGAAAATTACGACCGAGTATTTTTTAAAAAATTTTCGAAAAAGATATACATAGGACTTATGCTTATCCGATTTCCGTAAAATGTCTAACGATTTGCCTTAAAATAGGCTTTCAGATTAAAATTAACTAAGAAAAAAAATTTTAATTTTACACTTAAAAAAATTTTTTGTTAAACGATTTTGAAAGATAGAGATTGCAAAACTTTAGAAAGTTCTTAAAACAAATGAACTTTTACAATGAATTGATTCAATGGTCACGTGACGCCAATGTAGATGAAGTCGAGTTTTGCTAAATTAACCATTTTTTTTTTTTTTCATTTAAAAACTAGTTATGGCCCAGAACCGCTCATTTATTTATGGAGCGTTATTTGGCTTAGTGGTCACCTATTTTTCTAATGAGCGTTATTTGGCTTAGGACCCTTTACGCGTATGCCAAATTTCTTGCCTTGTGTTAAACAGTTTCTGAGATCAGTCAAATTTTGTTTTATAGGAGCGTTTCTTCGCCCATTTTCCTAGCCTATATCATTTCCCTGACCTACACTAATATACCCTGAAAATTTCATCGAAATCTTCCAATACTACGAGCTAACTTTTACAACGAACCCTATGTACAAAATTTCGTCGTATTATCTTAGTTTTCCAGTGAAAAATATTTCCACGGACACACAAACATTCATCCAGACAGACATACATGACTATACCGACGAAAGAAGTGACTCTGACCGACGAAAGAAGTGACTTGTTGTTAAAATACAGGATGTTAAATTTGGCGATTTTAGTCATTTTCATGAAAAGGGAGTTTTTACAAAAATGTATACCTTTCACCAAAGTTTTTAAATTGATATAAGTATAAAAGTCCCATTCACCCTTATATCCACCAAAACGAGAGTGCGCATTTTTGATTCGAATGTGAAATCGGTTTTGTTATATGGGTGCGAAACGTGGCTTGTTACTGAACAACTAACGAACAAGCTGCAAGTATTCTTCAACAAATGCTTAAGGCGAATACTAAAGGTTTGGTGGCCTCGCACTATATCAAATGCCGAGGTACATCAAAAATGCAATCAGAGGGCTATAGCAATCGAGGTCAAGCTGCGCAAATGGAGATGGATTGGTCACACTCTCCGGAAACCACACAGCGAAGTTTGTCGCCAGGCTCTTGAGTGGAATCCACAAGGCAGTAGAGGACGTGGTAGACCCAAAACCAACTGTAAGAGGTCGCTGGAAAAGGAAATCCAAGAATCGGGAAGTCGTGGCAAGAGATTAAAGTCATCGCAAGGGATCGTGACAAATGGAGAGATTTCATATTGGCCCTATGCTCCTCCTAGGAGTTAAAGGAGAATACATACATACATATAAAAGTCCCATTAATTTTTAAGTTTTTTTTTTTTATAAAAAAAATATTACTTAGTGAAAAAAATTTTTTTACACCAAAATTTTTTGCACTTAAAAATACTTTTGAATTTTTTTTTAAAAAACACCCTTAATTTTTTTTTTAAAGTACCTCAAATTAAAGCATAATTTATAAGCTTTAATATGATGTATGATTCAAGATGGGACTCGGTCGCTGGATGAGAGTTTTTGGCTTTTAAACGCCCGTGGCAGGCAAAACTCTTTGTTTACTCAAGTGGAAGGCATCTTACGAAAAAAGTGTTCAAGAGATAAAATGCTTAGAATCGTCCAAGAAATACGTGTGAAGTTTTTGGGAATTTTTATTTTTTTGAATAATTTTTTTTTGTCAAAATTTTTCAATTTTTAGTCAAAAAAAAGTTTCAAAAAATTCCAAAAAAATTCACACGTATTTCTTGAATGATTCTAAGCATTTTGTACCTTGTACACTTTTTCGTAACGTGCCTTCCTCTTGAGTAAGCAAAGAGTTTTGCCTGCAGCGGGCATTCAAAAGCCAAAAACCCTCATCTAGCGACCGAATTCCATTTTGAGTCATACAGCATTTTAAAGCTTATTAATTATGCTTAAATTTGAGGTACTTTTAAAAAAAAATTAAATCATACCATTGACAAGAATTTTTTTAGGCAACCCACTCGCGATATTTTTTTAACATATTATCTTCGATATAAGCTAATTTTCATCCATTAAACAGATGGGTTCAATTCGCTCCTTGTTCGTATTTTAGACTAATAGTATAATTAAAAAATTTCTCTTTAATTGTACATGTATAAATTTTTAATAAATCAATACACAAACAAAAGATAATATAATAGATAAAATAAGACTAGATAAGGTTGGGATGAAAATAATCGGTTCAGTCCCTGTTTCTATACCTAAATCTAAGCCGATTTGCTTGATTTTTTTTTTGTTGGAAAAGTTGTGAGGAGGAGCAGTGCATAGGACTATATTTTTTTTAAAGTGGGCGGTGCCACGCCCCTAAATGGAAAAAACGCTCTCACAGCTAAACCGCTGATCGATTTCAACGAAATTTGGTATGGAGATAGGGTTAGCACTAAGGAACGATAATATGACCATCATGTTTTCAGTGGGCGGTGCCACGCCCCTAAATAGAAAAAACGCTATCACAACTAAACCACTGCATCGATTTGCACTAGTTAGCACTATATAGCACGATAGCATGATTGATTTTTATGAATTTCGGTATAGAAAGATATCAAAAACTGTTTGCTCTTTAGTAGGAGTTACACGCCTCTAAATGGAAAGTACGATATTACAACTTAGCTGTTGCACTGATGCAGGTAACCCGAACCCTAAGGAAGAATATTAAAAGCTTTTTGTATTTTATCGGCCAAGGTAGGGTATAAAAACTTTTTCCTTTATTTTATGGTCAAATCGAAATGGTCGAATTTCGGCCATAAGGCGAACTCTAGTATTTAGAAATACTTATTCTCGAAATAAGCTTTATGAGTAAAAATATGTACGTATGTTGGAAAAGTGATTAAAAAAATTACACAAAATTTAAGGCAATTGCTGTATGTGAGGAGTGATTCCTCAAATTGGCTTATTTCCATGTTAAACAAGCTATCAGTAATGAGAAAAATCTTTTCATGCAAATATGCCTTCCCCGCACTGAATTTTGAACTGGCGGATAAATTTTAGCACAATAATAACGGTGGCATTCTTAAGTTTGTTCAAAGTTGTAAGTGGAAATAAGCACTTTTGAAAAATCACTTCTGATGTACGAGTATACAAAACATATTTGTACGTTAAAATATCTGTATTGAAAATTCTTATCGAAACTTAAGCCTTAAGTTGACCTTTTTGTCTCACGTGAAACTTGAAACACGACTGACATTATATGAAATGATAACGACTGTTAAAAAATATGTTTTCTATATATTATCTTTAAATTAGTCTGTTTCATTTTCAAATTAATAAAACAAATTTATGTATTAACAAATACGGGATTACTAAGTCGAAAAAATAGAACAATACGCTTAGTGCTTATCATAAGTTTACTTTCTCACTTTGATAAGACTATTAAAATGTTATAGAGATTATTTTTCAATCAAATGTTAACTCAGAGAAGAGCATTGAAATAAAAATGTTTTTTGTCTCCAGGCAAGCAAAATTAAATTCATTCCATGGTTACTTGAATTAAGAAGACTTGAATAGGTTTGAAGATAGGGAGTAATCTATTTGAGTAACACATGAGCTTTCAAATTTTTTTGAGATATCTTCTCTCCTTTTACGACCTAAAATTGTATTTTTCTCAAGAACGGCTGTAGCAATTTTAGTGAAATTTCGAAAAATGGTGCACATTAGCACAGAATGAAGAATAAGCTAGACTATAACTTTGTAGATAGTCATGAGGATGTGTGGCACTGTCTTAAATTTTAAATTTAATCCGGTCATACTTATCTCGCGAACCATACAAAATATTATGTTAAAATTTGGTACACAGCTACTGACTATCAATGCCTTATACACAGTGGTGGGCTCGTACGTGTTTTTAGTTTGACTTTGTTGACAACAAAATCGGGTAATGAGGATGTGTTAGTACTATATGCGATAGAGCAATTTTGCGACCGGATTCAGATTTAGAATTGGCAAATCCATTATAAATGACAATTTTTGCTTTAATTTCTTGTTTTTTTTTTAAAGGTATTGGGCCAATTTATAAAAAATTCATTTTTTTACAAAATTGCAAAGAACTACCAATGGTTTGATTTCAGAACACCGTTTTTTCGATTCAATTAGTGCTCACGAGTAATTTTACATCTTTTCGTGTTGAATCCATGACATTTTGATTTAAACTTATTTGTTACTGTACAGTAGAAAATAAAAAAACATGTAATTGGCTGTAACTTACGAAACCGATCAGCTCCGATTTACTTGAAGCAGTTTTATAATCCTGAAATGTGTACGAACACATCCCCATACCCCGATTTTGTCATCAACAAAGTCAAACTCAAAACACGTAGGAGCCCACTGTGTGTATAAAGAATAAAAAAAGGGAGAGATCGCAGGAGTCCCACGCCCTCTTTTTAGCAATTGAAAACTTTGATATTCATATTTTCAATATGGACTTACGCTATTCAACTTTGGGGTACAGCATGCAATTCGAATATAGAAATTTTACAGCGCTATCAATCAATAACTCTACGAAAGATTTCTCAAGCTCCATGGTTTATAACTAACGAAGATATACACAAGGATCTCCGTATCCCAACCATCAAAGAAGAAATTAAAAAATTCAGTGACAGATATCTAGAACGACTTAACCACCACACTAACCCCTTAGCTATTTGCTTATTGGATGAAACATTTGAAATCAAAAGACTTAAACGATATCATATTTTGGATTTACCATTTAGATTTTGAATTTGCTATAAATTGTACTTTATTATATATGTAATCAAAATTTCTTATAATTTTTTTTAAAAGTCGTATTTACTGGAGTGCGACAATTGCTGCTAATAGATTAACTTTCTAATTAATTTGCTTATTATCATAAGATAGATTGCAAATAAATACTTACATAAAAAAAAAAAAAAAAAAAAAAAATATTTTCAATATTACTTAAAAACGGCTTTTCATGAAAATTCAAGATTTAATCAAAAAAAAAAAAAAATTAAATTTTGATGCCAGACTCGAATTCAGCATCGCAAAATACATCGAAAATGACTATTTCTATTTTTGTAAGTTGTTTACTATTTTTTTAGTTTCAGAGATATTTTTTAAAAAAATATAAATAATTCCGTCCCAGCTCCGAAATGTTTCTGATTTTAAATAAAAAAAAATCCAATTATTTTAAAAAAAAAATCTTCAAAATCGGAACAGTTCTTGAGGACCTGTTATGTATTTATTGACTCCATTATATCTCATATGCCAATAGGCTTTACATAGTTACATATTGCCGAAACTATTTTAAAGTATAGAACATAAACATATGTATAACCCTTTTGTTTCATTTGTAAAAAGTGTTTTTTTTGTTAATTTCAAGTTGAACACTTGACAGCATTCTAATCGAAATTAATTTGTTCAAAAAACGAAAAAAAAAAACATCAAAGTGCGGCTATACACCAATCATTTGTTAAATTCTCTTTTTGGGTCGTAATAGAGTATACCTATACACCTACTCGTAACTGTATGTTGGTAGATACAAATTTATGATAATTTCTATGGTAAATGAATTAAATAAATCCAATATTTAGCATTAAAATTTTTTGTGAAAATTAACAATTTTTAAAGCTCCAATTAACACCATTCAATCATGAAAACTTAAATACGAGGGCATGAAATCAATTTTTGCAAGTGATCTTTATTAACCAAAAAAATTAACACATTTGAGCGTATTGCAGGCAATTCATGTCTTTAATAAACACTTTTTTTTTCTAATAAATCATTTGTATCTAAAATTAAAAATATTGAACGGCTAATAACAGCGAATCATTATTTTTTACTTTTTTTTTTTGATTTTTATTGAGAGAAAAAAAGTTATACGCAGGTTGCCTTTTATATTTCGGGATTGGGCAACACTAATGCCAATAGCTAAAATCTGGCAACACCATAATAAAGTTTGACATTTTTTAGCATAAACGTACTCAGAACGTTTTGACGTACGACCATCATTTGTGTTGCTTACAGTGACTTGAAAAAATCAATTTGGCAAAAAAATGAAATTAACTCTTGAACGTTTTCGTGCGATCATTTTTCACAACTTTCGACGTGGATTATCACGACAAAAGTGCATCGATGAACTTAAATTTTTGTATGGCGATGAAGCACCATCCTATAGCACTGTGAAAAACTGGTTTAATGAATTCAATCGTGGCCGTCGCTCACTCCAAGACGAATTTCGTGAAGGTCGTCCAAAATCAGTTGTTGTTCCGGAGACCATTGAGCTGTGCGCCAACTAATATTGTAAGATCGTCATGTGACCTATCGTGAGATTGAGACAACCTTAGGCATTAGTGGGACCAGCATACATTCAATATAGCATGAACACCTGGCCGTTGAAAAGGTTTGTTCTCGTTTGAAACCCCATGATTTATCAATTGCTTAAATTTTCAATGGAAAAGTTGATTTTCTTAACGCACTGCAAACAAAACAAATAGCACTTGTACATATAAACGTTGTGAGTACGTTTATGCTAAAAAATGTCAAACTGTATTATGGTGTTGCCAGATTTTAGCTATTGATATTAGTGTTGCCCAATCCCGAAATATAAAAGGCAACCCTCGTATTGTATTTTGAAGGAAAACAACTTTGTTGCAAAAAACGTATCTAACAAAATCTAAATTTTTCAGGATAGGGATAGAATTAACTTGCAAGTTGGAAAACTTTTTTGTGTTTTGGCCTAGGCGGGAGTTAAACCAGGGACCTCTTGGTTGGCAGCACAAATCGTTAACCAATGCACCAGCCTTGCTGCGAAGTCGGCTTTTGTCAGTTTTGTTTGTGTGTTAATGATGTTATGACATCACAAGGCTCACGTATTAACACAAAAACAGAACTGGCAAAAGTCGGCTTCGCAGCCGGGCAAGGCTAGTGCCTTGGTTAACGACTTGTGCTACCAACCGGGAGGTCCCTGGTTCAACTCCCGCCCAGGCCAAAACACAAAAAAGTTTTTCAACTTGCAATTTTTCAATTATAATTAATTTAGTGAAATAAATATAATTATAATTACAACAAAAATAGTCTGATGAGTCTTTGTGGCGAAAGACGAAACATATGTCACTATAGCCGTGTTTTTAATTCGTTCCTTAATTTGTCATAATTATGTGTTAGAAAATGCATTGATAGATTTATATGTAAATCGATCTTTGAAATGACTAAAAGTTCAATTAAAAATTAATTCTCAATATATAAATGTCATTAAGTAACACACTTAAAAATTCTTAAAACTAAATATAATTATTCAAATTAGAAAAGAGCCATCATGCATAAATGATACCAGCAAGGCACTCTCATCGCTTTTGATTTGATAGAGCCGAATCTAATGTCAAAATACAAGCGATAGGACAAAGTGAATATTCCCTGGATGTACGGTATAACAAAATACCATACGCTAATATCTATCGAAATAATTAAAACTATTCGTTCCAAGCAATATTCAGAATGTTAATATTTAGTTCGTTCATTCCATTAAGTAAAAATGAATTTGAGAGCTACAAAACCTGTTTATTATTGCAGTGCATATTTTATTGAATTTTTTATTGAAACTTCAGACAGCCATCTAATACTTGTAGCATTAGCAACAGACAAAATATAAAAATTTTGACACTTATGTATGTACATTAGACTGATGCAAAAAAAATAATTTTTGCCAATTCCACCAAAGAACAAAGATCACTGGAGTACATAAAGTGAAGAACAATGTTTTTTATCCTTATTCATTTTATTTGTATTTCATTATTACGTTTGCTTTTGGAAAAAGTAGTCAAAAAGACCCATAAAAACAGGATACAATGAGTTACTACGTTCTAAAAATTATTCCTTTTATAATGATTTTGGGATAACATGTTTTTTTCCAAAATGTAGTTTAAGAGATTTCCAGTAGGGTGTTTGAAAACTTAAAACAATACGACTACACGACATGTTACAACAGCTTGTGAATTGCCCAAATATCTGATTAACTTACAGTTTGAGATCAGTCCAGATCGGGAGTAACGTACTGAGTAAGAGTGCACAATCCCTAAAACAAAATGTACGCAGGTTACTCTGTTACTCTTTTACCCTTTTAGTCAAGCTATTTTCTAGTGTTAAATAAACTTACACTCTTGCCTTTTTATACCCAACACACAGGGTATAATTACTTTGTCCTTCCGTTTGTGACACAGAGAAGGAGGCGTGTCAGATATAAACTAGTAAGGGTGTAACCTTTGGCCTGGCCAAACATTAAATACCCTACACTGCAGTATTTTCAGCATAGCGTTTTGAAACTTTTGCTTGTATGGGAGGTGCCACGCCCTCTTGTCCGGTTTTACCCAAATTTTGCTCAGAGTTTGCACTAATAATTCGTAGTACTTAAGTAAATTTCGGTTGAATTGTCGTGAAAAATACTCCTAAAGTTGCATTTTGAATATATTTTTTGTATGTGCGGTAGGCGTGTCCGTTGACCGATTTTGCTCATTTTCAATCCCACAAGCTAACTTTTACGACAAAGCCAACATACTAAATTTCATTGAATTATCATGGGTAGTTTTCCTGTAAAAAATATATGCTTTTTTATATCTGCCACGCCTCCTTCTCTGCGTAACAAACGGAAAGACAAAGTGAATATACCCTGGGTGTAGTGTATAAAAAGTATATACATTCGTGATCAGCGTCACGTCCTGTGTCGCTGGGATAACTCAATGATATTTGAAACACTGCCTTTGTCGTCAAAGTTAGCTCGTGGGATAGAAAATGACCGAAATCGGTC
Source organism: Calliopum simillimum (assembly GCA_951812925.1). Lineage (NCBI taxonomy): Eukaryota > Metazoa > Arthropoda > Insecta > Diptera > Lauxaniidae > Calliopum > Calliopum simillimum. The sequence goes on along the minus strand of OX638370.1, from coordinate 78,342,069 downwards.
AACGGACAATGCAACTTTAGGAGTATTTTTTACTATAATGCAACCAAAATACACATAAATACTACGAATTGTAAGCGCTAGCTCTGAAACAAAAGAAGAATTCGGACAAGAGGGCGTGGCATCTCACATATAAGCAAAATCTTGAAAACGCTATACTGAAAGAGTTTTTTTGAGATAATCGATTTAAATTTTGCTTAGACACTAAGAACTATAAACGCTAGCCCTCAAAAAAAAAAAAAAAAAAAAAACTGGCTAATATTGGACAAGAGAGCGTGGCACCTCACTCATAAACAAAAGCTTCAAAACGCTATACTGAAAGATTTTTTTGAGATAATCGAAATAAATTTTACTCAGACATTAAAAACTATAAATGCAAGCTTTATGTAAAAACTAGATGAAAACGGACAAGAGAGCGTGGCACCCCCCATATAAGCAAAAGCTTCAAAGCGCTTTACTTAAAACGTATTTTGAGATAATCCTACCAAACTTCACTTAAATACTAAGAACTATAAATGCAAACTCTGAGAAAAAACTGGGTAAAAAACTGGACAATTGGGCTTGGCAACATTTTTAAAATACTGCTGTGTAGGGTATTTAATGTGTGCCCAGGCCAAAGTTAACACCCTTACTAGTTTTACTTAAAATCTGAATTGTCAAAAAAGTTGGGGGCTCCCATTTAATTAAATTTGTCCCCGCCCCACTCTCGTGGGAAAGTGACAGGGGATCAGGATTGGTATCGTTAAATAGATCTCTTCCAAATTATATGACCGTTCCGGGACTTTCCTAACACCATGTATGTAATAGCGAAATTTGGGACCATATTAGCGACAAGAATTTTCTATCTATAATCGAAAACATACGTAGTTAAAATATTTTATATGGTTCAGATTCCGAAACCTTTACTTGAGTGGATGATATGTCGAAAAGTAATCATCAAATTGGAGTAATTAAAGTTATGGCTTAAAGGAGAAGATCAGTTCTATTTCAGGCCGCTAACAAAAGTGAACTACGTCATATGTCAGAAAATAGCGTTTTCTGCACTTTGAATCAAGGATAATTCTTATCTCAGATAGGAAAAAGTTATCGTGATCAAATTTAGATTTTTGTGTTGCACAGTGTAATTAAATCAATTTACAATTAGAATTTATATCGACCAGTTTCAACTTTTGTTGAATGTTTGGTATTTTCATCGTGATATGACTATAGTTCTGTCGAAGTCATTCCAAGTTTTACATTTTTTCCAACTTATTCTTCAAAATACTCTAAAAATTAGCTAAGTAAACCTCTTTTTATATTGCTTTAACCTGCAACACATTCCAGAAGTTAAGGCCGTCATATTCTATATCTCCAATAAATAAAAATCATTAAAAATAGGTGAGGAAAAAAAGGCATGTTTAGATATAGAATTACCAACATATATTTATTCCAAAATTGGAACCTTATGCCTTGATTGTTGTTGATCTACCAAAAAATTTCTCAAAAATGAAGATATGGAGTTTCTTCCTTTTAAATTATAGCCATCATAGTGTCATAGCTAATATACAAATAAAAGCGTATGTGATGCTCCACAAAAAAGTGACCTTATTTTCTTTAAATAAAAATTCGGATATATGAGATTGTCCAAAAAAACACGGTCTTCAAATAAAAACTAAAAATTTAACTTAGATCACTTGAGACGCTCTCGTGATGGCTATATGCCCAAAATAATTTTGATTAATTAATGAATATATAATTAATACTGTCATATTGGAATAGTTTTTGTGTGTTTTGAGTATTGCAATTTCGAAACCCTCAGCTTCCTAAAAGAACAACCTTTATTTTTATGTAGATGTGTGAAATGACCGGTTTACATTTCATATGATAAATATTCTGATTGGGGAGACGAAAATGTGTTTATTACTAAAGTCTACTTTCTTTGTGTAATTTACATTTCAGCGAAACCAGTTTGTGTATACAGTTTTTGTTTGAATTAACAATGACACATGTAATATACTTATGTCTGTACGTACAATGAATATGTATGTATTATCAAAATAATACACAAAAACCGGTATATTTGTTCGATTTATGTAAATTAACTGTATTTATACAAATGTGTATGTATGTACAATATTAATTATTTTGGAATGTGCAAAGAGTCGCATGAGTTCAAAGTTCACTCTATTGATCACACATTCACTTACCGGATTTTTCCTTTTTTTGCTTTTCCTTTTCTTGCTGCTGTGATGATGAGTTTTGACCATCACTTGGATTTCCTCTCAAATGAGGTATTTTATTTGCAACTTCTCCATTTTGTGCTGCTGATATTGTGTTGCCACTTTGACAAATATCTAAAGAGTCCCAATCCATTCGTCTCTTACGGGATCCACTATTGGAACAAATCGTTTGAACTTCAATTATTTGAGGTCCGGGTGATCCTTTTGAATGTTCGTCTACGTAAATGTTTTAATGATTTAGAACTTATTCGGTTGCTGTTATGTTTTTCGTATGCGTTTTGCATTTTTCTTCATTTTTGTTAACTTACCAGTCCAAGACTCTTCAGAATTTGGTGGAGAATCGACAAAATTGATTATTTGCTCGTAATCATTAGATATATGATGATGATGATATCCACTGACGTAGCCTCGATTTGAGTTATTAAGGTGCTAAAAACAAAATTAAAATACATTTATCGATATATAGCAAAATATATATTGTAAATTATAGAGGTATTAGAAATTTTGTGGGAAAAAACACAACTTCCATAGATATCTTTAAATGTTTAATGTCTTCAGAGCATAGATAGTCTTTAATTTAAGCAGGAATTAACTTAACTTGTATGAAAATATTTTAAATTAATATCAACAAACATTGAGATTATAAATGAACTTATGATGAGCAAGCCAAGATCAAGACCATAGCAGTCTTGGTCTTGGCCTCGATCTTGGAAATTAAATCTTGGTCTTGATCTTGTTTTTGATATTGAGTATTGGTTTTGGTCTCGATCTTGCGCTTTGCTTTGAAAAAATGCTAAAGATAGTTGAGTATTCAAAATTTTCAAACCTTATTTTTACAAAGCAGTTGGGCTTTTCAGATGCCAAATTTCGAATTAAGAGATGATTTTACGCTTGATAGGGCGTGACACACCTATAAACTTTAAATTACCAAAACTGAAAAGCAGTCTTGGTCTTGATGATCATCGTGACTAAGACCAAGACCATATCAGTCTTGAGTATAGCAGTCTTGACCATAGCAGTCTTGACCATAGCAGTCTTGACCACAGCAGTCTTGATCTTGGTCTTGAATTATATCAGCGTCTTGGTCGTGAAAAATTACCAAGAAGAAGGCCAAGAGTCAAGACCAAGATTAATTTTGCTCATCACTAAAGTGAATCAGCGGTCATTGTCTAATTTTGATTAAAGTTGTCTATAAATGAGGCGTATGTATACCAAAGTATATTATGTATTTTCTAATGCATAACAAAAATAAATTTTTTTTTTTTTGAGTATTAGTAAACTTGCTCTGGAAAGTTAAAAAAAATAAAGTATAAATGTATAAATATATACAGGGTGGGTCGGAATCGGTAGAACACCGGAACATGTTAGATTCCTGGACTATTCTGAACAACTTTACTTAATTCCATTTTTGTTTCCATTCCATTTGGAGTAAATCCATTAAGCGACAAAAGTAGTGTCATAATATGAAAGGGCTCACATTTTGTTAGAAATTAATAAAATTGTGCTCTGTTTTCACAGAAAGATTAATTGATGGTGTGAAATTGATGACATTAAGTTGAAAAAATGACATCGTTGAAGTAACCGATTATTATGGCACAAAAAATGTATGACATTACTTTTGCTCATTTATGGACTTATTCCTCATTCAAAAACAACGATAAAAATAATTCCGTTTTTTTTGCAAATTTCAAAAAATCGAACTAAGAAAAGTTGTTTAGCATATTCCCAGGAATCTTAAATTTACTGGTATTTTGCCGATTCCCGCCCACCCTGTGTATAAGTAGGAGTACAAGCAAAGTAAATCCAAAATAATCAAAAATTTAATCCATCAACTGGCTTTGAAATTGAGTTTTGTGCGGGCTTTGTTCGGGCCCGGACATAAGAACAAAAGCCCGAAAATTAGAGGCCCGTAAATCACGAGAAGGTTAAGAAGCATAAGCTTGGAAAAAGCTTAAAGGCTATATTGGGAGATTGGGGCGCACACTAGTTCAAAATCCTTAAAAGTGGCCAAAAGTCAAAAAAAAAAAAAAAAAATTGTTTTAAATAAACTTTTTATGGACTGTAATATCTGACATAGATATCAAAAAACGATAAGAAAAATCCAGATATTCCTACGACGCTCTTGGGATCTCTCCAAAAGTATGCTCCTTAGACCAAAATTCTGTGAGTTGAAAGTAAAGACTAGTAAGAGTGGTATCTTTGGCCTGCCCAAAAACTAAATGCCCTACACTGCATTTCAAGTATATTATTAGGAGAGTATAAGAACAAATTGCTTATATGGGAAGTGGCACGCCCTCGCCTCCGTGCTCACCTTGATTTTGCGTAGAGCTTGCATTCACTGTTCTGAGTGTTTGAGTAAAATTCGGTTGGGTTTTCTTAAAAAAATCTTTCAGTATAGCATTTTGAAACTTTCGCTTGTATGGGAGGTGTCACGCCCTCTAATTCTACTTCGCCTACTTTAAGCTCAGAGTTTACAATTAATAATCTTCGTGTTTGAGTGAAATTTGGTTGGATTATCTCAAAAAACACTTTCATTATATAATTTTGAAACATTTGCTTATATGGGAGGTGCCACGCCCTCTAGTCCGAATTCGCATAGTTTTTGTTTAGAGCTTATACTTACTTTCCCTAGTATTTATGTGTATCTTGCTTCTGTTATTGCAAATAATGCTCTTATTATTGCATTTTGAATATATTTTTTGTATGGGCGGTAGGCGTGTCCGTTGACCGATTTCGCTCATATTCAATCCCCCGAACTAACTTTTACGATAATGTTGCTCAGTTATCCCAAAAAATGTATTTCCACACACACCCAGCCAGCCACCCAGCCAGCCAGCCAGACAGATGGACATGGCTATATCGACTCAGGAGGTGAAGCTGATCAAGAATATATATACTTTTCCATGCCTGCCACGCCTCCTTCTCTGCGTTACAAATCGAAGGACAAAGTGAATATACCCTGGGTGTAGGGTAAATATAATTAAGTGTCCACTGTAAAAATTGTATGGTTACTTTAAAACTAAACCGATTTGGATGTTTGAATATGGAATATTTTCGTAAAAGAGAGTACTATCGAACTTTTAAGCTCAAAACTTGCAAAATGTTATACTTCTTTGATAGTTGTGAATAACTTAAAATGAAATTATTCCACAAAATCAGTTAAAAAAATTATGTGTAAAAAGTTCACGTGAAATTCAGTGCGCATTAAAAGTTATTCCAAATCTGTTTTTTGCAAATACTCCGCTAATTCTTTTTTCTATAGAAAAATGTTAGGTTAAAAAAATTTTCTTTAGAAAGTTACAGGAGTTGTATTCGAACGACATGGCATATATCTTTGATTAGGATAATCCGCTTTTGAAACGATTTTTTCGATCAAAATGTCTGCCCAGTAGATTTTCAAAATTCGTTTCAATAACACTATGCAACAAATGAGTAAAAATTGTTTCCCCAGGGAATGCCATTATTCATTTTATATGTAAAATGGGCTGCTGATTCCGAAACTTGCATTATTTTTTGGAAGCTAATGCTTCCTTATCGGACGTTTTGAGAGGCAGAGTCTGAACAGCGAAAACATGCAACGAAAAAGTGTAACGGATGTTTGCAACGAAAATGCGTCACACATATAAAAATAGAGACGTACTGTATACAAAGTACAGTATACAGTATATATGTATGTATACATATATATATGTTTATAAACATTGCGCGCACCAGCTCATGCTCTCTCTCTCTCTCTCTCTCTCTCTCTATAATAAGTTTTAGCTTATTATATTAGCTTATAATAAGCATTAGCTTCCAATATCATCGGCCACTCCCCGAGTGCCACCTGCCGTTTTTTTTTTATTTCGTGTTGTTTTCGAGATATCGGTCATTTTCGGTTTTCGGACCAAAAAAAAAAAAAGATAGTTCCATTTAAATACAAATATCTCAAGAACTAATATTTGTATTCCAACGTATTGTATGTCATATTAAAGGTAATTAAATTACCTACAAAATTATATTCACATCACTTTTTGGTTGGTTTGTTAGTTTCGGCGAAATAAATTGATTTCTAATAAAAACATTTTTTTTTCGAAAAAATTAACAAAAAATCAAAATCAACTGCAGATTTATACAAGAAGAAATAACTTTTTTATAATTTTAACCCTCTAAGACCCTTACAAGTGGGTCATTTTGACCCCCCCACATTTAGGTCAAAATGACACACATGTGGGGGTTTTAGAGGGTTAAAATTGTCTACAAAAATATTCCTCGTAATATCCTGCATAAGTTTACTGAACACATATGTAATACACCTCAAATGTAAGGATCATATAGTTAAATTCATCGATTTAACACAAGAATGCGCTATTTTGGTATTTTTCATGTACAGTGGATTAAAAAACTTCAAAAATTGATTAAAAAAAAATCCGACGTGCTGGAGAAAAACGACGAGACACGGGTATTTTTTTTTAACGCTAACTTTAAGAATTTTTTGGATTTTCTCATGTGTTTTACAAAAAGTTTCAAATTATCGACAGTTTACTAAAAAAAACCGAAAAAAATAGGAAAAAACGCATTTTAGTAATTTATCATTGAATTGTATACAACTTTTGCATTTTTCCATCGATTTTTTTGAGTGGTATCTTATTTTCTTCACAAATATATATTCATGATACAAAAGAAAATAAAATTATAAAAATGTTATTTTTTCTTGTATAAATCTGCAGTTGATTTTGATTTTTTGTCAATTTTTTCGAAAAAAAAAAAAAATGTTTTTATTAGAAATCAATTTATTTCGCCGAAACTAACAAACCAACCAAAAAGTGATGTGCATATCATTTATAGGTAATTTAATTGCCTTTAATATGACATATAATACGTTTGAATACAAACATTGGTTCTTGAGATATTTGTATTTAAATGGAACTATCTTTTTTTTTTGGTCCGAAAACCGAAAATGACCGATATCTCGAAAACGACACGAAATAAAAAAAAATAATGCGATTTTCGGAATCAGCAGCCCATTTTACATATGAAATGGATAGTGGCATTCACTGGGAGATTTTGCTGTTGCATAGTGTAATTATAATATAGAAGCCATCACATTAATTGCGATTACATGCGCTTTTAATTTTCTATTAGCACCCTAAGCCGAAATATGATGAACTTAATTTAATCTCTACTTTGGTCAAAAATTGATTGGTAATTAACATAACAAATTTACTGGTATCTGTGAAAAATTGAACGAGTTTACGAATACAAAAAATTTCCGCTTATTAACACATTTAATGTTGTTGCTGTTGATGGCAATTCTTTACTTAAAAAAAAAATGATTTTAATTAAAGTTTAGTGGTGTATTCGTCATTATCAGTTACTACGCCAACTTGATGAAAATTATAAAACTGTAAACTACATAATAGGTGTCCCATAATTCACGCCAGATTTGAACTTGCCTGCATTTGTGCTGTTAAGTATTTCGCTGACAGTTTCATGTTAGTAAAAATGAAAAAGGAGATTTAATGCTACATCATCGAAGTCCAGTCACATTTATGGAAAATGATAATAACCTTATTCTATACACTTTATGCATCAATAAAACAAGAAATACAATTGAAAAAAAAAAAATGTCTATTTAACTCAAATCTTGCGTGAGTTATGGCACACCCTTTATAACTCTATGGGTTAGTTTAGATTAATTTATTGCAAGAATGAGATGTGTGTGTATGTAGTTTAAGAAAAATTATGTAATAAAATGCATTTCAGTCTGCATCTAAAAATATCACAAACCTTTGTTAATCAATAACATCTACTCATAAGTACATATGTACATAATATGATGACAAATTAACTGATATGACTTCTTCTTGTAATGTTGCAAGTAAAAGCGAATTTCTAGTAACCGAATGAACAATGTGGCATTCCAATTTAAAAAAAAAAAAAAAATTAAAATTTGTTCTGTTCCCTTTGTCTTAAGAATTCTTCGAATGACCTACAATCGTTAAAATTGAGATTCCACTGTATTCGTATATTCTACGCCAATAATTAAGCCGAAGTAGCCATTGAGTTCGACACAAATTTCTCGCTTCGAAAGTAAAGAATTTTTTTCATATGATATGATAAGGGAACTTGTTTACTCCTCATGAGATTGTCATAAGCGTTTTAGCAATTTGCTTGATAAGGTTTTTTTGTTTGTTTTCACAGTGATGGCAAAAAAATTGCAAAGTAAGGCCAAATGAAATTGAATGTCCACTTGTACATATGTATAGCCAGAGCTGCAATATATTGCAAGTTATACTGTGCTCGTTTCTGCGTAATATACACGATTATAACATCTTGAGTTTGGTGATATCAGTAATTTTTTCGGCTTAGCTCTGGTTTTCAATATATTCGGGTTTGAAAATTTTATACAAAAAGACCCAAAAAAAAAAAAAAACTAGTAAGGGTGCATTATTTTGAAAATTTTGCTTGTACGGAAGATGCCACGACCTCTTGTCCGAATTCACATATCTTTTGCTCAGATATTGCACTTACTGTTCTCAGTGTCTGAGTGAAATTTGGTTGGACGCTTTCAGCATAGCATTTTTGCACAAAATTTTCAAAGCAGAATATCTTTTAAGCCAGAGCTATTTTGTTAAAATTACCTATGTCACCAAAATTTGCATACACGAACTGTGTGCACTACCTAGAACTCATTATTGTTAGGGAAAAAAAAATTTCGATTCGAGCACAGTGAGTGCACGGTTTTCAAACAAGCTCCCTTAATGGGACGACGTGTCGATGACATAGCGTACCCTTTTATTGCTCAAAATCAATAGTTCTTAGTCTCCTGAGTAAAATGACATCGAAACTTTGGTACTCTTTATACAGTTTCTATAGATCTTCTAAGGAAAATAAAAAAATATGTAAATGATACAAAAATTAAAATTCCTATTTTCGATGTGTTTGTCGATGTTGATTCCGAATCCAGTCTCAAAGTTGCTGTATCTCTAATAGTTTTTGAGATATCCTAACTTGAAAGTACTAAAAACATCGTTTTTCGCTATTTTTGAAGCGATATAACAAGGCTATGTTATTTTTAGCTATGAAACTTGATATCTTGGTTGAAAGTTTAAGTTTTTTTCTTCAAAACTCAATTTTAATTATATCGATATCTTTTTTTTTCTCCGAAATATCGTTAACACTTTTAAGTTAGGACATCTCAAAAACCGTTCAAGATACAGCAATTTTAAGACTGGATTCGGAATCAGCATCGACAAATTTAACGAAAATAGCTATTTTAATTTTATTTTATTTTTTTACTTTCCATAGAAGATCTATGAAAACTATCTATTAACCCATTTTGCCAAAAAAAAAAAATAAAAAGTGCAAAGGTTTCAATTTTATATACCATGTCATTTTACTGAAGAAACGTAGAACTATTGATTTCAGAGGGTACCCTTCGTCGTCTCATTAAGATATATTGTTTGAACGCCTTAGAGTGTTATCAAGGGTTGCTATCAAAGGACACGAATAGCAAATGAGAAGACGAAACCTTAGACTGAAAAAAATTTTTAGATGAGACAGATGTAGCCCAGGAAAATAAGACATTTTCTGCGAAAAAATTCCCAGTGGAAATTTTTCACCGGAATTGTCTTTATTTATGCATGATACACAAACTGTGAAAAGTCCATTGCAAAGTCGTGTGCGCATAAAAAGTTATTAAGGCTCAAAGGTCGCTAAAATCAGTTTTTTGCAAATATCTCGCTAATGCTAACTTTTACAGAAAAATGTTGGTGTACAATTTTGTAGCACAGGAAATTTCCTACAAAAATACGTTAAAAGTATTTGCATACGACTTCTAGTTTAGAAGATCACCCAATTTAAAAAGTTGTTAACAGTTATGATATGAAATACTACCTATGAGTTCATATTAAAATATCTTACTTTTTAAATTGCAATAACTCTTCAATGAGAAGTTGTGTACACATATCGCTTATTTTTTGTAGATCTTGTAATTCTCTACAAATTTGGTCCCATTACTTTTTATCGTAGTACTTACCAATTCGCAGATATCCTTAAAAAACCAGTAATTTCGAAGCCTTAACGGTTATTCAAGAATATTTTTAAGGTCATGAGCCGTTCGAAAAAAAATTTTTGTACGGTATATAGAAAATTAAATTATCTTTCAAACGGCATTTTAATTTTGTTTGTACAACTTCTCATTGAAGAGTTATTGCAATTTAAAAAGTAAGATATTTCAATATGAACTCATAGGTAGTATTTCATATCATAACTGTTAACAACTTTTTAAATTGGGTGATCTTCTAAACTAGAAGTCGTATGCAAATACTTTTAACGAATTTTTGTAGGAAATTTCCTGTGCTACAAAATTGTAGACCAACATTTTTCTGTAAAAGTTAGCAATAGCGAGATATTTGCAAAAAACTGATTTTAGCGACCTTTGAGCCTTAATAACTTTTTATGCGCACACGACTTTGCAATGGACTTTTCACAGTTTGTGTATCATGCATAAATATAGACAATTCCGGTGCAAAATTTCCACTGGGAATTTTTTCGCACAGAAGCTCTTTTTTCGTCTTATTTTCCTGGGCTAATGAAAGAGTTGACTGAATTGTGATCGCACCGTAAGTTCAATTTTCTATAAAAAACTATGAGAACTTTTTGCACTTGTCATTTTCATCATACACTTAACTTTTCAATGGAATCATGTCTTACAAAAATTTTTCCTGATATGATGAATTGTGAGTAAAATATTGTTAAAATTAAAACATTGAAAGATGTTGAACCATATACTTATTTTGTCGTACTTGAAAGGTAGTGCAGTAAAACTAGCTATAATATCAATGGAAAAAGAAAAAAATTTCAGCGGACTTGAAACTTAGAACAATTGTTTATTTTACAAAAAAAATTCCACCAATCGACGGGGGTGTAACCCCACTTTTTGGGGTTTCAAAGGTCGAAAAATTCAGTTTTTGATGAATAACTTAAAAACTATTCGTCGAACAACAAAAGTTTCCAGAAAAAAGTTATAGCTGACGTATTTCTTTATATTTTCGTTTTCAAAACTTCTTTCTGGTATGAAAATTTACCGATTTATGCAAATTTTAAATGCTCGCGTCCCCATAACTAATTTAAATATTTGTTTCTTTGCCGATCGAAAAAAAATAAAAAGTATTTTGAAGGTAAAGGCATATACATTTAAGCCACATACTTTTCATATTTCAAAGTTTTTAAAATAATAATTGAAAAATGCATGCAAAAAGCATTTAATAAAATCATGAAATTTAAAAAAAAAAAAAAAATTCAAATTACAATAATTTGTCAACTAGGTAAAAACTACGAAAAATATAGATTTTAGGTATTTTATTAAAATAATGAGAATTTATTTTTAGAGGTATAAAGATATAGACAGCATTTAAAGTATAAGTATTTGGTAATACGGATATTCCAAATTTTAAACCATTTTTTCGTTTTTTCGTTTACATTAATTTTATTAATATTTAGTTTAAGACATTCAATTTGAAATTAATACAGTTAAAATGAATATATGAAATTACATAAGTATTTTAAATGCTTTTGAAATTTTCTGATCGGCTGAGAAACAAAAAAGCAGTGATAATACATAAACTAGTAAGAGTGCTACCTTTGTCCTGGCCAACATTAAATACCCTACACTGCAGTATTTAGAAAATATTGCCACGCCTGTTTGTCCGAGTTCACACAGTTTTTGTTCAGAGCTTGCATTTATAGTTCTTAGGGTCTGATTGAAATTTAGCTGGATTATACCTCTTGTTCAAGTTCGTCTAGTTTTTGCTCAGAGCGTGCATTTATAAACATTAGTGTTTGAGTGAAATTAAGTCGGATTGTCTCAAAAAACTCTTTCAGTACAGCATTTTGAAAATTTTGCTTATATAGTAGGTGACACGGCCTCTTTTCTGAATTCACCCAATTTTTGCTCAGAGCTTGCATTTATAGTCCTTAGTGTCTGAGTGAAATTTGGTTCGATTATCTCAAAAACGTCTTCAGTATAGGGTTTTGATGCTTTTGCTTATAAGGGATGTGCCACGCCCTCTTGCCCGAAGTCGTCAAGTTTTCGTCCAGAGCTTGCTTCAACCATTCCTTATATTTTTGTGTGTTTTGGTTGCATTATCGTGAAAAATACTCCTTTGAACATACAATATTTTTTGTATGGGCAGTAAGCGTGTTCGTTGATCTATTTCACTCAATTTCAACCCCATGAGTTAACTTTTACGACGGAGCCAGTGCAAAAAATTTCATTGAATTATATTGGTCAGTTCTCACAAAATATGTATTTCCACGCACACCCAGCCAGCCATACGAACATGGCTATATCGACTCAGGAGGTAACGCTGATCAAGAATATATATACTTTTCTATATCTGCCACTCCTCCTTCTCTGCGTTACAAACGGAAGGACAAAGTGAATGTAGTGTGTATATGGTATAATAATGTCAAATATTTAAATTTTGGGAAATCGCTCATTTTAGAAAACGAAAAAAAAAGACTCTTACTTATAAATATTTAATTTTAAAACTATTTAATTGAAAAGATTGCATTTTAAGCTTTAGAAAGCTATTTGACTTTTTCCGATTGGTTAAGGGGACATTCGCTTTTGTAATTGAAAACAAAAAAACACTTTTTAAAAATTTTATTATGAAAAAACTATTAAATTTATTGACAAAATTTCTTTTGGACATTATTAAATATTGTCTACAAAATATGAAAAAAATTTTTTATTTTTTATTTTTAGTTTCCCTTGGCTGCTGCAGAGGGCGTCATCCAAAAGTTACTTTTCAAAATGGTAGGACACTTTTCTCCGAACCTAATCAACCGATTTTAAAAAACCAAAAAGCATTCGAATACTCATAAAAAATATTAAACAATAAACAACTGAAAGTTTTAAAAAATAGCGCCCCCTTTTTTTTACGGGGCATTTTTTGAGGGTAAGTCCCTCAATTTTTTCGCATTTTCCATAAATATTCATACAAAAACTTCAAAATATAAAAAAGTATAAATTTTAAAGGCTTATTGTTTAGTATTGAGTCTCAAGAATAAAATCCATTTTAAATTTTTTAAAAATCTGTTACAGTAGGTCCACAACATGTCCTACCGTTTTAAAAGTGACTTTTGGATGACGCCCTCTACAGCAGCCAAGGGAAACTAAAAATAAAAAAAAAAGATTTTTTTCATATTCTTAAAACATTATATAACAATGTCCAAAAGAAATTTCGTCAATGAATATAATAGTTTTTTCATAATAAAACTTTTAAAAAGTGTTTTTCTTTTCAATTACGAAAGCGAATTTAAAATTCATATGAAAAATTAAAATTTTTGGTACTTGCTGATTCTATAAAACAAAAAAAGGGCTCTTACTTAAAAATTACCGATATCGGGCAATTTTATTGCTAGAAAGATGTTTAAAAAATAAAATGTGCAGAATTAGATCCACTGTAATTTTTGATTGAATGCTTTTTTCGTCCGACGAATAGTTTTTAAGTTATTCGTCAAAACTTTTTTGACCTTTGAACCCCCAAAAAGGGGGTTAAGCCCCTCGTTGAGCGGTGGACTTTTTTCTGTGATATAACTATAGTCCAATAAACAACTCTACCCAGTTTCAAATCTGCAGCAATTTTTTCTTTTACAAATTTAATTTTACTGTATGGCTCTGCCTGAAAACTCTTAAATTTAATAATTTTTCAAAAACTTAAAATACTTGGCTTTGGCATAGTAAAAATTTTTTAAAAATAATTTTTTTTTTTTCAAATTTTGGAGTTATGACGTTACTAATAATAAAATAGTTTTATTATATTTATGATGCAAAATAATGTCATTAATATAAATTTGCTGACATTTTGTTAGAAGTTAATGAAACGGAGCTCTGTTTTCACAAAAGCTTTACGTGATGGCAATAAGTTGAAAATATTACGGATGTATCATTTAAATACTTAATTGATTAGTATGGAACATAATATGTATGATATTACATTTGACCCTTTATGTAAGTAACGAAGCAAAAATCAGTATGCAAAAGTTTTAGTATGGCTGATTGGGAGCGATCGATGATATTATCTCCCTGTGAAAACGACCGATGCCTAAGCTACAAAGAAAAATACTCATAGAGGGACTTAATAAGCTGGAAAAATTGAAAAGCACAATAACTTGAAACTTAAGTTAGAGCAAATAAAAATCAATATTTCTTAAGAAAACCTTTCGCTTTACCCAAAATCAGTGTATCTATTTTTCAGAATATGCTTAGGATGACATTTGAATAAAGGTCTTTGAGAAAATCGAGTAGCGAAGCTAAAGCCCATTACTTTTTAACGTATCTCTCCTAGATACGCCACAGTTCAAGATAATTAGAATATGCTTAGAACTATCCGTCTCTAGACATCTCAAAACTTACCTGATGTATCAAACCGGAAATGAAATGATTTGTATCTTCAACACCACCGCTGCCACTACTATGTCCAACGTTATTGTTGTTGTTATTATTGTTGTAATTGCCAATGACACTTTGTTGGTTTAAACTGTTGTTGTTGTTGTTGTTGCTGCTGTTATTGCTGATGGCGTTATATTCCATTTGATCAGCGTTAATGCAATTCAAAGGATCAAATGGTGTTATGACAGAATGGGAACGTTGTTGTTGTTGAATGGGATCAAAAATTGATTGAAAATCCGAGAAACTGGAGTGTTGTTGCAAAAGCGATAGAGCCATTCATTCGATGACGCGAAAAAACACACACGCTAAGAACTTGATGTTTTTGGCAGACCGAAAAAAATGTTGGAGGTGTTACGAATTTTTACGAAAAGTTTTTTTTTAGAGTTTAAATACTTGCGCGAAAGAGAAAATTTCGTCGTCAAGACAAGAGTTTCACTTAGGTTTTTTAGTTTTGTTAAGCGGAGAAGCATAGAAATTGCATCCAAAGTACAAATTTTACATGTTCGACGGATAGTTAAGTAATAGATGGATGATTAAGGATACTGCGGATGTGAATTTTTCGGCACTGCTTGTTTACTAACAACCGAAACAACATTTAACTAACACAAAAAAAAAAATTAACTTTTTTTTTTGTTGCTACTAACTGCTAAACTATATATATAGTTCCTTTTTATAACTAAAGACTTAACAGTTTCTTGGTTATTCAATATATATTTTTTGGTAACTGACAATATTTTGTCACAATTCGCGTACGAATTAATTAAAACATTACGAAAAACGAATTGTACAGCTTTTTGATCCCAGTGGTTTCTCGTTGACGATGGCTTCGTAATAGGGTATTCTCGATTTTCAACAACATTTTGGTAAGCATATGCATACAGCTATCCTGAAATTCATTTGATAGATTTCTTAATTGACGATCGAACTTCTCCATTTATTAGACAATTTTTTTTACAAAGTTTTGGTAACAAAAATATGTACGATTGATAATTTTCAAAAGCGGATGTGTTCAATAAATATGCTATAAAGTTATAGAGCTTATTATTTTTGGCACTTGGCGTCACTATTTGTCATAAGTTGGACATGATGTATTCAATATTTCGCAAAGATTTGCTGAAGATCGCGCACTTTAAAATCACACAATTGAATTTCCTTGATTTAAGGATGATAAGAAGCACAATACTATATATAATGTATATAGTATATTTGGATTTTTTATCAATTTAATTTTTTTCTTTGTTTTTTTTTTTAACAATATGGCTGCTTTCTTGGCTGGCTGGCTAGTTGTCTCTGAATTGAAAAAAACGTATGTGACACTTACGGTGTTCGGAGTTATTCTGAGTTGTTATCGCTTGGTGTTAATTTTATTTTTCTCGTTTTAGTGAGACTTTATTTAGCTGATGTAGAACGGTTGGTCGGGCACTGAGCGACAATAACACACATATTTATATATATATATATATAAAAAGTAATAATCTAAGTTTTTTGTTTTTGTGTATATGTCGGATTTGAAACAAGAATACGCGTCGTATCTGTGTGTTAACGATTGATAAAGTTGTTTTTATAGTTTTTGTTGTTGTTTTATTTTAATCTCATATATATATATGATTTTTTTTTTTTTTTTTTTTTTGTTTTAATATTTCCACAAATCGAAATTTAATACCTCAGTGGGAGAGTTATGCCGTATTTTTTTTTGAATGATTTCAGCAGCTTTAAAAAGTTAGCGTTAATTTCGAATTTATTTATTTATTCAAGATTTTTTTGTTTTCCTTCGAATTGTTGATCTTCAACACGATCTTTTTACTTGGCACTTTATTTTGTTTGAGATTTCAAAATTTTTTTTTTATTTTATTGATTTTTTTCAATTGCACGCTACTTTTGAAAAATCACACACGTTTTTTAATTTTTTCCCAACCACGTTAGAGGAGCAATTTTAATACAACGAAGCTTGGCTTCGCATTGCGAAACGAACCCAGCATTTTATCGAAACCTTGTTGGGGGAACAGCCAACACGAGCGCAAGGTTAAAATAACAATGCGATGCGAAAGTTTTCACTGTTTCTGGGAAACTGCACAGATCGTTTTTAAAATCGCAATTACAGCGAGTACCTACTACGTCACGTTACTCAATTCTCGAACTCGATACAGAGTAGTGGTCTTGTTGTTGTCGATCACACAATTTTCTCAAATCAAACTCAAAAACTCTTTTGGTCCACCGACCGCCGGGTGGTGGGTATGGGTATGTAGCAATAACGTTCTAACGTTCACGAGACAGCGCGCGCCGTTCAATTACCCGTTAAACAGAACGGCCCAGCAACCGACGACAGACGGCGGTACAATTAAATTCGTAGCGAAGCACTTGTATAGCAGCCTCCTCAGACTCACCACTCACTTACTTGGTGCCGCCGAAGAGCGCAGTCAGAAAAACCAATGAATAAACGAGTAAAATAGATAGAAAATTTCACAAATTTGCCCCAATAGTTTTTATTAGTAAAATGATGTGATATAGTAACTTTAAGATACAACTCGTATTAGTGATATCATATGCAAATATATGATGTATATTTTTTGCTCTTCTATCAACAAGTATCCGTATCTTATTTTTTTATTGTTGGTTTATTTGCCGAAAGAGTGGCTCAGCTACGATAGATAGACGACGATCGTGTTCGTATATTTTCGTATCGTCTCGTCTCGTTCAGGGCAATCGCTCAGTTTTGTGAATACAATCAATTGTTAGTAGCCTTATAAATTGCTGCGAATTGATTTATTTTTTTTTATTAATTTGTTATATATGTATATATGAACGTACATACATGCAATACGCGTATCGTACGTTTATGATGTATTAATTGATAATTGATAAAAACGTCTCGTCGACGTCAGCGAAAATTACGCGTTTTTGTTGTTTTCTCGATATATGCAACGACGTTTTCAGAAAAAACTTGGAAAACCCCAAAATTTCAAGTTAAAACCACACGGTAGCGCAGATAAGCGAGCGAGAAGCGAAAAGTGACTTGTTGCAAAAGCAATGGTTACAAACAAACTAAACACTCAACTCACGGAGAGTCAACACGACCTATCGGTATTATGTGTGTGGTGTAAACTTTGGCTCTTTTTTTGTTTCAAAGTCAACCCCTGTAGTGTTTATCGGCGGCGACGGCTGCCCTTCACGTTTTATCGCGTCTCTTAGCCACGATCTGCAAGAGTGTATCAAATTATCTCTACCAACCAAACACAGGTTTTCAATGTGCTGTGCTGTTTGTGAAAGTTGTAACTCTAAGTACGTGTAATAACAACAAAAACACAAGAAAAATGTGCGCCAGAGCTGCGCTGAGTGCGTCGTTCCCAAAAGAGCGTCTAGAGATAAGCGCCGCGCTCTGTGCACGAACGAACATTTAACTGAGTTTCTCCGTTTGTTGCCTCTTTGAGCTTCATTCTCCATAAAAAATTTTCTTTTTAATTTGAGCTCTCAGCCACTAACTGAAGTTGATATCTCAGGTGGATTTAATCAGTCTCGGTAATGCTGACGTAGTTAATTTTTTTATTCCAATTGTTTTGTTCATTAGTTAATCCACAGCATTGCTATCTTGATGGTAGATACGGACATTATTCGGTTTACGAACGAATGACTAGTTTTTACAGATATGTATATCTTTTAATATTTTGATATTTATATCTATTAATACGAATATTTTATTATGAGTGTTACTGCAGGGTGTTCAAAATAGCAATTTATTTACTTATAGGTATAATTTATTTTTTCAATTAAGGTTTATTATAATTCTTATTATTAAAAGGCTTTAACCAGGACCACAACTTACGTAAAAGATCTTTTGTGCAGTACCTTTCACTACTAAATCAGTTCTAGACTATTTATTAATATCATCTCTGCAGTGAGATTAATCTTATCTAGGTCAGTGGCATTTAGAATTCTGAAACCTACATACATGTGTATCTACTTGTTTCTGCGTCTTATCATGGCAGGGCAAATATAAGTAAATATGTATATTTCATACTCTGCTGTTTCCAAATCCACTTGAAAATGTTTACAGACTAAACGTGTGCTCGGTGATCGAAGGTGCTCGAGCCTTTCATCATATTTCTTGTTATTTGGCTTTGGTGATACCTACTAACATTTTCAGTTAAATATTTTGAAGTACACTTTAACCCTTAAGAACCCAGTTTTTGAAAAACGGAATCAAAAAATGTTTTATTTATTATTCATTCATTCATTCAATAATTCATTCAGATATAACCGTTACACAGATATTTGCAAAAAACTGTTTTTCTCGACCTTTCGAACTCAATATCTCACGAAGGCACCACCTCTCAAGATTTGAGTAGAACAAAAGTTCATACCTACAATTGGAAGAACACCCACAAAAAAATTTAGCTTTGTACTATGAGGAGGGTCAGCCAAGCGCTGGCTCTTAGTCTATTATTTTTCAATTAGATAAAAAAAAAGTTTTTTATTGAAATATTAATAATGCTACGTATATAGAGATAAAGACGGTATTTTAGGTATTAGTATTTAGTAATAATCTAAATTTGTAATTGTTTTAAACCTTTTCTGATCGGTTAAGAAACAAAAAGTTTAAAGCCGTTAATGTTTATGTCAAATACGTGGGCTGCTAAATATATGTCTAGCCTAGGAAACACTAAGTGTTGTCAGGTGCAATCTGACATTTTTATTGGAAAGTTTGACATTTTTTAGCATAAACGTGCTCAGAACGTTATGACGTACGACCATCATTTGTGTTGTTTACAGTGACTTGAAAAAATCAATTTGGCAAAAAAATGGAATTAACTCGTGAACATTTTCGTGCGATCATTTTTGACAACTTTCGACGTGGATTATCACGACAAGAGTGTATCGATGAACTTAAATCTTTGTATGGCGATGAAGCACCATCCTATAGCACTGTGAAAAACTGGTTTAATGAATTCAACCGTGGCCGACGCTCGCTCAATGACGAATTCCGTGAAGGTCGTCCAAAATCAGTTGTTGTGTCACAAAACATCTATACAGTGCATGAACTGATAATGCAAGATCGTTATGTGGCATATTGTGAGGAAGAGGCATCCTTGCACATTAGTTCCACTTCAATACATTCGTTGGAAACTCCATAATTTATCAATCACTTAAATTATCAATGGAAAAATTGATTTTCTTAAATCACTGTAAACAAAACAAATAGCACTAGTACATCAAAACGTTGTGAGTACATTTATGCTGAAAAATGTCAAACTGCCTAGGCCAGAAATATATATAGCAGCCTATGTATTTCAATTTTGGTAAATCCCATATTTTAGAAAACGAAAAAAAAAGATTCTTACAGAAAAATATTTAATTCCAAACCTATACAAATCAAAAGACTGAATTTTAAGCTTTGAAAAGCTTTTCGACCTTTTCCGATCGGTTAAGAAACAAAACAGTTATAGACTTTAGAGTTTAAAGTTAATATGAAATATTTAAATTTTTGGTGCTCGCTCGTTTTAAAAAACGAAAAAAATCACTTTTACATAAAATCTGCTTATCTCGGTTAATTTTTATGTTCAATAAACAACCCCGATCAAGAAAATTTGTCAATTTCTTGTCATTGTATCTGAAATGAATATCAAAATGACAAAATGAATTTGATATAATTTTCTTGATAGGGACGTGCAGAATCACATCAACTACAATTTATCTCTCGAAACTTTTTTTGTCAGGCGAATAGTTTTTAAGTTATTCATCAAAAACGGACCTTTTTTTCTTTGAACCCCCAAAAAGTAGGGTAGGGCCCCCCGTTGGCCGTTGGACTTTTTTTTGTAAAGTTACTATAGTCCAATTAACAACTGTGCCGAGTTTCAAGTTCGCAGTAATTTTTTCCTTTTAGATATTTAATTTTACTGTATTAAATGTTAATAATAATCTTTTGTATTCGAAAATTTGTTAGCTACCAAACAAGCATGAATCAGATGACACTGACAACTAGAAAATTTGTTTTAAGAATTCGGCAAATATCAAGAATTTTTTAAGTGTGTTACTTAATGAAATATAATGAAAATTAATTTTAAATTGAACTTTCACAACTTCCGGGTCAAGATTTTTATGTGGCTGATGGTTCAGGAACAATAACGGACAAAAAAGCAAACAAAATTCGCTAAGAAGTTTCTTTGTTGCAAAAGAAGCCAAGCATTTGTGACATCAGCAACGATAAATACAGAAATATATACAGGGTGGCTGATGAAAGCTGCTGCCAAAAAAAAATTTTATACTTTTTTTAACCAATTAATCTTTTCCATTTTTTTTTATTTTACAGATTAATCTTTAGATTTAACGAAAATAGAAGATTGGGACACTGAGACAAGGATTTGAATTGGCCGCCGGTATCACGCATTGGAGTCCGTAGTTTCAGTACAAAGAGAATATAGGCGCGCGTTTGGGGGCACTATCCCGAGCAGATGGACTATAATGAGGCTCGTAAACAATTTTGCCGAGAACGGGACAATTGAAACAAGGCCTTATTATCGAAACGCTTCAGTTCGGACGCAGGAAACTATAGCTGCTGTAGCTGCTGCCATACAATCCAATCCCAGAATTTCGACAAGGAGCTTATCTGCCCAAATGAGTATCAGCAGACAGTCACTGTAGACAATTATGTACAAAGATTTGAACTTGTTTCCATACAAAATTCAAATGACAAATAAACTTAATGCAACAGACTTGCCGATTCGCTTGGAATTTTGCCAGAAGATCATTCAAATGGTGGAAGAGGACGAAAACGTCGTTAACTCTATTTTTATGTCTGACGAGGCTCATTTTGACCTAAATGGCAATGGTAACAAACAAAATTGTCGAATATGGAGTGATTATAATCCCCAAATACTCCATGAGACGGAATTGCATCCACTACGCGTCACAGTGTGGTGTACAGTTTCATCAAAATGCAATGTCGGGCCTTACTTCTTTGAAGAGAACGGTGCTACACTTACGGTCACTGCAGACCGTTACTTAAAAATGTTAAAAGCAGGGTTTGATCTGCTGACTATAAAATAGCTATAGCAACGAAAATTTGCTGAACTGTGCTGCGTCAGTTATTGCGTTTTACATTTTGGGCTTACTGTTTGCTGTGCTTTTTTTCAACGAACGAAGTCAAAGCAATTCAAGCAAGCACATTTTTGTTTTTGTGCTCTGCTATTGCTTTTGTTATTGAAAATAGCAAAGTTTTAACCAAGCAAGCACAAACACGAAGCGAAGCGTAACTCCAATTGTGCTTTTGCTTTTTATTTAACTCGACTGTTTGAACTTCGGCTTTTCGCTGTACACAGCAGAAACAACTTTTAGGATTGCCACATGTTTTTTTTTTTCAAATTTGCTTAAGCCATACATCTCAAAAAAAAAAAATGTAATTTTAGCCTTAAACCGCTTAAATACACTTTAAAAAATCCAACATTTTTTTTTAAGGGTTGCCACCAGGTTTTTTTAATAAAATCAAAATTTTCTTTCAATAAATTGCTCAAATCATAATATTTTCTTTATAAATTGACATCTTGGGTCCAAAAATGACGAAACAAAAATTTAGGGTTGCCATATTAGGGTTGCCAGACGTTTTTTCGCAAAATTGCGTTTCTTTGTTAACTTTCTTTATTGAATGTTATAGAATCGACCAAAAAACCCATAGTAAATTTTTTGGGGTTGCCACGTGGTTTTTTTAATAAAATCAAAATTTTCTTTCAATAAATTGCTCAAATCATCATTTTTTCTCTAAAATTGACATCTTGGGTCCAAAAACGACGAAACAAAAATTTAGGCTTGCCATATAAGGGTTGCCAGACGTTTTTTTTTTTTACAAAATACATTCATTTGGCAACCTTCTTTATTGAAAGTCGACCCAAAAACCCATAGTAAATTTTGATTTTATTAAAAAACCCAGGTGGCAACTCCAAAAAATTTACAATGGGTTTTTGGGTCGATTCTATAACATTCAATAAAGAAAGTTAGCAAAGGAATGCAATTTTGCGAAAAAACGACTGGCAACCCTAATATGGCAACCATAAATTTTTGTTTCGTCATTTTTGGACCCAAGATGTCAATTTATAGAGAGAAAATTATGATTTTAAGCATTTTATTGAAAAAAGTTTTGATTTTATAAAAAAAACCAGGTGGCAACCCTAAAAAATATGTTAGATTTTTTAAAAGTTTATCTAAGCGGTTTAAGGCTAAAATTATTATTTTTTTTTAAATGTATGGTTTAAGCTAATTTTACAAAATAAAACCAGGCAACCTGAATGTTTTTGTTTCCTTTTGCTATTGCTTCGTTCTCTTTCGAAAAGCATAGCGGCAGCGAAGCAAACATTTTGAAATAATCGACTTCAACTGTAGCAGCAAGCGATCGGATTTTGTAAAAGAGCTTCGGCTCTGCCTCTGCTTATGAATTGAAAAAACAGCACAGCACAGCAGACAGTTCAATTTTAAATTTGTGCTTCGACTGTAGTGCTGTGCTGCGTAATTTTTCTATAGTCGCAGCACAGCAAATCAATAGGCTAAAAAATAGCTCAGCAAAATCAAACCCTGGTTAAAAGAATTTTTTTATCCAGAATTACGCCGAAAGAGAATCTCTCTCAACTCTGTGTGGTTTCAATAAGATAGTGCAACTCCTCACATTGCCCGGCCTATTATGACAGAATTACAGCGAAAATTTTTAAATAAGCTGATTTCCAGAAACTCCCCATTCCTTCGGCCCCCCAGGTCTCCTGACCTTACTGCACCTGATTTTTTCTTATGGGGTTATTGCAAACAGGAAGTTTATAAAACAAAACCATCAAATTTGAACGACTTAAAGCAATCCATTCGAACAATAATTGCGGCGATTCCTGCTGCAACTCTTCATACAGTTATGAACAACTTTTTCCTAAGATGCCGCACATGCGTCACCGAGCCATTTAAAACTCTTTAATTTTTAAAACTACTTAATTAAACTCAATAAAAATGTATTATCTTTCAAATAAAACAAGAAAGCATTAACTAAATAAATTTAAAAAAAAAAGTTATTTAACTTTCTTTATGTAGCACTATTTATCAGCCACCCTGTATTAAGGAGTGTCTTCAAAAACGGTTTTTGCCTTTCCTAAAACAGCAGAGAGTGCCAACATATTTCTGGCCCGATTTAGCATCATGCCACTATGGAAAAAAGGCTCTTGAGTGGTATGCAAACAATAATGTAAATTTTGTACCACGGAAGGCAAACCCACCCAACTGTTCGGAACTCCGGCCTGTGGAAAGATATTGGGCGCTCGTGAAAAGGGAATTGAAGAACACAGGAAAGTTTGACTTCAAGCGTAAATGGACCGGCTCTTCGAAAAAGGTAACGGAAACAACTAACAAATCGTTAATGACAGGATTTATAAATTCCGAATAATATTCCAATACTTTAATGTTTAATAAATTTCTATAATATATTAATAAATTCACATATTTTTAAGAATTTTTAAAT
Source organism: Calliopum simillimum (assembly GCA_951812925.1). Classification (NCBI taxonomy): domain Eukaryota; kingdom Metazoa; phylum Arthropoda; class Insecta; order Diptera; family Lauxaniidae; genus Calliopum; species Calliopum simillimum. Next base: position 78,317,933 of record OX638370.1, on the reverse strand, counting down.
TGAACGGTTTAAGTTTTATTTAACTTTAATTGTGAATAAGTTTTTTTCGACTTGTGGCGTCCTTTTTTTTTTTCCATTGACCTTTTTTGCATTTTTCGTGCGTCTTATTAGTATTTCACTTAAGAGGCATTACACGTGTTGCGGACAGTTAAAAAAAATTTGATTATGTTATATGTCTTCGATCCAGACACAAAATAGTTTTACATTATAAAGTCTGTTTAACAAGGTAGAAGGTTTTAAAAATTGGAGTAATCGGTATTCTTTCCTTGAATTCCATTATCCAGTTTTGAAAATAACAATGAAATAAATAAAACAGTCGACTTAAACTAAATTTATTGAGCTTTTTGAATGCATTTTTGAATTTAAAAAAAAAAATTTCTATTTTGGAAAAAGGTGGACCTTAATTTTTGAAAATTGATTCTAACAAAGTTAGCTCCATTTATTTTTTTTAATTTTTTTTTTCTAAAAATAGTAGGCGTGGAAGTCGTTGAGGAACTAAACCAGATACAGTTTCTAATCGTACTGACGAAATGAATCAGAATCGCTATATCTTGTATGGTTTTTGAGATATCCTAACCTAAAAGCAAAAAACAACACTGCTTCTTGCGATATTTGAGGTTGTATAACCAGACAAGTTAATTTTTTTTACATAAAACTTGATACGGTAGTTAAAAGCTTTAGTTATTTTCTTTAAAACCTAATTTGAATTATTTCAATAGCTTCATTTTTCCCACGGATATCCTTACCTTAAAAGTAAAAAAAGTGCAAATAACACGTTTTTTTCATTTTTACAGTTTTTGATATTTCGGAGAAAAATAAAGATATCGAAAAAATTTAACCCTTTCGAACCGGTCGGGACAATATATCCCAAACATTTTTTAACAAACACATAACTCGGTTGTTAACGTCACTTAAATTGAATGAATTAATAAAATTAATGCAATTTTTATTAACCACTGTTTTTTCTTATCACCACTCCAAGGACATTATATCCCAAAAATTCAAATCAGAAACATCTGTTGGGAGTATAGACCAGAAGCGCCACTGGCGGTGAAAATTTGAATTTAGAGGCGGTGAAATATTTTACTTAAATTAAGTTTCTAAAATTAACATATCACAAATATTGTGTACCCCCCAGTTTTTTTCGGGTCGAAAGGGTTAAATTAGATTTTAAAGAAAATATCTGGAGCTTTCAACTATCATATCATGTTTTATGTAAAAAAAATTAACTCGTCTTGTTATACAACCACAAATATTGCAAAAAACAGTGTTTTTTAACTTTTAGGTTAAAACATAGCATGCTATGGTGCCATAAGTCGTTTCGTCTTTTTTGGTAAATTAATTATAATTGAAAAATTGCAAATTAAAAATCTCTGTGTTGAGCAGGTGTTGAACCTAGGGATTCATGCTATCAAACACGACCGATTGACAAATGTAGATCGATGCACCATCGTTGTCCTATCACGAAGTCTAATGAATCTTTGTGGCAAAAGACGAAACACATGTCATCATAGCCATGTTTTTAATCCATTTCCTCAATTTGTCATAATCATGTGTTGGAAAATGCATTGATAGAATTATATGGAAAATTGATAATAATAAATTATTTGCTAAATAATTTATTTTAATTTTAAATTAAGTTTTAAATAATTGCTATGCTAGTCTGTAAGGAACTACTTTTCAAAGACTCAATAAACATAAACATAGACTAGAGGGTGTCAAAACAGGGGCAAAGATGGGTTTTTTTGGGGGGGGGGAGCCGAAAGCTCTGTCATTTTTATGCACACATATCAAAAGCAAGAAATAAACGGTGTTCATACGTATTTTTGCACGCTATTTAGAAAATTTCGCAGGGGACCCTGGATAAAAAGTACAAAGAATTAAAGATTTGTGAGAAGACCAGTAGTTAGAAACCAATTTCTGGTGGACACCAAGAAATCACATAAAAACGAGTGTGTCGTATGAATAATAAAATTGTGAAATAAAGTAGATTTTTCCAATAAACTCCTTTAATTTAACTTGGCCATTAATTTCAATTTAGCGCTGAATTGACAACATTTCACTTTGAGCTTCACTTAAGTCTGATCACATGTGGTAAATATGTTTTGTTACGAGTTGTATGTGCATGGCCTGTATTGCTTTTTGCCAAATATATCAATTAATATAAATTAAAAATAATAACTTTAATTAGCAAAGAAATTAGTGTTCATCATGAAGACACATTTTCTAATGAAAAAATTAAAAATTCTCTTCAAATATGATCGCAAATGTGCGTTACAAAAGACACTTTGGGACAATCGATTCTTTATACTTTTTGCAGGATTTAATTAAGATCGTTTTGAACGAAACGACTTTTTTAATTAATATACCATGAAATTTTTATAATAATTCAAATACATTTTTGATATGGTTTCATTAACGCTTTGGCGTTATATCGTTTTTTATCAATTAGTGAAAATTTAATGGGTCTTTTCAATATTTTTATTTAATTTTATTTTTTATTTAAAACTAAATACATAGTGCCATAAAAAATTATATTTCACTTTTTTATTAAGGGGATTCCTGAAAACGTGTAAAAGTCTCGAAAACCTCGTAAACTCGTAAATGTTGTCAAAATCAATACGAAATTTGACAGTTTTACGAGTTTACGAGATTTTCGAGGCTTTTAAACGTTTTCAGGAATCCCCTCATTATTTTTTTTTTTTTAAACACAATTTGGCGTGTCGAGATGAAATTCGAACTAAATAACCGTCCAGACTGATAGAACACTGAGAAAACAATTTGTTTTGAATTCAAAAAATGTATATTCGATAGCAAATCTTCTCTTCTTATAAGAACTAAAATTGTATGTATGTATGCTTATGTGTGGTAAACTTTTACTCGAAAATGGCTGAGGCGATTTTAATGAAACTTGGTATGATAATATATATGGGTAATTCTATTCTAACGCGTCAAATCATGTAATCGTCCACTAAAACACCAATATGAGGTTCTAAAATTATAGCAAAATTTTTTTTATATACATTTAAATAGCCTTTATAAGATCCACCACTTAGTATATCGCTTATTTTACATAGCTCTCGTGGAAAACCAAAAATATGAGTAAAAAAGTAACTCCCCTGGCTGTAATCATATACGTTAAGTTAGTAAAATTGTTTATGATTACAGCCAGGGGAGTTACTTTTTTACTCATATTTTTGGTTTTCCACGAGAGCTATGTAAAATAAGCGATATACTAAGTGGTGGATCTTATAAAGGCTATTTAAATGTATATAAAAAAAATTTTGCTATAATTTTAGAACCTCATATTGGTCTCATATTGGTGTTTTAGTGGACGATTACATGATTTGACGCGTTAGAATAGAATTACCCATATTAGCATGAAATGAAGAACGAACAAGGCACTGATTTTGTAGATACTTATGTGGTGGCATGGCACCGCCCTAAATTTTAAATTTAATCTAATCACATCCATACAAGGTATTTTGATAAAATTTAATATGCGGGCATTGCTTATAATGCCTTCTAACTGACAAAAAATAGGCGGCGTCGATTTAGTGTCACGCAAACTTTTTAACCACTGCAAATTTAATTTAATATTGCTCGAAAACCACTCCAACAATTTTGAAGAAAGGTTAGAAATGTTATCAACGGAAACCAGAATTAATATGTTATATTGGGAAAACTCGTTGAAGGGCGTGATACATTTTGATTTTACATATTCTCATTATGAATTTATATCTTCACATTATTAATTTTTATTTTCTCAATAAGAATCTCCACTTCTCATTATCAATTTACAGGTTCCCATTATCATTTTACTATTTCTCATTAGGGGCTGTTCATAAATTACGTCACACGAATTTCAAGATTTTCGGACCCCCCACTCCCCCATGTCACACTCTGTCACATTTTCATAAATCCCCCTCCCCCCTATTTGTGACATCACACTCTGACCTTTTATACCTAAAAATTTATTGAACGATTTTATTTTTTTAATTTTAGGTTTATGTACACTAGGGTGGGCCAAATTGTATGGAGGAAATTTTATCGACCTCGGCTACCCCCCCAAGTGAAAGTTCATTCGATTCTATGAATATTTGCCCAAGGAACTATACTTTTGCGTTCAACTTTAGTTCGGCGCATTTGTGATCGAAAATTGTACCTTTCATCAATATTTTTTTTTATTTTCATACTAAATTTTAAAAATTTTTATGAAGACAAAAGTAATGTCATTATATGATTTGGCTGATATTCTGTAGTAATCAATTAAATTGGGTTTTGTTTACATAAGAAGTTTACTTGATGGTGTGGAATTGATTAAAAAAATGATATGGGTCAAATAGCCGATTATTATGACCGACTTTCAAAATAAACGATTCATATTTTTGGATGAATTTTTTCAAACAAAACACCAACCTAGGCTGAAAGTTCATTCAATTCTATGAATATTTGTCCAAGGAACCATACCTCTACGTTCAACTTTAGTTCGGCGCATTTTCGATTGAAAATTTTACCTTGCGCTTAATATTTAATTTTATGCTTGGATTTCAAAATTCCTATAGAGACAAAAGTAATATCATAATATGTTTTGGCTGGTATTCTGTCAGTAATTAATAAAGTTGGGTTCTGTTTTTACGAACACTTTACTTGATAGCGTGGAATTGATTATATTTATTTCAAAAAATTTTATATCGATCAAATTATATATATTTATTATAAACGATTCATATTTTTACATAGATTTTTGGTATATTGTTCTGTAAAATTAAAAAAAGCGGCTAATGTATTTCCTAAAACTGCCACTAGATGTTGCCCTGGAAAAAAATGAGTGTCGCGTTCGGCATCCTAGCATCCAAAAACACTTGGGTTGGTGTTTCGATTGAAAAAATCCATGTAAAAATATGAATCGTTTATAATAAATCGGTTATGTGACCGATATAATTTTGTGGAATAAATATAATCAATTCCACGCTATCAAGTAAACTTTTCGTAAAAACGGAACCCAATTTTATTGATTACTGACAGAATACCAGCCAAAACATATTATGATATTACTTTTGTCTCTATAGGAATTTTGAAAATTAAGCATAAAAATAAATATTAAACGCAAGGTAAAATTTTCGATCACAAATGCGCCGAACTAAAGTTGAACGCAGAAGTATAGTTCCTTGGGCAAATATTCATAGAATTGAATGAACTTTTACATAGGGGGGTAGCAGAGATCAGTTTTCAAATCGGCCCACCCTAATGTACACATTCTACTTTCAACACGTCAACTGTTTTGTCTCAATCTTGTTTTTTGTGAACAAAATAAGCTTGAAAATTTCGAAATTTTTTCTATTTGAATTGAGTGACATCACACTTTCCAAGACCCCTCTCTGCCACACTTTGTCACAATTTTGTGAAACTTGTAGTATACCACCTAATGTATGTATGTTATAAAGTTTTATTTAATCAAAGCAGAGCTGGGGAAAGCAAAGCGGGCGGGACCCGTATAAGCCACTAGCTTCCAGGATGGGGGAGTTCTTGCCCTGTTTCCTCCAGCTACCATACATCAACTACCATATTAACAGAGTCCCTGAAAGAAATATGTATTCGCCAACAAGCAAAGTAAAAGTTACCGAATATTCAAAAAAATTTACCATGACGAACCGTTCAGGTCAAAAACAAATAATACCCTATCTGAATGCACCTACACACATACACGCACAAAGAATCTGCAAGATGTTATGCAGATTTTCGCTCATAGCTCCATGATCTTTGGTAAGAGCAAAATAAAACTAAAAATCCCAAATGAAAACGTTACCCTAACTTTCGGTACCAAAGAAAATATAAAAATTTAGTTAGTCATTTCCATTACAAATTTATTTCATTTAAAGAAAAAAACAAATTTTTTTGTAGGCATTATGCAGCAAAAATAATTATCAAACAAAAATTCTTAAATCGTACTAATAGGGTAAGGGAGGGAAATATGGACTACGTGGGTAATATGGACCACACGGTTATTTCCCACTGCATACATAGGATTTACCGTTATTCATGTTCAAACTTAGCGCTAATACCTAAAGCTTATAATAGGGCGATTTTAGCGTTCGGTGAATTCGCATGTTTCTGTAAAGTTGATTTTTCTAAAAAAAAGATCAGTGATAATTTTTTTCTAGTGAGTATATTTCATTATTTCACTTTAAAGACATCGCGTTTTTAAATAAATGGTTAATTATATAAAGTCAGTGAATACCATTTATAATTTTTTAGCACAAATAAGTTCATTGACCAAAAGAGTTTTTGATAAAAAAACCATTTATTTCACCAACACGTGCTGTAGGTAATATGGACCACCAGAGAAAAAAGCCTCAAAAACAAATGTATTTATAATCTTTTTCAGATGGGGAATCTAATTGCAGTTTTCATGACGAGTCTGATGGTCATTATATGTAATTCGTTAACTACATACAAAGGAAAAAAATGGTAAAAAATGCATATAATGTAATACCCTTTAGTCAGAAGATCGACGTGGCGAATTTTGGGTTGAATGTGTAATTTGACGTTCTTGGAGGCCTAATGTGCCGAATGTGGAAGTGACATTTTTTATGCAACTTCTGTACCAAATGGACTATATGGTCCATATTACACTACACTTTTTTTTTATCTTCATTTTGAGTATTTTCAGTTTTTTCATTTTTTTTCTTTATCCTGATGAGATATTTATCTAAAAGTGAAGCAGAATAAAGGTAAATTGTTTCCTTTACTGAATGACATAAAATTAATTGTTTTGTTTTATGTATTTTGGGTTTTATTTAAAAAAGAAAGATGGGTGGTCCATATTTCCCTCCCTTACCCTACTAATTTTTCGAAAAACTTCAGGAATATAGACCCCCTTAATTTAAAATTTTGGTGTACAAATTCACCATTAATATAAAATTTAAATATGATTAAATACTAAACAAGTGAAATTCGGTAAATTGCAAGCGAATTTTAATTTGTTTTTACATGTGCAAAATGTGTTATATAGCAAGTAAATATATAGGTCAATTATATCGATCTTTAAATAAGAAACTCACCATTACCAAAAGTAAACAATGGGAGAGTAGCGGTATAACAAAGTAGTTAAGAACTTAACAAAAGTTGCAATTTATGCAAGCAACATTAATGATCACTCATGGTAAAAGCAATGATAAAAATTTTGTGTTTACAGTGAGCAATTTTGTTTTATTTTGTTTTACTTTAATTTTATTTCAGCTTGCAATCCTATATATTTACTTTTTAGTTACTGTAGTTTTATTATGTATGCAAAGAAAATTTAAGTTAGCAACAACTTGCCGATCAATAATGCCGATGCAAAGCTTTCCATAGGAGTTGATGTTGTTAATAATTTTATACCAGAATTTTTACATACATAGTTTTACATACATGATATTTTTTTCTTATTGTAAATAAGTTAGTTTAAAAGAAAAATTATTTTTAGTTTTCAATTTTAAAAAAAATTAGTTTACGTTTTAAATTTTAAACACAAATTATTTTAAGTTTTAAATTTTAGACACAAATTAGCTTAGTTTTTAAATTTTTGGAGAAAAATTAGTTTAGTTTGAAATCAAAAAAAAAAAAAAAAAAAAAAACAATTAATTTTAGGTATACACATTTCACACCATTGTGTTTCCTCTTTTTTATATACATTTTGTATTATAGATAACCTTAATTTTAACTAAAAACCTCAAATTTTCCGTTCAGCTTATAAATTAAATAATAAGGGAATTTAAAGCTTTAAGTCGGTTTTTCTATTTAATCGATATCACTTCTTTTTCTTTCTTTTTAAATTTTAAAATTTTTTCTATTTCTAATTTTTACACTAAAACCAAAATTTTACACGCGCCAAACCCTTTTTCTGTCGATTTGGAGTTTTTACTTTTTGTCGTATAAAGAATTTAATTAATTTTTTGTCCTTTAAAACTTTTTGGGTTCTCCGCATTTCATTGTGCAGAGCCACACTTTTCGCAATCATCACGATCAAACTGATGTTGCTGAGAATGAGATGATATTGCTGAGGTGCGAAAACGAGCTTTCGAGATGGATTGGAGTTGCTAGTCAATATGGGTGTATATGTTGATCTTCTTCTGTCTATGTTGAATTGAGTTCGATGGTGGGACGTGTGGTAAAGTCTTATCACATTTCTCTCACGGATTCTTGATTTCAAACAAAATCATGTATACTAATCTTTGCTGGCAATAAGTGAATTTTAAAAATTTTACCTTAATTATTTCTCAGCTCTAGTTAAACGAAATTCTTTTTTCTATCATCTGAAGATGAAAGAAATTTCTTCTAAAAATCGCCTTCCACTGTTATTTCTTTACTTTTCAGAAAATATAATTTTTAATGCGAAATAACAAAAATCAAACTTCAAGCAATTCGAATTTATATTGCATTCGATTTAAAGAGCACGATATTAATTATTTGTGACTTGAACTGAATATAAATTTTTTGTGTAAAGTTAACTTCATCCCACGCTGATTTGAACTACAGAATAAAGTTTCTTGCATACCTACATGAGTTTAAAAAATTTCTAAGAATCTAATTTTAATACAGAACTACCAACATAATTTAGCTATTTAAAATTTAACCCGCGAAAAATTTTGAGGATCACAGCAGAATAAAGTGAAGGTTTTTGTCTAGAAAAAAGCTTTTGGTTCGGTCGAATTCGAATTTATGATTTAGCCAAGACAAAACAAATACTAAATTTTTCAACCACATAAATATCAGTGACGGTATATTACAAACTCCCTATTCCCCTAAAAGTGTGACGTAATTTATGAATAGCCCCTTATCATTTTATATTTTCTCTATTTATTCTCACTCCCTAGTTTGGAATCGCAAATAAAATTTTCTGGAAGGGGAAAATTCGCTGGAAAAATGAGGCAATGAGCAATAATTTGGGAGCGAGTTATTTCACGTTTATTGCAATTTTTTTTTTTTTTGCTAGAGAATAATAATTTATAAATGAATAATTATAAATAACGTTTGACAAATTAAAAACTTTAGTACAATTTTACTGAAATATGTAGCTTTCATATGACACTGAAATCTTTAATATCCATCCAAGTGTTTCCAACCTACACCGGTTCGACTAAAACAACTTTTCACTTCATTTTTTAATTTTTTAACTTTTTCGTGCCAACTTTTAATTTTTAAATCCACTAAAATGATTAAAGTCATTTTTTAATTAAAAAAGCAAAGCATTAACTTAATTTTCACAAATTTTATTCAGGTGCTTTCTTTCTTAAGTTAACATGTAAAAACCCAGCAGGAAGGTTTACATATAGTAAACTTAAATGCAGTAGAATTAGAATGGATTGACATTGATTGCGCTTTTTTTCAATTGCATACTTGGATTGAAAAGGGCTCCTCAAATTGTAGTTGGACTTTAATTCCCCGCGGGGTGCGATTGGATCCTCCTCATTCAGTGCGTTTTTCCATAGCACATGGTCCATGGTCTGCGCTTGTGGCACTTTTTAGAGATAATCTTAATCTTATAATCCATCTTGATGAATATGTGAAAATGGATAAGTTCAACAATGTTTCCAAAATTATAATGGATCCAGAAATATTGGACCCATTCCAATCTTTTGCAACAATTCATATTCCTTGGAATACAATCCGATTCTGAATCCAAATATATCCGAGAAATTTGTTTTCATTCATCCATTTCAATCCAGACGCGGCACAAGGGCACTAAAGGATTCTGGGATTCTCGCCGTCTTGCCAAGTTGCCAAGTCCGCGGCAAAGGTTTCCTTTTTTGGTTTCTTCGATACTTTCCGAGTTTTTAATATTAAATATTTTAAATACTAAAGAGAAGCATAAAGAAATAGTCTTTTATTATTTTAAAAATAATGGGCTGGCAATTGTCAAAATATGTGGCAATACAGATATAACACAAAGGGGTTTACCCTCGCAAGCTTTATCGAATGTTGTTTCATCAACAATTTCAATAAGTTCTGGTGCAGGAATGCTATCCGTATGTTTTTAAAAAGCCCATGTTATAATATCAGCTGCAGTGCGTCCACCGTCGAATTCTAGCGCATCATTTGAGCTCTTCTTGCCAGATGGGAAGAATTTAATTGTCGGGTAACCACGTACGTTGTATTCCTGGATAATAAAAGAAATAATAATTACATAAACATATTATTTGCCAACAGTTGTCTTAATTCTATGCAAAAGAATCTAACTATTAGTAACTGAAAGCATAACGATTGCTATGCCCGTGACTTGTGAACGACTCAAAGACTGTTAGTAATTTACGGCTTTTTCAGATGTATTTGACGTTAAACACATGATGAATGAGGTGAGTTACAACTAAATCTTCGGTGGAAACAAGCTTTTAACTTCATTCAATTGTCCTCCATATATATCTATTCTCAAAAAAAAAAAAATTCTATCGCGAACTGCTTCTTAAATGGACAATTTTTTAATCATAAATTTTTGTTTCAGATTGCGAACATATAATGTTCACTTAGGCGGATATGAATGTTTAAGCGCTTTAGTACCTGGAGACCGATCCCTGCTCGGTCAACAATCTAATCTTATTATTTGTTAAGTCGATGTTTTTATGCATAGCTATTTTTTGTTATGAAACTTGTATCTTTTCACTTCTAACGGTTATGCTTTCAAAATGATAAATAAACCGATGAGAATAATAATAAGAAAAAACTCGGAAAGCATCGAATGGTATAGAAAAATATCAAAAACTCAATTTTTTTTTTTTGGTGAAATAGAATGCGCTAAAATAATTAAATGGAATATGCCACGCACCCAAAATATTTTGTCTTTTGTATGGCGGCTGAAATATCTTATCTTCAAAGGATCATAACTCGGAAAATAAGAATCCTATTGGAAAAATCTGAAAGGATATTTGGATAAAGAAGAGTGTAACTATCCGATGCTATTAATAAAAAAGAATTTCACCTTTTCGTAAGACTGAACAACTGAACGCAGCGTTTTCTTCAACTTCAAGAAAGGATATTTCAAAATCCTGCAGGTATAATGACAGTTCTGCTGATGAAGACGGATTCACAGTTCATTCCATTGTTTTTTTGTACCTGAGTTATTAACCAAAATTTTTATTTTGATAAAAAGTGAGCGTGGCAATTATTGAACAAAGCCTTCTTTTCGTTATGCTTTAGATACTCATGATACAGATCCGCATACCAAATTTCATCAAAATATATTGTACCATTTGTGAGAAATAGCATTTAATGTGTTTTACTTGTATGGGAGGTTCCACGCACACCGGCGATATTTTGCCCACTTTGAGGTCATAGGTGTCTAAAAGCAAGTAGACTCCCTATAGTTAAATTCAGAAAGATTGCTTTAAGTTTTCTTTTTATAGCGCATTATATTTTTGTGGGCGATGCCACGCCCTTCAACGAGTTTTCCCAATATAACGGCATATCACATATTAATACTTGTTTAAAGAGGTAACAGCTCATAAATTTTCATCAAAATTGTCAGAGTCGTTTTCGAGTAATATTGAATCAAAATTTTCAAGGTTTAAAAAGTGGGCGTAGCACTTATTCGATCCCACCCACTTTTCGTTTGTTGTAAGGTATTATTAAGCAGTACCTACATACCAAATTTCATTAAAATACCTTGTAACATTTGCGAGAAATAGCATTTAACGTATTTTGCTTGTATGGGAGGTTCCACGCGCAACGGCGATAGTTCGCCCACTTTCAGATCAGAGATGCCTTAATTTTAGAATGATTACTTAATTAGTTTTCTTTTTATAGCGCATTATATTTTTGTGGGCGGTGCCACGCCCTTTACCGAGTTTTTCCAATATAACGGCATACCACATATTAATACTTGTTTCCAGAGGTATCATCTCCTAAATTTTCATCAAAATTGTTGGAGTCGTTTTCGAGTAATATTGAATCAAAATTTTCAAGGGCTAAAAAGTGGGCGTGTCACTTCTTTGACCCCGCCCACTTTTTGTATGTTACAAGGTATTATTAAGCCGTACCCGCTTATCAAATTTCATTCAAATACCTTGGATGGTTTACGAGTTATGACCATATCAAATTTAAAATTTAATGCGATGCGAAGTTTCATTAAAGTCGCTGTAGCCGTTTTCGAGAAAAAGTTTTGCCCGTTCCAAACATACATACAATGTACATAAGTACATACAATTTTATCTCGTATAAGAAGAGAAGATAGGCAGACAAGTTAACACGGAGAAAGAATTGTTATACCAACATTGATCTTTCTACAATTTCGGAAATGGTGAGAAAATCATTCCAAACTTCTAATACAAATTTTTAGCTAAGAACATAAACGATCACATGATCACACTAACTATAAAACTAGAGAAACTTTTAACCGGTGCGAAGACCCGATCTTCCTTAACAATTTGACTACATATTCTTATCAAATACTTACCGCAGCCTTCGATTGATGAGCAGTAGCATCCAATGCACCTAACTTCACTTTTCCCTTCAATTCTTTAGCAGCTTTAGCCCATTCAGGGGCCAAAGCAAAGAATTCCACCAGCCAAACATCATCAGATTGCAGTACTAATTTATCAAAATTTTCATCTGTGAGTTCAATGACCGCATCATCAGAACTTGAAGAACCACCACTGCTGCCTCTACCACCACCTAAAGCTGCTTGCTTGTACCTTCTTTTTAGCTCCAGCGATTCAGCTTCTGCCGTTTGTTAGTGCCAAAAATTTTTATAGTCGGAAAACCCTTTACACCATATTGGCTACCAAGCGATGATCATCGGCATTGACGGAACCAACTTTGACAACACCTTTCAATGCTGTAGCTAATTTTTTATATTCCGGCACTAATGATTGACAGTGGCCGCAGCACCATGGTGCAAAAAATTCGACAATCCAAATGGAATCATCATTTATGACAAGACGATCAAAATTCCAGGGCGTTAACTCAACGACATTGTCAGAGGGTGAATAGAAAGCCAGTGCGTGGGGAGCAGCAGCGCAGAGGAACAGCAGCAGGGAAAGAGGGAAAGTTTTCAAATGAAATGTTGCTTCGAAACTTTAATCCGAAGTATTTATCAACAAATTCCTCTCCAAATTTTCGCAATCCTTCCAGCGCCGAATGTCAATTTTGCTTCTGACATTGCTTTCTGACATTTGCTTTTGATTGGCTGTAATAGTATATAATAGCTGTCAAATTTGTATATTATATACAAATACCCTGTAGGAAATACGGTCATTCCCTATTACACTTTTTTTTTTATAACTTAGTACCTTGTACTAGAGTACTAGTAAACTAGTAAATTAGTAAAGTAAAAATAGAAAGTAAGCTAAATTTTACTCTCAGCGAAACAGCCAGCGAGACTAAAACAGAAATTCGGTACAAATTAAAAAATTTTTCCAGCCTTTGTTTATTTTATAAAGGTTCCAGAGTTGGATTATCGAATTACCTATGGAGCGTTGGCCGACCAATGAGTTGCTTTAGAACAGTGGTTCTCAACTGGTGGGGCGCGCCCTCTTAGGAGGGAGTGAAGACAATTCTGAGGGGCGCGAAAAATTTAAAAAAACAAAAGTTTTCTTATCTAATCTAACTATATTGATGATTTTGAAGTTTTGAATTATTCTTAAAACGTTAAATACAGCCATGTTTTGAAATCCGATTCTCTTTAATATCGGAATTAAATAAAATTTAAGGTGAAAAAAGATTAAATCGGATTTGTATTCCAATAAACCAAATTCCAATAAAGTAACTTCGATTTGAAGTTAATTATACAAAGCAACATATAGAGATTGATTGATTTTTTTTTTGCGGTAGCTGAGTCCAAATCTGCCAACCGTACTTTTCTCTCAGGTCTGTGATCCGAATAATCCTTAATTTAAAGTTCAAAAGACGTTATTTTCAGACATTGGCGCATATCCTCAATAAATCTTATCTTTTAACTTTTCAAGTTGGCCAATTTTGTTTTGGGAAAATTGATGCATTTGCATTTTACTGAGATAACTCAAAAAAGTCGAGATTTTAGGTCTTTTTTTCAATTAATAAAAAGTAATTATTTGTTTTTTTTATCAAATTGTAATGCAATGTAGATATATTTTGATTTTCTGTGAAAAAATCTGTAAATTCAAATTAGACCCCTGACTTTTATTTTTTTTTTTTTTAAATTTTAAACTTCTTGTAAGCTTTTAAAATTTTGTTGGAATTTATAAGTCCTAAGAAACCCAAAACTAGTAAGAATTGAATTTTTTATCAGGTAAATTTTTTTCCGCAATTCCGATTTATTCTGGTTGCAAAAGACAGACAAGATAGAAAAAGAAGAAGCATTTTTAAAGTTTTTTTTTTTATAGAAAATACTGAAGATATTACTAGTCCAAGTAGCTTGGGTAAAAGTGCGTATAATTTTTGCATTTGGTTTTTTGAAAAATAGAGTAAAACTTTTTACCTTCAAAACGAGCTCTTAAAAAGTGCCATACAATACTTTTTTCAAAAGTTATTGCAGATTTAAGATGATATTCATGAAGTCCAAAGTTGTGTCGTTTTACCCGTTTTATGGGATTTTAAGATGTCATCTTAAAAATGTCATCTTTTAAAGGAAGTATCATATTATGGGGTTTCTTCTTAAGAAAGTTTTTTTGGATGTCTATTATAATTTAAGAAATAAAATCAGGTGGCATATTGTTTTCGAACCAACAGATATAATGAAATGTCAAATAATGACTTCGAAGATGCCAAAACGCCGACTTTTTACTTGTAATCGGAAAAAATATTTTTATGTCGTTTTCCATTGGGCAAAAAAAAGCAATCTTTTTTTGATCTAGATCAAAATCTATTACAATTTGCGTTCCATTGGGAAATCTAGAGCAAAATTTTTTGATCTCAGATCAATTTTTTCAAATCTAGATTTTTTCTCAGATTTCACACATACTATTAAAAGCATGTAGGAAGAGTGTCAAAGTGGCAGCATCATTTCAAAATTAAAAAATAAATAAATATAAAGTCAACAATATTATTTGGAAAAATTCAAAAAAACTCGCGGAAAAGACAAGTCTGAAGGCAGCCAAAAATCGTGTTGGACAGCTGCTACACTAATGCATTTTTGCAAGGCAGGAACTGCAGCGCATGAGGCAAAGGACAATGCTGCGAGAAGTCATATGGGCGGCAAGAAATATTTATTTATTGTATATACTTTTGCATATATTACGTTCAAGGCTTGTCTTGTTTTTGATTGCTCTGCTTAAAAAAATAATATGATAATAATCGTTCTCTTTTAATAATTCCTCTTTTTATTTAATAATTGGGTTTGTTTTTGAAAATTCAAACATCAAATAATTTGCCAATACATTTTACTACTACAACTTTATTTGTTACTACAAATGTCAAAACATTTCTTCCCGTCATCCGCCCCAGCAAAAACAAAATACTTGCTCTGTTTTCGTGTTCCATTCAGCAAGAATAATTTTTGATCTGAGAGCAAAATCTAGATTTCCCAATGGAAAACGACATTAGTTAGAATTTTTTGTTTGTAATAAAAATTAGAATTACTCGATAAAAAAATCAATAAAACAGCTTTAAAAAAGCAAAATTAATTGAAAAGTCGTTGGGCGTTGTTATATATTGACGAATGACCAATTTTCTCGCTTGTTTTTGTCACCATAATAAATTTTCTCGCTGACATATGTGACTTGTTTTTGTCACCATAATAAATTTTCTCGCTGACATATGTGACTTGTTTTTAGTCACCATAATAAATTTCTCGCTGACCGCTGACATATGTGACTTGTTTTTAGTCACCAAAAATCAATTACTACTGGGACTTTTTGGTTTCATTGATTTGGGAAAAGTTTAGTTTTGGGAAGTTTTGACAAATTCTGGCCATTTAACAGTTTTCCCCTGAATTTAAGCATCCCCTTTCCAAGCACAGCCAACTTCATTGTGAAAATGTGAAAAGAAAATGTCAAAATAAATTTTTGGTTAGGAAGAGTCGCCAAAACTTTTGATAATTGTTTATTTATCAAATAATGGATTTATCGCCCAGCGGAGAACCTGTAGATAAGAAACCAACGCTTACCGTTGACGGTCTCATACAGACAGTCGCAGCCTCCCATCAATTAAGCAACGCTGGCCCAGTAGCTATTGGATCAGTTGCGGGTGCAAACGACGTCGGCACTTTGACAGTTGACCAACTCGACATTGAAATTCTGCCAGTGATTTACGACATTATACGCTGGTAAGTGTTGTCCGTTGCTCCTGTGCTCCTGTTTCTGTTTTCAGTTCATTAACTCGTGCTGTGCATTCGCCTGTCCGTCCGTCCGTCTGATTGATGGTGACAATTGTGGTGACAATTGTTTATCGACATATCGAGATTGTTTATCTTGCCATAAAAAAGAAACGTGGAATTTTTGCCAAATGCGTTTTAAATTTTTGGTTGAATCTTAAAGAAAATTGCAGAAATTTATTTTTATTATATAATTTTTAAATTGATTTTGAGTGATTTTAGTTCTTCGCAAATGTGTGATTTTCGGTTAATACAATTTTGACAAAAGGATTGGTGAGTGCTCGAATCGCTTTAGATACTTGAGTTAAACTATCAAATTTTAAATTTAAACAATGTTTTAAGCCTCTGGACATTGAATGGAACATTTTTCGGAGAATTATCCACTTGACAAATTAAAAACTTTTGTACAACTATAATGCTGAATTTTCCGGGGTTTGAATGAGTCCCCTCTTGTTCATATCGAAGAAGTAAATGCGATACCAAATTAACCTAGAGTAGATGCTGATACAGCTGTCGAGGAGGACTCGCTCATGTTTTGTGTTTAAGACAATGCTACGCAATCTCAGTTACAAGCAACTAGCACTTCAAAAAAAAAAAAAAAACAAGAAGCACAACGTTACTTATAGTCCGGGAGCCGGCAATACTAAAAGTGCCGTCATCGCGGATTCTGAAATTTTTGATGCAAAATGGTAGTTTACACTTAGACAAATAAGAAAAGCTTGGTCAGCATGGCTATAGCCTGGCAGAAATATTTTAAAATGATTTTTGAATTATTAAATTTTCGGAATGTTTTGCCGTTATCGCGGATTTTTATCAATCTTAATATCAATCGATGACAAATTTCATAACCATTCAGAAAAAATCCGGCCGAGCAAATTTTTTTTGCCGAAAATGACCGGCAGACCTATTTTAATGGTGCTACAGTGGGTACAATTTCTCTGTTATCACGGAAATTTTTTTTTTAAATTTACGTGTTTTAATGTCAAATCTAAAAATATCTTGGTATGCGAGCTTAAATACTGCCGGAAGTGCCCACTGTCGCACCATTAAAATATGTCTGCCGGTCATTTTCGGCAAAAAAAATTTGGTCGGCCGGATTTTTTCTGAATGGTTATGAAATTTACCATCGATTAATATTAAGATTGATCAAAATCCGCGATGACGGCAAAACATTCCGAAAATTTAATAATTCAAAAATCATTTAAAAATATTTCTGCCAGGCTATAGCCATGCTGACCAAGCTTTTCTTATTCCTCTAAGTGTAAACTACCATTTTGCATCAAAAATTTCAGAATCCGCGATGACGGCACTTTTCGTATTGCCGGCTCCTCGCCTATTAGTAGATTCTACTATGGATACATTCCAGAGGAACGACCCAGTCATAAAATTCCCTGTAGTTTGTTTATAAAATGATACAATAATGAATAACTATTAAATAATTTCAAGAGAATTTGATTCATAATTTGTGGTGTCGCACAGTATTTTAAATAACTAAAACCAAAATATGTACAAAAACCAAGTTTCTAATTTCAATTACAATTGTATATTTCTTTGATTTACATATCCGTTTTTATTTCTTATAGTATTTTTTGTTTGTTTTTATTTGCAGTGTCGAAAAGGATCCCCTTGATAACGCAGCAAAACAGCGTGAATCTCAGGAGTGCAGTCAAAAAGTATTAATTTTACTTCATAAACATTTTTCCCAATTATTTATAAACTTTTGGTTTTTTAGATTTTAGAATTACAAAAACGTTTTGAATCTGCTCGCAATCAAATAAAACAACTTCAAGGCATAGATTATAATAAAGAGGAACAGTTGCAGAAATTAGAATTGTTGCGAAATCAATTGAAACTTAAACAGCAACTTATTCGTAAATACAAAGACACACAGTTCTAGATATCCAACCTGCCTCTACAAGTTCAATAGAAAATGGTGTTGAGATTTCTGATGCGCTACTTAGCTAATAATGAACAACTTATTGAGCGTTTAGCCGAAAGCTATCCGATGCGCCGTGCTGCGCAACTAGCTGTGTCATTAATGTATCGAGCAAAAAGTGTGGCTGAAGAGCGCGGCTTAAATGAAATGACCCCTGAACGTTTTAAGTGAGTAAATGCAAATTGTAATTAAAAATTTTTAAATTTTTCAAGTTCAAAGGCGCAAGCACTATGTCGTAAAGCATCATGCTTGTAGTTTTATCCTTTATGTTCAATAGCCCGACAATAATGTTTCAAGACTGCGTTCAACATATCTAAAAATAGTAACAAATTAGGTCCCCTGAGATTTCACTACCGAATCCCGAAAGTTTTTGACGTACTGAAAACGTTAGCGTACTCTATTTTGCTTCAAAAAAAAGTTATAAACTTTCTTAAAACATTGTTATTAAACTCACTTGTTGCGGGTTGTAACGTTGGATAATATCTTCACGTCAATACTACAAATAGGTAACTCAACTTAAATTTTAAGACTTTTTGTTTTTTTCTTATAACTTTGGAATGGTGCCACTTTAGAGAACTCTAGTTGGACAGAGTTTTGCACCAAACCATGAAGAATATTGCAGGACACTTATCCCAAGAACGATAATTTAGGAGTAACCTAGTTGTAGTATTCAGGTGACCATGGGATAGGTAAGGTTAGTGTGGCGGTTTAACGGTGCAAGCTTAAAACCTTAAGTAGCAGTAAATGTACCATTTTAATACCACAAGTGTAATCCGACCGACTGGTATAGGTAGTTGTGGAAGATTAAATTACCTAACTAACGATATTTATAATGAGGTGACGATATTATGAGGTTACTTTAACCCTCTACATCCCCACACATATGGTAACACCTAGTGAAATTTTCCGTACTTTAATATACTCTCAGGCCTGTTCCGTAATCCGTGGTTTCAATTACTTTTCATTGAGGAGGCTTTTTGATGAAAATGGTGAGTCACACGATAAAAATTTAAACCTCGTGGATTACGGAACAGCGTTGACCGACTCAATATTCCCCTAAAAAGGTGTCATTTTTGTAAATTTTTAAGAAAAGAGTAAAAATTACCCGTAATTGGGGGATGTAATTAATAAATATTCTGCATTAGTTTGCAAAACACATAATACACCTCAGACGAAAGAATCGTATAGTTTATTATGTCGCTTTAGCACAAGCATGCCTGTTCCGTTTTTTTTTTTTTAATCGGTTTTTGCAGTTTTTTATTATCCGTGTGATTTCAATTACTTTTTGTTTCGGAAGCCTTTTGATGAAAATGGTGAGTCGAACGATAAAAAGTATTAGAATCTCTTTTGTGGAGAGTTACAGATTCTACAAATAATATTTATTAGTTTATTAGCTACCATCAAAGCACGTGTCAAGTGCCATTTGTGATGAGCTTACTGTTCCATGGTTTTGAGTAAAAAACACCAACATTATAAAAGCAAGGCAAAATGCATAGAAAAAAACCAAAAAATCGATAGGTTGGTTTTCGTTACTAGTTTCATCCATAACCATATAGAATCTTCAGTCGAATTTACCTACAAACCGAAGAACTCGACAAACACGCTTTATTCATTTTTTGCATATTATATATATATATATATATATATATTTTTGGTTTTTTCCCTTGTTATGCATCGTCCTTCTGTTTGTTAAGCTAGAATAAGTCAAAACGTTACGTTCCCTAACATGACGTTGCGGTTGCTCTTAACGTAACACCGATTAGTGAAAACGGTAGACAACGTTCGAAATGTCGCCTTACAACTTAAAAATTACTTGCAAAATTCCAGTTTGTGTAAACAAACATCCATTGTCATCCTTATTTCAATTAATTTGTTCAAAAATTCCAATTGATAACATCCAAATTTATAGCCTTATCATGTATGACGAACGAATCGTTTTACTGATTTTCAACTGCTTATATTTTCCAAGTTAAAGCCCTGAACACATTCGGTGCGAGCTGCGAGTGCGAGAGAAAATAGCTTTTGCTCAAACGATTTTTTGAGCTTTTCCTCGTGCGTAAAAACACAATCAACTCGTTGCGAGAAAGTTTTTTTTATGAAAATTGAAAACAAATGAAAATAAAAAACGAAAAATAAAAACTTATTTGTTTTCAAAATTATTTAAACTTCAAATTGAAATAAAAAAATTCAGTCGAAAATAATAAATTTAAATTTTTGTGTTTGGTCTTGTTCTTCTTTTTTAAAAATCGTCAGAATAAAGTGCTGAACACATTCGGTGCGAGCTGCGAGTGCGATAGAAACCCGACCGAGATAGCACGATTTTCTCTATATGTTAGAGTAAGATATAAAATTGATCTTTTATTAAAAGTCATTTATAAAAGCTCTCGCAGTGCGATTGAATTGATTCTATTTTTCTGACGATTTTTAAAAAAGAAGAACAAGACCAAACACAAAAGTTTAAATTTATTATTTTCGACTGAATTTTTGAATTTCAATTTGAAGTTTAAATAATTTTGAAAACAACTACGTTTTTATTTTTCGTTTTTTGTTTTCATTTGTTTTCAATTTTCATAAAAAAAAACTTACTCGCAACGAGTTGATTGTGTTTTTACGCACGAGAAAAAGCTCAAAAAATCGTTTGAGCAAAAGCTATTTTCTCTCGCACTCGCAGCTCGCACCGAATGTGTTCAGGGCTTAATAGAATCAATTCAATCGCACTGCGAGAGCTTTTATAAATGACGTTTAATAAAAGCTCAATTTTATATCTTACTCTAACATATAGAGAAAATCGTGCTATCTCGGTCGGGTTTCTCTCGCACTCGCAACTCGCACCGAATGTGTTCAGCACTTAAAAGATGATTTGAAGTTTATGCTTACAAACTTTATTCTTTGAACTAAAATGAACGCTTAGGTTATAGTAAGTTCTTAATAAAAAGATTTAATGAGTTGATATTAATGAGTGAAAATCAGTCACTTTATTCGTTCGTCATACATGATAAGGCTATTAATTTATTTTATCTGACAAATGAATTGTCAACGTAGCATAACTTTAGAAAATCTAAACCCAACGGTCCATTCAGTACGTCGAGTACGTCACGTAATTTTTTTCAACTGACAGCTAAGTTAAAAATATAAGTTTATATCAAGTGTGACCCAATCAGTACGTCTACGTTAACGCAACGTACAAAAGTTGCCCAACTCCCAACTTTCGACGTACGTCGTTTGATTTGACAATCGTAAAATAAATTTATTTTCAATTTCATTTGTTGTTTTTTTTTTTCTTTGTCGTTTTTCATATATTTTTTGATAAAGTATGAATAAAAAATTATTGGAGCTGTGCAAGTGCAAAATTAAAATTTTAAATTAATATTATAAAAAGAATTTTTATGTTTTAATCCGTTTTCAAAGCATTCATTGGGCCAGGCTTCTTCGTCAAATGCGTCGCAGTCAGATAAGCGAACGGTCCATAGAATACGTCGAATACGTCACGTCGTTTTTTTTAACTGACTGCGACGCATTTGACGGAGAAGCCTGGCCCAATGAATACTTTGAAAACGGATTAAAACATCAAAATTCTTTTTATTTCATTAATTAGAAATTTTAATATTGCACTTGCACAGCCCCAATAATTTTTTATTCACACTTTATTTCAAAAAATAAATGAGAAACGACAAAGGAAAAAAACAACACATGAAATTGAAAATAAATTTATTTTACGATTGTCAAATCAAACGACGTACGTCGAAAGTTGGGAGTTGGGCAACTTTTATACGTTGCGTTAACGTAGACGTACTGATTGGGTCGCACTTGATATAAACTCATATTTTTAACTTAGCTGTCAGTCGAAAAAAACGACGTGACGTACTCGACGTACTGAATGGACCGTTCCCTTTAAAAAAATCGACGTGACGTATTCGACGCATTCTATGGACCGTTCGCTTAATTTCAACAGATCTCAACGTTGCGTTCCGCTACGTTACGATTTCATTAATCGCTTACACGCTCTGCCGTTTGATAGGCTTTGACAGCCGACACGTAACAGAACGCGACGTGTTGACTAATTCCACCTTAAGTTGATTTTATACTTTTCTTGCAAAGCGCCTTCGGTTGCAAGCTTTGTTGGCGAGTTTCCAATAGCAAGCGCGATCGTTTGTTTATCACCGAGGGTCCCTGTGAGATTTGTAATTTTTGTTGTTTTGAACATATAATGATTTACATTACTAGCTAACATCAAAGCACGTGTCAAGTGGCATTTGTGGTGTGAGCTTACTGTTCCATGCAATGCATTGAATTTGTAATGTTGGTGTTTTTTACTCAAATGCCAATTGACACGTGCCTTAATGGTAGCTTGTAATGTAAATCATTACACAGTCTTGCGTTTCTGATAAAGTTAAAAAAGTATGAATTGAGAGTAGGTGATTTTTATATATTTTTAATCGCTGAATCCGAATAAGACCTCCGATTTGCTCCATCACGTCTGAGTTTTGAGTTATCCTTGATTTAAAGTGCAAGAAACACAATTTTCAGACATATGGCGTACTTCCTGAAAGTAGTCTAGTTCTTTTTTGACAGCGGCACTGAATAGCCCCGAGCTTCCTCTTTAAAGCACACTTTTAACGTTTTCAATTAAATTAATAGTTTCCGAGATATCATCGATTGAAGTAAAGGTATCGCTTATCCCTGTAAAAGACTATATTCAATTTGTATACCTTTACTTCAAAAGTACGCTTTAAAGAGGAAGCTTAGGACTATTCAATGCCACTATCAAAAGTGAACCTGACTACTTTCAGGATGTACGCCTTATGTTTGAAAATAGCGTTTTCTGCACTTTAAATCAAGGATAACTCGTATCTCGTACGTGATGGAGCAAATCGGAGGTCATATTCGGATTCAGCGAGCTAAAATCTATAAAAATCACTTATTCTGTCTGATCTTTTCATCACAGGACTGTGTTATCTGTTCAAAACAACAAAAAATAAGTATTAGTATTTATGAAAAAGTAAAATTTTGGAGTCATGGGACCGCCAATCCAAGGAACTTTTTTCCACATTATTTTACAGGTTAATTTCATGATTTCGTATTCTATAAACCCTTTGCATGGAGGACGAAACGACAAAAATACTATAAATCTATCCATTGAAACTTTAAGCGGTCATTTTAGTTCAAAGATAAAGATTGTAAAAAAAATTTAAATTTTTGTCTTAACTTTTGAAATGTAACCAGTCAGTCTATTCGTTTCGTCTTCCACGCTAAGACTATTAATCCACTCTTGATTTTGTTGGAACTTGTTATTGATTTTACTGAGTAACGGTTTTTAGCTGTTGTCTAATTACAATATTTTTTCTTTCAGATCATTCATGGGATTATTTAAAGATAATCTAAAAAAAGAAATCGAAGGCGCCAAAGATGAATTAAAAAAGAAGAAATTTTAAAACATCGAGAATGTGGAAAGCGAGATCTATTTAATAAAAGGATCTGATCTAATTTCAATTATTGTGCTGACATCAGAAAAAAAAAAAATAATAAACAAAGTTAATGCCTGATTTTTACCCGTATTATGTGTGATAACATAACTAAACTTTCTTTCTTTTATGTTACATTAGGGTGTCCGTTATTTACCAAGTTCATTATTTTCAAGAAGGGAACCCTCAAAATGACGGGCTTCCAGAATAGCGTGCCGTTTTTGAAATTAGTTTTTCATACAAAAATGTATCGGGGAAAGTCTCTACTCGGTGTTTTTCATCATATTAAAGTTTTGTAACATTGTAGAAAAATTCTAGAAAGGAGGTTTTAAGTAATTAATGCATGGTAAAATTCCGATGTAATATGGAGGGGGGGGGGGGGGGGTGGTTCTTACGCGTTAGTCATTATTTTCCTATTAGTAAAAAAAAAAAAATTATAAAGACTTTAGTTGACACGGAGATTTTCTAGCAAATTATCAAACGAACTTTTGTATCATTAAAATGTTAAATAATTTTTATTGTTTTTCCATATTAAGTTCAAACAAACTTTAGGCCAATTTCAAATACGCAAATGTACATTCAATGTGTTTTTCTTCTCTGAATGCATTTTAATGATAAAATAAATTATTTGTGACAATTCGAACACATTTGATACCGAACACAAAAAATATAAAAGATGTAAATAAAAATAAAATAAAAACTTAAAAAGACTCCATATGAATATTTCACAAGTACTTAATGCTAAATACTTTTTTTTAAAAAATTCATTTTTGATTATATCAAAATATTTTCTATATATTATGTGATGACTTTCAAAGGTAATTTTAAAATTTTATACATTACAGTTTCATAAACGTTTGGAGCTATACACATTTTGCAAACTCAAGAAAGAAAACTTCCTTCTTGGCAAACAAATAGTAATTGAGAGAAAAAGGAAACAGCCAATATATTTATGGATAAACCTAAACAACACTTCAGTTAATTTTTAAATTTGAGAACGAACGAAAATTAAAGTCAAAGTTCATACAAGACATCTATATAAAACACATCCCCTGGCTGTTTTGATATTGAAAAAAAAAAGTGCATTCTTGTCAAGAAAAAAGCATCTACTGCACTTTGGCAGTGATATGTGAGTTTGCTGTTTGCGACTGTTGATCGTTGTTGCTTGTTGATCCTCCAATGCTAACGCTACTGGCAGGGCCTGCACTTGCACCAGTTACCACTGCATTATGAGAGGACCCGCCGCGTTTGGTGCGTTTACCACCACGAACATCGCGTTTATCAACGCTCATTTCCAAAACACCGTCCATGGTTTGTTTCATTTCCATATCTGGAACAGACTGCTGGTGTTTGCTGGTTGTTGCTGCCGCTTGCACGTTTGGATTTTGATTTTGGTTTTGTGGTTGGTTATGACCATGCGAGTTTCCTTGCCCTTGACCGCCACCTTGTCCTTGACCACGGGCTTGCATTTTGTTCGGCTTCGGTCGATGTTGCACCGCCACTGAGTTTGTTATGGGCTTTAATACATTGCCCACCGCTTTGGTACGTCCTTCACGGAAAACCATACGTTGACCCGGTCTTATATATTCAGGGTGCTTGATGAAACGGAACTTGACATGTGCTTTATCGCCAGTTCGTAGACATTCCTTGGACATATGCACAATGGAAGCAGTTTGACGAATGCTACCGCAGTGTACCATAGCTTGATAGCGCGATGAAATTGTTGTCGGATGATGTAGCACTAAAATTTCACCCTCAAACTCCCAACAAGCTTGTGGTTGTAAATCTGGGCTGACCATGACCTGTAATTCAATAAGTTTTTTTTAAATTTTTAGTTCGTGCTTCGAAATTGCAGCGCTGCCCTCACTTACCATTCCTTTACGGATCTGAGATCGTTTAATTTTCTTCAAAGCAAAACTGGCTGTTTGGCCGCCACGCACTTCCTTGACATTCATACGTTTGCGATGAATGCTTTTAATTGCAATCGGCATGAAATTGCCCAGCGGATCAGGACCTAGCATAAGAACGTCATTAAGTTTTATCATGCCCTGCAGACATGTTCCAGAAACAACAGTTCCAACGCCTGGCACCGAGTAGGTGTCATCGATTTGAAACTCAGCCGGTTGATCATCTTGGCCGGACATGCGAGTTGTAAGCAAATTCAAAAACATTTTAAGCAATGGCAAGTTTTCGCCGGTTACATTAGATACTTGAAAAATCGGGCAAAGACGCTCAGACACAAAATTAGTAGCGCTAAGTACAACCTCATCGGGTGTTTTGACCATTACTGGAACCTTTCGACAACCTTGAGACTTAAGAATTTTAAATAATAATTTGAGGTTGTCCTGCAAGACATTGGGCGGACACATGTCTATTTTCGTAACAACAACAAAAACAGGTACCGAAAGTGCCAAGGCCAGACCTAAATGTTCTTTAGTCATACCAACTATACCAGCATTGGCACCAATCTATTAGTTAAAAATAATACTATTAATATATTTTGACCTTGGTGAAAGGGCTAATAATAAATGGAATTACCATTAGCATGCCAAAATCTGGTGCATGTCCAGTCATTCCGAAAACGGTTGTTTTCAAGTAACGCTCGTGTCCAGCCAAATCAATGAAAGTAATGACTTTTGCAGACTTCTCACAAATCTTAACCCAATCCAATGTGCCATGGTCGGGTTTGTTGACCACATTACCAATGCTATCAAAGCCTAAAATATCATTTCCCACAGAGCTTGTTCGGCCGCTTTCCATTTCGTGCTTGTGACGAAAGAGCCGCTGCCTGGCATGACCGCGGCCGTTGTCTAGGTCACCGTGAGTAAGTACGCCCAATAGTGTAGATTTGCCTGCGTCTACATTGCCGACTACGGCAACTCTGAAATTGAAAAAAAAAATTCATCAATGTACATAGAGTTGAAAAAATTTGATTCTTATCTTTATATTAATTTTGTTTCCATATTGGAACATTTGATTCTTTGCGTATGAATCGTAATTTTTGAAAGTGAAATAAGTCCATAAAGGGGCAAAAGTAATGGCATACAAAATATGCGCCATAATAATCGGTTATTTGACCGATATTATTTCTTCAACTAAGTCATCTTTTAACTCTATGAGTACTTCAGTTCAGTGTAAAACGTGCGAGTAAAGTAAAGTACACTTAGAGTATTCCTTCAAACATGTAAATGCCTCGAAAACTCGAAAGCTCGCTCGAGGTTTTCAAGTCCTTTAAGGAATACCAGGCCTTTAGATCACAAGACTATATCTATGCAAAGATGGCAAATGCTTTTATCGAGCAGTTTTTGTGAAAATGAGCTATGTAGTCTAGGGTATTGTTCTCGGTGAGATCTACAAGCTGGCAAAATCAGATTTGCTCTAGGACTTGTAGTTATACTTAGAAAAATAACTTGAAAAACAGAATTTTGTGATTTTTCATATCAGGTAAAAATTTAAATTTGCTCTCCTGAAAAATTATGAAAACATGTGATAGTAGCTTTTGCCACCTTTGCACAGAGATATAATTGGTTCGTCAAAATGTTTTTTCTTAGGACACGGAAACGGATGGTAAGTGTAAGAGATAGTAATGACATAGTGGGGCAGCGATGACTAAACACCAACTAACAAGGATAAGCAAAAAGAAACTACAATGGTAATTTACGACGTATTTTCCGAATCCGTCAGAGTCCGCTGAATGTTTGCATAGTACATTGAAATTCGTGGGCCTTATCCTGAATAAAAATTTTCCAAAATTTTTTCTCGGACTCCCAAGCATACAATGACAACAAAATTAAATTTCTTGACATTTTTTGTAAGTATTTACTCTCCAATTTTTTTACAGGGAATTCGAAGAGCGAATAAATGAATGAATAATCTGAGCTACACTTTTTGACTATATATTCTTTCTTAGTATTAAAAGCTTCATATAATAAACTAGGTTTAAAACAAAAATATTAAGTGTTAGTTACTAAAGTAAACCTGACTCAAATTTTCCAATGAAAAACGCATTGTTACTCTTCACTTTGTCACTTTTTTATTTTTGATTAAAGTTACTCCGTAAGCTTCTCATTAAGTGTGAAAGTTTGAAGATTTATTAAACCGAACTCGTAGACCATCGCCAATTTTGTAATTTTACTTTCTTTTAGTTATTTTTAATCAAATTTAGATGTTGTTTATATTTATTTTCCTCGGTAGCTTTGTTAACCACTGCATAGCGAACCTTACCTATCGTTAACCCGAACATTTCCGAACTTTTTGCATCCATCCGTTTAATGTATAGCCTTTTGTGTAATTAATAAGAAGCTGCTCTACATTGTTTGAAACGCTCTATGTTAAACGGGTGAGACGAAGTTTGAGATTTGTCACAATTTCTAAAATCTATGTCCTACGACAGACGGCAACTTTCCGAAAACTTTTGATACATAACTTAAAAATTTTTGATGTACTTTTTTGTGAGTTTTTTCGCGTTATTTAGCGAAACGATAAAGTTTTGTACTTTTGGTCCAAACAAAATGTTAAAGTCTTGTTAAAATTTTGGCCAGAGTAAAAATATTTTGCGAAAAGGTAATAATAAATAAAGAAACATATTTCAATGCGTACCAATCAAAAACCAATCATATTTAAACAAATATAAAAGGCATGCATTTTAATAAATTTAATATCACACCTTATTTCCATAAAATCGGATGTGTCAACACGCTTCCTAATCAAATATTGGCCTGTTAAGCCCATCTCGCCTTTCCTTTGACGCAACAATACCATGTCTGCATCAATTGTTGTTGCCAATGACTGCAAGGTCGCTACGGATGCCTGGTATTCATCTTCAGCAAGTCCACTGTCGCTACCATCTACAAATTGTAAATGATAAAACAATTAGACAAAATAACATACACATTTTTTTGAAAAACTTTTACCTTCTCCCACGCCGATTTCATATATTGTTTCACCACGACAATCCAAGGTACGCTCTTCTAAACGCTTCTTCAATAATTCAAATTGCTCCTCACTTGGACTGACCAACACATTTTTTCCTCTAATTATAGTGTAATCAGTTCGTGGAATTTGCACTCCATTGAAGATCGCATCGGCTGTAGAGTTCTGCTGTGGAAACTGTCCTCCAACCACAGAATTAAAGTTGCTCATGATTTGCTCGGAAGTGCTTGCTTGCACTGTTAGTTGTTTTTGTATCTATCAATTCAGTAATTATTTCCGTTTGAAAAATTTTTGATCTTGAAATGAGCTTTCGAACATTTCCTTTTCACTTTCACCAAAAATGAGAAAATTAATTTAATCTAAAAGAAGAAAACAAAAAACTCTTTATTAAAAGTTTGAATTTTTTATTATTCTATATAATCTATTATACATTTCACTGATTTTTCTTCCGTACGCCACCAAACATTAGAATAATAAACTGTGATCGCTTTGCGGACTTGAAGTTCATGTTTTCGTGGTTGAAAAATGAATGAAATTCAATTCTCAATGCGTATGCTTTTATAGTTAACAGTGATGATGATGAAAAAAGTTAAGGTAATGATGAAATTTGCGCAACGATATGATGAAATCGTAGAACGCTGTATGCAATGCGTATGTCGATATAAAAGAAAGCTACAAATGTGAGTGTTTTGGGAAAAACCACAAACCAAAAGACCCCTATCATTTTTCATGCAATTTTATGCAGAGCAGAATGTCTTGCATCGAAATACAATTCTCCTTTGCATTCCTTGGCAAGTTAGGGTCAATACTCTAAGTGGATTGGTGTGTTGATGTAGCGTGCTGAATGATGATGAAATCCAAAGCATCGGGATGCAAAATAACGAAATACCATTTTACCATTTACAAACTCTCAGAATTATAATATTGGATACGCGGCGAATAGAAATAATGCCAACAAAAATTAAAAACGAAATAGCGCCCACATTTTTAAAACGATTATCGCCCAAATTTAGAAACTAAAGGGGTATATAACTCAAAGTTGTACTCCATTTCGAACATAGTAAAACAAAGGTGAACATTTTTTGTCTAGCGTTTGTATAGATTTTGGGCCGCTATATCCAAATTTGCCATTTTTTTTCCGTAAGTTCAGTAGTTTTGGAGATATTGTCCATTAATTAAGTAGTTTTGTTTCTATTTTTCTATCTTTTTTTAAAGTGGGCGGTGCCACGCCCCTAAATGAAAAAAACGCTCTTACAGCTAAACCGCTGCATCGATTTTAACGAAATTCGGTACGGAGGTAGAGTTAGCACTAAGGAACGATAATATGACCATTATGTTTTTCAGTGGGCGGTGCCACGCCCCTAAATGAAAAAATGGTCTCACGGCTAAGCCGCTGCATCGATTTTAACGAAATTTAATACGGAGGTAGAGTTAGCACTAAGGAACGATAATATGACCATAATGTTTTTCAGTGGGCGGTGCCACGCCCCTAAATGAAAAAATGGTCTCACGGCTAAGCCGCTGCATCGATTTTAACGAAATTTAGTACGGAGGTAGAGTTAGCACTAAGGAACGATAATATGACCATTATGTTTTTCAGTGGGCGGTGCCACGCCCTTAAATGGAAAAAACGCTCTTACAGCTAAACCGCTGCATCGATTTTAACGAAATTTGGTACGGAGGTAGAGTTAGCACTAAGGAACGATAATATGACCATTATGTTTTTCAGTGGGGAGTGCCACGCCCCTAAATGAAAAAATGGTCTCACGGCTAAACCGCTGCATCGATTTTAACGAAATTTGGTACGGAGGTAGAGTTAGCACTAAGGAACGATAATATGACCATTATGCTTTTCAGTGGGCGGTGCCACGCCCTTAAATGGAAAAAACGCTTGATTGATGTTTATGAATTTTGGTATAGAAAGATATCAAAAACTGTTTGCTCTTTAGTAGGAGTTACACGCCTCTAAATGGAAAGTATGATATTATAACTTAGCTGCTGCACCGATGCAGATAACCTGAACCCTAAGGAAGAATATTAAAAGCTTTTTGTGTTTTATCGACCAAGGAAGGGTATAAAAACTTTTTCCTTTGTTTTGTAGTCAAATCGAAATGGTCGAATTTCGGCCACAAGGCGAACTCTAGTAAATATAAATAGGCAAACGAAATCGGTTCAGTCCCTGTTTCTATGCCTTAATCTCAACATTTTGGCTTGATTTTTTTATTAAAAAGTCTGTGAGATGGAGCAGTGCACAAAACTTTCCCTAAAAGTGGGCGGTGCCACGCCTCTAAATGGAAAAAATTTTCTCACGGCTAAGCCGCTGCATTGATTTTTATGAAATTTGGTAAGGAGATAGGGTTAAAACTAAGGAACGATAATATGGAGCCCTAGCGCTAAAAAGCATATTTTACAGGAGAGTTTTTTTTTTCAAACAAGCATGATGGGTTTTTTTTTTAAAAAAAACATTAAATGTAGTGTATATAAGATCTCATATAAATAATAGATGCGTTTTTAAGTTGCTCTTGTGCCCATTTCGCAATTTTATGGCGCATACGTTATTACCGCTGACACTCTTGGCGAAGGCTGAAATTGGAATTTGGCGCACACGTTATTGGAAATCACATTGTTTTATCTTTGAAAAATATATGTGTTTCATTTATTTAATTACAATCTTAGAGCTTGGACACACGGCAGACAAAATAGCTGTGCAACTATCTTGTCTGAATCGTGTTTGAATAGCAAACACTTAGGCAATAGCAAATCGCTCGTGTGTTTGCTCTCATATGACGCTTACAATCCAGCATTTTGAAAATTCTTAGTGTAAGGGCGGTGCCAGCCGTCTTGTACGAATCAACCAAATTTTTGTTCAGAGCTTCCATTTACTATCTTTGATTGATTATACAGGGCGACAAAAACTTTTTTATTTGTGCGGTTTTAGTTTTGTGAGCAAATTCAGGATTGACCCTAGTTCTGCAGATATCCTTGCTTAGAAGTGCAAAAATAGCTGTTTTGAGGCATATTTGGAGAAGAATAACACTCACAGAAACCAGTGTAACTAATTTTTGTTAACGGCATCAAAAAGCCATAACCTTCCTGATTAAACCGTACCTTTTAACTTTTCCAATTAGATCCTTACTTTCCGGGTTATCACCCATTTCAACAGAACAGCTTCTTTAGCTCTTTTGAGCAAGGATTTCTGGAGAACTAGAGTTTATTCAGACAAACAAACCATACCCTAAGTATTTAATAACCTCAGTGAATCTGGATTAACTCAAAAAACTAAGGCCGCAAAATAATGAAAAATTACTTTTTTGTATGAAGTTGAAATACCATTACTTTAATGGTTGATTAAGTAAGGATCTAATCGGAATTCGATTTCATTCGCCAAAATTTACTACACTGTCTATGGTAAATGTTTACTACTTCAAATATGCATCAAAACAGCTATTTTTGCACTTTTAAAATAAATTTAAAAAAAAAGGAAAATGCACCTTCAATGCAAAACTTGCTGAGCTCAATTTGTACAGTGAAATTACATGCAGAATTTGGATTTTTTTAAATTATTGCTCCGATGATAAAATAAAAAAGTAGAGAGATAACAATGTTTCCATTCCGAATCACTGGACAGAAATATTCAATCAACTGCAAGCTGAAAGCTGCGAATACGCCGAACTAGTCAAGTTGGTCCAGTATATTTTGTGTTTACCAGGGACTTCTGCTCCAGTTGAAAGTGTGTTTTCTGACGTTAATAATACATGGACGGATGGTTTAGGTTAGGTTAGGGTGGCGGTAATTGCGTGAGCAAACACCTCACATATACCAACTAGGTCCATAGCGTTACCACAAACTCCCTTCTGTTATAGTCCAAGAGCCAGCGCTTAAAAACAACTTTGCGTTTCTAAAAGCTGAATTTTTTACAGTTGGTTATAGTAATTGTGTACATCAATAATCTTTCGGTCAGTCAAGCGAACTGTAGAACAGGCGGCTGCTATATGGCCTCAAACATGTAAAATTTCGATTTTTCTGCAATCAATTTCTAAAAGCTGAAACTTCTTATACACGTTATATAATGCATACAAATAACATTTTTGTCGGTCAGTCAGTTGAACGTTAGAACGGGGCTAGTCAGCACGCCCCAATATATGTGCAATAAATGAATCAAGTCAAAATTATTTCTAAAAGCTGAAATTTTTTTTAGGGGTACTTTATTGTATATTAACCACAAATAAAGCAGTCAGTCAGCTATATTGTAGAACATTCCCCGTCAGCAAGCTCAACAAAGCAAAAAAAATGGTTACTAAAAGCTGAAAATTTTTTTAGGGCTAAAAAAAAAAAAATGGTTTCTAAAAGCTGAAATTTTTATAAAGGGTACTTTATTGTATATTAACTTCAAATAAATCAGTCAGTCAACTATATTGTAGAACAATCTTTGTCAGCAAGCTCAACAAAACAAAAAAAAAATGGTTTTTAAAAGCTGCAATTTTTTTTAGGGGTACTTGATTGTATATTAACCACAAAAGAATCAGTCAGTCAACTATAATGTAGAACAATCTCCGTCAGCAAGCTCAACAAAACAAAATACAATGGTTTTTAAAAGCTGAAAATTTTTTTAGGGGTACTTGATTGTATATTAACCACAAATAAATCAGTCAGTCAACTATAATGTAGAACAATCTCCGTCAGCAAGCTCAACAAAACAAAAAACAATGGTTTTTAAAAGCTGAAATTTTTTTAGGGGTACTTGATTGTATATTAACCACAAATAATTCAGTCACTCAACTATATCGTAGAACAATCTCCGTCAGCAAGCTCAACAAAACAAAAAACAATTTCAGCTTTTAAAAACCATTGTTTTTTGTTTTGTTGAGCTTGCTGACAAAGATTGTTCTACATTATAGTTGACTGACTGAATTATTTGTGGTTAATATACAATCAAGTACCCCTAAAAAAATTTTCAGCTTTTAAAAACCATTTTTGTTTGTTTTGTTGAGCTTGCTGACAAAGATTGTTCTACAATATAGTTGACTGACTGAATTATTTGTGGTTAATATACAATCAAGTACCCCTAAAAAAATTTTCAGCTTTTAAAAACCATTTTTGTTTGTTTTGTTGAGCTTGCTGACAAAGATTGTTCTACGATATAGTTGACTGACTGATTTATTTGTGGTTAATATACAATCAAGTACCCCTAAAAAAATTTTCAGCTTTTAAAAACCATTTTTGTTTGTTTTGTTGAGCTTGCTGACAAAGATTGTTCTACGATATAGTTGACTGACTGATTTATTTGTGGTTAATATACAATCAAGTACCCCTAAAAAAATTTTCAGCTTTTAAAAACCATTTTTGTTTGTTTTGTTGAGCTTGCTGACAAAGATTGTTCTACAATATAGACTGACTAATTTATTTGTGGTTAATATACAATCAAGTACCCCTAAAAAAAATTTCAGCTTTTAAAAACCATTTATGTTTGTTTTGTTGAGCATACTGACAAAGATTGTTCTACGATATAGTTGACTGACTGATTTATTTGTGGTTAATATACAATCAAGTGCCCCTAAAAAAATTTCAGCTTTTAAAAACCATTTATGTTTGTTTTGTTGAGCTTGCTGACAAAGATTGTTCTACAATATAGTTGACTGACTGAATTATTTGTGGTTAATATACAATCAAGTACCCCTAAAAAAATTTTCAGCTTTTAAAAACCATTTTTGTTTGTTTTCTTGAGCTTGCTGACAAAGATTGTTCTACAATATAGTTGACTGACTGATTTATTTGTGGTTAATATACAATAAAGTACCCTTTATAAAAATTTCAGCTTTTAGAAACAATTTTTTTTTTTTAGCCCTAAAAAAATTTTCAGCTTTTAGTAACCATTTTTTTTGCTTTGCTGAGCTTGCTGACGGAGATTGTTCTACAATATAGCTGACTGACTGCTTTATTTGTGGTTAATATACAATAAAGTACCCCTAAAAAAAATTTCAGCTTTTAGAAATAATTTTGACTTGATTCATTTATTGCACATATATTGGGGCGTGCTGACTAGCCCCGTTCTAACGTTCAACTGACTGACCGACAAAAATGTTATTTGTATGCATTATATAACGTGTATAAGAAGTTTCAGCTTTTAGAAATTGATTGCAGAAAAATCGAAATTTTACATGTTTGAGGCCATATAGCAGCCGCCTGTTCTACAGTTCGCTTGACTGACCGACAGATTATTGATGTACACAATTACTATAACCAACTGTAAAAAATTCAGCTTTTAGAAACAAAAAGTTGTTTTTAGGCGCTGGCTCTCCGGCTATTAGGAGAATAGCAGTGTTCTGACTTCATGATTTTTTTTATTTTTATTTTCAATATCCTTTTATTATTCTTGTTTTTTTATTTTGATATCCCGCGAAACTACCAAATTTAGCGGGATTTTCCTTTTTTTAGTCAAAAAAATGGCGTGTTTAGTCATATGGTATGTTTGTGCATATGTTTGTTAAAAGTACGATTATAGCCAAACGGATCAAGTTAGATACATAAAATTTGGTATAGATAATAGTTAGGATCGCACAATGATTGGAACTAAAAATGGACGTATTTATGTTCACGCCCATACAATGTTCTAAAATGCTTAAAACTGAAAAAAAAAAAATCAGGAAATTTTTTTTAACGACATTTCGAGCCAGTTGGCCACCCATCATGACGGCCACCCTAATGTACATACATACGTGTTTGTTGTTATCAAAAATGACCTACTGGAGTATGAACGCACCTTTCCTCCTTAGGGATGGGATATGTCCAAAAGCATGATTAGTTTTACAATCTGCGCATACTTGACGTCTCCCGCCTTTTCGGCAGAGCAATAAAT
Source organism: Calliopum simillimum (assembly GCA_951812925.1). Classification (NCBI taxonomy): domain Eukaryota; kingdom Metazoa; phylum Arthropoda; class Insecta; order Diptera; family Lauxaniidae; genus Calliopum; species Calliopum simillimum. The sequence goes on along the minus strand of OX638370.1, from coordinate 78,282,483 downwards.
TGAAATGGAAGCATTAAAACCGTAATTAATGGGTACGTAGACAAAAATAACGATAAGAAAGAGATCACAAAAAAGTTATTTAACAACAAAACAGCTGACGTTACACATTATTTGTTTTGTTGTATCAACGATTATTAACGATTAAATTGAAGATTCTAACAACAAAATGTTTAATTTATAAGCAAAAATTGTATATTATATTTGATCTTGAAAAAATATTGGTTTTAAATAGATTGAGATTGTTCTTTGTATAAAAATCAGTGAATTTCTTTTGTTTTGTTTGCATAACTTTTATTTGTTGACGTCGTCAAAAATATTCGAAATGTTTTGTTTTCATTGTTGTTGGTGTTATGTGTTGTATTTTTAGCATTTTCACCCAAGATCGAAAAATAAACAAAAACATTAAAAACAAAATTTCGTTTTCACTTGAACGGGGGTTCGTTTGTGTCCGTATATTTGAGGACAATGCATGTAAATCAGCACCACCAGCAATACATTAGGGGGACCGAGTGCAAGGGGAAACAGTTGTTAGCGCTCCGTTGTCATTTGATATTGTTTAAGCGAATTTAATTTTTTTTTTTTTTTTCTTTTCTTCAATTCAAATGTACATACATAGATCAATAATGAGCTGCAGTAAAAAGTGAAAGGATATTTTGGTATTTCGCAATAGTTTTTTTTTTTTTCGTCAAATTTCGTAATTTATTTATCAACTAAAATAACTCACTTCTCAACATTACTTTCTTTGTTGCTCTGCACAAACAATTTAACACTTTTGTTTTTCTTTCTGCGATTACTTTTAACAAAATGATTTGATGACTATATGACTATAAAACCGAAATTGTTGCCAAAAATCCAAAAATGCAGACGTGCAATCAGAAACAAGGAAAAGTAACTTTTGATTTTTATTTTTCTTGACAGTTCTGCATTTCTGCTTTTCGTTTTTCATTGACACTTCGCACCCCCTTTAAAACACTTCCAAGTATTGCAACTGTCAAAGTTTAAGGCCTTGGTGCCGTTTGGAAGTTACAAAAACCCAATAAAATTTCTGCGAAATTCTATTAGGCCAAGGTTACACTGAATGCGAAATTTTGTTTTAACGATCTCAAAAGAGATTTGATCGGAAGAACAAGGTGGTTATATTTGATGCTGAAGTGCAATGGGTCCAATTTTGGTTATAAAAAATATCTAAAAATTAATCAAGCTCAGTTTCATATGACATATTAAATGAATGTTACTAAGATTATTCCTCTAAGAAATATTTACTGTTGGAAATTTCCTACCCAAAACGAATCACTTATGAACTGCAATTTTACTAACATATGCATACATTGAATTTGTAAACATAAAATATTTTATTTTATTTGTCAAAACTTTTCAAGTAAGAGATTTTATTAATATTTTTTCGGATATAGACTTCACGAAGTTCTCGTATAAAATGGCAGCAAACCAGGAGCGTACTTTCATCATGACTAAGTACTGTTGCCAGACGTACCTACTGTTTCAAACAGTACATGTACTGTTTTTTGAAAAAAGTACTGTTTTATGACCAACACCCAAAACAGTACCCAAAAGTACAGTTTTTTCAATGGTGTACTGTTATTTGTACTGTTTTTTTTTTTTTTTTAATAACTTGTGTGTTGAAAAATATATTTTGCTCATGTGCGTACGCAATGAATTTTTAATGAAAATAATTTATTTTGAATCACTCTGTATAACTCCTTGACCATTCTGTCTATTATTAAACTTTCTGGCAACACTGCGGAGAACATTTTCATTTTGGTTTGAAAAAACGCATAAACCTTTGATAAGGATTGATATGGATTTACTTTTTGATGAGTTCATTCTTGAAAACTTTTTTTGAAACTGTACAAAAAGAAAAGCCAGTTGAGGAAAACTGGAAAAACTTTTTAAATAGTGGTTTCTTTCCGAATTTTGAAAATGTATGCAAATGCTGCCTCTGAAAGAATATTCAGTTTAATGTAGTCATATTGGAGAAAGGAACGAAATAGGCTTTTACTGAAAAATTTAGAAAGTGAACTAATTATAAAAACTGCATTGAATTTAATAATTTTTTGAAAACCATGAAGAGAACAAAAGGAATTGTGAATTTTATACAAAAAAGTGATAAATACTAATAAGTTTTTGAGAGTTTTATTAGACTTTCACTTTTTTTGTTTTAATTAAATGAAAACATATTTATATTTAGAAGTGCTTAAACCACAAATAACAACTAACAAACAAGCTGCAAGTATTCGTCAACAAATGCTTAAGGCGTATACTAAAGGTTTGGTGGCCTCGCACTATATCAAATGCCGAGCATCATCAAAAATGCAAACAGAAGGCTATAGCAAACGAGATCAAGCTGCGCAAATGGGGATGGATTGGTCACACTCTCCGGAAACCACACAGCGAAGTTTGTCGCCAGGCCCTTGAGTGGAATCCACAAGGCAGTAGAGGACGTGGTAGACCCAAAACCAACTGGAAAAGGTCGTTGGAAAAGGAAATCCAAGAATCGGGAAAATCGTGGCAAGAGATCAAAGTCATCGCAAGGGATCGTGACAAATGGAGAGATTTCATATTGGCCCTATGCTCCTCCTAGGAGTTAAAGGAGAATACATACATACATACATACAAACCACATTTAAGGGGGCACATAAGGGCACAAATTAATAGCACATAAGAAAACAATATGTCAGAGTTGTACCTTTTGCAAAAAATGCAATAATTTTTGTTATGTTCTCATAGTTTTAAGTGTTTTTATATTGTTTCTACATTTTGTTTTTCATTAAAATGTTTTGTATAAAAGTTATGAATTGAATAAGAAAAAGTACTGTTTTTTTTTGAATTGTACTGTTTTTTTTTTTTATGATGTACTTTTTACTCTTATTTCAAATCTGGTCACTTATGATTAAGTCTAATGGCATCCATCGTGAATTTGTAGTCGGTAAGATTATCCAACATTTCGATGAGAAGGGCTCTAAGTTTGCGGTCATGAAATTCAAGTGGACATCAAATTCACCCGGGCCCAGTAGTTAAAACTGTGTGGGAAGGCTCGAACGTAAAAACTGGACGTATGATGTTGGGTGAGACTAACTCCTGACTTAAGACACTGTTCGTAGAGATTACTGCATTTAGGTTGGACCCAACATCATCCACGGTTCTGATGCCGTCGAATCAGCAAACAAGAAAATCAACTTATGGTTCACACAAAGTGAACTCGTTGGCTGAAAACCATTGACTGGATCTATTAATATAGAGGTGGAGATTCAGAATACAGTTTGGGAATAGCAGTGCCAGATTATATAAAGGAAATGGATATTTAACAACCTAATAATTGTAACCTGAGTGTAACATAAATGCAAAAGTTAAACATGATAAACATTTAAGGGATTCGATTTTAGCAAAGCGAACCACGTTGATGTTTAGTAAAGGTCACTATTTTGCGAGCTCGAAACGTAGTACTAACTCATAAACATTGCTGTTTTTAATTCTACTATTCTTATTCTAATAGCCTGTTTCCACCGAAGATTTAGCACTGCTTAGATTAGTAAACCTCAAACCTTAATTGGCCCTATGCTCCTCCTAGGAGTTAAAGGAGAATACATACATACATACATACAGATTAGTAAACCATATTGTTTAATCCTACCCGTTTCCACCGGCCAAAATAGATTTATTTTTGATAGTAAATGCCAGAAGCAGTAAAATTAAACTTGTATTTCATTTTCTTCTTAATATTTATTTTCCATTTGCTTTGTGTTTATGCCAATTGGAGAATTTTAGCAAAACTCTCCACGTACCAGCTGGTACGTAGAGAATTTGATCGAAACTTTCCAGCTGGTACGTGGAGAGTTTTATTAAAAATTTGTTTTCAATTTTCAAAACAGATGGCGTCCCTTGAAAAAATTTTACCCCTACCAGTAGAGGTAGCACCAATTTAATACGCTGCTCCTACAACACTTCCTAAACGTCCGTTGCTTTGTGTTGAAACTGCATTTTCGTTAAAAAAATGTCGCATAATTGTTGGAGCTTATTTTTTACTGCATCATTCTTGCATTTCATAACGCGTAACAAAGTTGATGCTTTTTGTAAACTTTGCTCTTAATAAGTAAATAGTAACAAATAGTCCTAAAATTATGCAACATTTTCTGCATGAAAATGATGTTGCAACTAACGTTTAGGAAGTCGGCCTATTTGAATATCTGTGGACTTTTGACAAAACAACCTTACAGAAATAAGACAATTTACAAGATTTTTTTAATCATATATATCTGTGGCAACAAACCAGAGTAGCTTATGTCGAAAATCGACGTTTTGAGATATTGACTATTTTGTGAAAAATTATTTCTGTTCCGTTTTATTGCAATTATTTTAATCTCAGGGGTAGTTAATGGATTGAGCAAGACGAGGAGACGCGAATTTAAAAAAAAAATCATAAGAAATCCTGTATTTTTACTGTTTTATACTTAAGATTTTCTGTGAAAATTTGTTTTGATAAAAATGGCGCCTTAAGTAAAATTAAGCGGTTCTGTTCAAGCTTAAACGTAGTTTGTAACGATTGTAACTATACATAAGATTTTTTGCTAAAATTAAAATAAAGGGATCACTGTAGATAAGATGTTTTGGATATTTTTTTTATTGAAATATTTTTAGCTTATATAGGTTTAAGTTTTTTTGTTAAAAGAATTATAGAACAGTGAAACAAATGACCGGAAACTTACTTGACTTAAGATGTTTTGGCAAATGTATAATTATTTGAAAAAACTTAAGCTATAAAATAAAGCATCATAACTTTGCTTGAACACGATATTTTTTGGAAAAGGTTGAACAGAAATAAGCCTTTTGAAAACCTGAATAATTATAGCATGAAAACTCAATTTTCACTTATGCCGACTTAAGCTACTCTGGTTTGTTGCCACAGATATATAAAATTTAAATGCGCTTCTTTTGGAGTAATCGTCATGACCTTTAGTTGCAGAGATATGGAATCGAAAATCAACCTATCACGATGTTTTATTGCAAATTGCATTTAACAAAACAACTAATCCCAAATAGGTTAAAAAATTCAAGCATTTGCATTTACAAAACAACTTAATTCGGCATAAGAAAAGTGTGTTTTTTTTTACAAAACATCTTAAGCCGAGATAAATACGGGTTAAATGGCAAAAAAGTTTGACAAAAGCACTTATTCGAAGTAAGTTACTTTTCCTATGGAAAGACCTGAATTTATTAGATCAAAAAATATATGACAAAAACATCTTATTTCAATTTTAATAAAAACTATTGACCTTAGAGCAAAAAAAGTTACTTTAAACTATTGACCTTAGAGCAAAAAAAGTTACTTTATAAGTTTCGTTCAGTATTCATGTATAATAAAAAACTTTTCCAATTGTTCCAACTCCGACACAAAAAGAATTGCGAAGCATCAAAGTAGTTTTTTAGCTCTCCTGGAAAGTTGCCAATTTCGAGTTAGGTTGTTTTGTCAAAAGTCCACAGATATGTTGCCTTTAAGCCAGGTAATATTAGATAAAAATTTTTCAATATTAACAACAACAAAATACGTTGTCACACAGAGCTGAAAAGAGAAAGACAAAGAGAAAAGCACTTATTTCATGTTCTTTGCGTTTCGCTTTACATCGTTCCAGAGATGATAAATAATTTTTCTGTTTTGTACCAAATAGCAAAAAAAAAAAATACTAAAAAGTGTTTAAAAAGTACCAAAATTCCTTAATTTATTTGTGGTAAAATTTTGCAACTGGGCGATAATAGTTGTTGTAAATACCTACTGTGCTACATATCGATATCTTAGCTATAGCCCTATCTCAATTTTTCAATTGTTGGGAAATGCAAAAAGAAGATTTCAAACAGTGGTTATTTAGAATTGGCTGCTATTTTGATATAACGAGACATGCAATAATTTAACCTACAGTATATTTTAACATAATTTAATTTTTGAAACCAATTTTATTAATTTCTAACGAAATCCCAGCCAATTTATAATATGTTATTACTTTTGCCCATACATAGAAGTGCACTAATATTAAAATAAACTAGACATTTAGTAAATTTTTTTGAATTTTTTCCACTAAAATGTCATAAAAAGTCATAAAACGAGTAGAAAACACGAAAAAACGAAGAGCTTTTTTTAAAACTGTGACTTATTTGAACATTCAGTGGAGATAGGACAGTAGCGCTCTTCAAAAAATTACAGTTTGGAGATAGGATTTTTCTCAATTCTCGAATATTTTGGTGTTTTAGATGTATTTTGACATCACACACTTTTCCACAAGGCAAAAATCTCAAAATCGCAAAAAGTGGAGATAGGACTATAGCGCTTTAAGGTATCGATATGTATGATCTGCCCGAGAACAAAAATTCGGCCTAAAAACTTAAAATACTGAATTCTATTTTATGCTAAGTACGTTTATTTGTCGGTAATATTCTAAACATTTGAATAGTAATGAGAGAGTTCTGAACATTTTTCCTTTTTTAAGAGCATATTTGGGTGCATATTTTGCCAATTTTCAGGGCTTTTGTAAGCGCTTAAAATGACTTTTCGTGCTTTTTTTTTTGAGAGTCCTACACATAACAGAAAGACGCAAAATAAGCTGTTGTTCGAAGTGTGAAAACTCCTTGGCGAAATCGTTTGTGCATAAAAAATTATTCAAGGTTAAAGGTCCAAGAAATCAGTTTTTTGCAAATACTGTTATTTCAGGCGCAAAATGTAAGTAACTAATTTTGTGTTTGTTGATTTTTTGAAAAAAATTCCAAGTTTGATCAACTTTTTTAAGGACATGCCAAAAGAATTTTCCAAATTAAATATTGTTCAAATGTTCTATAATTTTTAAAAAAATTTCAGTGAAATCATAGACTGTACGCCTTTGGTGTTCTCGGACTCGCTTTATTGACGCCTTTTTCGAAGTCGGAACATGAGTCGCAGATAAAATAAATATATGATGGAAACTCTCATTGCTTTTCTGCTTTTTTGTCTTTTCAACAACTCAATGGCAAATAAAAACTAGTAAGGGTGTAAATTTTGGCCTGGCCAAAAAATAAATACCCTACACTGCAGTATTTTGAAAAGTTTGCTTATATGGGAGGTGCCACGTCCTCTTGTCCGAGTACACCCAGTTTTTGTTCAGAGCTTGCATTTATAGTTTTTAGTGTCAGAGTGAAATTTAGTTGGATTATCTCAAAAAACTTTTTCAGTATAGCATTTTGAATCTTTTGCTTATATGGGAGGTGCCTGATTTCACCCAATTTTTGCTGAGAGCTTTCATTTATAATTCTTAGTGTCTGAGTCAAATTTGGTTCGAATATCTCAAAAAACGCTTTCAGTATAGCGTTTTGAAGCTTTTGCTTATATGGGAGGTGCCACGCCCTCTTGTCCGAATTCGCTCAAATTTTTATCAGAGCTTGCGCTTACAATTCGTAGTACTTATATGTATTGTGGTTGCATTGTCGTGAAAAATACTCCCAAAATTGCATTTTGAATATAATTTTTGTATGGGCGGTAGGCGTGTCCGTTGACCAATTTTGCTTATTTTCAATCCCCCGAGCTAACTTTGACGACGGAGGCAGTGTACCAAATTTCATTGAATTATCTTGCTCAGTTTTCCCAAAAAGTGTATTTCAACACACAGCCAGCCACCCAGCCAGCCACCCAGCCAGCCAGCCAGCCAGCCAGCCAGCCAGCCAGCCACCCAGCCAGCCAGACAGACGGACATGGCTATATCGACTCAGGAGGTGACGCTGATCAAGAATATATATACTTTTCTATACCTGCCACGCCTCCTTCTCTGCGTTACAAACGGAAGGACAAAGTGAATATACCCTGGGTGTAGGGTATAACTAGTAAGGGTGTATAATTTGGCCTGGCCAAACATTAAATACCCTACACTGTAGTATTTTTAAAATTTTGCTTATATAGGAGGTGCCACGCCCTCTTGTCCGAGTTCGTCTAGTTTTAGCTTAGAGCGTGCATTTATAGTCTTAAGTGTTTGAGTGAAGTTTGGTTGGATTATCATAAAAAACTCTTTCAGTATAGCCTTTTGATACTTTTGCTTATATGGGATGTACCACGCCCCCTTGTCCGATTTCACCCAATTGTTGAGAGGTTTTATTTATGATTCTTAGTGTCTGCGTGGAATTTGGTTCGAATATCTCAAAAAACGCTTTCAGTATAGCGTTCTAAAGCTATTGATTATATGGGAGGTGCCACGCCCTCTTGTCCGAATTCATTCAGTTTTTTCTCAGAGCTTGCGCTTACAATTCTAAGTATTTATGTGTATTTTGGTTGCATTGTCGTGAAAAATACTCCTAAAATTGCATTTTGAATATATTTTTTGTATGGGCGGTAGGCGTGTCCGTTGACCGATTTCGCTCATTTTCAATCTCCCGAGCTATCTTGGACGACGGAGGCAGTGTACCAAATTTCATTGAATTATGTTGCTCAGTTTTCCTAAAAAGTGTATTTCAACACACAGCCAGCCACCCAGCCAGCCAGACAGACGGACATGGCTATATAGACTCAGGAGGTGACGCTGATCAAGAATACATATACTTTTCTATATCTGCCACGCCTCCTTCTCTGCGTTACAAACGGAAGGACAAAGTGAATATACCCTGGGTGTAGGGTATAATAAACTCCCAATAAACGATATCGTAGCTGAGAGAGCGAACGTGAGGGACTCCCCGAAATAAAATTTTATTCTTGTTTGCAGCGCTTTTTTCTTTCTTTTATTTTCAACAATTAACTTGCGTTTCAAAATTTTCGGAACCGAAGTCGAAGGTCAGAAGTCATTCTCCTGTCATTTTATTTAAGACGGCGCACACTGGAGACATTTCTCAATAGTGGTTGCAAAAATCAATTTTGGTGTGGTGGAAATTCGCAAATCTAATGATGCAGTTCGATAAAGAAATACTCAATACTCAAGATTATAAAATATTAATTCATTTGAAAAAATGGTTCGCTTTGTAGAGCTGGTCAAAGTCAATGGTTTTTCAGGGTTTTAGAATTTTTTTTTTTTGTTTTTTTTTCAAGATGAGATTCTAATTTTTCTGCAACTTATGAAAGAAAAGTTAATTTTTTCTATTAATGCTATAAGTAAACGATCCTTATACTAACAAGTAACACTCAAAATAAAGGATTTTTCTTTTCGAATGGAGTTTCAAAAAAATATTGGAGAATATTCTTACGGACTGCTAAAACTGAATAGGCTCAACAATTCTAAATACAATTTAAAAATTGTAGCTGCGTCTACTTGCGTCTACATGAGTTATTACGATTTTCATCATGAAACATGTGGCTCATGACGTCATTTCACGAAAAGGCGTTGCAAAAATCAATTTCGAGTGGGTCTCTTTTACAAATCTGATATTGCCATCAGATAGAAAAATGTTAGGAACTAAAGGATTTGAAAATTTGAACCCATTCAGGCCAGTGGTTTTGGTTTTAACAGCCTCTCAATTAGTGATGAGCAAACCAAGACCATAGCGGTCTTGGTCTTGGTCTTGTTCTTGCACATTGAGTCTTGGTCTTGGTTTTGAGTCTTGGTCTTGGTCTTGATCTGGCTCATTAAGTTTTGGTCTCGGTCTTGGTCTTGGTGTTGAAAAAGTTTTCAGAGATATTGAGCATTCAAAATTGCAAAACCATATTTTTCCAAAGCAGTGGGGTTATTAAGATGCCAAAATTCAAATCGAGAGATAATTTTATCATCAAAACGGGCGTGAAACAACTTTAAACTATAAATTAGCATGACTGAAAAGCAGTCCTGGTCTTGACAATTATCGTGAGCAAGATCAAGACCAAGACCATAGCAGTCTTGGTTTTGGTCTTGCAAAAATATCAGCATCTTGGTCTTGGTCTTCGTCTCGCAAAAGTAACAAGACCAAGAACAAGTCGCAAGACCAAGACTAATTTTGCTCATCACTACTCTCAATCTTGAGTAAATTTTGAAGTTAGCCAAAAAAATTAAATTTTAGAGAAAAATTTTTTATATTTAGGTTGAATACTTTGGCAAATGGTTAAAGAAAATTGATTTTTTCTTTCACTTTAAGCATTTATGGTCTTGTCTGATAAAAATGATTAGCAAAAAACCAAGTTTTTTTAATAGTTTTTATTTTTTATGGATTTTTTTTTTGAATGCATTGCTTTTAGGGTAGTTTTTAAGTTTTGGGTTGAGTTTAAAAAAAAACTTTGCCTTTTGTGAAGCTCGGCTTGCTACACAACTAATTAGTGTTTATTTCTAAGCTTGTGCTCCAAAAACTGTTTGCTTTTATTTACAACCATTTGTTCAAGAGGAACTTTTATGGCGAAACCAATAAATAAAAAGGCAAATTTCACGAAGTTTTAAGTACAAAACTTTATATTTTTATTTTTGTTTTTGTCGATTACAGCGCCATCTAGGCAGGATAAGAAAACATTTTTCTGACAAAATTTTCGTACTTTTTTACGTAGAATTCGAATCTGCAATAAAAAATGAGGGTTTCCATTTAAAATTTTGAACTTTTCCCCGCCCCACCTCCGTCGGGGGGTGAGAGGGGGTCCAAATTTATATCGATGAATAGATCTCTGAAAATGATTGGACACGTGTTTTTTTATTTTTTGATTTAACGTCCAATTTCTGATTTCGGGATTTTCCTAACGATATGTATGCAATTTACAGAAAATCAAACTTCAACAAAACATTGCTTTTCACCCTGCAATGCAATCTAAATGAAATTGTAATAGCTACGAGAATTTTCTATCCACAACCGAAAACAGAATTAAAATACCTTAAATGGTTCAGAAGTTATGATTTTTGCAACGAGAAATGTTAGATGTCGCCACTGTGCGGCGTTGTTCCATTAACTGCAGATATTTCTGATAAACTTTATCTGCCACCTTGAAATTCAAAATTGCTGGCTTTATGTGATAAATTAAGAGTAGAGGTTGTTATTGTCCCGAATAAAAAGCTAATGAATGGTGCTACCTATAAATAAGGTCAAGATGCTGACTTTCATTAAATGATTTACAATATATCTATTCAACTGATTTATATTAAGTTACCAGTGCGATTTGTTTTGCTGGCTAATATAGACGCTGTTGACACTCTTCAGACTCGTGATGGGTCTTTATTAGACACAGTAGATGGCAGTAGCAGAAATTACTTTTCCTCTTGTTTGTATTTGGAATAATGAAAATCAAGCAGAGTTGTAAAAGAAATGAATCAATTGAAATTGAATTTATTTATCGATTAAAATTTCCTTAATAAAGAAGGATTAATGGTTGGAAGGACCAAAATGTCCTATTTCTATTCCCCGCACTAAGGATATATTATCTTCGTACTTCCATTTGTAACGCGGAGAAGGAGGCGTGGCAGATATGGAAAAGTATGTGTATTCTTGATCAGCATCATCTCCTGAGTCGACATAGCCATGACCGTCTGTCTGACTGGGTGGCTGGCTGGCTGTGCGTGAAAATACTTTTCACGCAAAAACTAACCAAGATAATTTGATGAAGCACAGTTGCTTCGTCGTAAAAGTTAGCTCGTGGGATTGAAAGTGAGCGAAATCGGTCAACGGACACACCTACCACCCATACAAAAAATATATTCAAAATGTAACTTTATGAGTATTTTTGAAGACAATGCAACCAAAATACTCATAAATACTAGGGACGGTAAGCTCAAGCTCTGAGAAAAAACTAGGTGAACTCGGACAAAAGGCCGTGGCACCACCCATATAACAGAAGTTTTAAAATGCTAAACTGAAAGTATTTTTTGAGATAACCGAACCAAATTTCACTCAGACACTAAGAACAATAAGTGCAAGATCTGAACAAAAGCTATGAGAATTCGGAGAACTGGTCGTGGCATCTGCCGTGCAAGCAAAATTTTCAAAATACTGCAGTGTAGGATATTTAATGTTTGGAAAGGGCAAAGGTTACAAGAAATAGGGAACACGGAAGTCAGAAGGCATATACGTATCACTTTCCATACGAGCGAAATTTTTAAAATGCCTTGGTGTAGAGTACTTGTTATACCCTACACCCAGGGTATATTAACTTTGTCCTTCCATTTGTAACGCAGAGAAGGAGGCGTGGCAGATATAGAAAAGTATATATATTCTTGATCAGCATCACCTCCTGAGTCGATATAGCCATGTCCTTCTGTCTGGCTGGGTGGCTGGCTGGCTGGCTGGCTGGCTGGCTGGCTGGCTGGCTGTGTGTTGAAATACACTTTTTGGGAAAACTGAGCAAGATAATTCAATGAAATTTGGTACACTGCCTCCGTCGTCAAAGATAGCTCGGGGGATTGAAAATGAGCAAAATTGGTCAATGGACACGCCTACCGCCCATACAAAAAATATATTCAAAATGCAATTTTAAAATTGTAAGCGCAAGCTCTGAGAAAAAACTAAACGAATTCGAACAAGAGGGCGTGGCACCTCCCACATAAGCAAAAGCTTCAAAACGCTATTCCAAAAGCGTTTTTTGAGATATTCGAACCAAATTCGACTCAGACACTAAGAATTATAAATGAAAGCTCTCAACAAAAATTGGGTGAAATCTGACAAGGGGGCGTGGCACCTCCCATATAAGCAAATGTTTCAAAATGCTATACTGAAAGAAGTTTTTGAGATAATCCAACCAAACTTCACTCAAATACTAAAGGCTATAAACGCACGCTTTAAGCTAAAACTAGACGAGCTCGGACAAGATGGCGTGGCACCTCCTATATAAGCAAAAGCTTCAAAACGCTATACTGAAAACGTTTTTCACTCAGACACTAAAAACTATTAGGTGTACAACTTAAAAACCGGAATTTGACGGTGGATGTCCGTACTAACAAATATCGTGAAAGCTCGAACTTTATATATATGTCATTTTGAAGGTACATTTGACAGCTGTCAAAATCAGTCAACAAAACAATTTTATCTTGTGTGCATCATTATTATTTTTCACGATGAATAACTTCGAAAATTGGAGAAAAAGACAGAATTTGCGGGGGGGTTCTAGTGGGTTATTTTTTTGCAAAGAAAACAGCTGCCGAAAGTCATCGCATTCTTGTAGAAGTTTATGGGGACTATGCTCCAGCTGAATCAAGCTGTCGTGAGTGGTTTAAAAGTGGTTATTTTGATGTCGAAGACAAAGAACGTCCTGGTCAGGACCAGCTAGGTGTGATCCATTATGAGCTGTTGCCAGGTGGCCAAACCATTAATGCTCAATTCTATCGTCAAAAATTGATCCAATTGAAGCAGAAAATCCAGGCAGAGCGACCAACGTATGCGACCAGACATGAGTCAATCATTTTCCACCACGATAACGCTCGGCCACATATTGCTGCCCCAGTCAAAAATTACCTGGAAAACAACGGGAAACAACGGATGGGAAATTTTGCCTCACCAGCTTTATAGCCCAGACCTTGCACCATCAGACTACCATTTGTTCCGATCGATGCAGAATGCCCTATCAGGAATACGCTTCACTTAAGTTCAAGATATCGAAAATTGGCTCGATTCATTTTTGGCCGCCAAGCCGGCGCAATTTTTTTGGGATGGAATTCATAAATTGCCTGAAAGATGGGGAAATGTTGTAGCTTTCAATGGACAATTTTTTGAATAATATATATTGTAACATTTTTCCACAATAAAGCATCAAATTTCGCTAAAAAATTCCGGTTTTTAAGTTGTACACCCAATATAAATCCAAACTCTGGACAAAAACTGGGTGAACTCGGAGAAGAGAGCGTAGCACCTCCCATATGAGCAAAATTTTAAAAATACTGCAGTGTAGGGTATTTAATGTTTGGCCAGGCCAAATTTTACACCCTTACTAGTTTTTTGTTTGTCTGAATTTTGATGCTGATAGCAAATAATATTACATGCATTCATTTTTGGCCGGTAACAGAACCACTAGGTATAACGTTGGCCAATAAAACATTTAATTCTGTGGATTCACATATGATGTGCATTTCTTTGGCAGCTGCTGTAAACTTTTTAAGATTTTCCACTCATCTCTCGCATAAGTTTGGTTTCGAACCAAAAACAACTTCTCGAGGTGTTTTTCCATAGAAAACATATTTTACTGAATGGCTTGATGCTGCCTTCGTTCGTTCCCATTTGGTTTGGTTATTCATCCATTGCTCTCGATGACGCATTTTCTGCGCTTTTACTGCTTTTGCGGACAGCACTATTGCACCAGCAGTTGCTGCTTTCATTGCTGGCTGTGTTGTTGAAAGTTGGCAGTCTCTGCGGAAGCTCTGGTATTTAAGATATGAGGACGTGTTAATGATTTTAATAATATCGGACGCGCATTGATAGTGTTGTTTTTGTAATTTTGCTATTCTGCTTTTGCTTAAGAATTTGTAGTTGTTGTTGTTGTAGCTGCTATAATTTCTGCTGAAAAAGTTTTTCAAATGATATTTTCATTGGCCTTATTAGTATTCAAGTGCGCAAAGTAAAAAGAGGGTGTGCAAAAATTATGCTCCTTGTATTTATTATTTTATTACATATACATAAGTATGTATAAATGTATGTACATATGTAAAAATGTGCAATTGAATTTTTTTTAATTAAAATTTTTTTTAAATTATAACATCAGACATTTGAAGACTAATGAATTAAAATAATGTAGGATTTGTAAGCGTTGAAGCACATAATACGTAGGGCACTATTTATGTTTCGGGAACTGGCAATACTAATGTGAATAGCTTAAATCTGGCAGCACCATAATAAAGTTTGACATTTTTAGCATAAACGTACTCACAACGTTCTGGTGCACATGTGCTATTTGTTTTGCTTGCACTGAGTTAAGAAAACCAATTTGGCCAAAAAATGGAAATTTCAAGAGAAGGCTTTCGTTGAATTATTTTTCACAACTTTCGACGCAGATTATCTCAACAAGAATGTGTCGATAAACTCATCTTTATTTGTCGATTAGTCACTATCAAAAACCACAGTATATGGCTGGTATAATGAATTCAATCGTGGTCGTAGTTCGGTCGCCGTCGAATTCCGTGAAGGTCGTCCAAAATCGGTTGTTGTGCCACAAAACATCGATACAGTGCATGAACTGATAATGCAAGATCGTCATGTGACATATTGTGAGATAGAGGGATCCTTGCACATTAGTTCTATTTCAATACATTCGATTTTGCATGAACACTTAGTTGTAGAAAACGTTTGTTATCGTTGGAAACCCCATAGTTTATCAATCGCTTAAATTATCAATGGAAAAAATGATTTTCTTAACTCACTGTAAACAAAACAAATAGCACTTGTACATCAAAACGTTGTGAGTACGTTTATGCTAAAAAATTTCAAACTTTATGGTGTTGCCAGATTTTAGCTACTGACATAAGTCTTGCTAGTTCCCGAAATAGAAATAGTGTCCCTCGTACTTTAGCAGACGGGCGATTAAAGCAGAGTTTGAAATTTTAAATTTATTTTGTAACTATTTGCGCCTGCGTATAATAAAGCTTCAAATGTTAAAAGGTGAATGTCAATAAAGGGCAAAAGTAATGTCAAATGGCTGCCTCTGCTTTCAAGAAAAGTTTACTTGGAATTGCTGATGGCATTGAGTTGAAAAAATTATGTCAGTCAAATAACCGATTATTATGGCACATAATGTGTATGACATTACATTCAAATATAATGCACCGCATTGATTTGCAGAAAAGGAAATAGGTTAGAGGGACTTGAGAATAGAAGAGTAGTACCGATGAATATTTTTCTAAAAGCTGCATATATCACAGCTGTCGGGAAAAATGCTTGCAGGGAGATTTTTCCACAACTTAATCGTGCGACCAAAAGACGAATTATCCCGATAGTATGATGTTCTACTAAACACCGTTGCAATGCAATGGGGATGGGACTGATGACAGAATATACGAGCTAATGGAACCAGCTCATAAACTTCTACAGATCATATCCCATTGTAATATCTAAACATAAAAAAGGGTAAGGCACCCATCGTTGGTCAGCTTGAATTCACATGTCCAGAACGTCAAGAATTGCTAATCCCATTAGGTCTATGTCGCCCATATTAAAGGGGTGCAGTCCACTCGTCTGTAAGAGCACAAAGAACAGTTTTAAATGAATCGAATAATTTGAATTCTTATGTTATGAGATATTTTTAATATATAAAAGAAATGTTTACGTAATGAGTCTTTTCGAGAAAAACATTTGCACCCGTGTTGCATGGATGCATTTCACGAACAAATTTAGTTTAATGAAAATTCTAAATTGTGCCCAAGTTACCTAAAAAAGCATTATTTAAATCATCAAAATTGCAATACTTATACAAGTAATGAAAAATGTTTCTGTTTTTTCAGTGGCGCCAATTGGTAGGGGAGGAGGCTGTGCCCCAAAAGGAAAATAAGTTTCATATATTTTGTACTGATTTCGAAATATGCACATAATACATGTATGGCTAACCCCCAAAATTTTTCTGAACTAGCGCCACTGCTTTTTTTTCTAATAACTACATCATTTAGCTTATTACTTTTTTCCTTCAAAGGTATGCAGTGTTATGTATCTACTGTTTTTCCGAAAAGTTATGACCATTTTAAGATGACGATATGAAATCCAAGGAACGATCTCAAGATGTTATCTTAAAATAAGCATAATTTATATATATGTCATCTAATGTATTGTATATATAAAAGCCCTTTCACACTATCTCACATTCTCTTTATACATGCCAAATTTGTGGCATGCAATTCTATATATTAATACGCAAGACAAAAATTTGTCCTAACGTTTTTACTATGTTAGAAATGGAGCACGACTTTGACTTATACACCAATAGAAAGGTATTTGTGTAAATATTCACAAAGTTTAAATTAATTTAACATTTTGCCATTAATCCAGGTAAAATTATGTGCAAATTTTTCAATATTAACAACGATAAAGAACGCGGTCACACAGAGCTGAAAAGAGGATGCAGCACAAAGAGAAAGACAAAAAGCTGACTGACACTGACTTCATGTTTTTTGTTTGCTTTCGTTTCACATTTGGCATTATACCAAGGATGTGAAATGAGCTTTTCTATTTTGTACCAAATAGCAAAAAAAGTACAAAACTGCCCAAAAAGTACCAAAATTATTTAATACATTTGTGTTCAAATTTTGACCATTGCGCAATTCTAGTTGCCCGCTTGGGAACGCACTGTAGAAAGATTTCAATGATGAGGGTTTATAGGTAATTAAACAAGGAAAAAAAATCGTTTCGACCTCTATTCTGTGGGCTCAAAGTCGAAAAATCGAAAACCGAAAATTTTCAGAATTCTACCATTCGAAAACCAATCATCCGATTTTTATGATTTTTTTAATGGGTAGATATCTTGCCCGTTGAGGTTTTAAAAAATTAATTTTTCAAAATTCTTTCGGCTTCGTCCGGTATATTAAAAACCTTAATAACTCGAGAACTATTGTTCCGATTTGAGTGATTTTTTTTTTGTGGATAGGTATGAGACATGTCGGTTTCAGTTCAATTGGACATGTTTGCATACAAACAGTTTTTAAGAACATTTCTAAAACTGTCACACATTTCCATCACGGAATGTGAGATAGTGTGGAAGGCCTTTAAATAGGCCGAAGAAATCGGTTCAGTCCCTGTTTCTATACCTAAATCTCAACTGGTTTGCTTGCTTTTTGTTTTTTGGAAAGGTTGTAAGGAAGAGCTGTGTATAGGATTACATTTTTTTCAAGGTGGGCCATGCCACGCCCCTTAATAGAAAAAACGCTCTCGCTGCTAAGCCACTGCATCGATTTTTACGAAATTTGATATGGCCTATGATTCAACGACCATTATGTTTTTGAGTAGGCGGAGCCACGCCCCTAACGCTAAACTGCGTTATAATTATGAGAGCTAGGTGCCACGACCGTAAATACGCAGTTTCACGGAGAAACTGCTGGATGGAATCGAATGTCACTTAGAATAGCGATAGGCTTAACGCTAAGGATATCAGTTAAAAATGATATTAAAAGTATTTGTTTCATACTGAGCAGTTTCAAGCTTCTACAAAGAAAATATGCTGTTATCGTTAGTAATTATAGTTCAATAGTCTCAAGTCAAGTCAAATTGAAGTGGTCGAATTCCGGCCACAAGGCGAACTCTAGTATGTATAAATAAGTATTGCAACTTTGATGATCAACTATATCCTTTGGGTAATCCTTTTATCGAAAGATTTCTTCATAATTTATTTGGAAACCATAAGCTTGAATTTGAGGTGAGTTGGAAATCAATGGCATTGCTCAAAACGAAGTTCTGAGGTAAATTGTGGAGGACTAAAAACATGGAAAATTGATTTTTGATAAAAACATCCGTAGCATCATTTTGAATTTTTTCAAATCATTGCAAAAAACGTCGTTGCATTGTAGAACTTCAAATATTTTAAAAAAAGCCAGTTTTGGCAAGTATTGCCTAAAATAAGATCGATATTAAGCAATACTAGCCTTGAAAAAATTCAAAATGAGTATTATTTTGCATTTTTGGGTAGTTACATTTTTATGTTTACATGTTTTCAAAAGAATACAGGGTGCTCCATCTTTTATGTCGGTATGTAAACGCTGAATAACTTTCACATTTACCAACCGATTGATTGCATCAGATATGTTTTGGAAACGTCAATTCAGTACAATGTTTGCCATGGATCGCTTCACACCGAATCGACGCTATAACACCCGAGATGCTCGGAAAGGTAATGGCAAACGCAGAAAAAAGGAGTCATTTTGTAATTGTAATAAAGGTGGCCACTTAATTGATATTGTTTTCAAAAACTAGTCCAAAAAAATTGTAAAGAACCAAACTGAATAAAAATATATCACTTATAGAAATCGGTTGTTTTTTCTCAAAGTTATTCAATGTTTACATACCGACATAAAAGATGGAGCACCCTGTACTACATAGTTAGCCCTTAACTGGGAAGAGATATGTCGAAATGGATAATAAGTGGCAACTTCTGGCTTTTTGCAGACCTCAAAAAAATGCTTCAGGAAAATAAATATGGTCTGTGTGAAAAAGTTGGCGTATTTAGAGAGAAAACACAAATCGTTTTATAAAAAAGACATCGAAAAGTTAGAGAAGCGATGGATGTATCACTCTTTAGTTAGAGTATTCTGATAAATAAAGTCGAATTTGAACAGCCTAGGTAATAGCGCTTGACTTAGCACTTTTACATCTGGAGCTATAAGAGAGGGAACTTATGTTACAAGACAGAGGTTGGGCATGAACTATCAAAAATTAAATACGCTCTGTGGAAATAGCTGAACACCAACAGGAATCTTACCTTCACTATCAGTGATTCCTGGATACCCAAATACTTGCAACTTTCTGCATAACTTTAAAGACAAGCTCTCTAGAAAAGAATAATCGATAATAACTTGTTGGACCTACCCTATTCTGCAGCACGCCTTGGAGTTTTATAAAACTTAACCTAATCAACTGGCTGGACAGGAAAGTTCCAAACAAAGAACAAAAGTGTTACTTTTGCTGAACTGGAAAGATATACGAACTATTACGGGATTTCTGACAAGATACTGCATAGTTAGGAAACATCTCTCCAACATCGAATTTATCCAGGATTAAGTCTGTTGATTCTTTTATGAATAAGATAAATCAGCAGAACAAACTTTATGGGCTTTATCATGAAAAAGTATTTTGGAGAATTTTTCCTCGGACTACCTGGCGTATAATCGCAAAAACATTTTCTGAAAGGGCAAAAATAACTGTAAAGTAAGGTTATCGGAATTTTCAATCTCAAAACATTCACATTTAAAAATGCTCCCTCTCGAGAATATACATAGGTATTTTACTTCCAGCTTCCAGATAAATTCATAATAAGGCTCTATGTCACTGTGACACTCTTGCAAGATACAGACTTCGTTACTTCTTTATCGCGTACACATCTACTTCTATGGTGGGTGTCTTACCCCAAAGGGACATACTGATGACATTCATCAAAGCCATGCGCTAATGGACTGACTTTTAATTAACAGGGTTTGCCTTATCGACCGCGTTGTCTTTTCGGCGACTGGATCTGAACCCTTAAGAAGTGAATTCACTATACCACTGAACGATTCATTGAACTGTATGACAATTTAATCATTTGGCGTCGGTTGACCAGCCATATTTGCACAACACTTGCCTTTAAAAAAAAAATCTTATAATCTGCGACATTCTGGCACTGATAATCTTCTCTTTCGCTGAATTTCTTTGAAATCTGCAATTAGTCTCGTTGAAACGCATCAAATAATGCTCTCACGGAACATTGTTATGAATTCCAAGAAATTTTAAAAATTATGTTTTAATGAAAAATTATGAAACAACAATGCAAAACATTTGTTAAGCGAAACGAAGACGGCGATCATGTGAAAAGGCATCAAAGGGACCCACCGCAGCAGACATTCTGAGAGCGACGGCGGCGCGCTGGTTGTTTGGATTGGGGTAACTCCTGCATCGATATCAGTAATGATGGAAAACTATTTGGAATTCATGTACGACACTTGTACCGAGTTGGAGGAATTGCGCGATTGTGGCTGTGATTGTAGGTACTCAACCGTACACTATGTACAAAAGGAAAAACAATTCTTTGAAAAAATGTTGCAATGCAAAGTGAGGATGGGAATTTGCTTGCAAGTGTGAGTCTGATGATAAAATATGGACACGAATGTACATATGTAGAGTTCTAGAAGCGGACATGAATTCAGCAATTAGTCGTCGCAGACATCAAGATAAAGACAAAAATGTAAAATTCGAGCCAAAAATGAGATTAATGTCATAGGATGCAGCTGGCCGTGCCAATAAGCAAAGTGGAGAACAGCACAAGAGCATAGTGCGGTATGGCGCCATGCACAGTGATACGATACAATTCACCAGAAGGATAATCGGACAACTTAAACTAGAGCTACTGAAATCAAAATCTTACTGCAAGTTTTGCCTAGAAAGCAAAAACCTTCATAAGGTCTGCCTGCACATGTTTGTTTCTTGAATGATTTCATTCCTCTCCATTAAGTTTCTCATAATTTTCGACTGTTAAATTTAATTTTTCCTGTCAACTTTAATTCAGTTGCTTAAGCAGACTTTCGAAACACTGTAGCAACACCACATCTTATTGGAATACAAGTACATACTCGTACATACATATGTTTGTTTGTGTATGCGTGTTTGTTCTAAATATGTCAAAACAATTTTCGCGCTGTCAATACGCCTAAACGCAGACTGCAACTGTAGCTCTTTCGATCGATCGATGGATGGATGGTTGGATAGATAGATGGATAAATAGATGGATGGATGCAACTTAGGAAATTATGAGGACAACAACGGCGACATGCAGAAGGCCACAAATCATGGAGACAACATTGACCAAACATGACCATCATGCGAACGATGGTCGGAATAGTTGGTTCGGCAACAAGTTGCTACACGACATAGATGCACGTAGTTGCGACAATTGCTGCAACAGTTTAAGCCGGCGCAGTAGCGCGTATCAACGAGATACAAATAGTCGCAGATACTTTGTACCAAGCGTAAAAGAGTTAAACGCTTTTGGCCTAAAGCACACACTTTGCGACCAAAAGGCCAACTACATATGTATACATAAAGAAATGAATGCGCTCAAATTCTCTTAGAGACAACAATAACAAGGGAAAGGGAATTATGGTCGGTACATTATGCATCCTTATGAACAGTGCGTACAGTATATTTCACAAGCATCGTTTTTTTCTAGTATTCTTAGAGTTTACTTTTATTGACTTCCGCCCTTTTAACTTTTGTCGATAAATTTGTTTTGTCCATAGGATTAGTCCGGGAGACATGGCTCCTTTTTTTTTTGAACTGCTATAAAACCAAAATTAAAAAAAAAAGTACTTCAACTAAATTAAAAATTATTAGAAATATGGATGAATGTCACGAAATGCCCAAAAACACCTGCCCCACGGGTGTATTGAATTTCGACCATCCCACCATGACATTGTTTCAAAGTTAATATTTTTAGTAATGTACATTAGGGGTGTTTTAGTGCACGAATTTCGGATTTTGATACTTGACACCCCTCAATTTTGTGAGGTTGGAAAAAAAAAATGAGTTTGCAAAAAAAATTTTGGGGGTGGGGTGAGGGTAAGGGTTGGCGCATCGAGGTCAAAGATGAGAGAAAAGGAGAAACAATTTGCATACAGCCCTACAAGAGGGGCCACCTCTAGAGGGTTCAAATGTATGACCGACCCAAATTATTTTTTCTCCCCCAACATTTTTACCAAGCATACCTACCTCTTATCTCTAACCCCTAAGGGGGCTTCCATACAAAATTGACATTTTTAGGAAATCGACCCCCACCTCTCCCAGGGTGCCCCTAGAAGGGTCAAATGTATGACCGGTCCCTAATATTTTTTCCTCTCCAACATTTTTTCCCACCGTACTTACCCTCTATCTCTAGCTCTTCAGGGGGCGCCCATACAAAACTGACGTCATAGCCATAAGAAATATGGAAAGGAAATCGTCAAATAGGCCCATAACTGCCCAGGAGTCTCTCCTTGAGGAGTCAAATATATGACCGGCCCCCTTTGCCCCCCTCCAAAGTTTCACAGCTTACCTACCCCTATTTCAAATCCTTAACGGGCTCCCATACAAAATTACGTTTTTTTTAGAAACTGCCCCCACTGCCCTAACTGGACCATGGGTACCTCTAGAAGGGTCAATTGTATGACCGACCCCCATTATTTCTAGGAACATTTATAAAAACAAAAAATTGTATGGCAGCCCCTTTCAGGGTTAAAAATAGGGGGTAAGTATGTGGGGGAAAAACATAGGTCGCAAAAAAATAACGGGGGTCACTCATACATTTGACCCTTCCAGGAGTATCCGTGTGCCAGTTAGGGCTGTGGGGGCATTTTATATAAAAACAGTAACTTTGTATGGGAGCCCCCTTAAGGATTGGAAATAAGGGGTGGGTATGCTGAGAAAAACTTTGAAGGGGGGCTAATGGGGGTCGGTCATATATTTGACTCCTCTAGGAGTGACTTCTGGGCAGTTATGGCCCTATTTGACGATTTCCTTTCCATATTTTTCATGTCTATTATATCTATTTTGTATGGGAGTCCCCTAAAGAGTCAAAGATACAGGGTAAGTATGTTGGGAAAAAATGTTGGGAAGGAATAAATATTAGGGGCCGGTCGTACATTTGACCATTCTAGGGGCACCCAGGGAGTGGTGGGGGTCGATTTCCTAAAAATGTCAATTTTGTATGGGCGCCCACTTAGGGGTTAGAGATAGGGGATAAGTATGCTTGGTTAAAATGTTGGAAAAGGAAAACTAATGTGGGTCGGTCATACATTTGACCCCTCTAGACGTGACTCCTAAACATTTGTAGGGCTCTATGTAAATTTTTTCTCTTTTTCTCTCACCTTTGACCTCGATGCGCCAACCTTTACCCTCACCCCACCCCAAAATTTTTTTTGCAAACTCATTTTTTTTTTCCAACCTCACAATATTGAGGGGTGTCATGTATCAAAATGTTATTACTAAGGATCTCCATACATTCTTAAAACACCTCTAATGTTCATACATCCCGGAATCAAAATTTTCAAATCCATTAACACAGAAACCAACAGAGAAATTCTCTCCAAATGTTCCCATGTACTTGTTGCGGTCGAAACAAAATGATAAAAGTACAGGAAAAAGGTCGATGTCCTCTCCGTGATGGTCAAAATATTGGTGAGAAGTGGAATTTTTTTGGTGCATCATCATTGTGTAATGAAGAGTCGGTCAAACTTAGTCGATTGTGCCCGATAGCAAGAATTGCTTTTTATGCGTAATGCTCAATTATTCATGAAATGTCTCCTTTGTCGTGTGTTCCCACCGTCATGATTTTGCGTTATTTTTATTTCTAGTGTTAGAAATTACGACTAAATAAATATTTAAAAAATTTTAAAATGGCGGATCCAAGATGGCGTACAAAATTTTCAAAAATCAACCGATTTTTTTTAAATTTGGTATATGGGGGTTTTTGAGGTCGCTCATCACGAATCCAAAGTCGGATTTACAAAATTCAAGATGGAGAATACAAAATGGCGGACAAAATTTGCAAAAATCAACCATCAATCTTGGGTCCACCATCTTGAATTTTCTAAATCCGACTCGTTTCAGTGATCAGCGACCCCAAAACCCACATATACTATATTGCAGGAAAATCGGTTCATTTTTGGAAATTTGGTCCGCCATCTTGAATTTTGTAAATCCGACCTCGGATTCGTGATTAGCGACCCAAAAAACCCGAATGCACGAAATTTGGTTCACATTAGTTTATTTTTATAGAAAGAATTTTTGACCGCCATATTGGAGTATTGAGTATGGGAGGCGTCGTGTGGATTTCAGGGGTTTTTCAGACTACTTATGATCTAGACCATTTCAACAACTTTTCAAATTCAAATTTTCATATCCCGAAATTACGGTATTTCACGACATTCACCCATATGTTTTTTTTTTTTTAGTTAAAAAAAAAAATGCTATAGTATGCCA
The DNA here is from genome assembly GCA_951812925.1 of Calliopum simillimum. Classification (NCBI taxonomy): domain Eukaryota; kingdom Metazoa; phylum Arthropoda; class Insecta; order Diptera; family Lauxaniidae; genus Calliopum; species Calliopum simillimum. The sequence goes on along the minus strand of OX638370.1, from coordinate 78,257,985 downwards.
AATCCGCCAAAACTATGGCTGATATGACAGCATATAATGGGTGATTTGGCACCCTAGGCTGCTTTTAAGTTTTTGTTGCCAGATTTATTGCATGTTTTTGTATCTTTTCATCTTGGAATAATATATTTTCTTCACCTTCATCGGAAGAAGCATAAAAAGGTTTTTATTTTGGTTGATTTTAGAATTTTAGACTTGCTACACTTTCATCGAAGATCCTGAAAGTTTGCTATTATTTTCAAGATTTTTTTCCCGGGCTATGTAGTTCAACAAAAAAGTTTTTAGCGCAAAAATTGATTTTTTTTCTAACTTTTTTTTCGCAAGAGGCAAAATATTTTGAGGAAAGCCAATAAATATTTACACCAGAGAACTTATTTCAGCTGGAACAAGAAATTTGTTTTTTTGACGAAAATCTTATCTCTGCGGATCAAATAGTTTCAGAGACATGATCGTGGCATGGTCCATTTTTCAAGTGAATGTTATTTGTCAATTATCGGATTGATAATTTCCGAGTAAATAAAGGACAGGACATATGGGCTGTTCATACAGGTACACATCCCAAGACGCTTAAATTGGCCAAAATTTTAACTCCTTTCCCCTAAATGACGGTAGCGTTAAGCAAAAAATACACTAGGCGGAACGCTAGCCCACGGAGCGTCATGATGTTTCAGAACAACTCCATATGAATAGGTTGTTAAAAATCGGAGGACAGCCACGCCCACTGCCAAACTTAGTACAGATGGCGTGAATTATTCTATCAAATATGGGCATAAAAATTAAATCGTGTTTGAAAAGGTGGATGTGGCAAATCATATGGAGATAAATTTTAAAAGTTTTTAGAGAAGACATCTCAAAATACCGAAATGATGATGAATGTCTGAAAATGAATATTTTTTCAGTATACGTACAAACCATCCAGACTATATATTAAAACAAGTTCGACCTTAACAATTTTCTATGAATTGAACCAATAAATTTATTTTGTTAAGTCTGCATGCCTACCTTAAATGTTGGTTGTAGGGTGCAGCAAAGAAAACGCAATTTTTTTGTCGTATGACTTCTTGTTGTTGTTGCAGCAAAAATGTTGTTGAAGCTATTGTTGTTGTTATTGTTGTAGCTGTTTTTGCTGCTTGGTTGCAGCTGATAATGATGACGATGATGAATTTTTCTGCGACATGAAACTCGCTGCTGGCTATTGTCCATGTACCGTCCATATACCAACCGACGACCAGCCATTTGGATTTTAGTCGTTCAAGTCACTGAAGCCGCTGCTGCTGCTGCTCTTGCAAATATTTTGCCTGCACTTTATTTTCTGGCATTATAATCAACTTCTGAGAATTATTTATATTTATATTTTTATTGATTTCATACTCGTAAATTTTCACTCGTAGGTCTTTTGCGTCCATTTTTAGAGATCCTTAAACCTTAAAGAGATTCAATTGTAGACAAAAAGAGTCCAATTAAAAGAAGAAAAAAAAGTCATTTCACATACCAATGTTTATTTACGTTATAATTCTAATCCTTAAACCTTTTTTTTTTTCATTCACCGTCTTTAACTTTCCTCATGACATCCACTTCAACATCATCTAAGGTTCAAAAGCACAATTTTGTAGTAGTAACACTCCTTACAAAAAAAAAAAAAAAAAAAGAAGAAGAAAGGTTTCCGGTTTCAACTGAAAAATATTCCCCTGCTTTTCATAAAATTTCGTATCATTATTCGATTCATATATATTGTGATATTGCGTTCCAATTTTAAGAAATACTATGTCTACCTCAAATAAATCGTCTACATCGAAAATAATTAATTTTAATGCGCTACTCAAAGCCATTAAACAATGCTTGGTTGAGGAGGAGCCCTTTAAATCGACTACTAAAGCGGTTGCCATTCCACGATCTACCCTTCAACGCTACGTGAAGAACGTAGAACAAAATTTTGGTGACGTCGAAGCATTCGACGATGGTATTTTGCTGGACTTCTTGCGTAAATGCGGGCAACGCGTGCCATCAAATTGAAACAGAAAGCAGCGGTGTAGACAGTTAAGCAGGTGAGACTTTCTTTGCGTTATCGACCAAGATTTGATACTCCCATATTTGAAAATTTATAGCTCCTCGGCTTTTTAACCGATTTTTCAGGGTTTCTGCAAAAAAGTATGAGCTTTGAAAAAAAAAAAAAAAAAAAAATATCACTGAAAAAAAAAAATTTATTTTTGATCGAAAAAAATCTTTTTTCTTTTTCAAAGCCATTTTGGGGTTTGGAGCACCCTTTTTATTTTTTTTTTTAAATATTTTGATTTTAAAGTAAATTTTATTGCAATTATTTTCCAGTCCTCGAAATTATGGTACATTTTACGGTTATCAAGTTTTGAATTTTTGAAATTGTATAATGTTGTGCTTATCATGAGTCGTTGGTGCGCGTGCGCTACCATACAGGGCTACCACCTTCCGGACGGTATTTTTTTTCCAGTGAACCTTAGTGAAATTTTTCATAGAATTTTTTTGTGGAATATTTGTGGAATTATTATCAAGTTTTTGGATAAAGAGGTCAAAAAGACCCATAAAAACGGGATATAATGGGTTAAGATGTTGTAGGAAATTGTTCCCTGCTTGATTTTATGTTAACCTCCTGGAACATATTAACCCATTATATTGCGTTTCTATGGGTCTTTTAGACCCCTTTATTCAAAAACTTGGTTATAATGTGTTTCATAAAAAAAAATACCGTCCGGAAGGTGGCAGCCCTGTATGACAGCGCACGCGCAACAATGACTCATGATAAACACATCACTAGACTAGAAAATAATTGTAATACAATTTACTTTTAAATAAAAATATTTAAAAAAAATATAAAGGGTGCTCCAAGCCCCAAAATGGCTTTGAAAAGGAAAAAGGTTTTTTTCGACCAAACAATTTTTTTTTTCAGTGTAACTATTTTTTTTCAAAAGCTAATACTTTTCTACAGAAACCCTGAAAATTTCATTAAAATCGGTCGATAGCACAAAGAAAGTCTCAGGTGCCTAAGGCAGCCAAGGGGACGACAGCCAAACTTCCGGCAAAGCGCGCCAAGAAATCCACGGCTGAACGCGCCACGGCAGACAACACAGCGTCATCGAGCGAGGACTAATGCGACCTGGACTTTTGTATAATTTGTTATAAGCTGTTACCGCGAAAATTAACCGCCAACAACTTTGCAAAATGTAACGAATGCAATCGGCCCGATCATTTAAAGTGCGCTAATATGCAAGCCAGATATTTTACTTGCATGCAGTGCACTTCAGATGATGAATTTGTGTGAATTAATGTACCCAGAATAAATTAATTTTGTATTTTTCTCCAATTGATTGCGTTTTACTTCATATTTTCCCATTTTTATCTGATTTTCTAACGACCGAATCAAAATTTTTGTTTTTGTCAAAAATGATCACTTCACTATTTTTTCCAACTGACGAAATCAATTTACTTTCTTCACCAATAGTTAGCTCAGGACTCTAGCTTTCCATTGATACTTAAATGTCTGCATAATATAAATTTGGTCAAAAGTTATGAGTTGAAAACAAAACGGAGCCCACACCCGGTACTCTTCCCCTACGGCTTAAGCAAAACTTACAAAATATAGCCAGATGGCAACCCAGAAAGTTTTTGTAAAATTTTGAGAAAGTTTTTCTGAGCGTTTCAAAACTAATAAGCATTTGGTCATTCCTAGAGCACGTTGAATGACACCACTTGTCCAGATCGAACCAACTTCGGTGACCATGATTCCTTGGACCCCTTAAGGGGACATGGTTTATGTGAACAGAAAACTGGTGGTTTCTATGGCCATTCCTAGGGCATGTCGAATGACACCACTTTTGTCCACATCGGACCAACTTTGATTAGTGATATCAACTTAACACAAACAAGAAAAATAAGAGTAAAATTATTTTCATGCAAAACAAAAACAAACAAAGTTATCAGATGGTAAAATGTGTTAAAGTTAACAGACGGCAAATTTAACACTGCAGATAACAGGGGACTGTGAGGACTACACCTTTTTTAATTTAATTTCAGAAGTTTTCATTTATATTTCAGAAACTTTCATTTATATTGGAGAAATTTTCATTTATATTTGAGAAATTTTCATTTTAATTTCAGAAATTTTCATTTTAATTTCAGAAATTTTCATTTTAATTTCAGAAAAAATTTTATTTTAGTTTATGAAGGTTTGTATGACAAAAACACTTTGCTTATTTTAATTTTTTAAGAAAGATAGCTTTGATTATCAGTTTGAAAAACTTATTTTTCATGATAATATCTAATAGAGATTGGTTTATGTAGAATATTAGCAGTGAAATAATAAATTTAAGCGACGATTGTGCAATCTGCTTAAGGCATATGCGACTGCATTTTTTACTAAATGGCTTGCGGGTTGTAAAATTAAACCCTTGCGGCCATTTATTTCATCAAGAATGCATAAATCCTATTGCTTCTGCTGAAAATGGTGGATGTCCAATATGTCGCCAAGATATAAATGGTAAGGTTATTTAGCTATCAAAATTTAAAATTACTTTAACTTTTTAAATCTCCAATAACAGGAACGCTCCTCTTGGAAAAACGAGTGATTAAGAAAAATTCATCCCAAGACCGTGAAAGAATAATAATGGCTGCGGAGCGAGGAGAGGACTGGAAAGTGCTAGCAAAGTCCTTGAATGTGAACTATAAGACGGCATACGCTTGGGTGACATCAGGAATAATAGCCAATAAACAAAGGGGAGGCTACAAAACAAAAATCCTCACAGAAGAGATGCTTGATACTGTTATCACATGGATTGAATCGGACTGTAACCGTGGGCACTATTAAAAGTCGCCTCCACAACGTATTCAACGTGAATTTATGCAAGTCCACAATTCACAATAATTTAAAAGGTCGAATATTTACCATTAAAAAAGTCCACAGTATGCCTGAGCCTATGAACTCGATCGCTAACAAGGAGAAACGAGCTGCATATGTGGCAAAACTTAATTCGCTCATTCAACAAGGAAAACAAATTGCATGGATAGATGAAACGAATTTTAATTTATTTTGCCGGTTTTCACGAGGACGTTCAAAGGTAGGCGAGCGCGCAATGCAGCAACTACCGTCAAGTAGAGGACCCAATGTGCACGTAATTGGAGCAATTACTGCCACGGGAGTTCTCCATATAACGCGGAAGAGAGGTGCATATAGGTCAGCTGATTGCAATGAATGGATACGCGCAGTTTTGGACAAGTGGGTGAATCAAGGCAACTGTCTCAAATACTTATGCATTGTTTGCGATAATGCACCATGCCATAGCTCAATAGAAGCTGCAGTGGATGAGCACTCCAGGGGTGCAACTACTGTGCTACGGTTAGGACCCTACTCGCCTATGCTCAACCCAATTGAAACCATTTGGTCAAAGCTAAAGACTCATGTCAAGTCACACATGCAGGTTCCAATTGTGCACGGAGTAGGAGTTGGAGAGCAAAGGCTTGTTTATTTAGAGCAGAAAATAGACGGAGGAATTCCAGCAATTACGTGCAGTGATTGCGCTAGGGCTGTGCAACATGCATCGTCATTCACAGCAGCTGCTTTGAAGCTCGAAAATATGCCGGTTGGAGAGTAAATTGTATATGTATCAATAACTAACACGTGTTATTCAGTTTTTATTGTAATTGATTCATTGTTAAATTACTATCTAGCGACTTTCTCTGTTAACTTTTTAAAAAATAAATTAATGCAATATTTGAACTGGCAATTTTTAATTTCCGCTTACTATACTGTTAATGGGCAATATCGATTGATTCCTTTTAACTCTACGTACCATCTCTCTTAAAAAATTAATATAAGCAAAGTGTTTTTGTCATACAAACCTTCATTAACTAAAATAAAATTTTTTCTGAAATTAAAATGAAAATTTCTGAAATTAAAATGAAAATTTCTGAAATTAAAATGAAAATTTCTGAAATTAAAATGAAAATTTCTCAAATATAAATGAATATTTCTGAAAATAAAAAAGGTGTAGATAGTATCGACCTCCATACCAAAAAAAAAAAAATAGTTCGAATGTCCGCCCCCAGTACAGGATGTTTCAAGAACAAAAATTGCCCCCTAAAATTATGCAAGATTCTTTTTTTATTTATTTGCATAGGCCGTCTTCCTAAACGTCAGTTGCTTTGTATTGCAACAGCATTTTCATGCACAAACTATTGCATAATTTTAGGAATTTCTTGACTTAAGTGCAAAGTTAATCAAAAGCAACAACTTTGGTACTGATGCGCAGATTGCTATGCATTGTGAACATATTATTGTTATGAAATGCAAGAACGATGCAGTAAAAATGAGCTCCTAAAACTATGCGACATTTTTTTTATGAAAATGCTGTTTCAACACAAAGCAACTGACGTTTAGGAAGAAGCCAATACTGTTTGAAATGTTAAATGTTAAACAAAAAGATATTCTTCATAGTTTTAGAGGGTAATATTGGTTTCTGAAACATCCTGTTTTTCACATTTTGTACTGAGGTTTTAGATTCGCTACAACTTCTTCAATTTCAACAATTTGAGTAAACTTTTTGGGGATGAATTTTATGATTTTTCGTGGGCTTCAATTCTATGAAGTGTCCTTCGCACCTTAGGGTGGTAGAAACTGAGATAATGACTACAACTAGTCGAAAAAAACATTTGAGATAAATGACTGATATACTATACTTGTTGATCGGGCGTCAAATGGCGAAGATATAAGAAAAAAAAAAAAACCGCATCGAATTTAGAGGCCGAAGAAAAATGTTTTTTTCCTTAAAAATCTTTCAATATTAGCTTTCAAACTGGGGGCGGACATTCGAACTTTTTTTTGTTGTGATATTATTTATTGGTTTGGGATTGTTTTCAGTTCAGCTTTCAGCTTTTATATAGGAAAAGTGAGATTTTTTCTTTTCCTATAGGTACATATTAGAACTTAAGCTAACTTATTTCAAGTTCAATGTGGAAACGTTTAATGAAACTCAGAATTTCCGGATTATATGTTTTAGAACGAAATTCTTCGAACAATATGAGTAATATTAAGTGAAAAGGAAATACAGGGTGAAACCATTAAGAGTTGATAATTACTTACGTTTTACTTCCTGGTAGTTTTACTGATAAGTTTGACAAAACTTTTGTCGTCGTTATTTAGTGATTGGGAATAATTGTTTTGTTTGTTTTTTTTTTGAACTTATTGCCGACCGACTCGCAACATTAAACGTCCACATCTGAACGGCTATGCAAAAATGCTTGAGCGAACGTGCCGCAAACAAAGAATTCTGTCCAAGCTGATATAGTGCAGGGTGTTTTGTTTTTGTTGCTCTTTTACATTTACTAGTTAACACTAAAAAGTAATAAATATTTGACTTGAAGTTTTTTAAAGTTTTGTTATTCGAATCGTTTGTGATTCTATGCGTCACTCGGTGGCGAATTGGCCATTTGCTGTTTGGCCAAGTTGGCATAAATGGCCAACCGTGAGTGAAGTTTTAAGTGCTTTGGGTAAATCGGTGCAACAACCTTTCGACGTGCATTATGACTTCATTATTCACACGTTACCTTCCCTACCAGATGGCTGGCTGGCTGATGGCTTCCAATGTGCGCGAGCAGATAAGTCTTACTTAATATGGGCGCACACGCTGTCGTCTGCTGTCGCACAGGCAAGGAAGCCATGGCTTTTGTTTTCTAGCGAGCAATGCGTAGTTTTTAGCATTAGTTTCGCTATGTTTATTTCTAAGTAGCTTGCTACACGATAATGCAAACTATTGGTGTTCCTGGAAATGTATTATTGTTAGACGAGAGTACAGAGAGACTGTATTCTCTAATTAATGGATGCGGAAGCAATAAAACGCTACTTTGTAATTGCAAATGCTTAATTCTTGCAAAATAGTGTTAAGTCCCTTTGTTGGAAATGCAAAAGAAAATCACTCTGGTTCACTTGGGCTTCCAAGTCACAAATTCCTAAAGTCGGCCAGAATTATTGTTGGCTTTTGTCTTTCTTGCTGGCGAGTAACTTGTTGAGATTTTATACGGTTTTGCTTAAATCTTCTTTAATTGTAAGTTGGTCTATGTGTGATATTAGTGCCGACACTCTTATCCCAAGTGATAATATGTTGAGCTGGGTTCTTTCTTGTTGCTTATTTGATATCGAAAAAAATTTAAAAAAATTTTTTTATGTTCTTAAAATTTTTTTAATGGAAATCTTTTGAAAGGTGGATGAAAAACACTTGTTTTTCAAAAGATTTGCGTGAAAAAAGTTTTAAGAAAAAAACATTTTTTTTGGGAAAAGTAATTTTTAAGGTTTGTCAAAACATGGCCGTCATTTCGTCAATATTCTTATGATTTGTATAGGAAATATTGGGTTTCTTTTATATATCTTATATTTTCAAAGCGCTGGAAGTTATATTCCTCTAGAATTTTTTTTTGGCCACCTAGTGGGTGTAAATCAAAGCTGAAAAATTGTCACATGACTTTTTAGAAAAAAAAAAAATTCCCGTGGCTCTCACAGCCATTAAGCGCAAAGAAGCCTTCTAAAGAACGTTTGTTTTTCATCCATCTTACTGTAAAAAAAAATAAAAAAAAAAGTTTTATTTTGAGAAAATTAATTTTGAAAATTTTCCAAATTTAAAAATAGACATCAAAATAACACTTAAAATGCTACAAGAATCCGAAAACAAATATTTTAAAAATTTATTTTTGAACAAAATGGAGGAGCTTAGAAATAAAAAAATGGCATCGCTTTTTCGCAAAAACTTTACTATGACACTTTGAAGTTCCATGCCCATCACTTGCGAAAAAATTTTTTTTTTCGTAAAACTAATAATGAGAGAACTCAAAACTGAGCACTTAGAACAGCTCTGTGAATTTTTATAAAAATCTGGGAACCCAACTGCAAATCTCGAAAAATTTGAGCTGGAAAGCGTGAGTAGTAGAAACCTTGCAGTCGCGAAAGTTTTGTAATAAAGCCACTTTTTTTTTAAATTAAGGGTAGGTAGGAACATAACATTATCACTAGTAACGAGGCAACGAGTCTCCAATATTTTGACCTCTTTGAGCGCTGTAAAGATCCAAGTATCCCAAATTTGCGAAATATTTGTTGGCTGATATTGGTCTACTGCCTTCTTCAAGTCACACTACAGATTTTCAATTATATTAAGGTCTGGCATATTTATTTTGGTGGGCTGACACCATTGCTTGGACACTTTACTAGCGTGCTTAAGATCATTGTCCTGCTGAGAAACCAAAATCAGTATCATTTCTTCAGTAGCATATTGCAGCATCCCTTCCGGCATTATATGCACATACAGGTAGCGACCCATGATACCTTTGATATAGGCCCCACACCGTTGTATGAAAAACTTGCTAAAATCATAATGCTAGCTCCTCCATGTTTTACTGTTGTCATAGTAAATCTTGTGTTGAATTCAGTGTTTGGTATTCGAATAATGTATTGATGAGACCCCTTTCCGCGATTAGGGCCTATTTTGTATTTGTTCGACCATAAAAAGCGTCGCCATTTGTGCACTGTCTAGTCGATGTGTTCTTAAGTGAATTTTATTCTTGCTGCTACATGTTTTTTTTTTCAGAACCGAAATCTTTCTTCGGCTACGTGGCACCAAATTATTTTCCAGCAAGCGTCTACTTATCATTTGTGTACTTGCATCTCTTATCTTGAGACCTCACCACACAGATTACTGCTTTATTGGACATTATAAGAGGTCGGCCGCGTATCTCAAGACGTGGGATGAACTTTATAACATTTCGAACCTGCATTGGTGAATAGCTTACTAAATTTTTCATTACTCTGAAAGCTTTGCACTCCCAAATTAATTTTTTTTTTTTTTAGTAGGAAGTTGCTCGGTACTACAGTGTTTGCCTAGTCCAATTTCTGGAAATATCTCTGTTCAACTTTGAACGGAAACTGATAGGGATTAATAACAATACTCTTTTTGGAATAATAAAAGACTGCTTCTTCTTAATTTTTCATAAAATTTTACATGCACTACTATTATTTTGATTACTTACAATCCGGTTTAAATGTGAAACTGTCTTAATAAATATAGAAACATGTCTTCTTATTGAACTCTTATGGCGTAAGAAAATTGGAAATTAAAAATAATCAGTACTAAAGACATGGCATCGCAAAGTTGACGACGAATATAACTACTACTTTTTATTTAAGCACAACTGTATGTATAGCAATTTCAGAGATGCAACTGCTTAGATCCCCCAAACAGCACCACAGTTACATCACTGCTTACAATTTGTTTTATTTTTCTTTTAAGAGTTATAACTTTAACTTGGATAAACAATTCAACAGCCATTCAAATCGTAGCTAAAAGGATTAAAAAGGGAATTTTGAAGTCCTTTTGTTTTGAGTTCCCGTTTAGTATTATGAAGTTATACGCTGGAGATAGAGCTCGCAAACTATCGCACTATCGATACTATTAATAGTCTAGTGTACTTATTTACACTAATTTTTTCATCCTAGAATCGGTTTCGTACTTTCGATAATACCGAATAACACTACTGTTTCAATATCTTTGTCATTTCTTTAAATGCATTTGATTTTGACAGCTTGGCAACATTGTTCACTTATGTCAAAATGAAGTCAAAGAACGGCAAGTTTTACTTCTGTGGGAGAAGTTCAAAATGTGGACAAGTTTTTAACTAAAGTTACACAAGGTAATATAAAAGGTGATCCAATTCGAGGTCCCTTTTCCAACTTGGTTGTTTTGACAGCTGTTATATGTCAAATGGCATGTCCATATGACGTTTGTGTTCAGTTTTTAATACGACTCAATCATGACTAGAATTACTCCTGAACAACGTTTATTAATGTGGAAACTTACTACCAAAATCAGTCATCAGTTAGAGAATGTTATAGAGTTCTTCAACATCATTTTGGTCGTTATGAGCGTCCAACTGAGCGCACTATTCGTAACACTATCACCAGATTTTGAAGCAATTTTACACTATTGGACATTCATCATTCAACCAGTGTGCATATAGCCCGTAATTTAGAGAATATTGCTGCAGTAGCAGATTGTGTTCGTGGAAACCGTATACAATCCATTCGTCGCCGATCTCAGGCTTTGGGCATCTCTTATGGATCATTGTGTCGTATCTTGAGGCGTGATCTTGGTCTGAAGGCTTATTAAATACAGCTCGTACAAGAATTGAAGCTGGCTGATCTTGATGTACGTTTTAGTTTCGGTTTATGGGCCTTACAACAACTTCAAATTGATCCATTATTTTATCGAAAAATTGTGTTTAGCGACGAAGCTCATTTCTGGTTGAACGGCTACGTTAACAAGAAAAATTGCCATATTTGGGCCGATGAACAATCAGATGCAATCCAAGAGCTTTATTTAGAAAACAAAGTGGGAAGCTCTTATTGGATCACCCGTTATTTATAGCCTTAAACATATGTTTTTTTATATAATTTTCATTATATGTCGAAATAAGTGAAGTTTGCACTGAAATTCAAATTATCGATAACTATCGATAGTTAATGACCAAACTATCGATGGTCGCGACTATCGATAGTTTGCGAGCTCTAGCTGGAGAACAATAATAAAAGTCAACATCACTTGAAGGAAGAAATCCTCTTTACCTACAAGTTGTCAAGTACAAAACTCATCGTCACATTGGAATTTATATATGTTAATTTGAAAATGCGCTAAGTGGCGTTAGCATGTTCTTTGTAGGAAATTGTCAATACGATGATGACTAAGGACGCTCGCTCGCTTACGTGTATTTGCTTTGGTTTGTTTGTGCTGAAGTAAATGAATGATTTTGGCATATCTCGCGTTATTGCATACATTGCAAGAGTCGTTCAATTGTTGAATGCCTCGGTCTGTCTGTCCGACCCACGTAGGTGTTACTGCTAAGATCGTTTGCAGGAAGAAAAACTTTATTGCATAACAAATTGCAACGCTGCGCCCTTTTGAGTAGTAGGCTGCTTTTAAAGGTCCTCTGCGCAACACAATTCTTCCTGCTGCAGCGCATGCGTCGCTTGCTTGCTTTTTCTCTATCCCTCTCTCTTTCTCTTCTAATCGCGCTAAAAACATTTATCACTCGAAATGCGCTGCGAAAATTTATGAGTATCACAAAATCGAGTTCCACTTAGCTGGGCTTAATTTATTGGCCACTCACAAGGGTTTTTAGTTGCATTTTTCTACTTTGAATGTTATGAGGGGCAAATGTGATGAAATCGGGGGGTGTACGAATGAAATAAAAACCAAATAAAAATGAAAATTCTTTCAAATTATCGCATTTACAAATGATGACGACGTCACATGCGTAAAAACTTTAATTGAAATCCAAGAGAAAACTCAACGACGACATTCGAGCCTGGGATTGGCATCAATTAAAAGTAATTTGTGTCCATTGGCTAGTCATCAATCCAAACATGGTCATTGGAGTGTGTTTGGCAGCGTGTATGCACTTTCTGTTGAGTTGCTCCGAATTGCTTAGGAAAATTGCATTCCACTGGAACTTTATGATTATTCCTTCATCTAATTGTTGAGAGTTGCGCCTCATTGTATCAGCCAACCAGTTTCGCTAACAGATTGCGTACACGGTTAAAAGGAATTCAATGTTTTTTGATATAAAAGTAGACAAAATAATTTTTGGGAGTTTCAAGTTCCAAAGACGTCGGACAGTGTAATCAGTTCTTCTGTTACGAAAGCACCATGTACACAATTTACCACATTGGATTTCAAAGAATTTTGAAAATTGTACAAATTAGTAGACGAAAATTAAAATTGCCCTCATGCATCAGAGTGGAACTTTCAAGGTAAAAGGAAACATGACCTTTCAAAAACATTGTGGAGTCCAGCTGTAAGCACATACAAAGTGAATTTCGGCAAGGATATTTCAAGCAAATATATACGTGCAATTTACACGAAAGTTTATAAAAATTTTTTAACAACTTTTTTTTGAGTTTCTCTCTGTGTAACATTCAATTTTTCTCTTAGATAAACGACAGAGCATAATAAATCACAAAGCAAATTGTTCGAGTTTTTACGCCAAGTTTCGGTCAGTTAGTGACGAAGACGCCTCTATTGCTTGCGTTACCTCAAATTGATGTTTGTTTGCGCTTCCATCAAATGTTTAATTGTAAGCTGCTGGCTTTGAATGATTTACGCAGATTGGTTGGTAGCCGGCATACGGATGCACTGAACCAAAATGGCATTCGTACTCGAATTACCATAGATCAATAATTGCTGTAGGGGCCAGCTTTCCACGCATGACTTTTGTTGAATTATTACATTGCGAGACAAATTTGCGGTGGAAATTGTTTTAATTAAGAATTCAAATGATGAAATAAAAATTAATTTCTGGCAATGCGTTGATTTCTATTTTGATGTGGAAGAAAACTTAAAGAACCATTGGCAATGGTGGCTGGCTGGCGCACTGCGGTGCGGTTAATAAAAATTAATAAAAGTTACCATATTTGGTACAAAAATACTGCGGGTTGTCTAGCGCAATGGACCTCATGAGTCAATGAGCCACTCTGCAACTATGCACTGTGGTGTAGTACAAATCCAAATGTTATATCGTTTTAATATTCATGTTGCAAGCTAAAATTTACTTTAGAAATGAAACTTCCATCCTACTGTGCTGCGACAGCTCTTACAGTAGCCATTTTTCGTTGATGATTTGGAAAATAGAAATTTATTACCGTCCGTTTTACTGCCTCTCCTTTGGCGCAATGCGCATGCGTAAATGCTGTCAAAGGGATTTCATAGATGCGCGCATTTTTTCGTGGCGCCACAATTTGCGCACAGCAAGTGATGCATAATTGTAATTGACGCATGACACAGCGGAAATATTGCATCCGCCAAGAGTGAGCTAGATTTCTGTATGCATTCCGGAATGAAAGTTACTTTAAATGACTATAGGCAAAAGACTATGGCTAAATATTCAAAAGAAAGCCAGTGTATGTGTGAATTTAGGATTTAAGTCCATTTGATTTATTTGACAGTTGAGTATTAATTCCGTTACCCCCTTGCAATTTAAAATTTTTCTCATTTTGTGCATGATCGGTCAAAGCTTGGTACTCAACAGAAAATCAATATTCTCGGTTGGTTTCTTTGGCTAAAAGATAGCTTATTTTATTTTCTTTACTGCAGGAAGTTGGAACATGAAAAAATAATTAGTTTTGCTCAATTTATGGAGCTTCGAAAAAAAAGTTTCCCACTTTACCCCACTTACCTGTAAAAAAAAGAGAAAATACAAAAATAATAAAATTGGTCCTTAGTTTTTAATTTTGATATTTCTTCATAAAATTTTGGTCGCAAAAAAAATGTTGGTGTGGCAACCGTGATTAAGCATTTGAATCTATGCCACATTGAATTTCCTGCTGTTTATTAAACTTCGTTCATATTGCTTAATGTCACAATTTCCTCGATAGACATTGTTTTGCCACAATATTAATAATTTTTTTGTTAGGGTAGAAATATTTTTCATTTAAATCAAAAAAAGTCCTATCCTGCAATTTCAATAGTTTGTAATCATCAGATGTTATAAAAAACACCCTGTCTCTCGTCAGGAACTGGATGTGTGATAAAGTTAAATTATTACTATTTTCCAACATCCAACGTTCTGTTTTTTGATCTTAAATTTTTTTCCTTGATCAGTTACAATTTTTATAAGGCCAGTTTCTTAACTAAGTTTTACGTAGAATAAGTCTGCTTCCTCCGTTTTTCTGCCAAGCTTCAAGAGACCAGCGCCTTAAATGGCTTTTAGTAGAGGAGACTTCGTAAGTCAATGCCATTCTTCAATGTTTTTCGCTTTGATTCTTTGCCAAACTTTTCTCTCTTTCTTCAATGATACACGGAGAAAAATCTGCGTTTTAATTTTAACTCCACTTGGATAGTAAAAAAATTAAAGAAATTAACACTAACTTTCAAATATAAATTACCTTACGCATGAACTATTTGATGATTGTGTAACGTAATATAGTAAATAATAAAGAAATATTTACTCCAAACTGCCTATATTTGACTATGATATGTAGAGTAAATTATATTTTCAGCTAAAAAATGTGTAGCCATTTTTAATTTATTTTAGCTTTAATTTTGAATTCATAATTTTTTGCGTTTAAACTTTACTTTAGTTAAATATCATAAAAATATATGTTATAACCATTCTGACTCTAAAATTATAGTAAAAATATCTATTTTTGGACAGACATTTGGTATATATACAAATTTTATACCTTTTCATCATATGCGCCAGTAGCGCAGAGGATATGTTTCCACCTATCACACGGACGGACCACGGTTCGAACCCTAGTGCGATCAGTACGTTTTTTCTTTGTTTGTATTTTTTTTTTGTTGTTGTTTGAACTTAACAGTTGGGTCAATCTTTGCGTAATCGTCAAAAAGACCCTTGAAAACGGGACATAATGGGTTAAGATGTTCTAAAAAATTGTTCCATGCTTGATTTCACGTTCAGTAAATTGAACATATTGACTCATTACATCGGGTCTTTTTGACCCTTTTTTCCAAAAACTTGGTTGAAATGGATATTCTTAGATATTCTCCATAAATATTCTAAAAAATTTTACTAGGTGCGACCGAAAAAAAAAAAAAAAAACCATCCGGTCGGTGGCAACCCTATATGGTACTATAAAATACAAATATTTAAAAAAAAAAAAAAAATAAAAAGAGTGCACCAAGCCTCAAATTGGATTTAAAAAAGAAAAAAAAGCTTTTTTCCACTTAAAATAAAATTTTTTTTCGATGTAATTTTTTTTTTTCAAGTGCTCATCTTTTTGCACTAACTCAAAAAATTTTAATAAAATCGGAGCAAAATCGGAGGAGCTATGAATTTTCAAACATGTGAGTATCTTAAAGTTGGATCAGACTTCATATGGCTGCCATCTTGGATTTTTTCGGAATTTCGAAAAATCATTTACCACAGTTATACGTATGTCAAATACTAAATTTTCACCAATTTTCATAAAAATCGGAGATTTCAACCCAAATCTTAATCGATTACGCAAAGATTGACCCAGTTAGATAAATATCACGCCTATTTTTCCAAAAAAACTATTAGCATGCATACATACTGAATTGACTAAATCAGTAAGGTGAAATTTACTTCAGTGAGGAGTTCTGACTTGAAATTCTGGTAAAATTTATGAGAAATAATGTATCACGTACCATTTTTTTCTCCGTGTACTCAATATAACTCTACGTGAATACATTAGGTTTCTTCAAACTTAAAGCGCTTGTTTTGGTATCTTCATACATTGGTTCAATTCTGCCTATTTCTGGTATTAGAATTTCTGTAAAAGCTTTTGAGGTATAGAGAATCGATACGAAAAAATTAAAAATGGTTGGCAGTTATGGAAATATTTATAGAAATACACAACCGGGTTGCATTAAAAAGTTAATTAAGTAGTAAAACATGTACAACCTTCGATGAAAAAATATGAATCTTTAGAAAAAGTATTAACAGCAGCTTCTTAGCGAAACATTTCTCTATGAAGCTGGATCACTGTGGAACAATTTCGAACTTTTTTTAAAACACATAAGAAAATCCAAAAAATTCTTAAAGTAGACGTTAACAAAAAATACCCGTTTCTCGTGGTTTTTCTCCAGCACGTCACACTTTTTTTCAATCGATTTTTGAAGTTTTTTTATCCACTGTATATGAAAAAACCAAAAATACCGCATTCTTGTGTTAAATCGATCAGCAAACTTATGCAGGATATTACGGGGAATATTTCTGTAGAAAATTTTAACCCTGTTTGACCCCCACATTTGGGTAATTTTTGCCCTTTTCTTAAAAAGGTACAAAAATGACACCTAAAACAGGGGAATATTGAGTCAGTATGTAATACAGAAATATTTGCTATACAATTTCACTACCAGTTGCTGAACACCAAAAAAGCAAAATTTTATCCCGAAAGCAAAAAAATCGTTAAGATCAGTAAGCAATCCAACAATAAATATTTTCCAAATTTCACCCTACTGTAAAACTCTAAAACTACATTTTGGACAAAACTCGTTCTCTCAAGATCATAACGAAATCATACAAGGATAATTTTCCTAGAACACATTAACCTATTATATCCTGTTTTTATGGGTCTTTTTGACCCCTTTTTTTCTAGAACTGAACCACAATGGGTTAAAAAAATTTGCAAAAATATCCTACAAAAAATTTCACTTCTTAAAACTTAAGGTAAGCGCGTCAGGGATGTAATTAATATGCAGTGTGAAAATTCCTATTTGATTTTATCGATTTTTTTGATTTCGGGCTCAAATTTGACCTTTACGTGTTCAGAAACTAGTAGTACAATTTTATAGCGAATATTTCTGTAGTACATACTGACTCAATATTTCCGTTTTGGGTGTCATTTTTGTACTTTTTTAAGATAAGGGCAAAAATGACCCACATGTGGGGTTAAACAGGGTTAAAATTTTATACAAGAATATTCCTCGTAATATATTCCAGAATAACTTTGCTGAACACATGATACACCTCAGATATAAGGATCATATATTTAAATTCATCGATTTAACATAAGAATGCGGTGTTTTTGGTTTTTTCATGTAGGTACAGTGGATAAAAAACTTCAAAAATCGATGAAAAAAATGTGACGTGCTGAAGAAAAACCACGAAAAACGGATATTTTTTGTTAACGTCTACTTTAAGAATTTTTTGGATTTTCTAATGTGTTTTAAAAAAAGTTCGAAATTGTCGAACAGTGTTACCTACAAGTTTTATCAATTTCAGTATTGGAGCCTTAGATAATAAATGTTCTCTCTCCGACATAAAGGGTTCATATCCACGTTTTTCAGGGAAAATGAATAGCGAGAAAGCATTTATCATTCGATATTTTCTGCAAAAGTTGTTGTTTTAAATGTCGTACAAGCGATGAACTGACTCTAAAATGTACAAAATATGAGGACTCTAGTGTGATCAAGTTAAAAGCTTTTTACCATCTCTTGTATTAGACCACCCCGACTGTGTGGAATTTACTTTTTCTTAATAAGCCATAATTTATTGCACATAATTTTTAACTTAGTTATAAATGAATTTAAAGATATCTACACACAATTCCGATTTAAACACCTTAACAAGTTTTCGATTTTTTTAACGATGTTTGCCGAACGGAGGTATCGACGAGTTTGTTTTTGGATTTTTGTATTCTCCAATTTAAATATGAATTGATTGCAACCATAAATAACGAGAAATTATCATTTGAAAAATTATTAGAAAAATATTAAAATAAGTTGTATTATTAACAAAATACAGCATCAAAACAAAGCCAGCAGAGCAGAGTCTATTCAAACGTAATTTAGGGTTTGGCCAATGGCCATATTAGCTCATCGCAACGAATCGCTTTGGACTTGCGCTAAAAGCTTCAATGCTCCTCCATCTGGTAGCAACGATGGCAAACTGTGTGCTGTTGTTGTGGTTTCTGTCGTTTTGTCGTTAATGTCATTATTTATTGAATTGAAATGTTCTATTTGACCGAATTACGCTTTTCATTGTCTGTCATATAAATAAAAGAAATGCTGATCGAATATTATGGAATTTCTACAATTTTGCATAGCATTATTTGAGGATTAAAACCTACTCGTATCTGAAAAAAAAAAACCATAAAATTATTAAATGGATTAATGACATGATTTTTAAGTATCGATTCGAGTTTTCTTATGCCTACTACGATGGTGTGGTTTTATTAGGTTGCTTTTTCCAAATAAAGAAAAAATCATTTTCATAACTTTGTTAATTTATTGGTTTTATGCGGCATTATATTGTGGTATATCACACCCGTTACAAACTTCTAAAAGTATTTTTCGCATGTGTTTATACCATCAGAAAAAAGTAAAACCGTGTACCATATAGTATGGACGCACGGAATTTATGCAACGGACGGAATGCACATAACGCCCACTTTTCGACCAGCGCATGGTTTAGCCACTATACACCGAATTTTATCAAAAAAGCATTTCTTGTTTGCGAGATATAAAGTGATTTAACGAAAAGTGTCGAAAATTTAAGCTTAGAACGGCCAACGCACAGTGGTCGGAAAGTCGAAAAAGCTGGCCAAGATTCTGAAAGTCGGTATTGAGCGGTTTTTGATGATGCTGACTAAAAATCCGAAATCTTTTTTCAAAAAAACGAAATGGCTGATCCACAATGGTGGACAAATAATGCTAAACCAGATCTATTCTCTCGAAAGTTGGTTTGTGATGATGCTGATTACGAATCTGAAACTTAAAAAAAAAACAAAATGGCGGATCCAAAATGGTAGACCAAATACTGCAAAACTGAATTAATTACCACCAAAAACGGTATGTAAGAGTTTGTGGTGTTGCTTACAACGAATCTGAATTCTAAAAGGTGATCCAATGCGAGGCCCATTTTCCAACTGGCTTGTCCATATGACGTTTGTGTTCAGTATTCAATACAAATCAATCATGAATAGACTTACTCCTGAACAACGTTTATTAATTGTGGAAACTTACTACAAAAACGAAGAGATATATAATCAAGTGACGCAAAGAAGCACTGGAGCAATTTTTTGGAGTTTGTATTAGCCGTAGACTGTAGCTTTGACGAATTAAAACGTTGAATAGCAGCGTAATTCAACCAAAAAATCTATTTATATCCCTTCGCTTCCGGATGAGAAGAGATGTATGTATACAGATTTTTTGGTTGAACTACGCTGCCGTTCAACTTCTTAATTCGTCAAAGCTACCGTCTACGGCTAATACAAATTCCACGAAATTACTCCAGTGCTTCTTTGCGTCTCTTGGTTATATATCTCTTCGACAAAAAGCAGTCAACAGTTAGAGAATGTTATAGAGTTCTTCATTTTGATCGTTATGAGCGTCAAACTGAGCGCACTATTCGTAACACCATCACCAGATTTAGAAGCAATTTTACACTATTGGACATTCATCATTCAAATAGAGTGCATAAAGCCCATAATTTAGAGAATATTGCTGCAGTAACAGAGAGTGTTTGTGAAAACCGTGAGCAATCCATTCGTCGCCGATATCAGGCTTTGGGCATCTCTTATGGATCATTGTGGCGTATCTTGAAGCGTGATCTTGGTCTGAAGGCCTATAAAATACAGCTCGTACAAGAATTGAAGCCGACTGATCTTGATATACGTTTTAATTTCGGTTTATGGGCCTTACAACAACTTCAAACTGATCCATTATTTTATCGAAAAATTGTGTTTAGCGACGAAGCTCATTTCTGGTTGAAAGGCTACGTTAACAAGCAAAATTGCCGTATTTGGGCCGATGAACAACCAGAAGCAATCCAAGAGCTTTCAATGTATCCCGATAAATTTACTATTTGGTGTTCTGTATGGGCAGGAGGCGTAATCGGACCGTTTTTCTTCAAAAATGCGAATGGAGCCCGTGTTACGGTCAATGGTGCTCGCTACTGAGCAATGATCAATGATTTTTTGTTGCCAAAAATGCAGGATATTAGTGTAGACCTCTGGTCTCAACAGGGTGGTGCAAAATGCCATACAGCTAGAGAAACAATCGCTTTATTGAGAGAAACGTTCGATGAAAACATCATCTCAAGAAATGCTCCTGTTAATTGGCTACCAAGAGCATATGATTTGACGCTATTACTTCTTTCTTTGGGGATATGTTAAGTCACTTATTTCTGTCGACAGACTCGAAACTATTGCCTCTTTTATCCAACTTGTGTTATCCAAGGAATACCGGCCGATATGCTCGAAAGAGTTGTCAAAAATTGGACCCACAGAATGAACCATTTAAGAGCTAGTCGTGGGCAACATTTAAACGAAATAATTTTGAAACATTGAGTTGTATGAACCGAACTATGATTTCAAATAAACATTTGCATCAATACATTGTTTTTTATGTATTTTATTTACAAAAATGCACAAAAATATACTTTCAAAAACGCGAAAATTGCTAAAAAGACGTTTAAGAGAATGTCCTCTTAACGATAACTTTTTGTGTGTAGGATAACGAACATTATCTGGAAAAATGATCCGTTGTAGTCGTGAAGGAATATCAAAGTAATCGCATTTGGCAGTTGCATATTTCTATTGGCCATCCAGCTACATGACTGAAACGATGATGCTTTTCCGTGCACAAAAAATGTATTGCTATTGAATTCGCAGAAAATCGATAATATCGAATGAATATCCAAATTGATCTTTATAACTAAAGGTTGCACTTACGTGGTAACTTAATTTATATCAGACAAAAACAGAATCTCCAACAGAGTGCATGAACAAACTACAGATCTGACGCGTTAACTCACTTCCGGTACAAAATGTTAAAAAGAATTTCAAGGAACATTAAATGAAAAAAGCCACTTTTCTTTATTCTACAACAAGCATTATACTTACGAAACTCTTAAGCTCTTAAAAGTAAACAAATCTACAAAAGAAGGATCTTGAAACAAATAAATAAATAAAAAGTAAAACCATTTTTATTGCCCTTCACAGCAGACGCATAATTTGTAGAGAAATAAATGAAAAAAAAAAAAAAACCAGACCAGAAATGCGAAATTCGAGTAAATTATGGTCCAGAATTTGAGAAAAAAGTCAGTCCAAGTGCCAGTTGGTTTCTGTTGCTTGGAGTCTGTCTGTCTTACTGTGGTGTTGCAACACTCAATAACGCAACATTGCAATGAGAGTACGTACGGAGTAGGATACTGCAAGACACAACGCTATTGTGGGCGACTTTGGTAAATAAATCACGTTGCATTTGATTTGATTGCGAACAAATTTATTAGCTGCGAGAGCACGCATGCGGTTGAGCTGTTTAAGAAATACAAAAAAAGATTCAAAATTCACTATTGATATTTAGAAAATAAATACAAAATGTGGAATTCATAGAAAGATAGAAGCGGCATCGGAATTTCTTAGAAACATTAAAGTATATATGTTCAGAAACTGGGTTTCTTCTCTTTGGAAACATAAAAATCGCCACATGCCGCAAACATACATAGCATACATCGAACAGCTTCTTTTTCTAAAAAGTGTTTTCCAATTAATTTTCATTTTCTGCATCAGTTGCTTAAATATTTTAATTAATTTAAGCTGCTTTTCAATATCAACTTCTTCTTCTTCTACTTCAACTCCTAGACGAAATGAACAATAAAAATAAATCCATTTGTTTCCTCATCCATTCACCTTTGCTTCCGCATCCACCACGATGGCAACGCATTCCACTAACGCACTAACGCACCGCACCGCACTGCCGTCACTAGCGACCACCGTTCGTTTGTATCGCATCTCATCGCATCACAACGTGTCATTCTGTCGCTATCAATTATGACATTTTGTTTCTGTTTTGCCACTTTTGCCACTGACTTCGCCACGCTATGGCCGCGCCGCACTAAGCTGTGTCGCCGTTTAATGTTGCCACACTGCGCGGCGACGCAATTGCACTTAAGCCACTTAGAAGCAGCGCTTAAGTGGCAGCAGCCAAGATCGAATTTCGTTTCAGAGTTTGCAGTGCAGCAGAACGAAATACGCGATATCTCTTTGCTTTTTGCAGCATCGTTCTTATTTCATTGTCTACGTAACACCCCCTCATTAAGGCGTAGTCTCCCTGCATACATATAACATGCACTGAAAGAAAAATCTACAACTTCTTGTTAGAAAATAATGGAACCAACGCGTTGCAACGGTAGACTATATACCCAAATTGCTACTCGATTCCATAGAAAAATTTCTAATGACGACTAATGCCGTCGAATAGAGAATTGTCGATTAATACTTACTTTTCGTAGGTTGCCCCATAAGTTTCGGGAATAAGAGTATTGTATTTTTAGACATTTTCAACAGTGATGTTGGCCGAAATGATGTAATTTTGTGAAGTGGTTTTCCAGATTTGGGAATCATAATTACCTCAGCCACTTTCTATAGCAATGCGTTGATTAAATTAGTTAGTTTTATCAATGCTTTTTTTGGAAATTATTTAAAGATTATTCATCTTAATAAATCATATCAAGTATTTTAAGTTTAGTAAGTGCGCTGAAATATCACTATTTGCAAATTTTTTTTCCCCGTATTCAGCAAATCTCAACGCCTCCCGTTCATTGCTTCACGTCCAGTTACTATCCAAATTTTCAAAAGTGGGTGTAGTCCTTCAACATTTTTCCTCTTTCCAAAATTTGTTTGACTCTCATTATGTTTTTGTCCCTTAGTCAATTTCTGACTTTCAAAACTTTTCATTTGTGTTAGCATTTCTCAGCTTTTATAAAATATGTCGACCTCTTAGAAATTAACTGTATTATACTCGCCAACTATCTGAAAAAATCAAAGTGGTGAATTTTACGATTTTTTAAATATAGCTGAAGCTTGTTGTTATCTATTAGGGGCTGTACATAAACTTCGTGATGCTAAAATTTGCTATATTGAACCCCCCATATGTGACGGTGGCTCCATATAAAAAACGAAATAAAATACACCAAGCGTGACTTTTGCTCGAACCCCCCTAGGAGCGTCACGGAGTTTATGGACAGCCACATACACAGTCCTGCGGTGAAAAAAGTATGAGATCAGAGTATATATTTTTATAGATTTTTGCTCGCTGAATCCAAATATGACTTCCAATTTGCTCCATCACGTCTGAAATCCGAGTTGTCCTTGATTTAAAGTGCAGAAAACGCCATTTTTTAAACATATGGTGTACATGCTGACAGCGGCATTGAATAGCACTGAGCTTTGTCTTTAAAGCGTATTGTTAACTTTTCCAATTGTATCATTAGTTTTCGAGATATCATCCATTGAAGTAAAGGTATACATATTGAATATAGTCCTTTACAGGGATTAACGATACCTTTACTTCAATCGATGATATCTCAGAAACTAATAATTCAATTGAAAAAGTTAAAAGTACACTTTGAAGAGAAAGCTCAGAGCTATTCAATGCCGCTGTCAAAAGTGAACTAGACTACTTTCAGGATGTACGCCATATGTCTGAAAATAGTTTTTCTTGCACTTTAAATCAAGGATAACTCGGATTTCAGACGAGGTTGAGCAAATTGGAAGTCATATTTGGATTTAGCGAGCAAAAATCTATAAAAATCACCAACTCTGATCTCATACTTTTTTTCACCGCAGGACTGTGTATGTGGCTCTCCATAAACTCCGTGATGGAGCAAATCGGAGGTCATATTCGGATTCAGCGTTCAAAAATCTATAAAAATCACGTACTCTCATTTCATACTTTTTAACTTTTTCAAAAACGCAGGACTGTGTTATTAATCCACAAGATAAAAATTTGTCCTACCTTTTTTACTATGTTAGAAATGGAGTACGACTTGGAATTATATACCAAGGTAAAGGTGTTTGTGTGTAAATGTGTACAAAGTTAAAATTATTTTAATATTTTGCCTTAAGCCAGTTAAAATTAAATGCAAATTTTTTAATATGTATTAACAATGACAAATTATGCGGTCACATAGAGCTGAAAAAAGGATACAGCACAAAGAGAAAGATAAAAAGCTGATTGACACTGACTTCATGTTTTTAGTTTTCTTTTCTTTTCGTTTCACATTTGTCATTATACCAGGTAAATGATAAATGAGCTTTTCTATTTTGTACCAAATAGCAAAAAAAGTACTAAAACTGTCCAAAAAGTACCAAAATTATTTAATTCATTTGTGGTTAAGTTTTGGTCATTGGGCGATCTAGTATTTAAGCTATTAGAGGGTAACGAATTAAATGCCGCTTCTGATAAACTTATTACATTCTTTTCAAAATCTTTTGACTTGTTCAACACTAGGAGTCTTTTAAAAAATTTTCGACTTCTCGTTTTTTTTTGAATTTTTCAACATATTACATCGGCTGATAAGTTGCGGGTTTGACACAATATACAAAATTAATATTTTTTAGTAATTTTTTTACTTTCAAATGGTAAGCATTAATATTTTGTGACGATTTGAAGTTTGTTTCCAATGTTAAGACCCGTCACATTAGATACTGGCTATATAGGCATGTGAGTCTTGCACTAATTCCAAAGTTCATAAAATCTATACTAATCGATAGAGCATTTTGCCTTGAACAGCATATCGAAATGGGTTCTCTCAATTTTTTTGGGAAATTATGTAAATTGGAGTTTTCCTCGTGAAGTACCAGACAAAAAATTTTATATGTTTCTGATTTTTGTAATATTTGATTATGCTACACCTACAATATATGAGGCTATGAGCGCAACAGTGGCCTAACCTTTACTTCGTTGATAAAGCAAAAGCACATATCCTGAGTCGATAAAAGCACAAGTTATATGCTTTTGATTTTTTAACAAAGTGAGGGTTAGGCCACTATTGCGCTCATAGCCTCATATATGCCCTCGATCCAGATACAAAATATTTTTATATGTAGTGTAAAATCTGGTTAATGAGCTAAATAGAATACTTTAACAATTTCAGTAATCGGCAGGAATGCGTTACTTTGAATCAAATTTTTAAAGCCCTCTAGGTCGTAAACCAGACTTTATATTGTTAAAATTTAATTAAATTAAAGATTACACAGGCACACAAAAAAAAAACGTCCTGCCCAAGAAAGGAGACCCCCTAGTATATTTTAAGGTTTTTCAGTGTTTTCATAAATTTTTTTGTTTCAAGGTCATCATGAAATGACGCAACAAACAATTTTCTAAAATATCTTAACCCAATATATCCTTTTTTCACGGGTCTTTTTTGACGAAAAATTTCTTCAGGAGTCACCAAAGACAAGAAATGCTTAAAACTTAAGCATAGATTTATCTCCCAGATCTAAAAAAATGCTCATTGCGATAAGATTTGGCTCAAAAAAAGAAGTGAACAACTAAAAAACGCCTATTTTAAGACCAAAAAAGGCATTGAAGTGCCAGAGAGACACTGGAATGACTGTATAGCTCTCGAATGAATCAAAGCTTATGAATCGAATCAATTTTTTGTCCCAAATAGTTGTTTTCCTTTATTATACCACGAAGTTATCAAGCCATGTGTTATTTCTTAGAAATTTTCTGCGATTTTTTTTTTCTGTGTAACATCTTTACTTTAAGTTGATGTTGTTGACAACTGTTTGAAATGTAAGCATGTATGAGTCTTGTATGTACCCAAGGGGAAAATTTTCAAGCGTTTGTTCTCCTAAAAATATAGAAGCACTTACACAATGATTTTTTGTTATGCTACAGTAAGCATTCACTGCAGTATTTTGAAAATTTTGCTTGTATGGGAGGTGACACGCCGTCTTGTCCGAGTTCACCCAGCCTTTTCTCAGATCTTGCGTTTATAGTCCTTGGTATTTGAGTGAAATTTAGTTGGAATATCTCAAAAAAATCTTTTAGTATAGCTTTTCGAAACTTTTGCTTACATGGGAGATTGCACGCCCTTTTGTCCAAATTCACCCAGTTTGCTCAGAGCTTGCATTTATAGATTTTTGTATCTGAGTAAAAATTTTAGTTCGATTATCTCCAAAAACCCTTTAAGTATAGCGTTGTGAAGCTTTTGTTTACATGGGAGGTGCCACGCCTTCTTGTTCGAATTCACCCAGTTTTTGTTCAGAGTTTGATCTTACAATTCTTAACATTTGCGTGTATTTTGGTTGCTTTGTCGTGAAAAAAAATTCTAAAGTTGCATTTTGAATACAAGTATTTTTTCGCATGAGCTATGCATGTTTGATGACCGATTTCGCTCATTTTCAATTCCTCGAGCTAGCTGTTACGGTAGAGTCACTGTACTAAATTTCACCGAGTGATCTTGAAGAGTTTTCCCGTTAAAAATATTTGCATAAATAGACACTCAGCCAGCCACACAGACGGACATGGCTATATCGACTCAGGAGGTGACGCTGATCAAATATTTATACACTTTTCTATATCTGCTACGCTTCGTTCTCTGCGTTACTAAAGGAAGGATAAAGTAAACATACCCATCACGAGGATGGTCCTCGGTTCAAACCCTAGTGCGTTCAGTTAGTTTCTTTCGTTTTATTGAAAGAACGCTTACCGCCGCACTTCAAATAAGCGCTTCAAAAGCCCATTTTACAATGCAATGTTAAAAAGAAAGAATAGTTCTTACGGAGTGGAAGCGCTTATTGGTGAAAAAGAAGGTTTTTTGAAGCGTTTATTTTCCCCTTGGGTATTTCTACTCATATGTGTGACTTTAGCGGATGATCGCTTTGTTGTTGCAACTACTGTTGCTGTGTTGTCATGTCAACGTTGACATGACATTGGTCACGCGTTATGACAGTTTTTTTTGCTGCTGCTGCTTCTTCTTCTTCTTCCACTTAACTTGAAAATGCAATGTGTGCAATTGCTGTTCGTGTTGTTTTTGTAGTTTTTATTTCAACTGCTGTCAATTCAATTTAACCACAGCAAATATCGACTGAGTCAACAATAAATGATGGAAAATTGATATCAGTCGACAACAATGATCGTAGTAGCTTAAATGATTTGGTTGATTGCATTGATTTGATGATTTCAATTTAATTGTTGTTTCAGTTTGGTTTGTGTGTGTGTGTGTGCGTATGTGTATGTGGCTTTTACATTTAAAGGTAATTTGTTGATTGAAAGTGGGAAAAATAATCATAGTTGAAGCCAGTAGAAAGTGATAAATTAAAACGAGTTTGTGTCTTAAGTCTTTCGTTTTGTATGCAACAATTACAAGACTATTGTTCCTGTTTCGTTGATTTTAATCTGACAATAAGTTTTACTTTTAAAATAAAATTTTCACGTCTACATTATGCGTCTTTTTTGCTTAAAACAAATCGATCAATACTTTGAATATGCCGCTGAATAAGATTCCAAAATTAAACATGGCAGTTATTCTCCATAGTGAAGAGCAAAGTTATTTAAATTTTTTTTTTTTTAATGTGTATTGCTTGAGTCAACAGGACATGATTTAATTTAATTTGTGTTTTAGTTCATTTTGGCTTTGAAATAAGTTCATTAATTGACATTATTGCCTAAAATATGAGTAATCTAGTTTCCAGACATCCGCCAAAAAGTCAAAAATTTATTTCGAAATTTCACATTAAAATATAAAAAAAAAACATGAGTCTCATAACCAAACAAACATTTCTATTCAAATTAGACGATTTTAGCATTTTTTTTTATATGTCCGCTAATTTTTTTGAATTTCTGGAGAAAAAATTTTCTGGTTTTGCAACTGAACGTCTTAGATGTGAGACGATTGTTTTCAATTTTTTAAAAATAAATTTCTGAATTATCATTATCAATTAACTCCTTCGCTGACTAAACATAATGATTTTCTGAGTTTTTTGGAATAAGCTCTGTAGCCACATTATGTTATTCACTGTAATGAACTGTAATTCATTTCTAAGCTTGTTATGGATAAAATAAAAAAAATGCGTTCAGCAACTGTTGAAACGGTCAAAAAACGAATTGCATGCTGCACGAATGTGATCTTCCGGTATTTTGGCCCATTCCCATAAAATAGTTTTCTCCAGCGCATCCATACTGGCATAGTATGGATGCGCCTTGCTCTCTAAGATGGCCCAGATGGAGTAGTCCATCGGATTTGCGTCTGGCGAATTTAACAGCCATTGTGTGGACGAAATGAAGTGTGGAACGTGGTTTTTTAACCATTCTTGGTTCACACGAGCTTTGTGAGATGGTGCTGAGTCTTGTTGGAACGTCCATGGTCTGCGACCGAAATGTTTGAGTGCCCACTGCTCTTAAGCAGCTTCCACCACCTTTTCCGGATAATATGTCGCTTTAACTTTGACCATCGGCGGTCACAGCTGCCCATACTATTACTTGAGATGGCAAATTACTTCGGGTGTCTGTTCGTAAGCTCAAATTCTCGTAGGAGCGTTCGGTCAAGCAGACACGATAATTTTGAGAGTTTATGAAATTTTTCTAATCAGAGAACACAATGTTAGGAAATTGGCAACGTTCGTGCAAGCGTAACAACTCCTTTGCTCTTTCGAGTCTAACTTTTTTTTTGGTTTGGTGTAAGATCGTATGTCTTTTGGAACTTGTAAGGCTTTACCTTGAGCTCATTGTGCAATATGCGTCTGATACTTTGCTGAGATATTTTAAGTTCCTTGGCCATTTGATTACCACTACGACTTGGATTTCGTTCAAGTCGAGCCTTCACTTTCCTCACCATTTCAGGCGATGTTGCATTTTTTTTTTTGGTCCACCACCATAGCGTTTGGCAACCCTACCAGTACCATTATAACGAGTTATGGTACGATACACAAACATTTTATTCACTTTGAGATGTTTGAGTTCACGAACAATAGCTGGTTGTGATTTTCCAGCCAAATGTAATGCAATCCATTTCGGAAAACTGTTGTTTTATAAAACTTAGACGCAAATGCTTTTGGTGGATTGTAAACAATATAATGAGCTGTCACTGGTTATGAATTTGACAAAGCTGTCTTTATCGGTTTGCCAGATGTATCGGTCTGAAGTTGGTAACAGTTCAAGATTTTGTTAATGAAATCCGATTTGGCTATAAATTGTCATACACTGTATTGTTTTGAAAATTTTGCTTATATTGGAGGTGCCACACCCTCTTCTCCGAGTTTAACTGGTTTTTGCTCAAAGCTTGCATTTATACTCCTTAGTGTCTGAGCGAAATTTGGTTGGACTATCTGAAAAAACGCTATGAAGCTTTTACTCATATGAGAGGTGCCACACCCTTTTGTCCGAATTTTGAATATATTTTTTGTATGGGCGTTAGGAGTGCCCGTTGACCAATTTTGCTCATTTTCAGTCCCACAAGCTTTGAAGACGAAGGCAGTGTACCAAATTTTATTGAATTATGTTTCTCAGTTTTCCCGTAAAAAATATTTTCACACAGCCAGCTTGCCAGACACACGGACATAGCTATATCGACTCAAGAGGTGACGCTGATCAAGAATATATATACTTTTCTATATCTGCCACGCCTTCTTGTCTACGTTACAAATTGAAGGACAGAGTGAATATACCCTGGGTGTAGGGTATAATGACGAGACCTTACACATAGCCAAATAAGAAGACTTTATTTAAAAACGATGCTTACTATTTTATTGTTTTTCTTCACATAATAATTTATGGAATTAATTGAATTGTGCAGTGAGCGGCTCATATCAACATCATATTGAATTGAATAAGAAAAATTTTGTATCAAAGGCATTATTGATATTTCAGTTTCAGACAAAACTTCGTTAGGAGTAATAAAACATCAGAATTTTAAGTCTTTCCTTCCAAAATCAAACCTTTTTTGCATTTGATTTAAAAATTCAATATAAAAATTTCTAATATTCGCTTCAATTTTAGTTCGCAGCAAATCTGATAATTTATCAGTTTTGAAAAAATTTTCTGCGTTGGTTTCTATAAAAATATTTTTTATGGGTAAATATTTCTTTTCATCATACTTATTATTATAGTTTTTGAAAGTTGTGATATTTTTGACAAAATCGTTTCAATTTTTTATAAGCTTTCAAAAAGGACCAAAATAGAAAAAAATGGATCAGCGGACCAATAAGAAAACAAAGACCACTTAAGGTCTTTAAAGAATATGCATATGACTAATGTTGGGGCTTGCGACCTTGTTAGTACTACAGTGAGTATTTCTTGCACGCTGAAAATGTTTAAACATAAACTATCTATAATTTATTGTTATTACTGATCTTACTTATCTAACTTACTTATAACATCTGTTATGGCTCAATAAAGCATAACTGCCTATCATAAAGTTTATTAGGTTTGGTTAACAAAACTACTTAGATTCTCATTAAATTAAAAATATGTTAACATATTTACGACTTATCTATTGCTTCATACACGCAGATGTTTGGTACTTCATATTGTAGCAATGAAAAGTAAGTAGTTAGTAGTTTCGAATTACTTTACTTTATTACTTTATTTGTCTTGGGAAATAAATTCCTTACAGACTAGGCAACAAAAGTGTACTTAAAGCTAATTTGTATAGACGAAAGAATAAAAATAAAATAGGTAACAAAAAATGTCAGCAAAAAAATTAAAGCACACTGGTAAGCAAAGATTTAAAACAAAGTTTCGATAACGCAAAACCAAGATGATTAAGGACTGTACCGAAAAGTAATTGCACACTTTCATTTGCTTGTAACTTGACTGTTTTAAGAAATTTTTTCTTTTAACTTTTTATATGCCACGAAAATATTTGTTTTAATTCACTTCATTGAATCTTATAAAAAAATTAATTCTCTTAGCTTTAGTGGAAATTTATGCTTTTTTAAATTTTACTAATTTTACGAACTTTAGTCATTATTTGCAAGAATCTAAAATTCTATGCATTTTTCAACTTAGGAAATCATGACATATAGTCAACATAAACCATCTTTTTTAAATTTTTTAATGTAGTCAGCAACTCGACCATCTATCTTTTGAGTTTCGCTTTACAATGGCCCAATACTTTTCTTTTAGTGGGTATCCTTCTTTCGGAAATAGGTTTTTTTTTGTTTGTTTAAAATTTGTCAAAATGACTGTTATATTATAAATGAAATTGTACTCACGAGTACCCATTAGATTAATTCTGTTTTATTTCAATATTTTCAACTCAAACCTATATGAATATGAATATTTATTGAATTTTTTTGGGTAAAAGACTTTCTTGGGGGGGGGGGGGTTTGAACCCCCGAAACCCTACCGTGTGCACAGGCCTGCTGTGTTATTAAATGAACTAACAAGCCCCAGTTTTTTCTGCTGTCTGCAAATATTTGCTAATTGAACAATTTTCTCACCTAATCGATTTAATTTTTAAATTGCACTCAGAAAAACACCCCGCATGTGTGAATATTAACGAATTGGGAACACCCGAAAACCTTTAGAATAATTTGGCTGCCTTTAGCACCGGCTGCACTGTACAATCGCCACCACCATCGATCGCGTCGGTCTAAATAGACAAAATTAATGCTTGGGTTGCGGCGCAGTGTCGTTAAATTGTTGGCTTGGTGCGCATTTTCGCACTTAATTTGGTCTTAACAACCTCAAAAAATTCGTAATGAAATCGCAATTGAGGCAGCGGTTCGCTACTTGTTCACTGATAAATCGCTGCCGATACGCAGATACGTGTAACAAGCATTTAGATACGATACGTTTTTTTTCATTTTATTAAAAACAAATTTGCACAAATTACATGAGAGCAATTTAAGAGCAGCGACGGCAATAGCAACAGTTCAAAAGGACCCCAGCGGCAGCTAATAGCTATGTCGGCCATGTGGCCAATTTAAAGAAAAAACAAAACAAAACAAAAAAAAAACCCAGTTTGTGCTGCTGAATTTCTATGATTAGACTCGTAGACATTATACGCCTGGTCACTAAGCAACGACAAATTTAAAAATACACAGGGTGTGCAAGATTTTGGTACAATATTTTGAAGACTACTAGAAAATTCAGAAACAAAGCAAAAACGGAGCAAGGCAAACTCAAATGCTGCAAATAATCTCCACCCTGTAAGTGGTGGTGGCTGGTCTCTCATAAGCGGGAATTCGAGATTAAGCGATGCTTTTGGGCGCCACTGTCGTTGATCGTTTGGTCGACTGCTTGGATTGAAACAGCGGGTGTTACAATTATTTAATAATTTCATATTCGTATGATATTGACGGCAGTCATAAATAATGCTTAAGTATTTACAAATCAAATCCTAATCTCTTAAGTGCAGAAGAGGAAACAAATTATTTGATTCAATTTAATAAAAACCATTAAAATGGAACCATTTCGGTTAAGAAACAAAAATTGGTCCATAATAATAAGATTAAATCTGTGTTTATAAAGCAAAAAACAAAATTGTCTCTATTGTCTTAAGGAATATTTTGCTTCGGGGCTATAAACTAAATATAAAACATTTTATTTATAACTTACCTAATACTTTTGTATGTTCTCAAATAAAAAAAAATTTATTGAAAAGTTTTGAGAGTAGCTTGGCCTTCAAGCAAATTACGAAAACCACCAAGACGTTGTACAAAAATCCAAACTATTATTTCCATCTTTTCTGACGAGTCCAAGCTTAATTTATGCGGATCGAGTGGTAAGAGTCTTATGAGAAGACCAAAGAGAGAAAGGCCCGAAATATACAAGAGGAACTGTCTAGCATAGAGGTTGTAGTATCATGGTCTGGGAATGCTTCTCTGCGCAAGGAATCGGACCAATTTAAAGTGTTGAAGACATAATGAAGTCTAATGATCATAAAAAAATACTACAAATACTATGATGCCATATGCGATTCGGAAAATGTAACTAAAATGGATATTCGTGCATGATAACAACCCTAAGCACACGTCGAAAGTGGTAAAAGATTGGATAAAATGGCAAATATTGATGTTCATTAATGCTCCGCGGAGTCGCCAGATCTAAACCCAATCAAATCGTCAAGTCACGAAAATGCATTGCTTATTATGCAATCAAAAATTTAGAAAACAGGATGTGTTGTTTTATGAAGTTAAAACACGGTAGCAAAATATTCCGCATTCATATAAAAATAGTTTTATCACATCCATGCCAAAAAGATGCACTGTTGTTATAGAAAACAAGGTTTATTCCATTAAATATTGATTTTTTTGGTTATTAATTTTTAATTTAGGGCCAATTTCACAATGTTCAGTTAAGACTTAACTGGAACTTTAACTGACACTTTGACATAAAATTTCATACAAAATTTTTATTTATATGAAAGTTATATTTTAACTGAACATTGTGAAAACGGCCCTAAGATTTATAGTTGCAAATGTTTTGCACAGCCAATACCGATACATTTTTATATTGCACTTAAGTTTTAGTTTTGTTTTAGTGATGTATGGACTTTTTATTTTTGTTTTATAAACAACAATATAAATGACATAAAACCTCATACAAAGTTTTTTATTTGCATCTGTTTTAATGGGCGAAAATTGGCAATTCAGTTTCAAGTGTTTTTGGTTGCAAATGTTATGCACAGCACTGTATATTCTTGATCAGCGTCACCTCTTGAGTTGATATAGCCATGTCCATCTGTCTGGCTGGTTGGCTGGGTGGGTGGCTGGGTGGGTGGCTGGGTGTTAAAATATAGGGTGTGGAAGTTGGCGTTTTCAGTCATTTTCATGAAAAGGGTGTTTTGTCAAAAATGTTACACCAAAGTTTGTAAATTGGTATATGTTAGTAACTGGTCTAATTCATTTTTAAGTGTTCTTTTTACAAAAAATTATTAGGTAGGGGAGAAGGGGGAGGTTTCAACACCCTAACAAGAAAGTCCTTATATCTTCCAAATGCAATTGTGCATGTTAGTTTGAATACACATAGATGTGTGCTTCTTTTGTAAATTACCAAAAATTCGATATGTACGCTATTTTCGGAGCTGCGACCAAAAAAACCACAGTTAAAATAAATTACGAAACCTCCCACTTTTGGGGAGGCTTCGTCAGTCATATTAATTCTTGATTCCCTTGATTTTTTGAAACCTTCAACCTTTTGAATGTAGATGGTAAAAGACGAATTCCTTCCGGTGATACAATGGCAGAATGAAAATCAGGGATGTCATCTTCAATCGGAGCCATATCCAGCAAATCATTCGGATCAGGAAGGTCAGAGCCTTGAAAGAGTTGAAGACATGATTCAGGCTTATTCTATGTTCATTTGTACATCGGCATTAGTACCGAACTCCATATCTTGTGAAAAATCAAATTTATGGAAAATAATTGAATCATATGTATAAATTTCAGATGTCGAATCTTCTCATTTATACTTGACGAATCCTCCCTTATGCACTTGTTTCCAAATTTCCAAAATTTGGCAGTAATCTTTTATTTATTTTGCAAACGTTAAATGTGGTATTGACAGTAATAATATGTTTAAGTATCTGCTAAAAAAAGAAGGAAATTTATATTATATTAACCGAGTATCACACAAAAAGCAACAAGCAAATACTGCATCAATTTGCTATAAAAACACAAAATCACGACTAGCTACGCACACTAGCCGAATTGCGCAGAAAAATTTTTATGACCACTGCGTACCATTACCAGTAAGAATTTTTGTATTACACGCGGGAGTTAGTGTGAATGGAAATCGCAAAATTTGGCACTGACAAAGCCTCCCATGCGTCGAAACCTCCCTCTTCTACCCTACATGTTGAGCATATTTTTTTTTTCACCAACATTTTTTACACTTAAAAATACTTTTGAATTTTTTTACAAAAACCCCCCCATAAATTTTTTTTTAAAAGAAGAGGAGAATGGGGAGTTGTGCGACAGGCTTGGTTTTAGGAAAAACAACTATGAAATTTATTTTTTTTAGCATCTCAGTATATAGAATCTCTAGTATGCCTCAAAACACAACTTCTGGCTAAAGGGTTCGGTTGAAATTTAAAAAAATCTTCAAGTTATGCTTGTTAGCGCAAAAGACGCGTTTTTGGAGAGTTGTGCAACACGGAGGGAGTTGTGCAACATAGCTTTAAATTAAAAAAAACTACATATTTTGATGAATATTCTTTATGTAATTTATTTGTGAACAATGGTAAAGTTGAAAATCATAATGAATATCAAAAAAGAAAAAAAAAAAAAAAAACAAAGACCAATTAATCCAATTCCCAGAAAATAAAGGTGTAGTAGCTGGCTGTTAAATTGGCACATTTCACATGCATTGCAATTCTCCAGATTCGGTTGGACTTGGAATTATTTTCGCTACCTGCAGAACGCGCACTGCAGCGGGCGCTTTGCTGGTGATGATTTGACGGCCTTTATAATATTTTGTTGCGCAACTCCCCATTTTCTACATATTCAAAATGGCCACCGTGACATCGATACATCAATGCATCATTACTGTCATGAGTTGAAAGAATATTCCCAAAGGAATGTTTTGTAGTATATTCTGACCTTTATGATCAGCTTCAACAAGCGACTACCGCAAACACAAGAGGCCAATGAAACTCTCCGACAAATTTTTCAACGCACAATG
Organism: Calliopum simillimum; assembly: GCA_951812925.1. Lineage (NCBI taxonomy): Eukaryota > Metazoa > Arthropoda > Insecta > Diptera > Lauxaniidae > Calliopum > Calliopum simillimum. The sequence continues at coordinate 78,222,082 of OX638370.1, read as the reverse complement.
AAGAGCGACACGAAGAATATGTATTGACGTGACGAGTGCTGGTGAAAGTTAGATCGTAGCGAGACAAACAATTGACAGTAGTTGGACACATGACAACTACTGTCATTTGACATTCATCGACGTGTTGCACAACTCCCTCTGTTGCAAAACTCCTCAATCTCCCCTACTTTAAATTAAAGCACAATTTATAAGCTTTAAAATGATGTATGACTCAAGATGGGATTCGGTAGCTAGATGAGAGTTTTTGGCTTTTGAATGCCCGAGGCAGGCAAAACTCTTTGTTTACTCAAGAGAAAGGCATCTTGCGCAAAAAGTGTACTTAGCATAAAATGCTTAGGATCGTTTAAGAAATAAGTGTGAAATTTTATGAAATTTTTTTTAATTCTTTTTTTTTTGAATAATTTTTAAAAGAATTTTTTTTTAAAATTTTCTTCAAAAATTACTCAAAGAAAAACAAAAAACTTAACAAAAAACTCCCAAAAATTTTACAAGTTTTTCCTGAACGATTCTAAGCAAGTTATGCCTAGTACACTTTTTTCGTATGATGCCTTCCTCTTGAGTAAACAAGGAGTTTTGCCTGCCGCGTACGTTCAAAAGCAAAAAACTCTTACCTAGCGACCGAATCGCATCTTGAGTCATACATCATTTTAAAGCTTTAAAAATTGTGCTTTAATTTAAAGCAGGGTAAGGGAGGGAAATATGGACCACCAATCTTTCTTTTTTAAATAAAACTCAAAAAACATAAAACGAAACAATTAATTTTATGTCATTCATTAAAGGAAACAATTTACCTTTATTCTGATTCACTTTTAGATAAATATCTCATCAGGATAAAGAAAAAAAATTAAAAAACTGAAAATACTCAAAATGAATATAAAAAAAAGTGTAGTGTTATATGGACTATATAGTCTATATTGCCCCACATGTTTATTTGAACTAATTTGTGCTCATAAATAATAAATAGTATTCACTGACTTTATATAATTAACCATTTATTTAAAAACGCTATGTCATTAAAGTGAAATAATAAAATATGCTCACTGGAAAAAAATTATCACTGAACTTTTTTTAAAAAAAAAAAAACAACTTTACAGAAACATACGACTTCACCGAACGCTTAAATCGCACTTTCATAAGCTTTGGGTATTAGAGTTAAGCTTGAACATGCAGTTAAAAATATTACCCACGTATTCCATATTTCCCTCCCTTACCCTACTTTTAAAAAAAATTTAAGGGGGATTTTTTTAAAAAAAATTCAAAAGTATTTTTAAAAAATCATACCGGATTATTATTCTTGCACACCGGATCTACCATATTGCCAAATTTGAGCGAAATTGAAGACAAAAAATGTTGGCGTGTTTTGCTTCATATATACGTATAATTATATAAATTTTTTAAAAAGCGCAATTTCAATCCTAGGGGGTGACTGTTCGAACTAAGAGCACCAAAAAACCTAGAAATTGACATACTCTTAAGTTTTTGTAAGATGTGGAACTTTGGCCCCCTTACAACGGGGCCTTAGGGGGTAACTGTGCTACTGAAATTATTTTTTATTGTCTTTTTCGGCTTTAACTAACCAAAAACTCAAAAAATCTTCAACCTTTTTGAATTTTTATAAAATGTGTAATTTCAACCCCTTTTGGGGATATAAGGGGGATACTTAACCCTTAGTAAGTGGTTCAAACTATTTGCTGTCATCATTTTCGGTTTCAAGGCACCTAAAAACCTAAACGTATCCACACATTCCGACCGCGAAAACAATGAGTCTAACGTACTTTTTAAATGCGATATTCGTACTCAGCGCTCTAGAATACATGGAGTCTGGGGAGTCCGACTTCTGGGTCTTGACATTTTTTTTTGTGTGTCGCTGTGTAATTTGTAGAAATAGTTTCATAACAAAATTATTCCAAAATCTCGAAAGTCCAAAATATACCATTGTTGTCAGTAAAGACATATCCATATATATAGAGATTAATTCATTTAACGCTATAACTTGATATTATATCATGTACTCAAACAAATAAACAATGTACAGATGATCAAAGAGTGCACATTGTCAAATGGTCGCTGCAGCAATTTGTATGGTAAACTTGTTGTAATTTAAACACTTTAACAAGAAGTTTAATTTGAAACAGGCGAAAATTTCTGCAGCAAAGCAACCACACTGACATTATGTGGTATAGAACAAACAAATTAACAAAAACAACAACTAAAGCGACCAAGTGCAAAAAACAACAACAACAAATATTCATATGAGTTCCTTCAAAGAGCCCTTAAGCGAGGTTTCACCATGTTGCTGCTGTTGCCGTTGCTGTTGAACTTGTTACCTGTTGCAGTGTTTGCATTGCTGTTGCTGTTGTTGCTAACGTTAAAGCAACACTTCAGCGGCGCAATTGCTGTCAGCTGCGCGTGGTGGCTTAGCCGGTTCGTGGGTGGAGAGTGCAAGCAAAAAACAACAAGAACAAGGGAAATGAGCTGCAACATTGTTGCAGTTGATGCTGTAGAGCTGTTGTTGTTGTTGCTGTTGTCGTTGGCAACAATTTACAAATTGAAAAATTGCAAATAATTTGCAATCTAAAGTAGATCAAATAAAAATTCTTGTTGTTGCTGCGTTATAACTTTATAATGAAAGCGAGCGAGCAACGAACGCGTGCTATTGCTGTTGCAATACATGGTGTTGTTGCTGTTGTTTTTGTTGTTTGTTGTCGATGGAGTAGGTTTGATTTTGTTTACGATGTTGTGCCAAAAAAAAAATTTACGAAAATATGAAACCAATCAATAATAAATCATAAATTTATTACATATTTACATGTGGTGTAGATAAGACAAAGAAAAAACAAAAGACTTAGGAAACAAACTTTTTGCATTATGATTTGCAGATGCACTTACTTTATAAATGAAATGAATATTAAAATAAAAATACAATTTTTATAAAAGCGAAGACTTACGTTAACTTGCATTTCACTGAAGTTTTCACATCTTTGCTTTCTTATTCTTTTTTGTGTCAGTTTTCATGAAAACGAAATCTCTTGTGAAAGCTCAATGATTCAATTAGTCGTCATTCAGTAACTACGCATGAATTACCCGCTGTCACTGGCTACTATTTTTTTTTTTGTAATTATATCTTTTTTTGTAATTAAATATCTTTCATTGAGCGGAATTAAAGTTGCCGTTCCGGTACAAAACGAAGTTTTGTTTTCATTTTTCTTTGACACAAAACCATTGACTTGCAAATCCGCTAATTTAATATTGCATTTCAATAGGGAGCTTATTAATTAATTTAAAATAAAGTTTTTTTTTGTATTTGGAAATTGGGGTAAGTTCAAAGATATAATTTTTTTCAATTTAATGCCATGAACTCCACACTATCAAGTAGTCTTTTCGTGAAAACAAAGATCAATTTTACTAATTTCTAACAAACTGTCAGCCAACTCATACTATGAAATTACTTTTGCTTCGTTTTGGACTTATCACACTTTCAAACTAAACGGCTCATATAAGGGGCCTAACAAAAGTTCACTTAGAAGAATTGAACAAAATGGGATTAAAAATTTTTTTAATGTATAACTTTATTCTTCATCTGTTTGTATTTTTCGCTATTTATTTTGGTACATTTCTGAAGTAGATAAATCCATCTTGAAAAAAGTCTTCAAAATCAGCCTTTTGCAGTTTTACAATTTTATCATTAACCGCATTTATTATCTCCTCATTGCTGTTGAAGACTTTCCCTCTCAAATTTTTTTTTATTTTTGGAAACAACCAGAAGTCACAGGGCGCTAGATCTGGGGAAAAAGGTGCTGAACGAATTTCTTCGATGCCTGAAAGCGCAATAAGATCGGTCGTTTTTTCAGCAGTGTGCACTGGCGCATTATCGTGATGTAAAAAGTAGTGGCGTAGCTCATTTTTTTGGCGTTTTCCCAATAAATTTTGGAAAACTTGTGGTAAGCAAGTTACAGTATACCACTAAGCAGTAACCGTTCGACCATTTTCCAAAGGAATAGCAGCCACAACTCTCCCTCTGGTGAAGTAAACTGATATCATTACTTTTATTGCTGACTTTTGTTGCTTTGATTTAACTGGTGAATTTGCACCTTCTGGGCTTCATACCATGGATTGTTGTTTGGTTTCAGGGTCGTTCTTGTAAAACCATGCTTCATCACCTGTTACAATTTTCTCCGTTTTTCAATTTTTCAAGAGAATCCTTAGCAAAACGCACACTTGCCTCCTTTTGAGCATCAGTTAAAATTCTAGAAAACCATCGTGCAGATTTCTTCGTGTATCCAAGATAATTTTTTAATATTCGCGATACAGCCATGGCATTCAAGCCCAGTTCCTCAGCAATGATTTCCTGGGTCAATCTTGGATCTTCGTCAATATTAGACTTCATCAGCGCTACACTTGCATAATCAGTCGAAGATTTTGGGCGGCCATTTCAAGGATCGTCCTCTACAGAAAAATTACCTGTCTGGAATCTTCGGAAGCACTTTGAAAAGTAACGAGGGATGGCGCATTAACTTCAAAAGCTATTTGGCATTCACTAAATATTTCCACTGGCTTGAGCTTAAGTCGAAATCCAAAAAAAATAGCAAACCAAATCTCTTGCTGTTAAATCAATTTATAAATTTGAACAATACCGTGAACTCTTTTCAATTAAATTACAAATAAATGAACACCTTAAGTTGAGTTCACACATCAATCAAATCAATCTTTATTTAAATTAAATTTTAACAATTTGGATGCATTTCGGGATGTTGACAACCCATCTTCAGCAACACGAATGAAAATATTTTAAATACAATAAAATAAACAAAGTGTAAGACTTGCTGTGTTGGCATTGGAATATCTACTGACATTGTTTCACGAATTTTACGTTTTCTTCTCTCCATTTTGACCGATCTTTTTGAAAATTAAAATGATATATCGTAAGACCATAATAAATTGTATGCAATTTTTTGATTTATTAAAAATTTGTAACATGACACCTACTAAGCAAACTTTTGTTAGGCCCCTAGTATATATTTTTTTAGTGCTCCGATTGGTTTACATATGAAGGCAATCAAACAAGGGGCACCACCCTACAAATAACGACAAAAATTTTGTGTTTTTTTGTCATCGCATCACGCCTAAGCCACTTAATATATGGAAAACAGATTTTCACCATATCTGCGCGGCGCCTAACCTTCGGCCAGGTTAATATCGTAAAAAAGGGGGATTAAATGATGGAGCTTTGCACTCCACATACAAAATCTGTATACAAATAAAACACTCAAAACGTTTTTTCTCCGCAACTATGGCAGTTATCTATTCGAAAGTTGATGCTTGGATATATGTGATATTTATCAAGAACCCTACAAAAAATGGAGAGGATTGAAGCAAGGGACGTTGCGACCCCCATTCAAAAACATTCTGACCATTCAATAATTTTGCACATATTGCAGTCATGATACTTAAAATATGAATGTACATTAGAGTGGCCCATAATGAAAAATTGTGGAAAAGTCAAAGTTTCCGCACGGAAAAATATGTAGTTTGGGCTAAAAATAATTATGAAATTTTTTGATCCGAGATCCGGTCATTCTAAATCGACCCGGGTTGAGCTTCTTTATGAGAAAAAATGCAAAAAACTGACTTTTTTTACATATTTTTATGTAAAACAACCACAAAACTCAATTTAATACATTTTAATTGTCTTTAATCGTAAAGTACATACATTTTCCTTTCCAAAGAATCCAAGATTTCTGAAATCAGTGGAAAAAGCTTGTGCTACAAGAACATCAAACCCTTAGAAGTAAGGAAAAAATTTAAAAATCACAAAAAATTTAAAAATCAAAAAAAATTTTATAACCATAGAATGTGCTTTTCTCCCTTTTCTTCTTGTATTAAATATAGGTATTCTACATAATGAGCCTTAATCTACCTCTCCAATCTATTTTTCAAATGCTTCTTTACCCAGAAAAATTCCGGAATCGGTACATTTTTGTTTTTTTAATATATACTGTTTGCGACCACAAAACTCAATCACAACTATCTTTTATCAAAAACTGCATACAATCACCTTTTCAATGAGTTCATAAAGTCTAAAATCGGGTGAAATAGCCCGACACACGATGAAATCGAATCCCTTAGAAACACGAAAGGCCAAAATTTCATTAAAATTTTGCCAACAATTTATGCCACTTGGTAGCCGATTATTTCAAATAAATTTGAATATCATGCCATATAAATGCAATCGTGAACCCATAATTTCAGTCGAAGTGAAGCAATGAAAGAATATAGTGGCAATTATTTATATAATTTTTTTTGTTTTAATTGAGAAAATGGCTTCGACATCAGGTTCATCTCAGAAAAAAACTCCCATCTGATGATACAATATTTTTGGTGGGAAAATGTGAAAGTTCTATAAACAACTGCTTGAAAAAATTGGAGAGACTGTACGCAGAGTTGCAAAAATTGTCGAAGAAAAGACATGGTTCTACCAAAAGTACCGGCAAAACGAAAAAGAATTCTCTGAAAAGATAGAAATCTTTATATTTGATATTGTTGTCCCGGATGGACTGAAAACGATGAAAATTCAAGAGAACAAGGATTTTCTTTCGCTGCAAAGAGAAAATGGCCGACCAGGAAGCATGTGTGGTGTCGATATTACGCTGGCTCGAAAACAAGAACGCAAAGCAAATCTTCTAGAAATAATAGAAAACCGAAAGCGAAAATATCGCGACGAACCGAATGCTCAAGGTAATATTCAATGTTCAAAATTTTTTTACTACGCGAGCAATTTAAAATGACAGCACCAGTACTGAAAAGCATTCGAAGCACTTGTGTTTTCTTGACGCGTATTTTTGTTCGTTATTGGTTCGGTTGCATGAGCGATGTGAATGCTCCACGACAAGATTTACGTTTCATCCAAGACGCGTTTGCATGTTTGGATCCAAACGTTTCAAAAGCCTTATTGTGCAAAGTGAGAAACCATTTATGGTACTTGTCAAAGGAGACAGTTGCTTTAGGATTTTTCAATGAAAATTTCCCACTCGAATTAAAAAGGAAAATGGTTCAAGCTCCTGGCAATCTTGATGATAAAGATGAAGAAATTGATATTCCGAAACGATTAAGTGCAACAGTAGAGTGAAGTCATATCCGAATGAAGACTAAAGTGATTTTGTCACACAACGCACGAAACGATTCTTCTATCGTCTGCAAATCAATATTGATTTTTTAACTTTGGATCCATCGAAATGACAAGATAAAGAAGAATATAAGAGCTGTGAAATCTATTACTGACTTCAATCGGGCGTTGACATATGACTAAGAGGACAAGCAATATTTGCTACAAGTTGTTGAGCACTACCGACAAAACTACCCATTTCATACAAAATCATCTCTCATGGGAGGAGAAGCTTAAGTAGTTTAATTTTCATAAAATAAGATGCTTTAGTTCATAAGAGTAATGTTTAATCTTGCACATGCACTTTGTAGTACAAAATTTTTTAATTTTAATAGAATAAAGAAATAAAAAAAAAAAATTTTTTTTCGTAAAATAAAAGGTCCTATTTCGGAATTTTTTCTTGCTTAGAACCATTTGAAAAACATTGGATAGGTCGTTAAGACACATTAAATACAGTTACTACACTTGTTTAATAAAATAAATAAATTGAAAAAGCATATGTAATCTTATTCCAATTTTTTATGACTCATAAAATTTTTGTAATTTTCAAATTTTTTCCGTACTCCTTAGACTTTAGTGTTATCATATATCGTACTTTTTTAACCGATTTCACACGTCTTGGGTTCTTTGGAAAGGTAATTGTATGTAGTTTTTAATTGAAGACAGCTTAAATGAACTAAATTGAGTTTGGGGGTTGTTTTATATAAAGAATATAGAAAAAAAGTAAGATTTTTGCATTTTTCCTAATAAAGAAGCTCAACCCGGGTCGATTTAGAATAACCGGATATCGGATCCAAAAATTGCATAATTATTTTTAGTCCAAACTGCATATTTTTCCGTGCGGAAACATTGGAATTTACGATTTTAAAATTTTTCATACAACTTTTGGGCCAGTCTAATGTACATACGTGTAGTATCTACTAAAGACCATGCAAAAAATGGTTGTACCCCTATGTAAAAAAAAACTATAAGCCATCGCACCATCTACAGGAAAGGGCAGAACAATGTTTGCCGGGCCATCTAGTAATGTAGGAGCGGTACTATTTATGTTTCCGGAACTGGCAACAGTAACGTCAATAGCTAAAATCTGGCAACACCATAACAAAATTTGACATTTTTTAGCATAAACGCACTCACAACGTTTTGATGTACAAGTGCTATTTGTTTTGTTTACAGTGATAAATCAATTTTCGTTGAATTATTTTTCACAACTTTCGACGTGGATTATCTCTACAAGAATGTGTCGATGAACTCAGTCCTTTGTATGGCAAAAAAACACCATCAAAAACCACAGTATATCGCTGGTATAGTGAATTCAATCGTGGTCGTAGTTCGGTCGCCGACGAATTCCGTGAAGGACGTACAAAATCGGTTATTGTGCTACAAAACATCAATGAATATTGTGAGATAGAGGCATCCTTACACATTGGTTCCACTTCAAGACATTCGATTTCGCATACACACTTAGTTGTAACAAAAATTTGTTCTCGTTGGATATCCCATAATTTATCAGTCGCTCAGAAAAAGGCTTGCCAAATTGATTTTACAAAACGTTGTGAGTACGTTTATGCTAAAAAATGTCAAACTTTACTATGGTGTTGCCAAATTTTAGCTATTGACATTAGTGCTGCCAGTTCTCGAAATATTAATAGTACCCTACGTATAAAAATCTTCTCATAAATTAGAAATAAATAAGGCAGCAAAATAACTAAAGACCTCGTTTAAGATTAGAAAAAGCCACTCACTGATGCTTTAACGAAATGAAACAATGCAGAAAAAACAAACATCGCTTCCTTACAAGATATTTCATTTTGTCTATAATACGTTTGAACAAATGTTTTAGTGATTCCTCAAAGTCCACTCAACATTCTTAAGTGACTTAATTGCAATCCATCTAAAGAAACGAGATGCGCCGCTGAAATGCCACGACATATGTTGCCTGGCTAATTACCAACCCCGGCCATGCTGCTGCTGCCAAGTGGTGGCTACTGTATTGCGGCGGCATTGCATTCAAACCTCACAAAACCAAACAAAAACGCTGAGAGGGAGAGCAACAACAAAAATGCAGAAGACCACAAATTTATATGGTAACAACTTGAAGGAATTTGTCATAGTTGATGTCAGAGGAATTGGCCCAAAAGCGCAACCGCTTCATTTCGACAGATTTCTGAGTGAGCCGGCTCATTCTGTGTTGTTGTTGTGACAGAAATTCACAAAATGTGTTTAAATCATGTGATCAGCTTGGTGGAATGACAAAATTGAAATTGAGGTTTAAGATGCAGGAGCCGCAAGCGGGCGGGGACGAAACGGTGCGAATCGTAAGGTTGAGCTGCGTTTTAAAATTTGTCACCATACGTAGGAGGGAGCAGGGTGAGGGAAGTGGGGCATGTTGATGAACGAAGCAGCTTTAATTGTGTTGCTGGACCTTGAACCCCGCGGAGTGAACTTGTTTCATGTTGCTTCTGTTTGTTTGCAAAGGGGCAGTGCGCTGCGCGTTGGTGTCGTTTTGCTGCTGATCGAAGGACATTTTGCAATGACACGGAAAAATGCAACGAAAGAAAAAAAAAATTGGAATTTTTGGAAAGAAAAATATCATTTATTGTTATTGTCATGCGATTTTTATGGTTTAGTGCGCGTACTTACTTATTGGGTTGCAGAAAACTCACATTGATATTAACAAAACAAAAGACTTAAGCGCGAAACTTGACTGTGAAATTTTCAAAACATCTTTCAACCTTGAAATAAAGTGAAAATTTACATTCAACAATTTGTCTTGCTTTTTTTTTAGTTAAAGATCCCATAGTCTTTTCATATCCAATGAATACAAGCTATTAGTGTTCATAGGAACACTTTAGATACTCAAATTACAAAAAAATTTATATTTTCCTAACACTTACCATATTTACATTTATGCTGTTGTTGTTGTTGTCAGTTTTGCCTTCTTCCAATTGATTTGTGAAAAATAGTCCCACACACAGTCGCGCATAATTGAATACAAACAACTCTATTGATGCCAACATACCCCGGGTGAGATGCCAACCAAAAAGAAAGAAAGAAAAAAAAAAATCACCAAGTTATCAACAAAATATTTTCATCAAAATTTTTAATTTGCATTTCAATGGCGCATAGCGGATAGAGGAATCAATGCGACTTTAAAATCAAATGATATAAATCTCAAAACAATTAACATGAGAAAGGTGAAAAAAAAAGAAATGACAATGTCTGGAATTCTTCTTCTTCTTCATTGTATACAAATTAAGTTGGCAACACTTTTGGCACCTCGTACTTAACGCACCTTGGCTAAGTTGTTCCTAAACAGGTCGATTTGTTTGAAAAAAAAAGAAAAAAAAAAGGTTGGTCCCATGTTTACTACATCACTAAATTGGACCACACTGGTTGTTGCAGCGATGCGAAGTGTTAGAAACGTTGCCGACGAACGGATGTGAACAAAAAAGCACCTCGAAAGTAAAAGTCTGAAATCAGACACTGTGATTTTCTATCTATGTTTGCACATGCATTCAAGAAGATTTCATTCATGATGGGACTATTTTCAATGCTTACAGCACACGTAAGGGTACTTAGTCCCAAATGTATGCATTTATAATTTCAATAAAACTTCTGAAAGGAAATGTTCCAAAGCAACAATGCGCGCACAAAGTTTATTTTAAAAATTTATTTAGTAAACTTATCTCTTGCTATCTTTCCTAGTATTTACTATAATTTTACTTAGAAATATTCCCATACCGATTTTATGCTTATAAGAGAGAGAAAATCGAATAGTTTGGCTTCATAAGAAATACTTGTATATGTGGTGCTCAATAAGAAAAGGAACTTTTTTAAATCAATAAAAGATACTAGTATGGGTGCTACCTTTGACCTGGCCAAACATTAAATATCCTACCATGCAGTATTTAGAAAAATTTACTTGTACGGAAGATGCCACGATCTCTTGCCCGAATTCGTCCAATTTTTGCACAGAGCGTGCATTTATAGTCGTTAGTGTTTGAGTGAAATTTAGTTGGGTTATCTCAAAAAACGCTTTGAGTATAGCATTTTGAAACTTTTGCGTATATGGGAGGTGCCATGCAATCTTGTTTGAGTTCGCCTAAATTTTGCTCAGAGCTTGCTCTAACTAGTATATAACTAGAAAGTATTCATGTGTATTTTGGTTGTATAGTCGTGAAAAATACTCCTAAAATTGCATTTTGAATGCATTTTTTTTATGGGCGGTTGGAGTGTCCGTTGACCGATTTTACGAATTTTCAATCCAATGAGCTAATTTTTTTTAGGATGGAGGCAGTGATCCAAATTTCACTGAATTATCTTGCTCCCAAAAAATATTAAAATGATTTCAACAGACAGACTGACGGACATGGCTATATGGACTCTGGAGGTGACGCTGATACCTGCCATGCCTCCTTCTCCGCATAGCAAACGAAAGGACAAAGTGATTATACCCTGGGTGTAGGGTATAAAAAAAAGGAAAACCAGTTTTTGCATTTTCGGTAAAAAAAAAGCCGACAAGGATTTTTTGCTAAAGTAGTTGGTTCTGCGCCCTCTTTTATGATTGTTAATATGTAATATGACTAATAGGCAAAAATTGTTGTCAAATAATGCATTTACTTCATATCTGTTGGCGTTAAGACAACGATATTTAAAAAAAGGGTTTTGACCGAAAACCAAAAAATTTATATAACTGCATACAAGCAGCAAAATTTAAGGAATGTGGATATATCGCATAAAATTTGATAAGGAAATTTTGAAAAGTTTTTTGGAAACAAAGAGTTTATTGCTTCGCACTGAAAGTGGCCGTCCAAGAAAAACATCTGAGAGGGAAGACATAGGTGTAGTAAAAATAGCCCTGCGCGATCGTCTTAAAACTGGTTCAAAAAATGCTGCGGAGATAAAAAGGTTAACCAAAATATAAAATAAGCACCTCAACTGTACAGCGCCGCTTGAAAGAAAATAACTTTTTTGCCCGCAGTCCTGCGGAAAAACCAATTTTCACACACAAAATGCGGTCTTTCTCATTAAACTGGTGTACAGAAAAAAAGAATTTGGTGTAAAACTATTGAGCTGAAGTCATATTCTATGATGGGAGCAAAACAAATCTCATCAGTTCCGATTTGGGATGCACTGAACGCTGCAAAAAAAAAAAAAAAAAAAAAAATCAAAAATATAGCTTTCAATGAGTACAAAGCACTCCATATATGGTGGTCTAGGGGGCAATAACAAGCCAATGGGTTGGAGAGATTACACTCTTGGAATGTTATATTAAATCCGAAGTTTATATTGACATCATTAAAATCGGCGTTATACACAGCATCGACCGACTAAGCTAGCGCTTAGCAAAAGTCATATTTCAAGATGATTCTGCACCTTGTCATCGTTGGAAAATGCCTTATGCCCCACTCACCATTATGTTTTGCTTTATTTTTTCGTTAAATTTACAATAACGAGCTATGTGTTTTCGCATTGGCAAATAAATATAATGACCTTTTGGCAATTAAGTAAAGCAAATGGCCGGCCAAAAGCCCCAACCTCAATTCGATTGAGAATGTTTAGGTCATTTTAAAACGAAAAGTGTGCCAGAAAAACCCAAATATAATTAATAATATTTAACTTAATAATATTAAACTTAGGGCAGTTAAATCAGGGTAAATATTGATTTACACAATAATTTTAAAATATCTTACAAAATTTGAATTGGGTCTTTTTTTGACCGTGAGTGTACAATGGGGCGGGTCAATTTGTTTTGGCAAGTTGCATACCCCTTCACGTTATTCTTTGGACCATTTTAAGAATTTTTGCCAGAGAAACCATACCTCTAAAATGAATTTCGAGCCTCCCAATTTTCCAAGATATTTTCCTCAAAACAGGCGATAAAATCAAAAATATTAATGGAAGCGCCCTCTGGCGGCACTCAAAAATAAAAGTAAATGCCAAGGATGTATTACTCGACCCCAAAAACCCTCGAATACACATTTGGCTTCTTCGTACAATATCTGAGTATTTTTTTGGAAAAAAACCTACCTTGAAAAATTGGGAGGCTTGAAATTCATATAGGAGGAATGGTTTTATGGTTAAAAATTCTTAAAATGCTCCAAAGAACATAGTGACAGGATTACCTAAAATCGATTTTTACATTCCCTTACAACTTGACCCACCCTAATATACAGTCTTGGCCAGAAGTATAAGGCACCCCATAAAATGCATAATGCAACTTTTTCTAATTGACACATGAATAAATGATACTTTGTTTCCGAGTTATAATCCTTTTCATAAATGATATCTCTCTACAACATAAAATCCTATTTCCGGACCGAAAAATTAAAAAAAAAATTTTTTTATTTTCATCATCATATATTTTATAACGAAAACTTCGAGCCTCTGCAGAACAAGACTGGATACAAAATTTCAGCTCTATTCTACGCGTCATGAATGTTCAAACGAAATATGTACATAAATGTTCTATTAAATTAGAAAAGCTGACTTCCATGTCATTTTCTTCGGTGACTTATCGGTGGTTTTCAGCCTCATCACCATAACATTATTTAGGCGACATATTGTAGACATAGTCACTGACAAGACATTGTCATTCATATGTCCCTCAGTTCATGAGTCAAACAAGAAAATGTTATGCAAACGTCAGGCTGATATTAATCCTCCCTCGTTTTTTCATGATTTTTTATTGTGTTCTTTGTCAGTATTGTCAGGTGTGATTTAAAATTAATTTTTAATTGAAAAATCGATCTACATATAAATCTATCAATCGGTATTGAATCTAGTTCCAATGGAACAGCTATACCAAATGTCAATAAAATAACACAAACAACAATTATGACATCAAGGCTCACGTATTAACACACAAACAAAACTGGCAAAAGTCAGCTTCGCAGCCGGGCAAGGCTGGTGCATTGGTCTAACGACTTGTGCTATGAACCGGGAGGTCCTTGGTTCAACTCCCGCCCAGGCCAAAAAACACAAAAGTTTTTCAACTTGCAATTTTTCAATTATAATTAACTTAGTAAAATAAATATAATTATAATTACAACAAAAATAGTCTGATAGACGTATTCACGATTTTGTTGCATCGTAGCAAGTGCAAAATTATTTGAAAAGTTTTTTGAAAAATCAATAGAATTGGTTTTTGTAATTTCAAATAATTTTTCAACAACGCAAAAAGATTGTGAATACAATAAAATTTGAACTTTTCGGTCTGACCAAAGTCTTTTATGTTGTAGAGAATGAAACGTCTGAAGAATAAGTAAGGGAGATGTGTGTACCTTGGTCCGAGTGTACCTCGGTCTATGGAATTTTCCACTCATACCGCTGACTGATATTAGTAGACTTCAGACCATCAAGCTGTATGCGTGTGTACAAAGTGACGGAAAATGTGATTTCGGTGTGTAAAAATTTGTTTTTGGAGTAAACTACGAAACGTTTTGTGAGAAACTTACTTGAAATATTCAAATTTTACAACATCAGGAAGGAAGTTTAGTTATTGTTTTAAGCTTTAATTGTGTTTCAGATGTATTTTAATTAATATATGTTATGATAGCTGACAGTTTTTAAAACATGCTGTCTGTGTGTTCCTTGGACCAATGCTTATTGACCAGCAAGCCGTTTTCGATGGGTATGTTGTGAGTTTGCTAAGCACCTAATTCATTCATAAAGTAACCACTAAATATTTTTATCAATACAACCTAATTAAATACAGAACATTCTTTTGCTTGATTGAGTTTCAGCGGAATCCAACGTGATCAATCGTATGATTTCGAATTTTAATCAAAATACACAAACAACATGTTTTTGCTATGGACACTCGAATTGGAGGTGTCTGGCAAAAGCATGGGAATCGGAAATCGTGTACGTGATCAAACCCATTGGTTTTTAGCAACAGAAACCCACGTATGTGATCAAACCTATTCAAACTCACAGCGTCAACTCTCTCCCGGAAGCTAGAACGAGCTCCAACATCGGACAAGGTAAAAAGCTCATCCGACCAAAAGAAAAGCTCTTTCTAGCTTACTGATGATAATCAATAAATAGAGTAAGTAAATTAAGAACGATGGTAGTATTTTTCAGTGTGAATAGCTGGTTAAGCTAATTAGTGGAACGAAGAATAAAGAAAAGTAATTCAATTCTATTGGAAATTCTTAGTGTGTTCTTTTGTGTTTGAGTAAAATAGTTTTAGGCAAATAACGGAGAACATCAAGAGGATAAGCCAGGAATAGCGACGCCGAAGCCACCACGAGAAGTATCACCAACAATTTGGCGCAGCCGGTAGGATCCGGTAAGCACGAAAAGAACACCAACAGGTAACCAGGGAGCGATAATCGCCTTTCAAAATAATATTATTGTTATTATTTACGTGGTTTATATATTTATTTACAACCAGTTCATGTTTAATTAGTTGTTTTTTTGCAAAAAGATTTTTTTGTGTTATAATTTTAATTTATGATTAATTCTTTATTTTTATTGAAAAAAATTTTACTTTTGATTACATAATAAATGGTTCTTTCATAATTTATTACCTATACAAAACGTATTTTTTTATTTTTGATGTTGCATAGTGTACCTTGGACCGTTTGAGATTGGTAGGGAAAAAATAATATTTCTACTCAATGGTAAGACATAGAAATATCATTGTCACGTCATAAGATGCTGCAAGCATTGTAGAAATATAACTTAATCAAAAAATTAAAGAAACTTTTTTGGAAAATCCAGCACATTAAAAAAACTGAAAAGCGGACCAAGGTACACTCATCTCCCCTACATGGAAAATATTCAGTCAACAATTTTGTATTAACAGCCATGTGTGATTGGTAAGTGACATTTGATGAAATGGAAATGACAACAAATAGTGTAATCATTGAGTATTTATTTCAAAAGTTTTATTCGGTGGAGAAATCTATACTGATATGGTAAATGTGTTAGGTTAATGCCCTACTAAGTCGTACACTCATTGAAAATGAGCAGTGCAGTGGACTTTGAAAACTACTTCAACACTAGACATCATTGAGAAAGTGTATATAACGAATATTAAGTATAGGTATTTGTGAAAATCCAAGAAAAATTGTTTGGTCTGGAATCAACTCAGTTTTAAGGTATCATTTCTAAACTAACTACATATATGTAACATACATAGTATACCGAATACAAAGTTCATGTTTATACGCCCACATCGATTACTTTTTACCACAGATGACAGTTTTAAATTTTTTTCTCAAATTATGTCCATTCTGATAACAAATGCATATATGCATTCTATTCGTTTCCATTTCTACGTGATCTATTCTGTACCAACTTATTAATATACGTAAAGTTATCGCCGTTGTATTTTAGGATTCATGTGAAGCACACCAAACATAGCTATTTCGACCACGTTTAGAATAAATTATTAATAATACACGATAATAACTGACAATTAATTTTTTACGCTGATTTGTAATTTTTTATTTCTCGCCTACGAACCACTCGAAGGATGTGCACTGTACAATCGTCGCTGAGTAAAAAACAAAAGGGGAAAAGGGGACCACAACTTTACGTACGTAAATCCATTTCAATTTTTTTTTTTTTTTTTCAATTTACTTTTGTTCCATCGCATTGTTGTGCCAACACATCGTATGTCATTTAAAGTGCTCGTTTGAGAAAAAAAAAAAAAAAAAGAAATGAAAATTTTTGCATTTTTATGTTGGCCAAGGTGGAAGCAGAGTGACGTCTCTCTTATCAGTGAACAACAGGTAAATGTGTTTGTTCTTTGGCTTCTACTGCTCCAGACAAAATGAATGCGCTACGGAGAAAGGAATGAGAGCATTAAAATGAGAATACCTTGGTAAACTCGTACTTGAAAATGTGTTGTCTGAAGAGAAGTTGCAAATACACATGAAGAAAATGATGATGCAACTCTGGGCAGCAGAACTTATGAACTAATAAGATAAAACATATGATATGATGAGCTTAGAAATATCATGGAAATTGGAAAATTATAAATATGGCTCAGCATAAGGATGCAGCACTTCTTCGAAATAATGGGAAAATCAAAGGTTGCATCAAAGTTTATCTTAGGAGCAGGGTCTATAACAAAGACTGTATGCTTTGTTTGGTACAAAAATGACACCTAAAACAGGGGAATATTGAATCAGTATGTACTACAGAAATATTTGCAATAAATTTTCACTATTCGCCGCTGAACACCATAAAGTCGAAATTTTATCCCGATAGCCAAAAAATCGTTAAAATCAATCGGAACTTTTCAAAATGTGTATTTATTGACGCATTTTCCTAAAGTTTTAAGCATTTTTCGTCTATGGTGGTCCCTAGTTAAATTATCGTACAGTACTTTAACCCATTGTAGCCCAGTTTTTGGAAAATGGGGTCGAAAAGACCCAGAGAAACAGGATATAATGTGTTTTAAGAAAATGATCTTTGTGTGGTTTCGCCATAATCTTGGGTCAAAAGTATTGTCTAAAATGTACTTTTAGAGTTTGACGGTCGTTTGAAATTTCGAAAATACGTTATCTTTTGGGATTTTAGCTAAAAAAGTGATGTATGGTTGATGATAAGTTTGAATATAATGTTATTTTTGATGTAAGGAAAAAAAATTAGATATTAAACCTTTCAATGAGTAGATCAATATCTCAAATTTTTCATCTAAACCCTTTCGACCCGAAAGAAAACGGTGGGGTACAGAATATATGTGGTAGGTTAATCTTAGAAACTTGATTTAAGTTAAATGTTTGACCGTCTCTAAATTCAAATTCTCAAAGCCAGAGGCGCTTCCGGTCCATACTCCCAACAGATGTTTTTGATTTGAATTTTTGGGATATTATGTCATTGAAGTGGTTGTACGAAAAAACAGTGGTTACTAAAAATTGCATTAATTTTATTAATTCATTCAATTTAAGTGACGGTTATAACCGAGTTATGTATTTATTAAAAAATTTTTGAGATACATATATTGTCTCAACCGGTTTATAAATATTATAAGGGTTAAGTCAAGAAACATAGAAAAGAAATATCTCCGATCTTATCAACAACCATATTTTCTAACATATGTTTCTGTAGTACATACTGACTCAATATTCCCCTATTTTAGTTGCCGTTTTAGTACCTTTTTAGGAAAAATGTTAAAACTACCCATGTTTGGGGTATGTAGAGGGTTAAAGTTTTCTACAAAAATATTTTTCATAATATCCTAAATAAGTTTGCTAAACACATGATACACATCAAGACCGGGTATTTTTTTGAAACGTCTATTTTGAGATTTTTGTAAATTTTTGTAAATACTACAAAAAATTTTACATTGTCGGACAGTGTAATATATCAACGAACTACAATAAAAAAAAAAATTCAGTTTTATTTCACAAGAAAACCTAACAGTGCTTTGTGGAAAATCTAAAAAATTTTCTAGGTTCTGGTATTACTTCCACTAATAGGTCTTTCAGCTTTATCTTGCAATACAATTTCCCTTAGTGTACGTACCTAAATAGCATTTTAAAAGTAAACATTTTCTCGGTTTGACACACAGTCCTTAAGCAGTTTGTGTGTCATTAATAAAAGCATTCTGTGTATGTCGAAATGAAAAGTTATCCCATAAAGCAAAACTGCACTATGCAGTTCAACTTTATTGTACATTTTTCTGATAATATAATGTAGATATTTATTCGCAGTGCTGCGCAGTGAATTATTTGATATTGAATTTTCAATTAGAAAAAAATGTGCAAAAGTTTACGGATTTGGTTATGTTAAGTTGTATCTGCACTAATTCTCTGCAAAATTTAAGTTTTATACCTGCTATTCCCAAAAAAGGAAAAAAAAAAAAAAAAAACAGATTCCCCGCCATCCATATGGCCTACGTGTGACTTGTGCCTTAACGAACTAAGAATAAAGAGAAAGACAAAGAGCAGAGCAGTGACTTTGTGTTTATACCCTACACCCAGGGTATATTCACTTTGTCCTTCCGTTTGTAACGCAGAGAAAGAGGCGTTGCAGATATAGAAAAGTATATATATTCTTGATCAGCGTCACCTCCTGAGTCGATATAGCCATGTCCGTCTGTCTGGCTGGCTGGCTGGGTGGCTGGCTGGGTGGCTGGCTGGCTGTGTGTGGAAATACATTTTTTGGAAAAACTAAGCAAGATAATTCAATGAAATTTGGTACACAGCCTTCGTCATCAAAGTTAGCTCGGGGGATTGAAAATGAGCAAAATCGGTCAATGAACACGCCTACCTCCCATACAAAAAATACCTTCAAAATGCAACTTTTGGAGTATTTTTCACGACAATACAACCAAAATACACATAAATAAGATTTGTAATCGCAGGCTCTGAGCAAAAACTGGGCGAATTCGGACAAAAGGGCGTAACACCTCTCATATAAGCAAAAGCTTCAAAACGCTATACTGAAAGCTTTTTTTGAGATAACACAGGTATATATATATATCTTCTATAAAAATCGCTATAAGTTGGGAACCACTGGATGGATTTGGAAAATATTGATGTCATATGAAAGGTATTTTGTTGTTGTTGTAGTTGTTGTTGCTGATGTTGCTTATGTATTTGTTGTTGTAATTGAAAAATTTTTCAAAATTTCAAAAAAGGTCATATCTCCAAAACTTTGAATCCATCTTTATACTTAGGTTGTCAAAATACCTTTCAAATGACACCAATATTTTTTAAATCCATCCAGGGGTTCTCAACTTATAGCGGTTTTCATAGAAGATGTATCCGGATCTTCAGATGGCTATATCTCCGAAACCAGGTCCGAGATACCCTTTTGGATTACATATTCTTCTTAAGGACTAAGAATTCAATGATAAAAATTAGTTTCAGAATTTTAGCGAACTTATCAATAAACGACACATGAACCCCATTTTGACCTCCATGTGACCTTGAAATCTTTTTTCGCAGACGTTCTGGAAAAAAACGGACCTCGGATTTGGAGTCAGGACGTCAAAGTCCCTAGGAAACACATAGTCTGATCAAAACGCTATGACATTTTTTTTTTTTGTAAACCTGTGTAATCGAATTAAATTTTACTCAGACACAAAGAACTATAAATACAAGCTTTAAGTAAAAATTGGATAAAATCGGACAAGAGGGCGTGACACCTCCCATAGAAGCAAAAGCTTCAAAACGCATTTCTTGAGATAATCCAACCAAATTTCACTCAAATATTAGAACTATAAATTCAAATTCTGAGAAAAAACTGGGTGAATTCGGACAAGAGGGCGTGGCACCTCCCATATAAGCAAAGTTTTCAAAACACTGCTGTGTAGGATATTTAATGTTTGGCCAGGCCAAAAGTAACACCCTTACTAGTTTTGTTTTGTTTTGCTGATGTTGTAGCACGGCTCTTTTTATTGTACCATATAGCAACAAAGTACCTAAAGTACTTAGTTTATTTGTGGTCGAATTTCGACCACTAAGCGATATTAGTATATAGATTAAAACATTTTTGTTGAGCTCACTCGCAGGACAAGTATATGTCATGTACCTATGTAGCCAAAATGCACTTATCCTTGGACTTACGAACAAAAAACTTTTTCACAAAACAAAAACTTCTTTGTATTACAAAAATTTTTATTGTTGACGAAAAAAGAGCTTCACATAATTAAAAAACTTATATGTAAGTATCCCAATTTTTAATTTTGAAGTGACATCATGTTTTGGTATCAAATAATCCACTGTGCGCAGGAGAGTGTAAACCATGATGAATCGATCGCATGGTTTGCCTCATTTGGCATATTTTTTGTGAGGATGTTATAAGCATACAAAATTCGTTTTATCCGAAACCCTAACTCGGCCGACCTATTTAGTCTTCACAGTTGTAATTCATTTAACGATTAACCCTATTTCTGCAATGCTGATTTCAGAAATGTTACAAATTGTGAGGTATCTTTTGAATGAGATCTTGATTACTTTTTGGGTTAATTTGCGGTCGTTGATTCTGAAACTGGCAACTTTTTCTCTATCAGGTCTGTGATCCAAGTAGTCCTTTCTTTAAAGTTCAAAACACAGTATTTTCAGACACATGAAATCATATTTCTAGCCTTTTTTCTTTGGGGTTACGTAAAGTCAAAGCTCCACTTAGATAAGCCGGTTATGACTGAGGAAGGAATTGGAGGTGAACGTTACCTACGCAATTGCCAAACAGCACTTGAAATGTTTAAACGCATTATTGGAGATTGGATCAGCAGAATGATCTCTCTCCACAGCTTTCCCGATTCTTGGATTTTCTTCTCCAATGAACTTCCGCAGGTTACTTTTGGTCTATCACGTCCTATACTGCCTTGTGGATTCCATTCAAGGTCTAAAGACAAACTTTGCTATTTGGTTTCCGAAGGGTATGTCCTATTCATCCCGTCATCCCGAATTGTGGCTTTTGAGTTGGCTTTTCAGATAGTGCCACGTCACTAAACTCTCAGAATGTGCCTTGGCAATTACAATTCAATTAAATAAAAAAACTGGGAAGTGATACTATTTTTCGAGCTTCTTCATTCAATATGGCTCACAGCATAAATGAAAAAGACAGCGCAAATATCTCGCTCACAAATTCGTACACACTTTATTCCCTTGGTGCCCTTTTCGCCCATCCAATCGTTCGATAAACTACTCCGCTGAATCCGAATGGCAACTGGTAATAATGTGGTGCAACTTTAAAATGACAAAGAAATCCATAGCAGGATCCAGTGCAGAAGGGCTGCCGCGAACAGGTAAATCTGTGCACTCACTTTTGCTCCGTTTTCAAAATGCAACACAAATGATGCGACACGGCTGGGTCTTCGCTTATCAGTAACCCACACTTAAAGTTAATGTACGTCCAGACTGCGCCGCCGCTCGCAGGAAGACTGCACAGACTGCACGGACGCGCAACAAAGTTCGGTGTGCGCATGTGCAGCGGCAGAGTTGGCCATGGTGTGTTTTTTGTTTTTTTTTTTTTTGTTGCTGTAACGTAGTGCTGATGCTTTATGTGCCGCGTGGTCATCATTTACGTTATCTCGGTGAGCACTGCGTGTGCTTTTAGTTTTGCGTCTTAAATATATGGCATACAGCAGAAATGAAGAGGAAGAAGCAACCAATATGGGAGATAAAAATGGAGAGCTCCGAAAAGGAGATGCATTTTTCGTTGACTTGTTTTCGGTGCTTGAGATAGTTCTTCTGTTTTTTTTATTTCATTTTTTGTTTTTGTTTTCAATTCACAATGGCACCGTCACATTCCCAGAGTTTCATTGTCGTCGAGACACCATTAAAGCTTCGTATGTTTTTATTGCACTGAAAAAAAATTATACAACCACTTAGTGCAATAGTTTCTCAAAGAATGACTGCAAAGGATTCAAACAAAATTTTTCAGTGTAAGCAAAATTTGCAACAGTGCAAGTAAAGTTAAACAAAACTGCATTCAGAGAACTAAAAGTAAAAAAAAAGAACAAAAAATCAGAAATTGTGTCAATAATCAATTTGTCAGCGTAAATGGATTTTTACGTAGGTTTCAGGCAAAAATTGCCGCTCCGGACATACTGGTGGACATCATAGTGGACACTTTACACACATGTACCTTATATTCGAGCCGGTTCCAGTGCGTCTTCGTTCGTCCTTAAGCCTGTGCAAATTGATGGCTTTCAATCAATTAATGTCATTGGGTGCTGGGTGTTCGCGATGTCTGACGAGTGCGTCGTAGTTAATTTGCGTGGACTTGGTGGCGGCGACACCATCAAATGACAGCAGTTCGAATATGCGTGGAATGCACTTTGAACTTAGCAGGCAGCCTTTGAGTGATATTACTTGAGGAAACATTTATATTCGAAAATGTTGGTTAATGTTTAGAGTTTTCTCAAATTACTTTATTGTACTCTTTTACAAAGGCTTGGTACAGCTCAATAATTCTGATTTTGATTTGAATCTTATATTGATTTCTTTCATAAATGACAATAAATAGGCATATCTGAAAATAATCTTAATGACTCAGGTTTTAATGAAATTTTTTTATCATATTCTATTACCAAATGTGATGGAATATATTCGTAGACGTGTTTAATGAAATTTCCAATAGTTGTACAAGAAAATTTCGACATGAGGGTGTGTCTGGAGCTCGTTTTACTGGAAAATTTCGGGAAAATCTTGATTTCCGATAACATACGGGAGAGCACACATTTCAGAAGTAGTAGATATGTTACGGGTGGCACATTTCGGAAGTTGTAGATATTAGGGGGCACCGATCCGAATATTCTCAAGAAAAAAGTCAGAAAAATCATATGACAGAATGAGTTAAAAAGTCTAAACCGATCATTACGGCCACATAACAGGTCTTAAAATTCTGAAAAAATGTAAGCTTATTCCTTCATAAAAAAATAATTCGACTTGATGTTTTTATACCCTACACCCAATATATTCATTTTGTCCTTCCGTAACGCAGAGAAGGAGGCGTGACAGATATAGAACAGTATACGTAGGCTACTATATATATTTCTGGCCTAGGAAACACTAATGTCAATAGCTAAAATCTGGCAACATCATAATAAAGTTTGACATTTTTTAACATAAACGTACTCAGAACGTTTTGACGTACGACCATCATTTGTGTTGTTTACAGTGACTTGACTTATCTCGTGAACATTTTTGTGCGATAATTTTTCACAACTTTCGCCGTGGATTATCACGACAAGAGTACATCGATGAACTTAAATCTTTATATGGCGATGAAGCACCATCCAATAGCACTGCCAAAAACTGATTTAATGAATTCAATCGTGGCCGACGCTCGCTCAAAGACGAATTCCGTGAACTTCGTCCAAAAACGGACGTTGTGCCAGAGATCATTGATGCCGTGCGTGAACTGATAATGCAAGATTTTCATGTGACATACCGTGAGATAGAGACATAATTGGGCATTATTTTTACTTCAATACATTCGATTTTGCATGAACGCTTAGTTGTAAAAAACGTTTGTTCTCGTTGGAAACCCCATAATTTATCAATCGCTTAAAATATCAATGGCAAAATTATTTTTCTTAACTCACTGTAAACAAAACAAATAGCACTTGTACATCAAAACGTTGTTAGTACGTTTATGCTAAAAAGTGTCAAACTTTATTATGGTGTTGCCAGATTTTAGCTATTGATATTAGTGTTGCCTAGGCCAGAAATATATAAAGCAGCCCACGTATATATTCTTGATCAACGTTACTTCCTGAGTCGATATAGCCGTCTGTGGTCCGTCTGTCTGGCTGGATGTCTGGCTAGGTGACTGGGTGTGCGTGGAAATACATTTTCTGGGAAAACTGACCAAGATAATTCAATGCAATTTGGTACACTGCCTCCGTCGTCAAAGTAAGCTCGTGGGATTAAAAACGAGCAAAATCGGTCAACGGAAACGCCTACCGCCCATACAAAAAATTTATTCAAAATGAAACTTTAGCAGTATTTTTCACGACAAGAAACGCTAAATTTTGGTTAAAAACCCGATTTTTGGCACTATATGAAATTAAGCGATTTTTCGTTTTTTTGCCCGGCATGGGGGGGCTTAAATTAAAACTAGTAAGGGTGTTACCTTTGGCCTGGCAAAAAAATAATATACCCTACACTGCAGCATTTTGAAAATTTTGCTTGTACGGGAGGTGCCACGCCTTCTTGACCGAGTTCAACTAGTTTTTGCTTAGAACTTGTCTCTACTGTTTTCACTGCCCGAGTAAAATTTAGATGGATTATCACAGAAAACGTTTTCAGTATCAGGTGGACATCCAGATAGACAGACGGATATGACTATATCGACTCAGGAGGTAACGCTCATCAAGGATATATGGGGCATTACATTTTTTTCTGGATAGCATTTTGCTTTTGCATCTCCGATTTTTTTGAAAATTTTTTGTCATATATGTAGTACGGGAATGTCGTCAGGGTTGGGCCACTTTTTAACTTTCCTCTGTATCTTTTTTATATATTCGAATATTACCAAATTATTTGTCTTATTTAAAAGTTTGGACCTTTATCTGTAACATTCCTTTAGGACAACGCGCTTCGATTTTGGAAAAAAAAGTTATTGACGAAATTAAAAAAAAAAGTAGTCAGGGTTGGGCCACCACCAAATATCGATGAAATATGTACTAAAATAGTGTGTAATGAATATATATGAAACTTTTTATTGTTTTCTTTTGATTGTACAAAATTTCGATGAGAAATCTCCATAATAACATTAATCTGAAACGCAATTTGGGCATACATAGTAACTTTTTGTGAGATTGACGCATATCAAGTGCACGTTTCGCTTGCATTCAATGCAAGAGTTTAAATTGTTTCGATTCAGTTTCGCGGGCATCGGGACCAAGCATGTAATGCAGAAGTCTTGATCCACATCTTTGACGGAAGAGGATTTTTTTTGTGCTTTTTTTCGGTGGGCGGCCTCGTTTAGCCGGTGTTGTTTTTGCGTTCGATTTCTTCGCGTCGGATTTCGGACATTTTTTAGGCGATTTCGTGACATTGCTTAACTGTTGCTTTTTACGTAACTATTTGCAGTTCTCTGGAGAGGTTATGACCGTACTTTTCATTGGGCGGCGCCCCCGTTTAGATTTCACTGTTGGCGCGGCCGCTTACAGGGGCCCGACCAATGACAAAATCGTAGAAAGGATAGACTAATATTCTGTGTCCCGAAAAACCGATTGAGAAATGTTATTTTACTGATTCGAAATAAAAATTGATGTGGCCGAACTCTGACTACACGAGTGGCCCAACCCTGACTACAAGCATGTTTTTCGATCGCTCAATACTACATGCGAACAGGTTAGGGAATTGAACTTTCCCATTGGGAACTTGTTAATAGTTCAACCCTTAATGGATATATTACTTTTGCGGTGGCATCGTTCTTTTCCAAGTTTTGAGTCGTTTATCACTGCTATTACAAAATTTTTTGGGCTATCCAAAAACTACACGAAGGCACAGAAATTTTTACTGACAATCCCGGCGACAAGCAATGCTTAAAAAAGTTTTCTGGCATCGAGAGCAATAATTCGATGCTATAACACAGATAGCAGCACATGTCATATACGAGAAATAGCAGTGGCCCAACCCTGACTGCGGCCCAACCCTGACGACATTCACCTACTATTAGCATCTATGGTTTTTTTTTTTTTAATTTTTTTCATCGAGCCGTTTCAGAGATATAAATTTTCAAAAAACTAAAAACGCTACAAAAACAACATTAAGTCGTTTTTCGAAATGCTCATAACTCCGCCAATAGCTATAGTCAACCAACAAAGTGTGCCAAACGGTTCATATCTCGTATTTTTTATCCGTTACGGATCCGTAACTGATCCTTTTGCAAGAGAAATTCCCAAAAAGAAAGCGAATCGTTTTCAGGAAATTTTTTTTAAAAGTTTTGTTATTGTAAGAAAAATTTTATAAAAAAAAAACAATTTTTTTTTTTAATAATGTTTTTATTAAATTTTCAACTTTTAAAACTAAATTGCTATTTTTATCAATGATAATACTTTTAGATTTGAAAAAAAAAAGTTATAAAAAGCTTTGATGAAATTGACAAATTTTAAGACTATTTACTAACTTTACCTCTCCAATATTTTTCTCAAACGTATTCCCCCTTTCTATACCTCTATGAAAGCGCCATCTACTTGCATTTGATGATATATTGTGTTCAAACTAAAGATGGGCACGGGCTGTGTTTTTTTTTTTTTTGTGGCCCGCGGGTGTTTACTCGAGCCCAGGCCTAACAACAAAAGCCCGAAATGCAGAGGCCCGTAATCACGGGAAGGTTAAGATCAGGTATTCCTTAGTACGGCCATCTGATCAGTTCCTCATCAGGATCTAATACCAAAAACTTAATGCGATCTTAGTGCGTTGCTTAAATCAAATTTCCAGAACTAAATTGTAGTAAGGAATTTAATTCATCTAATCTAGTCCTTTTGTAATACATATTCCATATTAAAACGACCACAGAAAGTATTCTCAAACATATTTTAGGTGGTTATCATGTTTATATCATAACAAATGCATATGTAAAATCAAACATATTAATCAATGATATTTTAGGAAAGCGTTTTGTGGCCGGAATAAATTATAATTAATCTACATGGATATGATCCTATCCTCACTAATAAATATATTACTTTTCTGATGAGGACCTTAAATATCTTGATTCGTTCCTAAAAACTTTATGGAATCCGTATCGTCGTGACGTTTATTCGTCATTGTCGGATCAGAAAGCCTGACTCGTTCCTGATCATTCTTCAGGCAAGCCTGATCCGAATCGGAACTAAGCCTGAACTTTTTTCTAGTCGGGTTACTACGAATAAATTACAAAATCTACTGGTTGTGAGGAGTACACGTGTTTTTTTTTTTACCGAAATAAGAATTTCAATGAACTTCAGTGAATTCACATATGTAATTACATTTTATGTGCCAAGCCATTAACAACAATTCCCTAATGTTTTGTGAACAAATTTTGAGTTATTTCGGAGTAATAAAAAAAAGTATCTAACCGTTTAGGAATAAAATGAACTCACATTAAAAACACATAAAACTTTTAAAGACTTTGCATAAATATCTTCAGATGATGATACCAACCAACCTTCGAGAATGAAGTACAATGACCAATTCATGTGAAATGTCAACTGATTGAGAGATCACAATCTCTGCTAAAGGCAGCGAGGGCTGGAGGCGTTTACCGGACGGATGATATCCATGCGGTAGCCTCATTAAGACGTTGTTTGATTCAATAAAACCGTAACCATTAGAAATATCAAATCATATTAAAAATCATGAAAATCACACAAAAGATCAGGTGTGGTTGACTACCAATTTCGGAATGGTGTGTGCCATCTAATGGGAGTTTATTTGAGAAGAAACAGTTTCTTTATGACGAATTTTTGACGCCATTTATGTGTTACATGTGGCATACGTATTTAAATGTATAAAAAAGTTGGTTTTTCTATTGAAAATCGATTCTCACGTGGTTAACTGTTGCGTAATAAATTTAACTTAAGATCATAAATTTTATTGTTTCAATGCATTGGAACTCCTTAAAAGAGTGGTGCTCCGATAGATTATTTAGAAAATCTAAGTTTGAAATACGGTTATTTGCACTTAAATTTTTGTTCTTTTTGTTTTGTTTGATTTGGTATGTTCTAAGGTTTCGGCAGTGGCGGCTACCGCTGCCGCAAATGCTGATCAACGACATGTCACCGGTTGTTTTATGTCTTTTGAGTTGTTACAAAGTAAATATGTACATATATTATGAAAATTTCTGTTTTGTGAATTAAACAATAACGATAGGGAATTTACAATGTAACACATTTAATGCAGGTAGGCCTGAGGGAGGAGGCAGAGAGAATTCCCCAGAGCCCGGATTTCAGTTTAAATTTTTTTTTACTAAAAATTTTAAGCTTGCAAAACGATATTTCTATAAAGAATAAAAGATATCATAACCAGAAAATGAAGATATCATATAAAAAATTAGCTTTTTAAGCTAAACATCCGATTTGTCCATAATACTCGATGTTTCAAACTTTGAACCATTATAGCGCCACCCAACGACCAACATTCGAAAAATCCTTTTCCATATCAATGACAATCAAAATTGCCGTACTAGAACCCACCCAAAAAAGAAATTGTTTGTAAAAGCTTATTTTTATTCGAGTTATGGTGGTGAGTTTTTACATATCATGACAAAAGCCACACATGCCAATATAATCAATCCATCCACTTTAAACACTACCGCATAATTGCCGTACTTTGCTAAAACCATCTTCCTTAGTAGTTTACGGTGTGCCCCAATCGGGTCCAAGTTTTAAATAATGGATCTTAAAATTGAGTATGCAGAAAGCTTTCCGCATGTTGTTTGATTCTGAATTCGGACGCAGTATTGCTCTATCAAGACTAAATTTTGAAATATCCTGAATTGAAAGTTTAAAGTACAAAGTTCTTCGTTATTTTATAAGATGTACAACAAGGCTTAATCATTTTAAGCAGTAAATTCGCCTATTTTTGAGGTTTAGAATAATAAACCACTACAGTTATAACTTTATTATTTGACTAAGTATTAAAACATATGCCATTAACAAATAAAAAAAAAATCAAGTAACTGTATGTTACCAACCCCAAGGCTGGATTATCTCACAATGCCCCGTAATGCAGAACTTGACCAGTGGCATCACAATATCTTTTCCGCCACAGAGGAATTCTGTGGAAATGGGTTGTATACGTACCGCTAGAAATATAATTCAGCCATGAATAAGTTTTACCAAATAAGCGATTCCGGGACGACGGCGCGAGTTTTCAACATAAAAATTCTCAATTCAATTTATTTTTGCAAAGAGTAGTGAAATTTGAGAGTAAAATCATTTACAAGGAAAAGAAAGGAAAAGTCAAATAAAGTGCTACACTTATAACATAACCCAAGGGGAAAAGAAGTGCTTCAAAAACCCTTCTGAATTGTTTCTTTTTCACCAATAAGCACTTCTGCTCCGTAAGAACTATTCTTTCTTTTTAACATTGCACTTCCTAGGACGTAAGCCTTCTTAAGCTTATCGCAGTCTTATTTCAAAAGGCCTTTTGAAGCGCTTTTCTTTCAATAAAATAAAAAAAAAAAAAAAATAAAAAAACTGGCAGCACGAGAATTTGGCTCCACGACAGTTGGTGTGATAGATAGAAACAGATTATTTTTACTTACATTTATCAACTCGTTAGACCGCTACACCATTGCCCAATACGATGAAGAGGTATTACTTAAATTTGTATATTAAGCAAATGTTATCCCAACAGAATTTGTCATTCGAATGCTTACTGCAGCCTTACATAGAATCATTGTGTAATCAGGTTCAATTCAATTAAACAAAAGTAAATAAATAAGAGAAAGGAAAATAGAAAAGTCAAATAAAAAAATGTTGAATAAAAAATATTTTAATAAAAAAAAAAAAATAAATCACCCATGCTGGGTTCGAACTCATGTTGTTCTTACTGAAGCCTTACAAAAAATCATTGTGTAAGTGCTTTTAAATTTCTATACGGACAAGGGCCTTTAAAGTGCTTGCCTCAGAAGCGCTTGAAATTTTTCCTCTTGGGAACTTAACACTAAATATGGTAGTTGTAAGTGCTTAGTCTTTTTTTTTAAAACCCACTTTAATTTATATCGGTATAAGTTTTTTTTCTGAATTTTTGTATTCAAAAAATTAATAAACCTATATATATAACCTTACTAGTCTAAATATCTATAAATGAAAAAAAAAAAAAAAAATGATAATCATGGAAATTGGACAAATAGTTCTCGAGTTACGGTGAGACAGACAGGCAGAAATGGCTATCAATTCGTAGCCAATTTCGAGAAAATTCCAATTCCAAAATGATGAATCTCTTTAGGAATTTTAATTTTTGAGTTTTGTTTTTCTTCAATATCTTTGAACGGTAAAAATTGGAATACATCACCTTTGAACCTATAGAGCTAAATTTTTTTTCATTGCTTTCAGTTATAATCATTTTTTCTTAATAAGGTATGTATTTATGTACACGAAAAAAGTAGTCGACCAAAAATGGGAATAAAACGTTTATTTTTTTAAAGCTCAAGGGTATTTCTTTAAGAAAATTAAAAGGTTTGCTCATTTGGTTGAGGCTTATGCAAAATATCGTTACTTTGAACTAACACCTGCCATTAGGCTCTGCACATCACTTTGGGTGACCTGGAATGATAGACGTATCGTGATCCATTTTTATTTTAGTTTATTTTCATTTTTGAGAACTTTCTTCGTTTTAAGCAATTTTCTCTTCATTATTGCCCAGTATTTTCCAATTGGCCGAAGCACAGGGCAATTCGGAGAATTTGCATTTTTCGGTGCAGCATTGATATCGATGTTACGAGCGTAAAGTTAAAAAGTTCTGTTGGCAGAAATAAAAAGTTAACGTCGAGGAACACATGTTTCGTTTGCTCTCAGAGATTGAACTCAACTCAGGTTACACATTTTTTTTTTATAACAATTAAAGTTTCAGTTGATTAAAAAAAAAATGTTATTACATATCAAACCGACTCATTTACATCGATTCAACTCATTTCAGTGTGTCATTAGTGTCACGTTGCCAGTTTTTTATATCATCTCTATACAGATTTCCATCGAAGGAATGATTAATTTTGTGTAAGGAAAATACATCGTTTTTTTTTTTTTTGCCAAAGGACATGATAGTTACCTTTTATTTATAATGGGCCACGTTTTAAAGTGTATATTTCATTTAAAATATAAACGCATTTTACTTACATTAACCCATTTTTATGGAATTTATTCTGCGTAAGTATCAATATCATTTTGAATTCCGAAATATTTATTCGAAAACTATGTAATTTTATATAAAATGGTTTAAAATACTTTTATATGAAATTCTATATAAAATTTATACAAAAATAGTATAAAAGATTTTTGTATGGTGATACTATTAAATTTAAACCAAAATAGTGTAAATCAAGGATGTCAGCGTTTTCAAATCACTGAGCCGAGCGCATGCAGCGCAGTCAAATTCGAATTTACAACAACAATAATATTTCAACAATTTTCAAAATTTCTAATAACTAGGACACACACAAATAGTAAGGGTATTCACGCGTTGATGCGCAATGCTCTTGCGTCGTTGCGGAAGTGCGGTTTGCGAAAGTTTGACATTTGTAAAACAACAAACAAATTGCTGAAAATTTCGCATTACTTCTGCAATTTCTCAAGATGGAAATATTCACATTGAACGTTCAGGCGTTAGTGCGTAAAAGACTTGCATTTTCGCAACTGCGCATCAACGCATTAATACCCATATTGTTTGTTGTTCTTGTTTTTAATGCGACGTAGTTGTTGTTTTATATTGGTTCGAGTTCGATTTTGTGTGTACGCAAAAAAAGCAACAAAAACGCGAAATTTTGATGAGAGTGAAAAAAAAACAACAAAAATTATTTCTGTGATTGTTGTACAGAAATATTGATGTTTGTTGGTCGAGCCAAAATTGGCTCACTTTTGTTCTACGCTGACACCCTTGGTATAAATTGTATTAATAATTTATTTGTATAAATTTTATATGAACACGTATAAACGGTTTGTATACCAAGTTGTAGCATAGACTTTATACCAAACTTGGTGTGTTGTTTACTTTATTAAATTTTTTGAAAACTTACTATTTTTAATCAAAATTTTTGAGGTTTTGCCAAAAAAATTTTCTGATGATTTGGATGATTTTTTCTTTTTTGATTGTAGAATCATATAAAACTATTTTACCTAAGACATAAAATGTGACATTGGATATTCCATTCTATAAATATCTTTACGGCTTATTTAACTCTTCTTTATCTGTTAGAGATTAAAATCTTTTAGTGAAATATGTATAACATAAAACATTCCAAGTTGAATACCCTAGGAAGTGCACAACAACAAAAATTGGAAACTACTTATGTGGAGCAAAAGTAGTGGATTTTACTGTAGATGCAAATCAGGTGAGCAATAAAACCATTAACCCTTTAGTATCGGAACACCCACATATAAACAAGTAAAACAAAAGAACAAACCTCGTAAAACACACGTTAAACAACATGTACGTACTGGCATTTAAAAGAGATTCCAACCAAAAGTTAAGCGAAGTATCTGAGAAACCACATACAACACGAGTTGAATACGAGAAGTCAAAATACAAGCGACCAGATACAAGATACACGAATGTAAGTTCGAACATGGAAAAGCAACAACGTAAGCAATCGAATGTACCAGCAGCGGTTAAAGGGATGAGCATTTGGACGGGTTGAAGTGTTAAAATTGCAGTCCAAAGCGGCAATGATCTGACTTGTGGATTTAAGTTGCAAATTGGCCAAGTTTGTAATAGTGTTGCCAAACATGAACTCTAACATCCAGAGCCACAGCACAATACACAAATGCAGTGCTGCAGCATGCTAAGCTTGGATCAGAAGTGAACCAGAAAGTAGTTTCAGCAACAACGGAGAGAAATGAAAAGAAGGCGGGCAGAAGAAAGAAGCAGGCGCAAACTAATTGAAATCATTACACTCGTTAAAATGCTAATTCAATTAGCCATAAAACCAGAAACATTGCTGTGACCCTGTAAAAATCGTACAGACTTTCAAGTGAAATTTTTTTAGAATTTGGGTTTTCTGAAGAACGCATGATTTTAAGCTTATGCGAGCGGCATCAACTTTAAGGTTCGTTTTGTAATTTTATTGCAAAATGCGTGACTATGATTTAGGGTAAGAGGTTGCAAGTAGATGCTGAGTATGGATAGAGCATACTCTCTGGAAACATCACTGCAAAGTTTGCCGCCAACCCCTTGAATAAAATTTATAAAAATTTCAGTAGTTGGAGTCGAAAATCCTAGAATCAGAAAAGGGAAAGGGCTTTGGTTGAAGTCATTTGATTTTACTTAGCCTCATACTCCTCCCGGAAGTAACAGAAGAATATGAACTTACAAAATAGACTTCGCCAATGGTTTAGTTTTAAAAACATATTGAAGGGAGGTTGCAGTTTCGATAAACATTTAAGAGAACGCTTCCGACAATAGAGACCGATTTCATTCAATTGATAGCCCACGTAGGAAAGAATCTTGTGAAGGGAAACTATGCTATTCCTAGCGAGGTTCATGAGGTCTGTAGTGGTCTGAGCATGGACTCAAATGTCTCTTACTGTAGGATATTTGTGGCAATGAAGCCATCAAAGAAAATAGAGAATGTTTTAACTCGAACGCATAGCCTTTATCGGGTGGTGCGAATTTTAGCCTGAACTATGCTGTGAAATCGTATCAGATGAATTTTCAAGCTGATCTATCATCTATTTTGGATCCATCAGTGTACTAGATTATGGGGGTTATCGTGAATCAAGATTCCCGGGGATTTTTTTTTAAACTGCAATAGAGAATGCACGGCTGTCCGAGAAAATTCCCCGGGAATCTTGGTTCACGATAACTCCCTATACCTTAACACGAAAAAAAAAAAATTGTTTTTTTTCTTTATTTTTAGTACGTAACTTTTACGAGATTTTAAAGTCAAAATTTATAGATTTCTAGCAATTTGTCGGCTTAATATCGTTTTGCCGCATACGCCAATTTCCGGGAAATCAAATTTTTAAGTTCTGAATAGATGAAGGCTAGAAACAGATAACACCAAATGGATAAAAGATTTAGAAAGAGCGTACTGAGAAGGATAAAGTTGCATCTAAGGTTTAAGAAAATGTTTTTTGGCGTTTTAAGTATCACGTTTTCTAGTTTTTTGACTTGGTTAAAGAATACTGAATAACTCAAAACTGGAAAAAGATAGGAAAAAATGGATATACGATATAGAAAGAAGTTACTTAGAAGCATAAAGTTGCATCCTTTTGAATTTATTATTAACTTACTTGCAGGGTATGTGAAAAATACAAACAAATTGATCGCAAGAAGGAAGACGCAGTCGAGCGAAACGTTGGACGCCAATTCGATTGAGATCGCAACTTGAGCTAAGCACGTTGTTTGACAAATACAACAACATAACAACAACTACAACACCAGTCGTCCAGCCCACAATTAAATGTATGTTTTAACAAATGTTTCTGCTTCTGCTGCTGCGGCTACAAAATTGACCTCAACCAAAAACAACATTAGCAACAACTACAAGAACAACAACAACAAAAAAAAAAAAACACCATTCGACAACGATGGACATTCGCTTCTCATGTTCGCCACTTTCATTCATAGTTTCTCGCTGTTGTATTGCTAGAGATGCTAAGGAGCTGGCTGGCGCACAAACTCACCCTGGGATTTGTACACGGGTGATCATCGACACAGTTGTGCTGTGTTCATTTGTTTGTCGTAACTGAAGTCACCGATGCACAGTGCTGTGTTTGGAGAGAGATTTCGATATTAATGGAAGTTTCATTAGATAAGCGCTGCCATAGAAAAAATAGATCAGCTGAAAGAGCTTTGCAACAGAAAGTAAAATGATATGCAGACCTGAAGGTTAGGTTAGGTTAGGTTAGGTTAGGTTAGGTTAGGTTAGGTTAGGTTAGGCTAGGTTAGGTTAGGTTAGGTTAGGTTAGGTTAGGTTAGGTTAGGTTAGGTTAGGTTAGGTTAGGTTAGGTTAGGTTAGGTTAGGTTAGGTTAGGTTAGGTTAGGTTAGGTTAGGTTAGGTTAGGTTAGGTTAGGTTAGGTTAGGTTAGGTTAGGTTAGGTTAGGTTAGGTTAGGTTAGGTTAGGTTAGGTTAGGTTAGGTTAGGTTAGGTTAGGTTAGGTTAGGTTAGGTTAGGTTAGGTTAGGTTAGGTTAGGTTAGGTTAGGTTAGGTTAGGTTAGGTTAGGTTAGGTTAGGTTAGGTTAGGTTAGGTTAGGTTAGGTTAGGTTAGGTTAGGTTAGGTTAGGTTAGGTTAGGTTAGGTTAGGTTAGGTTAGGTTAGGTTAGGTTAGGTTAGGTTAGGTTAGGTTAGGTTAGGTTAGGTTAGGTTAGGTTAGGTTAGGTTAGGTTAGGTTAGGTTAGGTTAGGTTAGGTTAGGTTAGGTTAGGTTAGGTTAGGTTAGGTTAGGTTAGGTTAGGTTAGGTTAGGTTAGGTTAGGTTAGGTTAGGTTAGGTTAGGTTAGGTTAGGTTAGGTTAGGTTAGGTTAGGTTAGGTTAGGTTAGGTTAGGTTAGGTTAGGTTAGGTTAGGTTAGGTTAGGTTAGGTTAGGTTAGGTTAGGTTAGGTTAGGTTAGGTTAGGTTAGGTTAGGTTAGGTTAGGTTAGGTTAGGTTAGGTTAGGTTAGGTTAGGTTAGGTTAGGTTAGGTTAGGTTAGGTTAGGTTAGGTTAGGTTAGGTTAGGTTAGGTTAGGTTAGGTTAGGTTAGGTTAGGTTAGGTTAGGTTAGGTTAGGTTAGGTTAGGTTAGGTTAGGTTAGGTTAGGTTAGGTTAGGTTAGGTTAGGTTAGGTTAGGTTAGGTTAGGTTAGGTTAGGTTAGGTTAGGTTAGGTTAGGTTAGGTTAGGTTAGGTTAGGTTAGGTTAGGTTAGGTTAGGTTAGGTTAGGTTAGGTTAGGTTAGGTTAGGTTAGGTTAGGTTAGGTTAGGTTAGGTTAGGTTAGGTTAGGTTAGGTTAGGTTAGGTTAGGTTAGGTTAGGTTAGGTTAGGTTAGGTTAGGTTAGGTTAGGTTAGGTTAGGTTAGGTTAGGTTAGGTTAGGTTAGGTTAGGTTAGGTTAGGTTAGGTTAGGTTAGGTTAGGTTAGGTTAGGTTAGGTTAGGTTAGGTTAGGTTAGGTTAGGTTAGGTTAGGTTAGGTTAGGTTAGGTTAGGTTAGGTTAGGTTAGGTTAGGTTAGGTTAGGTTAGGTTAGGTTAGGTTAGGTTAGGTTAGGTTAGGTTAGGTTAGGTTAGGTTAGGTTAGGTTAGGTTAGGTTAGGTTAGGTTAGGTTAGGTTAGGTTAGGTTAGGTTAAGTTAGGTTAAATAGGGTGTTCAGTAAAAATATGTGTCCACCCATATGTATGTAGATAGACTTAAGTTATTCAATTGAACAGCTCTGCTACTATCGAACGCTTTAGATTCTTTAATAAGTGAGAAGAGGGAACGAATTCTACAGGTGACTAAGTCATCTAGATTGTCAAAAACAGAAGAGCTCTTCAACCGTATAAACTTGTTCCGACAGAGTGCAGGCAAATTACAGAGGTTGATGTTCTACACATTTCTCTCGATTTCACTAATTCCAGAGATTTGTTTAACTCATAAATAGCAGTCTGCTTTTGAACTATCTAAAATACTTATCTAGTCTGCGCGGATTGCTCCTTCTGGAACTATCTTCAAGTTTTACATCAGAAAGCCGTCTAGAAACTTAGCAGTCACGTATCAGCACCGATTTAGTGCGTTTGCTGGCATTTTAAGTTTTATAATGCAAATGTCTGCGTTACGTTAATCTGTGATACTTAACCCATTTTCTGCTACATAGTGGCTCGTTTTGGCTTTTTTGATTGCAAAAATCATAACTTCTGAACTATTTAAGATATTTTAATCATATTTTCAGTTTTGGAAAGAAAGTTCTCATAGCTAGTTTAATTTAGATAGCATTGTAGGGTGAGTAACAATGTTTTGTTGAAATCGGATTTTCTGTTAATTACATACATGGTATTAGGAAAGTCCCGGAACGGTCAAATATTTCTGATGCTATAGTATGCAACATTATAGTTAGTTAAATGAGCTTTCATAAAAATAAGATATCGGTCAACCTCCTTCCCCATCTTGGGCTGCAGTTGGTAGTTAAAAAATACCTTGTAGACAGACTTATTTTTAATGGGTTAAATGACACATAATTATAAATAGCTCCAAAGGGACTTTTTAGTGGTAAATAAAGGTCGCAATAATCTAAAAAGTAAGTTTATTTATGAAGGCTACTTAAATGATTCACATGCAATTTACACCAATTGACATCTGTAAGTAAAGACAGGGGGTAAATATGTTGGAGCAAAGTGTTGAAGGGGGAAAACGCAGGTTAGTCTTACACTATTCTCCTCCAGGGGCACATGAGAATATTTTTTTCTTGCAATGTTGCCCCCTCCCCACCCCTTAGGAGAGGAGGAAGGGCAAAGGATTCGAACTTTAATTTGGCGCTGTAGAATATGGGTTAATAAGCCTAAGTTCATTTATTGATTGCACCACTTGTCGCCTGGTTATTGTTTAGTACGTTTTATATACATATATAAGGTTTGTCAATCCAAGAGCCTTCCCAAAGGCCACTAAGAGAATCAGGATCAACCTTTCATTTTATAACAAAAAAGTCACAAATTTATATGCAGGTGAAGCACTGTGCATCGCAGCGCAATAAGTGGCGAGTGATTGTGCTTAGCCCAATGATGCTGCTGCTGCCGTTGTCATAAGGTCAGCAACGGTAACAATATTTGCTGCAACATATGGTGATGCTCAGCAGTTGTATCAACTACAACAATAACAACAACAACATTACAAACAGCAGCAATTTCAACTTAGACGGCTGTTGCATTCGATTGTTGGCTGGGTTTTATGCAAATATTGTCCCAACAATTTAACACGCATGTTCTCCCCATGCAATTGCTGCCCCCCCTTTCAATGTTGCTGTTGCCGCAACATTCGATGATGATGATGTTATTGCTATTCATGGCCTAAACCTATGTTTGACCAATAAAAGTTTAAGGTTTTTTTTTTGTTGCCATCAATTTGAATATCGTGACTCTGAATAAAGTTGTCTTCAAGGCTGATTTTTGCATTTGGCAGAATTTGAACTACTTATCAGTACCAACTCTACCATAGGTATCTAAGCGATCACCTCTATATGCAGAATTTAATTGCGGTTGTTATTTTTGTTATTGTTGTTATTATTTTGTCTGAATCTACAAACAGGAGCAACGTAACATCTTGAAGTTGTTCTCAGGAAGAACCAAATAGAATATATGTACTATTCGACGTGAGGTTCTAGTGATTAGAGTCCAATCCGACATTCTTGGTGTGAGTGTATTTGTAAGTGCAAATAGTGGAGCTAACTATTTCTTAGGTTCATGCAAATTTTCCATATAATTACGGTTTATTTGATGGCGCCCGTTATACAAGATGTTGGTTATTACTTAATATATGTATACCGATAATTACCAGGACACTTGCCTGAACATCTTGGGATTTCGTCGACTGAGTCAAGTTACTTATTGAGACAAAAGGAACTTAACCCATTTTCTGGCGCGCTTAATGACAGCTAGAATCTAGAACTAAAAATAATAGTTCTAAAGTAAAAAACTCGAATCCGTTGTCCAAAATTTTTTTACCTGTTTTGCGTTTTGTACAAATTCAGCTTAAGAAGGTACATATATATGAAAGAAAACACGCCAAGTGTACCAGTTGAAAATTTTTTGCTCACTGATGCGGGAGGATTTTGGCCTAGTATTATTTGATGTTAAAATACAGGGTGTTAAATTTGGCGATTTTTGTGATTTTCATAGAAAGTTTGATTTTCAAAAATTCATAGTTTCCATCAGATATTGTAAATTGATAGGCAATTTATCCTATTTTTTTAAAAGTAGAGTAGAACGGGGTAATGTCGTGCAGGGGGTAATGTCGTGCACTGGCTGTTTTACCCCAAAGAATTGAATGATTTACCAACTGTTCGTAAGGTAGGGACCTGCTGACCTACTGAGCTTATGCATATAATACTAGCAATTTTCACCAGTTCGTCTCTACAGAGTAACCTTTTTTTCAAAACGCACGCTTTCGGGACGATAAAAGCGTTTTTTCATCAGGTCAGAAAAATAATTTTCCTTGCAAGAAAATATACCAGGTAAGTGTTTTCTGAAACGAAATATCCTGCCAAAGGAAAGAAGTATTTGGTTTTCGAAAAAAATTTTGGGCTTCACCGAGTTATCGAAGTTGACCTTTAAAACGACCATTGGGGTAATGTCGTGCACATTCACTTACACAAACACAATTTCTCGCTACACAAATGTTGTTACACATGGATGTAACCAATGAAATTATCTTTCGATCGAATGTTTACTCGTTGCATTCGCTTGAGATGTACGGCAAAGTTGAGTGCACGACATTGCCTCGTTCTACTCTACACAACATATTATGTACTTCACACTTGTATAATAATGAATAAATACATGATAATGCTAAATCTCCTCTAATAGAACCACTACCTATCATTTCTCACACATTTTGGTACCTTTACTATACTCGGAAAACAATGCACGACATTACCCCACAAATTTTGAGGGGGGTAATATCGTGGACATTTTTTTTTTCTTCACTTACACATACGCAATTTCTTGCTACACAAATGTTGTTACACATGGATGTAACCAACGAA
This sequence comes from Calliopum simillimum, assembly GCA_951812925.1. NCBI lineage: Eukaryota > Metazoa > Arthropoda > Insecta > Diptera > Lauxaniidae > Calliopum > Calliopum simillimum. Next base: position 78,182,147 of record OX638370.1, on the reverse strand, counting down.
ATTATCTTTCGATCGGATGCTTACTCGTTGCATTCGCTTGAGATGTACGGCTTTACGAGCATGTCAAAGTTGAGTGCACGACATTGCCCCGTTCTACTCTACTTTAAATTAAAGTTCAATTTATAAGCTTTAAATTGGTAATGGGATTCGGTCTCTACATTAGAGTTTTTGGCTGTTGATCGCCTGCGGTAGGTAAAAGAAAAATCATTGAATTCTTAGTCCTTAAAAAGAATATGTGACCAAAAAGGGTATCTCGGACCTAGTTTCGGAGATATAGCAATCGGAAGATCCGAATATATCTCCTGGATGGATTTGTTAAATATTGGTGTCATATGAAAGGTATTTTGACAGCCTATAAATGTTACGAGTATATTTTCAATTGGATTCATAGCATAGGTCCACAAAAAAAAAAGTACCCTGCGCGAAAGATCAGACAGACCACCTGAACTTTATATTTTCAGGGTCGCTGAATCCGAATATGGTGCCAGAATAGCGAAGTTGGTTCGCGTTTTTTCAGAAATCAACAATTATACTGAAAAATTTGAGATTTTTTTCAGTATTATTTCCGATTTGTGAAAAAACTCGAAAGCGGTTTTCATAGAAGATATATCCGGATCTTCCGATGGCTATATCTCCGAAACTAGGTCCGAGATACCCTTTTTGATAACATATTTTTTTTAAGGACTAAGAATTCAATGATAAAAAATTAAGTGGTTTCAGAATTTTGGCAAATTTATCACTAAACGACACATGAACCCCATTTTGACCTCCATATGACCTTGAATTTTTTTTTTGTCAGACATTATTTAATGAAATTCGGTTCTCTGCCTTCGTCGTCAAAGTTAGCTCGAGGGATTGAAGATGAGCGAAATTGGTTAACGGACACGTTTATCGCCCATACAAAGCATATGTTCAAAACGCAATATTAGGAACATTATTTGCGATAACGCAAGCAAAATACACATAATTACTGGGCATAGTAAATACAAGCTTTGAGCAAAAAATTGGTGAATTCGAAATTGAGGGCGTGGCACCTCCCATATAAGCTAAAGGTTCAAAATGCTATGCTGATAGCGTTATTTGAGATAATCCAACAAATTTCACTAAAACACTAAAATAGTAAATGCAAGATCTGACAATAAACTACTTAGGTGAATTCGGACAAGAGAGCTGGCATGCCATGGCACCTCCCATACATGCAAAACATTCAAAATGCTATACTGAAAATGTTATTCGAGATAATACAACGTGTTATTGTTAGTACTTATAGTTACATATTCTCTTTATAGTCAAATAGAAGTGGTCGAATTTCGGCAGCAAGGCAAACTCTAGTTCCGGTCTTAATATTAACATGGGTTGCCGAAAAAGTGGTTTTTGTGAGGAGGAAACGATAGAGCACGTCTTTTGCCCGGTGCTAGCCAGACGCAGAATGGCTACTTTCGGGCAGGCTATGTTCGGCTCCATAAATGAGATAGCTGGAATAGCATTATCGATATATGTAGATGAAAATCGTGAATCCAGAACACTGCTATTTTCTTAACAGAAGAGAGTTTGTGGTAACGCTATGGACCTCAAGTTCTGCATCAAAAGTTTTTGAAACGTTGCTCTCTGTCAGGACGTTGATTTTAGAAACACCATTAGAATAAACAAGACAACTGAATTTTGACAAGTCGAATTATCAGGACAAAACCAGTAAACATATGCACATCATTTTAAATAGATCACCAAGATATTTAAAAACCTTTATAAATCATAAAATACGTCATAAATACCTAACAATAGTAGGCGGTAGTCCAAAACACACAAATCTGTAAAAAATAATGATGAAATGCCCTACAGAAGCTTTGCATGAGAGTATTCTGTATAAAATTTATCAAAAAAAAAAAAAAAAAAAAAAAACCAGCAGACTTTAAAATCTTCATAAAAGTTTAAACGATTTAGCAATTATATATTACCCATAAAGTTCATCATTTGAATAACTATAAACGAGTATTGTATTTTAGTAAACCAAGCCCTGCAATATCAGGAACAGCTGTAACAACAGCAATAACAACAACAATAAAATGCATTGCGAGTTAAATACAAACTGAAAAGGAAGCATTTGCACATCTTGATATTCAATAAAAGCTTAACTACTGGTGTCAATATAACAATAAAACGCCCTTGTATCCGCCCAACTTCAAGGCGGTGAGGCTACAGTCATACAAACGATGGATATATGGATGGGGCGACGATGGAAGAGGAGCTGAGGAGGCCAGATTAAATACGAAAATGCAACTCAAATCGAGCATAAAAGAAGGAAACTGATCTGACAGCTCAGATTGTAAGCATGCAAGAGGCAGCAGCAGCAGCAAACGGATTCCGCGCATATGTTTGTCCGTCTGTCTGTCTGTCTGTCTGCTGCTGTCTACCACTGCTGTTCACAATTTAATGATCAATCATTTAGCAGAGACGGAACCGAAAAAATTGAATTTAAGCCTCACTTCAAAGCCCAACTTTAAAGCAATAAATCTTCGAAACATGAGAAATGAGTCAAGGCGCGAGGCAAACAAGAGAGGCAAAAGAACAAAAAAGTAAAATTAAAGAAGAACAAAACATTCAAATAAACAAGTATTGAATTCAAGGTTGGCAATATCCATTCATTATATACCCTATAACGGAAAAACCGGTAAACCAACCAAATCCCTACGAACAAATATCGTGGATGGAGATATCAATATTGAAAAGCAAAACATCATTAATATTGAATAATCTTTAGTCTACAGAAGTGCAAAAATAGCTCTAAAGGGGTAGTATATACACATTATACAGGGTGTATTTCATAAGATTACGAAGCTTCTGGGAGGTGATAGAGGAGGCCCAGACTAACAAAAAATTGCACCTGAAGGGGGGGTCTAAAATGTACCCCTGAGGAGTTATAGGGTTAAAACTGATTTTCTGACTTGTTTTTTGGATCACCTTAACGTTTTAGAGAAAACATTTCTATGGCAAAGTTTTAGCTTATTGTAGCTATCAGATAGTGTATATGGTTTATAGGGCTTAAAAGGATTTCGCAAAGTTTTGAAAGTTGATATTTTAATTTTTTTTCCCCTATTTTTTGACTTTATGGGCCATTTTGGTATGAAAAAGGTCCTACTAATATGCCTTTTGTAATTTTTTTTGAGAACCTCGTTCAATTTTCTTTAATTGGGTGGTACATTTGTCTTGCTAATTTGTTAGTTTGAGGTCAGAAAAAAATACTTTTGAAGAACAATTCCTTTGAAGGCTCCACTAGAGCGCAACACATACGAGGAGCCCGTGTGTTACATAGAAAAGTATTTTTTTCGACCTCAAATTAAAAAACTGGTATAACAGATGCATTAGCGAATTAAAGTAAATTTGACGAGAATTTCAAAAAAAATTATAAAAGGTTATGTTAATAGGACCTTTTTCATACTAAAATGGTCGCCAAATTCAAAAAATGGGGGAAAAAAATTAAAATATTAACTTTGAAGGTCCAAAACTTTGCGAAAACCTTTTAAACCCTATACGCTATTCAAAATCTCATATAATTGACTAAAATTTTCTAATGGAAAACGTTTTCTCTAAAACGCTAGGGTCACTCAATAAAATTTTTTTTCTGAAACAAGTCAGAAAATCAGTTTTAACCATATAACTTCTCTGGGGTACATTTTAGACTCCCCCTCTAGGTGCATTTTTTTGTTAGTCTAGGCCTCCTCTGTCACCTCCCAGAAGTTTCTAAACCTTATGCAATACACCCTGTACATTGTCTGATCATTCAATTGCTTACATATATGTACTGTCTCATAAGTTGTAGGGTATACCACTCAAAATAATAAATAAAACAAATTGATGGAAAAAAGAAAAAAAAAAAAAAATAAAAAATTGGAAAAAGAAGCGTAACGTAAGGCAGCATCTTTTTGAAAACGAAAATCCCTAATTTGAAAATCACAGAGGATTAAAGCATCAATTGTGAGCTGGAGATGTTTTTGAGAAATTTTGTTTTACAAAATTGTTGCAATTTTTGTTGGCACAAATAAAAAGCGTTTGACAGGCGTAGCACATGTGCGGTCTGTATTTCTTTTATTTGTTTTTTTGTTGTTGTTCCAATGGTCGTTTGATCAGATCAGCAGCCAGATCAGTGCCACCGATTATTGTGCATTTCGAAGAAGCTGTTGCTGTCACAATTTTTAAGCTTAAGGTAATTGTTAGACATGATAGCGGAGTTATAAAGGAAAATAATGGAAATCAAATAGGTTATTCACCTCTTCAGCTTCAGCTTCATTATATTAGTAGGCACCAATGATTTTTCTTGGGTCTAAGATAAATACAACGATACGTAGGCTGCTATATATATTTCTGGCCTAGGCAACACTTATGTCAACGTCTAAAATCTGGCAACACCAAAATAAAGTTTGACATTTTTTAGCATAAACGTACTCACAACGTTTTGATATACAAGTGCTATTTGTTTTGCTTACAGTGAGTTAAGAAAATCAATTTTTCCATTGATAATTTAAGTGATTGATAAATTATGGGGTCTCCAACGAGAACAAACCTATTTTACGGCCATATGTTCATGCAAGGATGCCTCTATCTCACGGTATGTCACATGACGATCTTGCATTATCAGTTCACGCACGGCATCAATATTTTCTGGCGCAACGGCCGTTTTTTGACGACGAATTCGTCTTTGAGCGAGCGTCGGCCACGATTGAATTCATTAAACCAGTTTTTCACAGTGCTATAGGATGGTGCTTCATCGCCATATACAGATTTAAGTTCATCGATGCACTCTTGTCGTGATAATCTACTTCGAAAGTTGTGAAAAATGATCGCACGAAAATGTTCACGAGTTAAATACATTTTTTTTGCCAAATTGATTTTTTCAATTCACTGTAAACAACACAAATGATGGTTGTACGTCAAAACATTCTGAGTACGTTTATGCTAAAAAATGTCAAACTTTATTATAGTGTTGCCAGATTTTAGCTATTGACATTAATGTTGCCTAGGCCAGAAATATATATAGCAGCCCATGTATGTCGTCCTATTTTTACTTTAGATGAAGTCGAATATACATACAGCTCTTTCTTGACGATGTTCCAAAAACTTGAACTAAATAAAGAAACTGCTTAACCGCCCGTAAAGGCAATTGGTTGTATAGGTTGCTTACATGGCACTTTCTAGGAAGACAACGTGTCCCTCTAGTTCTTGTGCGGTATTGATGGATTGTGGTGGTTTTCAGAGCATACATTTGGCTACCCTTTTAAAGAAAGCCCTGTTGGTATTTGTTATATTTCTGTAGGCGGAGCAGGAGTCGCATCGCTCACGAACACAACCTTACAGATAAGATCTCAAGTAAAAAGAAAGTGTGGGTTGCCAGAACCTGCAGTGGTCTATTTGTCCAATCCTCATCTCCGTGCATAATTTGCTGTCCCGGATTTTATAGGCGTTTGTGGCGAATCTGAACTTTTATTTTTTATCACGTCAGTATTTTGAGTTATCTTCGCTCAAAAGTACAAGAAAATTTTCGAACACCTTCGGTTTTTATTTTGTGTCACCCTAAAGTACATGTTACTATCGACTCTCTAGATTTATTGATGTGTTATTCCAATATTTTCGACTTTTTCCAATAAATTTTGACTTTTCATTGTTATTGAAAGTTTTTTGATATAATTTGATACTTTTCGACTTTATAGATATTTTCCGATATTTAATGCATTTAATTGATAATTTAGATACTTTTGAATCCTTGTGATAATATACATATTTTGTTTTCCCATACTATTTGTTTGATCGGTGACCAAAATTTATAGCTTTCGCTATGAGAAGTTTTTGCATTTCAAAGGGTTTTGATGGGACGTTGCTGAGACTATTGCTGCGTCAGTCAACTTTTAGCATAATGGGCATGAACGATGACGGCGCTGGTGGTGAAGACACTGCTTCCAATGATGACCATGAGTCACTTCAGCGGACTATGATTCCTTGCTCCAGGCCAGGAGTCATTGGTAATGGTCAAGAGTTAGCGATGCAGGCGAAGGCGATACTTCAACGGGAAGCGATAAACTGCTTAGGACAGCAATGAGCAAAATTTCCCGAAATAATTATAAGCCCGAAATATTTTATTTTACTTTAAATTAACTTAGACGTTATAAAATTAGGAACTAATAATAAAAATTAATACTGTCAAAAGATGCAGTTCTTTGCGCTGTGGGTATAATCGAACGAGTGAAGAATTTTCCCAACTTGAACTTTACTGCTGAAACAGAATGTGTAGCTGAAGCTTGAAGTACGAAGTAAGCGACGAACTGTCAAAAGTAGACTACACATATTTTAATACGCGTCAACACAATGTGAAGTTAACGCTTTAGCTGAAGCTTGCGGCGTAGTACAAAGTTCGAACTTTTCAACTTTGTCGCTTGCTGCATGCTTTTTGACAGAAGAACAATGTTACCGAATTGATGAAAATAAATTTGTAAAAATTATTTAATGATTTAAAGGTTAATTCAGCGCAAAATTCATAAAAATTACATAAAAAAGAGCAGCAAATAAAATTGTGAAAATAATTTCAAGTTTTAAAAGTTTAGGTCATTTAAAAATTTATGCAAATTTTATAACGAAATAAGATTGGCAACTCTATTCCATACACAGAAAAAAAAACTGACGGTAAAATTAACTATAAATTTTGTATTCTATAGTTTTTCAAATTTTCTATAGGAAACAAAAACAAAAATTCAAAATTTCAGAATCAGCTTTACTTTTCTACAGTTGAATTCAACTGTACATTTTGTATTCCATAAATTTTTTTTTTTCATATGAATAACATTTTGAATTGAGTGTTTAACAGGTTCATAAAATTCTCACATTGTTTAAGAATAAATCAACATAAGTTTGCTAGAGTTGTACTGATATTTTGCCATTTGAAATGGTGTCACCGTAGAAGTTGTTTGCTACAATTTCTACGAGTTTTTGGATACGGCTAGTTACAGCCCTTCTGGGGTGCTAACTATTAAACCGTTCCAAAACAGTTTTAACTGTTTGGAACAGTTTATATTGTTACCGACCTTTTAAGAAGGTTATTTTTACTGTAACTGCGATTGAAAGTTTCTAAACCGAGTTCTACGGTCAAAATACAAAAACTCCGGGTTGGTGCAATTTCTATCGAAAATCTGGGTTAAATTAACTGTTTTGCACAGTACCTAAACATTTTAACAGCTACTGTACAGTACTATTTTTACAGTAACTTTACTGGACTGCACAGTCAATTTAACCTTTACTGCGGGTTGGTGCAATTTCTATCGTCGAAATCGGTTGGATTGACCGATATTTTTTTTTTCTGTGTAGTAAGTAATCCTTTACTTTCCCACTGACACTCATTCAATGACATTGGCTATAAAAACTGAGCTTGTACTTAAATTAATTGATTTCCGGGCAAAGTTAATCTTGTTAACTCAATACGTGATAAATGCGTTGCCAACAACAAACAAATCGCATTTGACATTAGGGCAAACCTATAACAAGATCAACGCACACCTTCCATCTTTCCACATGCGTTAAAAATTATATGGTCGTCTAACGAGTGGGTTGGCCTCTGTAGCAAATAAATAAAAAAGTAAACACTTTTATCTAAGAGTCCAGCACCCAGTAGGAAAAGTGCATTGACATTATACATCACACACATTTTCATTACTGAACTTCACTTGTGTGTCAGTACCGCATTTAGAATTGTAGAGGGCTATAAGTTCAGTGTTATATCAAGCATGAAATACAATACATAATGTAAAATTTTTTACTTCAGTATAAAACCTCATTTATATAAAATCAAAAAGGAATTGAATACCAATGCTAATTATTGCCAAGTTGTTAAGAGTTTATGCAGCTTAAGAGTTCTTCATTTTTGAGAAAGCACTTATATGTACAATATCCTGTCATGAGCGCCAAGTAAATGATTTTGACATTAAGCAATAGCTCCAGCAGTTCTTTCTTCACCATTGTCTTATACATGTCAGCCACCCTCTCCTTCAAGGGCTATTATTTCCTCGAAGAGATGAAATTTTTTTGCGATTTTGAATTGAGTTTTGTTACCATCGGAGATTTGTGAGGTGATTTACCTTGTTTCGAGATTTAGCTCTATATCTCGCTGTAAAACGCATGATTTCCCATACAAAAATAAATCGACTCCTAACGAGATTTATTTTAAATCTTCATATAAATTTCAACAGAGCTACCAATTGGCATAAAATTTCATTAAAAAAAGCAAATGGAAGAATAACAAATTTTCCTACCTATGACATTTACTGTCGAAAAATATCCATTTTTTCCGGTGGAAATGGATGGATGGATATCGACTAAATATTGTCACTGCTAAATCTTCGGTGGAAACGTTAAAAATTTGCTCCTGTCACATGCAATTTTCTGTTCTCATTGGGTTACATTACATAAATAAGCTAAGCAAACAAAGTTTGGCCCGAGTTTGTCAAACAATTTCAAAATCAAATTAACGCACAATAAGCCAAGAATGTCATAGAAAACAATCGGCAACAATTTAAGACCCTTCAAAGCATCAAATCGTATGTTTTTTTTTCGATTTTTTCATGTCCATAGCAGTTGTTACTGTTATACTCGTAATTCAGCTCAAGGCGTGTTTAATTAATATGGGTATTGTCATTGCTCTCCAATGAGCTTTCGTTAATCCTCAATGCGAGATTAAAATTCAGAAAGGAAGGGGCATGATTGAAATTGTCACCATGTCGTTGTAAAGCACAAAGTTGAGGAATTAAAAATCTCCAAGAAAAATAATGACATTGCAATTGATTTAATCAGATCAGTTTTTTGTCATTGATTATATGGGTAAGACGTTAGTGATTAAAGTTTTCATATCGAATAGATCCGTAGCTTCCAGTTATGTCAACCTTATGTGATACATATGTATGGCGTAATATTTTCAGTTTATCTTTTGACTGGAAATAGTTTAAAATATTGTCATTTGAGAAGTTTTACAAAACAAACGATATGCGAAATGAAAATAGTAAATGGTTTTTGACTCATGTTATGTTCAACCTGGTCCTGAGAATTATGTCTAAAATTTGAACTTGAATGTGTCGTTATCAACTACTTTTATACTCTACACCCAGTGTGTATTCACTTTGTCCTTCCGTTTGTAACACAGAGAAGGAGGCGTGGCAGATATAGAAAAGTATATATGTATGTTATTGATCACCTATTGAGTCGATATAGCCATGTCGGTCTATGTGGCTGACTGGCTGGCTGGCTGTATGTGGAAATACATTTTTTGGGGAAACTGAGCAAGATAATTCAATGAAATTTGGTACACTGCCTCCACCGTCAAAGCTACTTCGTGAGATTGAAAATAAGCGAAAGCGGTCAATGCATACGCCTACTGCCCATATAAGAAAAATTTTCAAAATACTGCAGTGTAGGTTATTTAATGTTTGGCCAGGCCAAAGGTTACACCCCTATTAGCTTGTATTGCTTTAAAATTTTTATTTTAGAATTTTTGAGAATTTCAGTTGCATTGTTTGATTTTCTTTCCAAAATTTTTATTTTACTTCTTGAAATTTTTTTAAAACGCACTCAGTACGTTACTTATTTTAAAGTTTCACTTTTATGGAAAGTGCCACGCTTTTTAAATTGTCTTTTTAATTTACTATTTAAAATATTTAAACTTGTTCATTTTCAACTTCCCAATCTACCATTTCTCAACCGGTTTGTAACTACATTCCTTAACTTTGCATCAAAATCAAATACTTGTAAGTTCGTTGAAATATGGTTGAGCTACTAGGTATAAAATGTCCTTTTGGCAGTCCTAAAACAAACTCCTTGGGTGATAAAGATCAATGGTGTCAGCTTTTCAAAATCACTGAGCCAAGCGCTGTCAATGTAAAATTTTGGATCGTCTACAACAAACACAATATTTCAATATTTTTAAAAATTTCTCGGAAAAATAGCACCTATGAAAAATTGCCTTATATTTTGTTCTTCTTGTTTTTTTTTTTTAATACGCAAAAATTTAATTTTTTAATAAAAAGTCAAAAAACATTGGGCCTTATCGTAAATCTGCCGTGAAACTTCCTTCTGGAAAATATACTCACTTTCGAGAGGGAGCACTTGCAATAGTGAATATTTTATGAACAGAAACTCACCTTTCTGCAGGGATACTTTTTAATTTTAATATCGATAACTTAAAAAAAATGCAGATAAACAAGCAATAGCAATTACATCTGGATAAAATTTGTGAAAATTATGTTGACGCTTTGCTTTTTTAATTAAAAACGGATATTTTAATCATTTAAGTGGATTTTCAAAATCAAAAGTGTAATGTACAAATCTACCCTTATATAATTTTTAAAATTTTTTCTTTATTTACCATATAGTTTCGAATTTAAAATTTTTATTTTGCAAAAAAAATTGGAAAATTTAAGTTTTGCCAAACTTTTTATCGTGCGATTTTTCGTTTGCACTTTATTTGCCAAATGGTTGCGATATGTGATGAATTTACACGTACCCAGCTGTTTATTTCATAAGTTGGTATACATGCTAATTTTTAATCTGTCAAAAATTACTCATGGCTAACATACAGAAACTCTTCCTTTTCCTGTGAATTTTCGGCGAGTGCAGACCTATCATCAGAAGAATCTTCAAAAAATCTTTAATCATCATAAAATTCAATACAGTTTTTCTTGGTTTACTATATTTAGTATAAATGAAAATCAATTAATTTTTTATTTAAATTATTATAATTGAAAAATTTGAAGAATAATAAACATTTGATCAAACTGAGCCGATATAACCCAGGAAAAATTAAGCAAAGGTAGTAAAATGGCTAAGTTCCCTAAAGTTTTCATACATTAAATTTTTAAATTAAATCCTAGCCTCAAACTTTGTACATCTTGATGTACCAAATTTTTGGATCTCCCGAAAAACTGTTCCCAGAAGAAGTTAAAGAAGCCTGAAAAAATAGAAATTGAGTGGCAGATCAGCAAACATAAAAAAATTCCAGCATGTATACTTTCAGTATACACACCAAAGTTAAACAGAAAGCATAAAAACCTTAAAAAGAAAAAACTGTAGAAACAAAAAAAAAAAAAAAACATTCAGAAATCAAATCATAGTTTTGAAACAAAAAGAAAATTAAGTATTAGTGCTAGGCTTAAAATCGATATAGATAAGCTAGAAAATAATTTTGAAAGAAAAAAAAACAAATTTGAATTAATTTACTTAAAGTTAAAATTTAGAAAAAATGCATTTTAAGTAGTTAAAATGGTTAAAGTTCATATAGTGGATAAGAAAAGAAAAAGTGAAAAAAAATATTGCCAATAGATTTAGAAAAAGTTAAGAATATTTGAATTAAATCCTAAATTAAAAATTAGTTTTACATACATACATACTTAATTACAAACTTAACATATAAATTTGCAATACACAATACAACAACACAAAACATAGGAACACAAAAACAACAAATTTAACAGAGCAACAAAAAAAAATCAAATTCATAAGATACACGTAAAAAAAACACAACAACATCATCGTCGTCGAGAAAGGCCTTTCATCGCTTCGGATGCTGAGTACTCGTAAGTCAAACTCATAAAATTTCATATTTTTGTTCATTATTCTCTTTTTTTTATTGCTCATCATAAATTTTATTGTTTTATGATTCCACTTGAAGAGCTCCGCTCAAACATCATAAAATTTCTCTAACTCTCCAAATTGAGATTTTCTTCATGCACTTATTTTTATCAGTGTAATTCGGTATTCTAACAACAACAGCAAAACGCATTTGTCATGCAGCTTCGATCGACAAAGCGCAACAACAATTCAATGGCTGAATAAGCTCTAGCTTCGGCTTAGTTGTTTTGATCTCTTTTGATCTTCTTAGCTTACACTTGTTCTTGCGCTCTGCCAAAATTTCGAAGCTCACGACAATTGCATTTGCTATTCATTTTGTTTTGGTCACTTAGAAAACCAACATCAAAACGTCAAATATATGCAGATGATATAAAAAAAAAATAAAAAAACAAGTGAACAAAACAAAGACAAAACCAAAACCCAATTGTACGTAAATTTATTTTTTTTTTTTAAACCTTTTGAACAAAAAACAAAAACTAAACATAAAGATACAAAAAAATGTAAAAGTTTGTAATTTTTCTACATTGCACTATTTTTTCTTATTAATATTGGGTGTACAACTTAAAAACCGGAATTTGACGGTGGATGTCCGTACTAACAAATATCGTGAAAGCTCGAACTTTATATATATGGCATTTTGAAGGTACATTTGACAGCTGTTAAAATCAGTCAACAAAACAATTTTATCTTGTGTGCATCATTATTATTTTTCACGATGAATAACTTCGAAAATTAGAGAAAAAGACAGCATTTGCGGGGGGTTCTAGTGGGTCATTTTTTTGCAAAGAAAACAGCTGCCGAAAGTCATCGCATTCTTGTAGAAGTTCATGGGGACTATGCTCCAGCTGAATCAAGCTGTCGTGAGTGGTTTAAAAGTGGTTATTTTGATGTCGAAGAAAAGGACGTCCTGGTCAGGACCAGCTAGGTGTGATCCATTATGAGCTGCTGCCAGGTGGCCAAACAATTAATGCTCAATTCTATCGTCAACAATTGATCCAATTGAAGCAGAAAATCCAGGCAGAGCGGCCAACGTATGCGACCAGACATGAGTCAATCATTTTCCACCACGATAACGCTCGGCCACATATTGCTGCCCCAGTCAAAAATTACCTGGAAAACAACGGAAAACAACGGATGGGAAATTTTGCCTCACCCGCTTTATAGCCCAGACCTTGCACCATCAGACTGCCATTTGTTCCGATCGATGCAGAATGCCCTATCAGGAATACGCTTCACTTAAGTTCAAGATATCGAAAATTGGCTCGATTCATTTTTGGCCGCCAAGCCGGCGCAATTTTTTTGGGATGGAATTCATAAATTGCCTGAAAGATGGGGAAATGTTGTAGCTTCCAATGGACAATACTTTGAATAAAATATATTGTAACATTTTTCCACAATAAAGCATCACATTTCGCTAAAAAATTCCGGTTTTTAAGTTGTACACCCAATATTAAGATACATAGGTACACAGAAAAGAAATTTTTGATTATTGTTTTTTTTTTTTCATTTAAATTGAAATGATTTTTAGTTTACTTTCATTATACAATAAATGAATTCTTAGTTTAAAAATAAAAATGGGTAATTAAGTTTATTTTGTCGGTGGTTAAGTAGAATATTTCTTTAGGGACCTTTATAAATTTTAATAACAAGGTCATGGTTGGGAGGGCATGGAAAGGGGATGCGAATACCATCATTGCGATACCCCCAAATCGTCACCTGAGAGATCTGTCTTCTTTTTTTTTGTTAATTTAAATACTTAGTACCATGGGTTTTTTTTTCTTGTATTTTTTCAACACATTTTATTTCTTTTTAGCCATGGTATCCAGCCTTGTTATCTGGTAGATTCAGTTTGTTTTGGCCAAGGAGTCTTTAACTAAATTGTAGTGTTGCTTGAAGGTTATGGTGCCAAAACCCCACCCACTAGCACCGTATATACTAGCCGTATTGATAAGGCTCCGACCGGTATCATTCGACCTCAAGATTTTGTGTTAATTTTCCACCCTCGCACGCACACCATTACAAAAGTTGGCGCCACTGCCTTGACAGCAGCTAAGGTTTAAAAAAACAAAGTATTCTCGCGAATATTTATTAACGATAAGACCCATTGCTTAAAATTCAATATCTCTTGAAGGAGATCAAGTAGGATTTTCCGGTTTGCATATTTTTACTTTACGTGGGCTGCTATATATATTTCTGCCCTAGGCAACTCTAAGTGTTGCCAGGTGCAATCTGACATTTTCATTGGAAAGTTTGACATTTTTTAGCATAAACGTACTCAGAACGTTTTGACGTACGACCATCATTTGCGTTGTTTACGGTGAAAAAATCAATTTGGCAAAAAAATGGAATTAACTCGTGAACATTTTCGTGCGATAATTTTTCACAACTTTCGACGTGGATTATCACGACAAAAGTGCATCGATGAACTTAAGTCTTTATATCGCGATGAAATAACATCCTATAGCACTGTGAAAACTGGTTTAATGAATTCAATCGTGGTCGACGCTCGCTCAAAGACGAATTCCGTCCAAAAACGGCCGTTGTGGCAGGGAACATTGATGCCGTGCGTGAACTGATTATGCAAGATCGTCATGTGGCATACCGCACACTAGTTCCACTTCAATACATTTGATTTTGCATGAACACTTAGTTGTGAAAAACGTTTGTTCTCATTGGAAACCCCATAATTTATGAATCGCTTAAAATATCAATGCAAAAATTGATTCTCTTAACTCACTGTTAACAAAACAAATAGCACTTGTACATCAAAACGTTGTGAGTAAGTTTATGCTAAAAAATGTCAAACTTTATTATGGTGTTGCCAGATTTTTCCTATTGACATTAGTGTTGCCTAGGCCAGAAATATAGGTATATAGCAGCTTACGTACAGATATGCAGTCAATTTTCTACACACTCAATTTTTAGATTATTTTTTTCAAACTTCCTTAGAACCATTGTGGTTAAGTAAAAAGAACGGAAGCAGCTATAGTTTGGAATACAACGGTATTTTGTCTTTCATTATACGTGTATATATATTAATACGCAAGACAAAAATTTGTCCTATCTTTTTAACTATGTCAGAAATGGAGCACGACTTTGAATTATACACCAGTAGAAAGGTATTTGAGTGTAAATGTGCACAAAGCTAAAATTATTTTAATATTTTGCCTTAAGCCAGTTAAAATTAAATGCAAATTTTTTAATATGTATTAACAATGACAAATTATGCGGTCAGTTAGAGCTGAAAAAAGGTACAACACAAAGAGAAAGATAAAAAGCTTATTGACACTGACTTCATGTTTTTCGTTTTCTTTTCGTTTCAGATTTGTCACTATACCAGGGATGATAAATGAGCTTTTCTATTTTGTACCAAATAGCAAAAAAGTACTACAAATGTCCAAAAAGTACCAAAATTATTTAATACATCTGTGTCAAAATTTTGACTGTTGGGCGACTCTAGTTAACTTAAAATAATCTCATGTCTAGAATTTTTCATGCAATTTTGCAGAACTTAAATATGTCGAGTGAACAATAATTTTGTTTTGAATACTTAGAATGTTTTGGAAAAAAAAAGAAAATACAAATTATAACTTCCTTATTTTACCATTGAAAAAATACACCAATAGCAAGCCGAAACTGTAATATAGTCATAGATGCATAATTTGATAATGAGTTTGCAATAATTTCATTCATGATTATAATGTAAATATTTGGACTTGGCTTAAACCGAATTAAACAGGCCGTAGATGAATTCGAAATTCCGCAAAAGCCAAACAAAGGAAAATGTGCGCGCACACACATTCGTTGGGAAAATTCACATCGTTTAATGCTTTGCGTGATCTTTTTATTGATTTTATGGTAAAAATGGTTTTGAACTTGCGACTTGACCGACGGATGATAAAAGATGCGTTCTTAAAGACGTTCGAGCGCGCGCCTGCGCGTTAACACACATGTTTTGACGATGCACACGTACATATCTGTGTACATGTGTGCTTAGAGTGGTGCACATACAATTGCAATAAAAATGTTAAAATGTTTTTCTACGCTTCTGCAATTGTACAAGGCGATTTCAACTCCCGCTGCTGTTTGATATGAAGTCGGGTTTTTATACTTTACAGTGGAACAAACCCAGTATGCCAGACGGTTCATATCTTCGCTTTTTTACCCGTTACGGATCCGTTACTGATTCGTTTGCGGGAGAAATTCCAAAAAAAAAAAAACGATTCGCTTTTTTTTTGGGAATCCCTCCCGCCAACGGATCAGTAACGGATCCGTAACGGATAAGAAAGCGGAGATTTGAACCGTCTGGCACACTGGGAAAATATTAAAATTTTTTTACATGCCTACAATTTTTCCAAATAAATCCAGAATATTCCTGACAATTCGATTCTCCAATCTCTGAAATGTTTATTTTTTTTACTAATTACTTGTGGAGAAATTTTTTCGAAAAGAATTTGCCTATCCCCACTTTTCAACTATTCTAAGGTAAACATACTTTTCCAGTTGTCATCACATATTGGGCTCCCTAGTTTGCAATCACAAAAAAAAAATTTTTTTTTACTCCGTCTGATTACCGTACACTTTCCGGAATTAAGTTTCCGGAAAGTCTATTTTCCGCATGTCTATTTTTCCAAATTGATTGGAAAAAAATTGTCAATCGATGGCTTTCTCTACACTCGCGGAAAACGTGAGGAAGGAAAAATATATTGGGAGTGCATACGATAAAGCTCTAAAGAATGTCGCGCAAGAGCAATCACGGCTAAAATTGTACCGGGAAGTGCCATCGTAGTGTACAATGGTCCAAATTCTTCATTTTGGTGATTGTTTTGTATGATCGTGTGCCCACGATTACAATTTCGCTATTCTGTGCTTGAAATAAAAAGTTTCGCGTACATTTTAATTGGTTTGCATAATTTGTTACACTGTAAAAGACAATCACTTTTTTTCCTGGAAAGAAGTCCTTAAGGAAAAAGGCATTCCGGAAAACGGATTCCGGAATAAAGTTTTCGGGTTTTTGGACATTCCGGAAAATAGACCTTCCGGAGATTAGATTCCGGAAAGTGGGCGGGATCCACTCCCTCTAGAGAGGAGGTATGTTCTCAAGAAAGGAGTTTCCAGGCAGATTTATGATAAGGGCCATTGAGTTTACGAATCTTTATTCTTAAAAAATTCCAGAAACCAATAAGATGAATTGAATTAGAAATCACCATTTAATTTGGTTCCACTATGAATGAGTCAGTCTCTTGATTTGTCGGTGCATTCGAAAGCTTTCCTTACAAAATAGAGAATGATCAGGGACAACAACGGCAGCACAGGCAGCAGCAAAAGGAAGAAAGAAAAAAATCATTGCGAAATATTAATCAGACATTGAAATATGCGAATGGGTCGAATGGACTCAAATGGATCAGAGAAGGGGTAAACAGAATCAATGGAGAAGGATATGCACAGACCATCTATGCGATTGAAAACGATTATTTCTCAGCGGGGACACTCCAGTGACCTCTACTGGTTACAGCGTGAAAACCTTTTTGTTTTTTGTGTTTTAGCTGTTACTATCAGACATAGCCAACGCAGCTGTGTGCTTACTGTAGTTTGTGTTGCCAACTGCTGTAGAACGTTTTGCGGGTGTTTTTATTTATTTCGCTATGAAGTTTTGCAAGTTGCGTGGTACATTGAAATAACTTCATTTTCATTTTGATATCAACGACTGTGAAATTTGCCTAAAAACATCAAAGTTGTATCATTTGCTTAAGTAATTAGTTTATTATTAATAATGTTACACTTACACTGAGATTTAGCACAAAGAGAGTAAACATTGTAATTCGATTTTCCCAATGGCATTGGATAGCCATAATCTTTCTCAAAAAACTTCACCTTGCAACTGTTTTTAATTGGACCCTTACTTTCTGAGTTATCATATATTGAAGTACTGGTATCTAAGCTCCATACAAAAGACTAAATTATATTAGTATGGTGCTGTGATAACTTTTCTCTTTACTTTAGAAAGTAATGAACTAAAATTTAATGGAGAAAATTATGGCTATGCAGAATTTGATATTTGAATGCTTACTACTGCCTAAAAATCATTGTGTAAGTGCTTCTAAATTTCTATGGGAACAAGCGCATTAAAAATGTTTCGTTAAGAAGCACTTGAAATTTTTACCGATATATGTAGGAAAGGTTAGGGTGGACTCTACCTTGTACCGTCGTCAATTCATGCCTTTGGTTAGTGAATAAAAAATATTGTATTTTTGTGACATTAGACCGTGGAAACGCCTTTGGCATCTACCCATGGTTCAGGGATTGCCCTTTGTTTTTTCTATTTACATCAAATACTTACAAGATCTTCCAGTCTTAGGTGTCTATCTCAGGGTTTTGACGCTGCAACATCTTAAGCGTGATTTGTGGTGAAAGCGAGCTAGGTAAACCTACCTTTGCCCTAGATAGCGTTGAAATCTTATCCTTCTCCATAATTTCTAGGGCAGCTTCCTCCCAATGGTTCTTCAGATCCTATACGGCTTCTTGGCACCATTCTAAAGAGAACTGAACTTTGCAGCAGAGAATCTTTACATCCCGAAATCACACTGCTCCATCAAAGGTTAGCATCGGTGAATCTGGATAGGCTTCAATAAGCTCTACGAGCTTTTGCAGAAGCTTGGCTTCCACAAGCTTCCACTGGTCATTTGTCATATGACCAAGTGAATTCTTGCGGTCAACTAAGGCAACAGTGAGATGTTTTCTTACAATCTCACTTGCTGAAGAACCGCCAGTAAAGGCAGAAGCCGCCGCTTGCTGACCTTTTTTAGGCAAACGAGCCTCGCTAGGACTTACATCCGCAGGGCTCTGCCTTTTAAGGTCTGACTTTGCAGCGCGCATTTCACCTTTCATGGAGCCCTCCAAGGGCCATTTTGTTAATACGCTTTTTGTAGAGTTAATTTTGCTCAGTGACCACTTTTCTTGCCCATTCAAGGTGCTGACGATCCTTACTTGTCAAAGTTTTGGTGTCTACTGAGCCAACTTTTTCTATAATTGTGCATGAGATCTTGTATTGGCGTCGACCATTGGACGTAGATGGATCCGCTACCGCTACGCTGAGCTTAACTGATATGGATTATTTGTAATAGAATATTTTGAGTAAATCGGTCATACTTTACGTAATGAACAGAATTGAAAGAAAGGCAATAAAAGTTAATCATAGAGCTGGAATTAGAGTCAATAAGAAATAGAGAATTAAAACATATGTTATCTATCAGTGGAAGATATTGTTGCAAAACAAATCCATCATGATAAGCTCTTAGTAGAGTCCGACAGATTAATCGGCTTCGGCTTCGGCCAGATTCGGCCAAAAAACGCCTTCGGCCTCACATTCGGCCTTCGGCCTAAAATAAGCCGAAGGTTTGGCCGAAGCCGAATGTTTGTAACTTTAATTAAAAAAGAAATTATTTCTTCTTAAACAAAAATGTTAAAAAGTCAAAATACTACTAAGACAGAAATTTTGAAATTTCTGCATCAAAATTATGCTGAAAAAAATATAACAGATAATATGTTTATCGAAATTGAAGGATCTACACCTTCCTGTTCAAATTCAGCCGCTTCCAATGGAAAACAATACCCAAAAGATGATCTGTGGGATTCGTACGATAAAATGCCTTTGACTGGGACCGAGGAAGCAGGTTCTGACCACGTTCGTTTGCCTTTTGAGGAACAATTAGCTTGTTATTTAAGGAACCTTTGCAGTTGAGGACCACGGATATATATCATTATTGGGCCTGCAGTCCATATATTCATTTACGACCAGTATCCCAAAAACTTTTGGCAGCTCCTCCTACAAGTGTCCCAAGTGAACAATTGTTCAGTGCTGCGGGTCAAATATTGTATATGCTGACCGAAATGCCAATCTACATGGAGAAAATGCAGAAAAAGTGCTGTTTCTAGCTTACAACATTAGGTTATTTAATTTTGATTATTAACTATTTATTTTTATTTAAGAAGTAATAAAAAAAAGTAGTAGGGGAGGGGGGGGCTAGTGTGGACTGGGGGCTAGTGTGGACAAGCTAAAATTCTCGCGCCGTTTTGAATTTTTCGTTTTTGTTTTAAATTTTTCAAGTTGGTATTTGCACTCTGCATCACCAAAAAAAAATTCATTTATTGACAGTTCAGCTTTCCATGATAACGTGACCGAATGTGTTTTACGCAGCAAAAAGTAATTTTTTTGATGTTTCGTAATTTCAGTGATACTTTTAAACTAGGTATTTTTCTGCCGTAGTGTTAATGGATAATACAACTTAAAATAGTGTTTATTTAAACCATTGAAATTATTTTTGAAGAACTTTACCGTAAGATTAAAAAAAAACAATTTTTGTTTAAAAAGACATGAAGGGGCTAGTGTGGACAACTGAAATGGGGCTAGTGTGGACATGTTCGCAACAGCTAAAATGACTCCAGAAATCGTCAGACCATTTCTTAAAGCCAATGAGATTATATTGGAATCAGAGGAAGAGCCTGGACTTGATTAAATCGGTGGCTACAGTAAGACCATTTCCAAAAGCCGGTCCAAGAAAGAATCAAAATCGACGAAAACGAGTAAAATCATCAATTCTTACCGAAATACCGGACAACACAAATAAAAAAACGATTAAAAGAAAAAATGCACTTCCAAAAAAAAAAGCGCATTGAGAAACCAATTAAAAAAAAAAAGTTAATTTTTTATTTGTATTACATCATTATTTTCTTGAATAAACATGAATCTGAACTCTTTCTTAACGTTTTTGTATGAATTATCAAGTTTCTTATGGTGTCCACACTAGCCCCCAGTTAAATCAATGGTTGTCCACACTAGCCCCGTATAAGGGGCTAGTGTGGACAAATGTAAGCTCTTTTTAAAATGCATTAATAAAGCATTTATGAAAATAAAAAATCATAACTATTGATGCAATTATGAAGGCAAGAGGTATAAGTAATCGCTAAAAATTACTTTATTTCAAAAATGTTATATTTACATATATAATTTTGCAATTATATAAAAATTGTCCACACTAGCCCCCCCCTCCCCTACAAAAAATAAGTGTTACAAATATAATGGAACCTTCGGCTTCGGCCGAAGGTTATAAAAAAACCGATTAATCGGCTTCGGCTTCGGCCAAAAAGACACCTTCGGTCGGACACTAGCTCTTAGTTTTAGAACATAAATTCATTCACTTCTTACTTTAAATTTATAAATGTTCTCTAAAATACTGGTTCAGAAAGACGTTGAAAGCGTTACTGACATTCTTTTCTAAAAGTCCCACACCACCCTATAGTGCAGCACTTTCGAAAGTGATTGAAATTAATTGTTTTATGCATCTTAATGCAATATTGGGTTACATGATCAGTCATTTTATTAAATTTTTATTTTTTTCTATTTCTGGTAGAACACGTATTTGGTGACAAAAAAAATCTGGAATATTTTTGTGTACAAAACAAAACTTAAGAATGGATGATAAAATCAGCAGGAAATCGTTAATCCCAATATTCCATGGTTCGCAAACTACAACAACAACAACAACAGCTAAAACAAGATACCCAAAACAGATTAAAATAATATATCAATTGTAAAACCAACCAAAGTGGGATAAAAATCCATTGCGTGGGATGTGAACAACATGCAACACCAGAGTACTAACAGCAACTACAACAATAGCAGCAGCAACAACAACTCAAACAACAATAACAAAACCAACAACACTAATAACATAACCCAAAAATGTATCTAAACTATTTATTAGAAATATCAGTCGAACACCAGAAATGACAATTTCTTCAAGATACAAACATATATGGTGTTGCCACACATTCATCAGGTTATTGACCAAAAAATCCAGTCCCACTAAAAACTTAACAAAAAATCATTAAACAAAAACAAAAAAACTCATGCATGGCTAAAGCAAAGTGCGTCAATTTTGAAAAATTTACAAATTTAAATTTCTACCAAAAATAGATTTATTTGTCCCTCGATTTATATACTACCTGTCCGTCCGTCCATTCGTCGCGCCATGTGTCTGTTTCTTTCGATTTGTTTGTTTGTGTCAGTGTTGTGAATTATGCGAATCAGAGTTCAGTAGAGTAACGAGTGAAAACAATCAAACAACAAGACATTCAGACAATTGAAGACAAATAGACCCGGCCAACACGCGTGCGCAACATTCAATGAATGCGCCACGCTGGACATTAAACAATGGCAACTTTGACAGCAGACAAAAACAGAAATATTTCAAAAAATAAAAAAAAATTAAAAAAATACCATGATATAAAACAAAAAACTTAAATTTGTCAATTTTAGTAAACGGAGAAAAATTCATTTCAAACAACGGGGAAAGAAAAATCCAAGGAGAATTAACAGTGACAACGGTTAAAACATTCTTGAAATATTTGTGTAAAATACTTATTTATTGGAATAGTCGATTGAGCGATTTATGAAAAAATATTTTTTAGATTTTCTCTTAAAAATGGTCTAAAATTTAGAAAATTTGGTAACAAAGGTTTTTTAAGTTTTCTGATATAACAATTGAGGTGTTGCGTGCAAGAACGCCCTAAGACGAAAAATGGCATTTCGAGATATTTTAATTTGAAGATTCTAAATGGTGTAGCAATATTCGTTAAACAGTTATTGAAAAATTTCTCTACTACATTTTATGATCAGAATAGAAAATTGCAACCCAAACTTTTCAAAAAAGCTATGGGCGCAAAAATGCCATAAGTCGACTAAGGACCTTCTTGCACGCTACGTTTAAGGATTCGATAGTACTCACCATGAATACACAGGGCAAAAATTGTCCCCTAAAAACGAGAAGATTGTCGTATTGACCTATTTTACTATGAATTCATATGAACAATAAAAAACTATGAATTTTTCATAGAGAAATCTCTATGAGTTTACTTAGAAAATCTTCTTGAAATTTCAAAAAGATTTTTGTATAATTTCTATACGGAATATAAAATAGAATGATGTAAATAACGTGAGAAATGTATTGATTCCTAGTTTTAAGGAGAAAATCGTATAAAATGTTTTTTTTTTTTTGATTTGACAGAACCTTATGTGATTATTTATTTTGCATGGAGAATGATGGCAGGATTGAGGCATTTAAGAAAAGACGGTGTATACACATGTAAGTCTTTTAATTTTGTTGCATAAATCATTTTTACCATTAATTTAATCTTACAGAATGAAATATGATGGGTCGTCATCGAAAAAGTTCCAATTGTATATTAAAAAGACGCGTACGGAAGGCCTGCTGGAAAAATTATGGCCACATGAAACGAAACAAAAATAAGAAGATTTCTCTATTGTTTTCATCCAAAAAGTAAGTCACATCGAAACCATATAGAAATCTTCTTAAAATAACCTTTTCTATGAAAATATTATAATATTTAGAAAAAATCTTATTGTTTTCCAAGAAGATTTCTCATAAAACTAAGATGATTTTCACATAATTTTCAAAAGAGTAGAAGCATTCTTTCAAGAGAAAATCGTATTGAAAACGATGAGATTTCTTCATAGTTTTACAAGCTTTCATATAAATGGCAACAGAAATATTAAAATTTTGACTTTCTTTTTGGATGAAAACCATAGAGAAATCTTCTTATTTTTATTCAAACATTCAACATCGGTTCACTTTTACAGAGAACACTTTATTTTCACTTAAAACTCACAGTATGTTGCGTAGGACAAGCACACTTTCAAAGAGATCCCTAGAGCATTGTAGGAATACCTGGATTTTTCTTATTGATTTTTCGAGGTTTATGATAAGACAATACGAGTACAAACTATAAAGAGCGATTAAAAAACAGGTTTTTTTTTTTTTGTCCAGCTTTAACCCCTTGGCGGACACATCGGCATAAGTCTTCAAATCGAATGACTTGAACTGAGGCACGTCATTTTTTAAGGCTGGACGTAGCTGACTGTTATTGCATAGATTTTATATATCTAATTTCTAGTAAAAATTGAATATTCAATAAACCACAACCTCTAAGCTTCAAACCGAATTCATATACTTATATCTAGTCTAGAACTCAAGATATCACTAGAGACATTTTGTGAATCTCTTTAAAAAATCTTATGTCCGGCAAAAGGTTAAGTGATTTGGAATTATGTCTAGCATGTCGATTTTGCTAGAAATGAGACAACATTGCGTCTATAACACGGTCCGACACAGTTTTTCGTCAATGATATTAAAGATTTTATTACACTGTACAAAAAATATCAAAATAACCCATTCTTATGTTAAATCGACATATTAAACTATGCGATTCTTACATCTGATGTGTATTATAAGTGCATGATATTACAATTGGAAAAGTTTTACCATTTTATTGGGTGTGTGCATTAATTTCTATCGCTTTTTTTTTTATTTGAGACTTTATTTAAAGAAAATGGTACAATGTATTTTATTCAAAGTATTGCCCATCGCTAGTCACTACTTTTTCCCATCTTTCTGGCAATTTATGGACTCCATCCCAGAAAAACTGGTTTGCGGCCAAAAACGAATCGAGCCAATTTTTGATATCTTGAACTGAAGTGAAGCGTATTCCTGATAGGGCATTCTGCATCGATCGTAACAAATGGTAGTCTGATGGTGCAAGGTCTGGGCTATAAGGCGAGTGAGGCAAAATTTGTATAGATTTCCCATCCGTTGTTTTCCAGGTAACTTTTCACTGGGGCAGCAATATGTGGCCGAGCGTTATCGTGGTGGAAAATGATTGATTCGTGTCTGGTCGCATACGTTGGTCGCTCTGCCTGGATTTTCTGCTTCAATCGGATCAATTGTTGACGATAGAATTGAGCGTTAATGGTTTGGCCACCTGGCAATAGCTCATAGTGGATCAAACCTAGCTGGTCATGACCAGGACGTTCTTTGTCTTCGACATCAAAATCACCACTTTTAAACCGTCGAAACCACTCACGACAGCTTGATTCAGCTGGAGCATAGTCCCCATAAACTTCTACAAGAATGCGGTGACTTTAGTGAAGTAAAACTTCCCGCAAATGTTGGTTTTTCGGCACAAACTCGGACATTTTGGAGCACAGTAAAATTTATGATGCGGATGAAAATTTTAAAATCTAATGATGCAGAGTTGTTGACAGATGCCTAAGCTTTAGATATGACGTTTCTGATCTAACATTTAAGTCACCATGTATTGATGGCGACATCTTTTGAAAAACGATGGAAATTAATGAACACACCCAATATTAAAAATGTACATTAATGACATCTAAATAGGGGAATATTGAGTCAGTATGTACCACAGATATATTTGCTAAAAAATTTCACCACTGGGTTAAAGCATTCTACAAAAATATTATACGGAAAATTTCACTACGAGTCATCAAAGGCGAGAAATGATTCAAACTTATGAAAAATGTGTCAAAAATGTGATAAATACTTATGCAATAAGAGAAGTCTTCATTGGTTTTGACGAGTGTTTGGCTTTCGCGAAAAAATTTTGACTGCTTAGGTTCAGCAACAAGAGGTGAAATTTTTAAGATAATATACTGACTCAATACTCCCTTGTTTTAGGTGTCATTATTGTGCCTTCCTAAGAAAAGGGTAAGAATGTCCCATGTGTGGGGGATGCAGAGGGTTAAAGTTTTCTACGAAAATATTTCTCGTTATATCTTGCATAAGTGTGTTGAACTCATAATACACCTCAGATGTAAGGATCGTTAAGTTTAAAATGTCGATTTAACACAAGAATGGGTTATTTTCATATTTCTTGTACAGTAGCTATGGGCTTAATAACAATTTTTCGATTTTTATACCCTGCGGTGGTTTTTTATGTGAGGTTCGATGAAAAAGTAAGTGAGCCAAAATTTGGAGGGGGTGGGGTGGGTCTACTATAACCCTTGCCAGATTTGAGTCAAAGTTCGAGTTTCGGGGGTAAAATTTTGAAAAAAGCTCCTAACTGCCAACCGGTTGAACTTACAGGAATAAAATGTATTACCAACCCCCATTAAATTTTCTACTTCAACATTTTCACCAAACATACTTACCTCCTATCTTCACCCCTTAGGGTCGCTCCCATATAAGCCTTAATTTTCATGACATTTTTATAAAATCGACCTCCACCACCCCCAGGCTGCCCCTACATTGTTCAAAAGTATGATCTACCCCCATTATTTTTTCCACCCCATCATTTTCTCGAAACATACTTGCTCCCTATCTCCACCCCCTAGGGGTGCTCCCATACAAAAATACTCATATTTATGTTAATTAATAAACATTTTTGCTCTCATCACCCCTACTGCCCCCATAGTGCTACTTAGAAAGGTAAAATGTATGACCGACCCCCATTAATTTTTCCAGCCCGACAATTTTACTAAACATACTTGCCCCCTATTTCCGCCCTCTAGGGGTGCTCTCATACAAAAGAACTCCGGGGTGCGACTTTATACTGGTGTACTAATATTGGTTCTGTTACAAAAATTAATTGACACAGTTACAGTGGTTTTGAATTCAAAAAAAAAAAAAAAACGCGTATCACGTATGACGGAAACGAGCAGTTACTGGGTGTGCCGATCGTACCATTCGGTAAAGGTAAAGGACGGAGATAGAGGGCAAGTTTGTTTAGTAAAATTGTCGAGCTGAAAAAATTAATGGGGGTCGGTTATACATTTTACCTTCCTAGGTAGCACTATGGTGGCAGTAGGGGTGATGAGAGCAAAAATGTTTATTAATTAACATAAATATGAGTATTTTTGTATGGGAGCACCCCTAGGGGGTGGAGATAGGGGGTAAGTATGTTTCGTGAAAAGATGGGGTGTAAAAAATAATGGGGGTAGATCATACTTTTGAACAATATAGGGGCAGCCTGGGGGTGGTGGAGGTCGATTTTATAAAAATGTCATGAAAATTAAGGCTTATATGAGAGTGACCCTAAGGGGTGAAAATAGGAGGTAAGTATGTTGGGTGAAAATTTTGGGGTGGAAAATTTAATGGGGGTTGGTCATACATTTTATGCCTGTAAGTGCAACTGATTGGCAGTTGGGAGCTTTTTTCAAAATTTTACCCCCGAAACTCGAACTTTGACTCAAATCTGGCAAGGGTTAGACCCACCCCACCCCCTCCAAATTTTGGCTTACTCGCTTTTTCATAAAACTTCACATAATAAACCACCGCAGGGCATAAAAAATTAATTTTTAAAAATGTCCATAC
This sequence comes from Calliopum simillimum, assembly GCA_951812925.1. Classification (NCBI taxonomy): domain Eukaryota; kingdom Metazoa; phylum Arthropoda; class Insecta; order Diptera; family Lauxaniidae; genus Calliopum; species Calliopum simillimum. The sequence goes on along the minus strand of OX638370.1, from coordinate 78,155,307 downwards.
AAACTAGCCCGTAGCTATTGTACAGTGTAATAAAAACTTTAAAAATCGACTAACTAAAAATCCGACGTACTGGAGAAAAACAACGAGACACGGGTATTTAAGAATATGGTGAAATTTGTCATGGGTACAACAAAAGGTTTGATTTTGTCGGACACTGTTATCTGATAGCGTGGATGGTAGCACCTCCTCCTTTAAATATGAAAAATAACTTAAAATTGAAATCATACGTTTTAGCGATTCAAAGAAACCCCTAAATACCGATTTTCAGCAAATTTTTATATTTTCTTTTTAATTTTAGCTTAAATGACTAGTCCACTAAACTAGAGGATGTAGTTTGTTTGGATAAAGTTTCATAAAGGTCATTAAAAAAAAAATTAAAAATCGGAGTTGTGAGTCCATTTTTCCAGGACATTTGGCTTTATTGACTAGGCGGGACGAGGAAGCGTTGGTCCTTGGGGTATTACACAGAGTTCGCGAAATCTTGGCAACTACAACAAACGCTTTTAAAATCTACAGACGTGGATTAATATTATAAAGTAAAAATTAATGGAAGGCTTATCGTGGAAATATAACTAAAAGTGTAAGTAAAATACTAATAAACGAACGAAAAATAAAAGTACTTGAAGAAAGTTGGATTTTATAAAAAGAATACCATAAACAAAGTAACACCCAGTAGGAAATGTTAAATTTTAAACATCTGTCAATTTATTTTCACAAACAAAGTGACAAATATGCGCACGGGCGTAAGCAACAACACATTTGTCAATTAAGCCAATCATATTAATGAGGGTTTCCCCACAAGAAAAAGACGACTGACAGCCAAAAATCAAACACCAATAAAATATTTACACACTTCGAGTGGATTGGGGACTGAGGCGACATTCGAATGAATCGAACCGATACTTTTAAAACACCCACGGAATTAAAAAAAAAAAAAAACAGAAGAAGCAACTAAAAACACTGAGCATGAAGATTAGAAATTTATTATGCAAATCAGTATAGTTTTGTAAATTTAACACCATGATACATGGAATGATAAGATTGGTAGGTAGAGTTGCTGGTGAAAAGAGCAGGAAAATGGTAAAAGACGCCACTTGTAACAGACTTAACGTATTACGGCTTTTTGGCATAATTTTATCATTTACGCAGGTGACAGATGAGCCAATCAAAGATTCTTTTTCAATTTGATGTTAATTAATAATACGACTCGATGCAGAATTGAATTAATCCAAAAATTGTTCGATAAACACTTGGCCATATAACACTCAATGGGATAAAGATCAATAGAGTTTGATTTAATCAAAGCAAATCATGATATCATGTTTTTATTTATTCTTCAATGTGTTAATCGAAATTCGTAGAAAACACGTCAAAATATTTTTGATTTTGAGCATCGTTTAAATTGATTAGTGGTTAATAACATTTTTCGTTTTTGGCTTTAAATTACAATGAACGTTTTTCACACCAACCCTTTAAATGAACTATTGAAAAGAACTTATTGAACAGCATCTGTATACTCTGGAAGGTGATAGAGGAGGCCTAGACTAACAATAAATTGCACGTGGAGGGGTGTCTAAAATGTACTCCTGAGGAGTGATAGGGTTAAAACTGATTTTCTGACATGTTTCAGAAAAACGATTTTCTTGGATCACACTAACGTTTTAGAGAACATTTTTATGGCGAAGTTTTAGCTAATTGTAAGGGCTTTCTAAAAATGTATATAGTTTATAGGGTTTTAAAAATTTCGCAAAGTTCTGGACCTTTAAAGTTGATATTTTCATTTTTTTCCCCCATTTTTTGATTTTGGCGGCCATTTTAGTATGAAAAAGGTCCTATTGGCATGCCCTTTCATATTTTTTCTTTAATCCGATGGCGAATTTGTCACAAAAATTTTTGATTTGAGGTCGGAAAAATATACTTTTCTATGTAACACACGGGATACTCGCATGCGTTGCGTTGCATATGATGGCGCGCTACTCGTGCTGCTCTTTATCTACTGGAGCCTTCAAACGGAGAAGTATTTTTTTCTGACCTGAATCAAAAAAATTGGTATGGCAACTACACTTTCGAATTAAAGGAGATTTAATAAGGTTTCCAAAAAAAATTATAAAATGGTATATTAATAGAACCTTTTTCATACTAAAATGGCGGCCAAAGTCAAAGAATGGGGAAAAAAATTAAAATATCAACTGAGACTTTCTTTGCGTTATAGTCCAAGATTCGACTTGGCATCTCCGATTTCTATGAAAATTGGCGAAAAGATAGTATTTGACACGCATATTACTGATTTTTCGAAATTCCGAAAATTTTCAAGATGGCGGCCATGGGAAGTTCGATCCATCCTTTGGATACTCTCATTTTTGAAAATTTATAGCTCCTCGGCTTTTAAACCAATTTTAATGAAATTTTCAGGGTTTCTGTAGAAAAGTATGAGCTTTTGAAAAAAAATATTTATTTTTGGTCGAAAAAAACCTTTTTTTTTTTTTTCAAAGTCATTTTGGATCTTGGAGCACCCTTGTTATTTTTTTTTTAAATATTTTTATTTAAAAGAAAATTTTATTATAATCATTTTCCAGTACTCAAAATTGTAGTATGTTTTACGGTTATCAAGAGTTTTTGAAGTTGTTTAATGTTGTGTTTATCTAGAGTCGTTGGTGCGCGTGCGCTACCATACAGGGCTGCCACCTTCTGGACGGTATTTTTTTTCAGTGATCCTTAGTGTAATTTTAATTAAAATTTTTTTGTGGAATATTTGAACCCATTATATCCAAGTTTTTGGATATAGGGGTCAAAAAGACCCATAGAAACGAGATATAATGGGTTAAAATGTTTCAAAGGTTAACATGAAATCAAGCACGGAACAATTTTCTAGACTATCTTAACCCATTATAACCCGTTTTTATGTTTTTTTACCCCTTTATCCAAAAAATTGGTTATAATGGGTTAAAATATTCTACAAAAAATTTCTATGAAAAAATTTCGTTAAGGTTCACGGAAAAAAAAATACCGTCCGGAAGGTGGTAGCCCTGTATGGTAGCAAACGCCCATAAAGGGGTCAAAAAAACCCATAGAAACACGACACAATGGGTTAATGTGTTCCAGAAGGTTTATAAGAAATCAAGCAAGGAACATTTTAACCCTATTATTGGTCTTTTTGACCCCTTCATACAAAAACTTGGTTATAATGGGTTAAAATAATCCACAAAAAAATGCTAAGAAAAATTTCAGTAAGGTTCACTGAAAAAAAATAGCGTCCGGAAGGTGGCAGCCCTGTATGGTAGCGCACGCGCTCCAACGACTCATGATAAACACAACATTATGCAACTTCAAAAATTCATAACTTGATAACTGTACAATAAACCACAATATTGAGGACTGGAAAATGATTGTAATAAAATTTACTTTTAAATAAACATATTTCAAAAAAAATAAAAAGGGTGCTCCAAGTTCCAAAATGGCTTTGAAAAAGGAAAAAAGTTTTTTTTCGACCAAAAATACATTTTTTTTTCAGAGTAATTTTTTTTTTAAAAGCTCATACTTTTCTACAGGAACCCTGAAAATTTCATTAAAATCGATTAAGAAGCCGAGGAGCTATAAGTTTTCAAATATAGGAGTATCCAAAGGTTGGACCGAACTTCCTATTGCCGCTATCTTGAAAATTCTAGGAATTTCGGAAAATCAATTTATCATAGTAATATGTGTATCAAATACTAACTTTTCACCAACTTTCATAGAAATCGGAGATGCCAAGTCGAATCTTGGTCGATAACGCAAAGAAAGTCTCAATTTTAAATGTCCAGATTTTTGCGAATTCCTGTTAACCATATACACTATCTGTACGCTTTTACAATAAGCTAAAACTTCGCCATAGAAATATTTCTCTAAAACGTTAGAGTGATCCAAGAAAATTTTTTTTCTGAAACAAGTCAGAAAATCAGTTTGAACCCTATAACTCCTCAGGTGAACATTTAAAACCCCCCTCCAAGTGTAATTTTTTGTTAGACTAGGCCTCCTCTATCACCTCCTAGAAGCTTCGTAACCTTATGCATTACACCATGTATATAGTGACTAGGGATTCCAATTTTTGGACTTTTTGCGATCCCGGGATTTCGGGATCAGAAATTTTTGAATCCCGGGATCCCGGGATTTTTCGGGATTTGTATGAATTTGTTTTTCTTTCTAAATAAAGCAGAATTTAGTATCAAAAATTCCTAATATTTTGTCTTATATACCCCCCTCCACCCCTACAGTGTAAAAAATATTAAAGAACAATTTCTTAAAACAGGTTCATTTCATTAAACAATTCTCGCCTTTTTTAAAAAACAAAAAATTCAAAAATACTTATTTACTTCAAAAACGAACTTAAAGGTACATTTCAGCATTATATGCTTAGTTAAATGCATATATAAAATATCATACATATTTAATTATATAAATTAGTGAGATCAAAGTTTTAACAAGTGTTGGACTTGAAAGGAATAACTTTTCTTTGAATCAGTTTTATTATTATTAAAATATATTTTTAGGAAAATTAAAGCATTTATTATTTTATCATCCAATTTATATCTTAATTTATTCCATATCTGTGGACTTTTGACAAAACAACCGAAGTCGAGATATGACAATTCTCCAGGATTTAGTCCTAAATAAAAAATTTAAATATGCTTCTATTGGTATAATCGCCATGTCTCTATGATTTCTTGTTCCAGAGATATAAGGGTGTCCCATAGTTCACGCAAGATTTGTGTTATGAACCAAAAAAAATAATAATTTGACAGCTAACACTTTAAGATGTATGGAAAGAAGAGATTCAATGCTGCATCAACAAAATTGAGCCACATTATTGAAAAGTAGTTAATCAATTTTTAGGCTCTCCTGAAAAGTTGCCAATTTCGAGTTAGGTTGTTTTGTCAAAAGTCCACAGATATATAACCTCACGCCAGGCATTAAAATAAGCTGCAGCAATGCCCTATTTCTGCAAAAATAGGGCGTTGCTTTGTCTTGAAACAGCATTTTCGTAAAAAAAATGTCGCATAATTTTAGGAGCTTATTTTTACTGCATCATTCTTGCATTTCATAACGCCTAACTACAAATCGTTGACAATGCATAGCAATCAGCGCATCAGTAACAAAGTTGATGCTTTTTGTAAACTTTGCTCTTAAGTCAAAAAATTCCTAAAATTATGCGACATTTTTTTAACGAAAATGCGGTTTCAACACAAAGCAACGGACGTTTAGGAAGTCGCCCATAACTTCAAATTTGCAGCAATAACAGTCAAAAATTTTAAAAAATTGTAATAATAATATTTAGCCAAATTCATATTACTTTGTTTTCGAGTTAATCGTTGAAACTAAATACTCATTTTATTTTGCATATAACCGTTGTCTTAGGTGTCTAACCTCCCAATCTGGGCTTAAATGTAGTACTCGCAAACTCTACTTTAAACATATTTTAACAAATGCAGGAAAGAAAATTTCACTATAAATTTTCAATTTGAAATTAAATCATTGCCACGATATCTGTTATTTAATATTAATATTTAGTATTCAACAAACACTTGAATAAGGCACCAAAAAAATTTTGAAAAAAATTGCAAATAATTAAAAAAAATTCTGCAGTAATATTTTTTTTCTTATTTCAACCCCTGCTGCACACGAAAAGCATCTTTCTGATTCAACACTTGTTGGTTGAATTCAAAAAAGATAATCAAAAGTTTTCTGGAGGAAATAACCCCTATCACCACATTACAAAATATATCAATTTCTTCCATTAAAACGTCGGATAAATTATAAGATTATCTAGAAAACAAATTTTTTGAAGTGGTATTCAAAACTAGATTTAATTTTTCTTTCAAGTTTTTTGCTGCGCTTACATTAACTGTATGGCTATTGTTCTTAATTTGAGTTTTAAATAAGTTTTATCTCTACTTTAATGTGAATTTTCTGTCATTTAACAAAAAAAAAACTTGCAAAAGAAATCCCGGGATTGGTAGCACTAATCCCGGGATTTTCGGGACTGCAAAAAGGCTCGAATCCCGGGATCCCGGGACTGAAATCCCTAATAGTGACTAACAGTATGTTTAAGAAAACAACATTGTTTGATCTTCAATTAAATTAAAATTGTTTCATTACTATAGTTACAAAAGATTCTCTTCATAAGCCGCCACTATTCTGCTTCATAATTCATAAATTAAAAAAGAATTAAAAATCTCAAAACTTTACTCATTACATAACCATCCATATAAACTGACACTCATCGTCAGCGCACTCTCGCGTTAGATGCCTGACTTTTCAGTAGACACAACTAGTTCAACCGGCTTAGACTTTGGCTTAAATAAATCCATTATTTGGCTACAACTTGGCGCGGTTCAGCGCTCATGCGGCGCTCTTGAAAATTTCAAATTTAACGCTTTTCAAGTTGTAACGAAATTTCACTCCAGATGTCAAGTGCCTGGTGCTTGAATAATTTGTTTATTTACATTTGGGATGATGTATACACAAGGGTATGGAGTACGAGTATTTCTACGATACCTTTTCAAGGTGTGTGGTGCCCACTTGAAAGTGTATTTCATAGATTTTCTTTGTTTTTTTTTTCTTTTTTTCTATTTCAGTTTGAACGTTTCGGTTAATTTAGTTTGAATTATGATGAGGCAATTTATTTTGACTTTATTTTTGGTTTTATTATTTTTTTTTTAGCATTTCGACTGATTATTTTGACAGTTGTTGTCAATTTGCTGTAGTTAGTGTAAATCAAATTTTGGAATGTATCTACAACATCCGTATAAAATGTTAAATTGCCATGGGGAAGTTTTGAATTTACAAGCAAAATGTTTGATTTTGCATGCACTTTATAAAGATTAGCGTGTTAAATTTTAATAAGGATTGGTAACACCATTCCGATTTGAATGAAATATTGGCAAAATAAACTCGGGGCATTATTGTTGGAAAAAAATTCCACCGCACATAATAAAAGTTCAGAATAACTCTGTCATTGCTACGCTAGAATGCGATGTTTTGCACCTTTTAGTCAATGTTGGGCAATATTTTGTGTAGAGATTGCATTCCAAGTATTTGATTGAAATTCAATTATATAGAGTAGAACGGGGCAATGTCGTGCACTCAACTTTGACATGCTCGTAAATCCGTACATCTCAAGTGAATGCAACGAGTAAGCATCCGATCGAAAGATAATTTCATTGGTTACATCCATGAGTAACAACATTTGTGTAGCGAGAAATTATGTTTGTGTAAGTGAATGTGCACGACATTACCCCAATGGTCGTTTCAAAGGTCAACTTCGATAACTCGGTGAAGCCCAAAATTTTTTTCGAAAACCAAATACTTCTTTTCTTTGGCAGGATATTTCGTTTCAGAAAACACTTACCTGGTATATTTTCCCGCAAGGAAAATTATTTTTCTGACCCGATGAAAAAACACTTTTATCGTCCCGAAAGCGTGCGTTTTGAAAAAAAGGTTACTCTGTAGAGACGAACTAGTGAAAACTGCTAGTATTATATGCATAAGCTCAGTAGGTCAGCAGGTCCCTACCTTACGAACAGTTGGCAAATCATTCAATTCTTTGGGCTAAAACAGCCAGTGCACGACATTACCCCCTGCAGGACATAACCCCGTTCTACTCTATACATTGCTTTAAACAAAAAATTACGAAAAACAACTTGGTGGTAGCCCTTAAAAGATCCGCGGCGGTTTTTGCCGGCCTACGAAAGGTCCAAAAATGTAAGACGCCGGTCCGCGAAATATGCAAAAATTCATGATGCCGGTCCGCAGCTGTAAATAGGTTGAAGAACACTGGTCTGAGTGGAAGTTAAAAACTAGATAACATATATCAAGTACCAAAATACCAAGAAATAATACCATTTTTGAACTTGATGAATTCAGAAAATGGTAACTTTTTCAAAAAATCTGTTAAAATATTTGGAAGTTTAAATGAATTTATCTTTAAAACTAAATGATGGTAAAAATAATTTGATATATTTTCTGCAGCTTTTCGTACTTAGATGTTAGTGTTTTTTAATATAAAAAGGATATCCGGATCATCGCAAAAAATCTCTAATTTCATTTCCCAAATTTACGAACTTTGCACTCTGTGGACTATAACTAAGAAGTTTTATGGAGGCTTTGAAGGCTTTGTGATTCATCTGGCTCCCCCTTCGCCCCCCTTCTTGGACAACAATGAGTTTTTCTTCAGCGACTTTTCTGTACTCTTGCAACGCTCCAGTTTCGAAAAACCAATAACAGCCAATCTATTTGAGATAAATCAATAAAATTCGATATCTGAAATAGCATTGATAGCATCTATTTATTTCTTGAAAATGGGCGTGGTCGAGTCAAGGACACGCCCACCTCCCATATAACCAAAAATTTGAAATCGCCATAACTTCGTAAATATTTGAAGTAAAAAATAATATTATTTTGTTTACAAAAAAGATGATATCGGATTCAAAATTAGCAACCACAAGTCCCCGCCAGACATAATTTTGTCGTAATATAATGAATTTTTCAAAAAAATTTTCCGCATTTTCAGATCCGCCATTTTGTTTAAAAAAAAGATGATACTGAATACGAAATCAGCAACCTCAAAAACCCCCATAGCCACAATTTTATTATGATATAATCAATTTTTTAGAAAATTGTCCGCTATTTTGGATCCGCTATTTTGGATCCGCCATTTTGTATCCGCCATTTTGATTTAAAAAAAATCGTTTTCAGATTTAGAGTCAGCGATTCCCAAAACATAAAAGCCGATATTTTTTTTTTATAAAAAATAGCCAGGAAAGAGATATGACCCGCTAGCATAGCATTCTAGACCACTGTGCGACACCCTGATAACCTAACCTAACCTAGTGAACAAAAGTGTTATATCTTGATTACGGTTTCCAATAGTAGGTGTAGTACTTTGTTATCGATCTGCATTGCCGACCCTTGTCAGCCATATTTTGTGCCATTTTCATCATGACAGTATAGGATTTTAGTTTTGGATCGCTACACGAAAGAACAACGCATTGAAGTTCCAAGTCAATTCCAAAAAATTATCTCTTCGGACGAGGCTCATTTCCACCTCGGCGGCTATGTTAACAAGAAAACTGGCGTATCTGAGGCTTGGAAAATCCACAAGTGATCGTGGAGAAGCCAATGCATCCACCGCAAGTCACTGTTTGGTGCGGTTTACGGGTCGAACCATTTTTTTTTCGAAGATGAAGACGGCAACACAGAAAATGTCAACGCTGAGCGGCACCACTCTATATTGGAGGACTATTTTGTGCCGGAGGTTAAAGTTCAGGGTCTCGACAATACGTGGTTTCAACAGGACGGCGTTACACCACACACAACTCGTCTCAATTTGGACTTTTTGTGTCGCAAATTCCCGAACAGTGTAATTTCTCGTCGCGGTATATACTTATATATTTTATATATACATATATATATACATTAGGGTGAGCCAAATTGTATGGACGAAATTTTATCGACCTCGGCTACCCTCCTATGTGAAAGCTCATTCAATTCTATGAATATTTGCCCAAGGAACTATACCTTTGGTTCGGCGTATTTTCGATCGAAAATTTTAAAAATTCTTACAGAGACAAAAGTAATGTCATAATATGTTTTGGCTGGTATTCTGTCAGTAATCAATAAAATTGGTTTTTGTTTTTACGAAAAGTTTACTTGGTAGTGTGAAATTGATGAAATTTATTCAAAAAAATTATATTGGTCAAATAACCGATTTCAAAATAAACGAGTCATATTTTACAATGATTTTTTCAATCAAAACACCAACCCAAGTATTTTTGGATGCCAGGATGCCGAATCTGACACTCATTTTTTTCCAAAGCGACATCTAGTGGCAGTTTAAGGAAATAAATTAGCCGCTTCTTTAATTTTAAAGAACAATATACCAAATATCCAAGTAAAAATATGAATCGTTTATTATAAATTGATCATTTGACCGATATAATTTTGAAAATTAAGCATAAAAATAAATATTAAACGCAATGTAAAATTTTCAATCGAAAATGCGCCGAACTAAAGTTGAACGCAGAGGTATAGTTCCTTGGGCAAATATTCATAGAATTGAATGAACTTTCACAAAGGGGGGGTAGCCGAGTTTAGTTTTCAAATCGGCCCACCCTAATGTATATGAAGCACAACACGCCAAGTGTACCAGCTGAAAATTTTTTTGGCTCCGATTTCGCTGAAACTTGGCAATATGGTTCCGGTGTGCAAGAACAATAAACCGGGAGGATTTGGTCCTAGTTCCATTAATTGTTAAAATACAGGCTGTTAAAGTTAGCGTTCTAAGTCATTTTCGTGAAAAGGTGTTTTTCAAAAATTTGTACCTTACACCATACTTTGGTGTATAATTGATAAATATAAGTAAGTGGTCCCATTCATTTTCAAGTGTGTTTTTTTTACAAAAAAATATTACTTGGTGAAAAAAATTTTCAAAAATTCAAATTCAGCATCGCAAAACCCATTGAAATGACTAATTTTCTTTTTTTTTTTTGTTGTATTTTTCTTCAGTTTTTTTTTTTTATATGAATATTTTATTTTCGCGAAGACGATCAGCTACGATTTCGGAGCGTGCATTTTTTTGAACTTAAAACAAATACAAATGAAACGGCGAATTCCGATTTTTTCCACATTTTATCACACAATATTGACTCTTTAAGACAACCACGACTTCATGACTTTTATGAATTTCAGGAATGATACTAAACCTTGGAACGAACTCCGGTTACCCCCGGTTCTATAGCTGGGATATACTCAGCCAATCCAGGATTCAAGGTTCGCTTCAAGAAAAATATGAGAGTAACGTTTTTGATTATTCGTGTTTTTTATTCAAGTTTTGTGTTGTTATAATAATTCACTCTTATTTCTAGTAACAATGTTTGTAATACTTATGATCAGCTAAATGTGATGCGTTCTGTCGCTAAAGGTTGTAAACTGAGCTACGGTATTAGGCGGTCACGAATAGTACGACCTCTAATGAAAGGCAGGTATTGAAAGGGAGTATTAGTTGGCCTCAAATAGAACGACCATTAATAGAAAGTAGATGTGGAATATTATTTAGCCTCGAATGGAACGACCACTAATAGAGTAGATTTAGAAATAGAGCATTAGTTAGCCTCGAATAGAATGACCACTAATGGAAAGTAGATGTATAACTAGAGTATTAGTTAGCCTCGAATAGAACGACCACTAATAGAAAGTAGATGTAGAAATAGGGTATTAGTTAGCCTCGAATGGAACGACCACTAGTAGAGTAGATGTAGAAATAGAGCACTAGTTAGCCTCGAATAGAACGACCACTAATGGAAAGTAGATGTAGAAATAAAGTATTAGTTAGCCTCGAATAAAACGACCACTAATAGAACGTAGAAATAGAGTATTAGTTAGCCTTGAATAGAACGACCACTAATAGAACGTAGAAATAGAGTATTAATTAGCCTCGAATAGAATGACCACTAATAGAAAGTAGATGTAGAAATAGAGTATTAGTTAGCCTCGAATGGAACGACCACTAGTAGAGTAGATGTAGAAATAGAGCACTAGTTAGCCTCGAATAGAACGACCACTAATGGAAAGTAGATGTAGAAATAGAGTATTAGTTAGCCTCGAATAAAACGATAATAGAACGTAGAAATAGAGTATTAGTTGGCCTTGAATAGAACGACCACTAATAGAAAGTAGATGTAGAACTAGAGTATGAGTTAGCCTCGAATAGAACGACCACTAGTGGAAAGTAGATGTAGAAATAGAGTATTAGTTAGCCTCGAATAGAACGACCACTAATAGAAAGTATGCTAGGGAAAGCAAAGGTATTAGGCGGCCACGAATGGAACGACCCCTAATGAAAGTAGCTCTTGCTGCTGTGAGTGCTCAGACTCGACCGCCTTACTACGACAGAACCTCCGCCTTTTATACAAAGTTTGTCTGCTATGCATAACAACAATTTTGCAAGTCTTCTTTGTGATGCTGCTGCTGATCTTGATGCTGTGCACGTGGCTTCTGTATGCTGTTCCCGTTATTGTATGCCGCCGTAGTGTTGTTGTTGCCGCCTGTCTGAATATCTATTGATGCACATTTCACTTGCCTGTTGCTAAGGAGAAAATATTGTAACAGTTAATACTCTCTTTCCTTGTTTTTCTCCTTCATTATTTCAGTTCAGTACTTTTTCTAATTCAGTTTCTTAAAAATTAATTAATGAGTTATGCGAAAACACTTAATAATAATAATATGTAATGAAATTATAATAGTAAATAATATATGTTGGGCCAAATATGTGGCCAAATATTTGGGTCCTAACAAGGTTATCAAATACTTTTGTTTTTATAGTGGGCGGTGTCCTAAAGAGAAAATACGCATACATTTTAATTTTTGAAAGTGTTTAGTTCCTTAAGTTCACAGTTCCTGGGCTCTTTATAGTCAAATTGAAATGATCCAATTTCACCCATAAGGCAAACTCTTGTCATATTAAAGGTCTGAAAATGAACTTTCCGCGTAAGTATGAAAACAGTGAAATTATTAATTTTAATGAGCTGTCACGTCACTTTATGAATAAGAAATTAAAATTCTAAATGGTTATGCAGAATGCTGAAGAATCGTTTAGTAACGAAGCACAGAAAGCCAAAGTGGTAAAGTTCCAATTTTTTTCAATTAAGTGCAGTTGTCAAAACGAGCAGCCAAATTCTGACACATCTCAGTGGTCGCTAATATCAACATGTCAAAATTATCACTTGTGGTGGATAGCATCGTCGACGTTGTCCTGCTTGTTCTGCATCGCGCCAATCACTCCTTTCCACATTTTGGCAAACGCTCGCGCAACACCAACCGGAAGCGCCTGCATGATGAACCAGTGACCCATATTCATGTGCAGCAACAACAAGTACCCACCTTGTTGTACGGCCGACTACATTGAGGAACAGATTTTATGCGTACGCATTTGGGCTCGCTCACCGTATGTGGTCCACCGCAGCACTAAAAATAAGTTATTGCCTCCGCAATGGCACCAACTCACGCAGTACGTGGAGTATTGGCGAACGGTACCCACCAAAAGTTAATTCACAGTCCCAACATGTGCGCTGCGCCGCTGCTGCTGTCTGTCACTTTGGTCACAACGATGGGAAAGAACTGTGGCAAAATCTTTCAAAAGTCAAACGAGAAAAAAAGAATACAACAACAACAACAACAACATTAAAAGGAAATAAAAAGTTTAGATTTCTACAATGCAGCAAACCAGTGGTGGAACTCTACCTGTTTCTTTCATTGTCAGTAAAGTGAACCGAAAAGAATTTTTTATCTGGTAAATAGTTTGTTTAAAACATTGGTTTTTTTGGTGCACCCTATAGCCGTACATTCTTAAAGGCTCCCTGCGCTTTAGTCCAAATATCGACATTTAGCGGAAAAAACATCGCCATCAGCGCAGTTAGTCATAACAACTTTGACAATAATTCTGTGCGCTGCTGTCAAAAAACAACCCGACGACGACCAACCACCAGACAAGAGGAAATCATACGAACCGAGTCAACAAGCGCAACTCTCAAGTCTTTGATCGCGGTCTTTGGTCCGCATAATTGATATCTTTGTTTATGCTGGGAAGCAGCAGCTAAATAAATACCACCCCTTGTCCGCTGCCCCCTTTGTCACTTGATGTCATTTTTTTTTTTGTTTTTTGCCCCTTGAGAACAAGCTGTTGTTCCCCATTGGTGCAGGCACTTTTTTTTTGTTGCTGTTCAAACGGGTGCCTTGGATTGTTCACATCTTCCTTCGGTCGTGATTTGACAATATGTTGTCGTCGTTATTCCAACAAGATGTGCTGCACCGGGAAAATAGCAAAAAAAAGTAGTTCGGTCACTTTGGTCGGTGTTTAAGTTCGAGTTTGAATCTGAATCTGAGCGCAAGCAACAGCAAACAGAGTTTTTGTTGCCCCGTCAGTCAGTCAGATGTGTTGAAAGATGACGAAGATAGAGTTAGATGCTTTTTGTCACTTGTACGTTGCAATTATGTTCGTTGTTGTTGTCAACTTTGGTCTTATATCGGTTATATCGGCTTTTATGGCACTCAACTGGGGAGAACACTTTGTCCACAATTGTAGCATTTGTAATTTTTTAGTTGCTGAAGCTACAGGAGCGATTTTATTTCATTTTCAGAATGGCTGGGAAAAATATTGGTAAATATTTTTGTGGAAGCAGGTGGTTATCGAAAAACTAATTAAAAATCGATTACAGTCCAAAAGTTTTGAAAAACATTTAAAAAACATAAAGTTCAAATGTATCATAAAATATTTAAATACATTGAAGAAATCGGTAAAAGCCCAAATGTATCGAAAAACTTCTAAAATATCTCAAAAAGCCCAAAAATATCGAAAAACATATCAAATATCGGTAAATGTCCAAAAGTATCAGCAAAAGCTCAAAAGCATTGAAAAATATTTAAATTTATCAAAAAAATCGGTTAAAGTCCAGAACTATTTAAAAACATCTAAAATATTGGTAAAAGTCCAAAAGTATCGAAATATGTATGACCATCTGAAAAATGGGTAAAAGTCTAACGAATCAAAATATATCGGTAAATATAGAAAAATATTTAAATGCGTCGATAAAATTGGTTAAAGTCCAAAAGTATCGAAATATATCTACACAATTGTCGGAAAGAGCCCAAAAGTATCGAAAAATATTGAAATACATCGAAGAAATCGGTAAAAGTCCAAGTGTATCGGAAAACTTCTAAAATATCTAAAAAAGCCCAAAAATATCGAAAAACATAAAATATATCGGTAAATGTCCAAAAGTATCGTAAATATCGGTAGAGGTCTAAAAGTATCGAAAAACTTCTAAAATATCAGAAAAAGCTCAGAAACATCGAAAAATATTTAAATACATCGAAGAAATCGGTTAAAGTCCAGAAGAATAGAAAAAAATATCATATATCGGTAAAAGTCCAAAAATATCGAAATATGTACTCGAAGAAATGGGTAAAAGTCCAACAAATCGAAATATATCGGTAAAGTTCCAAAAATATAGAAAAACTTTTAAATACGGCGATGAAATTGGTAAAAGTCCAAAAGTATCGAAATATATCTACATAATTGTCGGTAAGAGCCCAAAAGTATCGAAAAATATTGGTATCCATTGAAAAAATCGGTAATACTCCAAAAGTATAGAAAAATATTGAAAAAATCGAAGAAATCGGTAAAAGTCCAGAAGTATCGAAAAACTACCAAAATACAGTTAAAATTCCAAAAGCATCGAAAAATATCGAAATACATTTCAGGTGTCTCAGGAATCTATAAATTAAAGCTTGTTGAAAGCAGTCGTTGATGTTTTCCCTCTAGGTATATTGTTATAGCTATGAAGCCTTCGGTTGAACTTCGGGAACCTTCGGGTTTCCCAAAAAACTATCAGCTAAAGATAGTTGATAGTCCGGCATAGATGTTTTTCCTCAAGTATACCTAGATATTATTCTTTTCAACTATGAAGCCTTCGGGTGACCTTCGGAAACCTTCAGGTACAGCACAAAACCTTTCCATACGTGAGGTACATCTACTGCCAAGTTTTTAGCCCAATTGGACGAGTAATAACGCTTTAAACACACAGTCCTTTTTTTTGTATGCTAAAAAAATTAAAAATCGCCAATGGTCCAAAGTTGTGAGTCGAAAACAAAAAGGTGCCCACACCCTGCACACTTCCCTTTCATATGTATCTTGTTAGTGCCCTAAATCATAGAATGCCATTTGATTCCGCTACTGTGTCTCATCAATTCAATCATCAATTTGATCGCACTTCGACTTCCATTTCGAATGACTTGGCAGTGATGCGTGCGCCCGTCGTCTGTCAGCTGTCGTATTACATAATGATTGAATGTTGCTGCCGTTGCTACGAACACAGGCAGCACACTTGTAACTACAACTGTTGGTACTCGGGTACTATGGTACTAGGTGCTACGCGGACTACTTTACTACAACTAGGAGTAGAGTGCACTCCTCATACTTCTTTCTATGACGATGAAGACGACGACGACAACGACGACGATTAGCAAGCGAAAAATTTACTCTTCAATTGACGAGTCAACGCGTCATTGCGATGCGTTGTTTGACATTTGTTCCGCGTTGTATTTCGCCACACAAAAGACACGAACGCGCGCTCGGTCGAGTGTGAGGAGGAGACTAAACTTGGTCATTTGACAACATAACCGGACCGAAACTGGATGCAGTGAATTTGTTCAAAGAAAGGTAACTGTGGTACGTACGGACATGCATAAAGTACAAATCAAACAAACCAATATTCCAAGCAACAACAACAAAGTTGTATGTAACAACAACGACAAAAAGATGTGCGATTCCAGAGACAACTTGTTTAAGAATTTTCCCCACAAGTCAGGCCTTGTGAGAAACACATAGTACATTAGGTGATGGCAGTGTGGGATGCAAGGGTGCGACGAAAAAACTGAGAGAAGAAGAATTTTAGAACTTTAGTCAATTTAGAAAAGTGTTATATTTTGACATTTGTACTTTCTTTTAATAAAGCTTGGACTTGGAAATTCTATTAAATATCTATTAATACTTTTCAATTGGAAGAGGTAAGCTTAAGCGTACTAGAGTTTCAATCAATTGGACTAAAACCTATGCAAAAAGTGTATTGGATCAGTTAAATTTCGAAACATTTTGTTTAATAAAGCAACCTAGGCCCATTGCTTTTTGTTTGTATGTACCTACACCCTTCTCAAGGGCCCAGACTAGACACAGCTTTTAATTTGATCTGTTTTCGCAGCTGTTTAGGCAATGGCGCGTCAACTGCTTAGGCTGTGTATCTGAGACTAAGCCAAAGACTTGAGACAGCGGCTTGTCATCCGGTTAGCGGTTCGAGTCGACACTGTTTGTGCAGCATTACCAATGCCGCGTTGACGTGCCACAACGACGCAGTGTGTCGTTCCAAGTCCGGACAATGTGAATGAGTGAGTGAGTTGAATGGCTTCGAATGGTTTTGGCATGACGTTTGTTACTGTACGGTACGGTACGTCCGTCCATTCGTTTGTTTTTTCCTCCTTACCCTTTTGTTGCCGATCGCTGTATTTATGAGAAATGTCTCTGGGCTCAAAGGTTTATATAATTGTTAACGTTTTGGCTCAAGTTTTTTTCTTTTCTTTTCTTTTCTTTTGCTGGCGTTGACGATTGTTCGTTCCTTTATTTACGTTTTGTTTTTTAATTTAAAATGCTTCATGAGTTATGACAAATGTTTTGGTTACAAACGCTTGGAAGCAATGAGCGCATTTGTTTCGATTGTGCAATATTTCGCGCGGGTGGGTTGGTCTTTTGTTTGGGTTGATTATTTTATAATTTTTGTTTGCCTCAGCTTTAATAGCTTGAAGCTGTTTTTTTTTTTTTTTTTTTTGATTTTTTTTATTGGGTAATTTGTTTGATTACAATTAAACTCTTTAATGAAGTCATTATATGGAATTGGCAAGTGGCAATTGCCAATTGATGACAAAGAACGCCTCCGGGTTAAAGTGATATTTTGATTTTCTGTTGATATTTTGTATTGCGCCATCGAATACTTAAGTTAATGAAATTCGAATACCCAAAGTTTACAGCCCCATAAGGTTATGCTCTAGCGCCAAGTATAAATATTTCTATTTTAATCTTTATTATTAAGAGCGCTACACAGTGCACTGTTTCATACAATCTAGACGTGAAAAATTCAAAATACATTTTTAAGTATGCAGAACTGTTAAAATATGTCCATTGATTGCACGAAATAGAGTGATGTGATTTTGGCGGGGGTGTGGGCGGTAGCCCCCATACGAAAAAAATGAACAAAACTCTATATCTCCGTACATGCAGTAGCTATTATTACAAAACTCTGTAAAAAGGAATACACTACGTTCACCAAATACCCTGTAAAAACTGGAGAAAATTGAACAAAGGGGCGCTGCACCCCCCATACAAAAGACACCTCAATAGCTATACTTCTGCACTTGTAGCAGTTATTGTTACAAAACTTTGTACACAACAAACGCTTCACAGAAATTGGGGGAAATTGAACAAGGGGGCGTTGCACCCCCATACAAAACAAAAAATACATCAAATGCTATATCTCTACAATTACAAAACTTTGTACACAGGAGTAAACTGCGTTCATCAAACGCCTTGCAAAAATTGCAGGAATTTGAACAAGGGGGCGTTGCACCCCTCATACAAAAAAACATATCAATTGCTATATCTTTGCATCTGTATCAGTTATAACTACAAAAATTTATATTGAGAACGTGTATTTTATATACAAAATACTATACGAATTTTCTATTCGTGGCTAAAATATGGGGGCTTTGCACCCCTACACAGAAATACTAAAAATACTTTATTTATGTACTTTTATCATTATAGAATTTGGTACATGGATGTAAGTGATATCTTTTAAGCAACATGGACAAAATTAAAAGTGGAGACTCGCTTTTGAGTCCAATATACAACAAAAATATAAATTTCGAAAGTAGAAAAAGTTGTAATTCTGTTTAAGTTGCTTGTGGCAACACTATGTTAGATATATATAAAAAATATATATTTTAGAAAGTTTATACATCGAGTCAATTATGTTTTTTTTTTATCCTAATTTTATTTCATGGACTAAAACTAAAGCGCTTTCCGGAACGAAAATTTTTTAAATTTTATTATACTGAAAATATCAACTTTGAAGTGCAAATATATGTACTAAATGTTAACCAAAGGACATAAAAATCTTTTTTTGGAGGTAAGTGGACATATCTAAACAATTCTGCATACAAAAATTTAAAAATTAGATTTTGAATTTTTCACGTCTAGTTTTGCGAAGAATGAAATATCCTACATCTCACATGAAGGCTTTGCTGATGATTTGATAATTAAAGCTTTATTCTACCACAGCCGAGTGAATGCATTACACACTTAAAATTTTAGTTTAATTTTAAAACTAAAAAGTAGGGGAAGGTGGGGAATCGTGGGCCACGTTTTTATTTTGTTAAATATCTTCAAAAAAAAAAAAAATTTTGCAAATTGTATTATGGTATGTTATTCTACATGAAGTTAGGTAACTTTTGACTATTACACTTTCTAACAATTCTTTTGTTTTTTCCGACTTTTCGTGGTTTGAAAAAAATTAGTGTTTTTGCGATTTTCAAAAATGGTGGGGAATCGTGGGCCACCGCCGTAATTAAGTAAAAATCAAACAATTATGATGCAAAACTTTATTGAATTAGTTGAAATGACAAATAAAGTTATTTTAATCGACAAAATGAAGAAGAAGGGTTATGCACGATCAAAAAATTAACAAAAGAAAAAATTAACAAAGAAATAGGAAAATTTGATACAAAATATGTATTTATTGTTTTTTTTTATTGATTCACAGCCTCCATTTTGCATAAAACATCATAAACACAACATACAAATGTGTATTGATACGAAAACTGTCAAAACACGGGTGGCGCACGAAGTGGCTCACGATTCCCCACAAGCTACTTTTTGCAAAACAACGGCGTGTAATTGACTTGTTGAAGTGTCATGCAAAATTACTTTTGTATGTTGAAAGGCAAAGGTCTAACGATAATAAAAAACATATTTACCTGTGTTTTGTCATAGCAATTCGTCCAAGAATGATGGAAATCAAACACGCAAAAAAAGTTTTGCAGATACTTTTTTTTGGGCAAGTATTGTACAAAGCAAATAAAACGCGTACGTTTGTCAACAACCAACGTAAAAATAAGTTGAGGCTAAGAGATAATGATTACAGTTGCATTTAACTATTTATCTCGACATACTGCCAAAAGGTGGCGGTGTCTCACGATTCCCCACTTTCCCCTATTTATATAGAAAAATGCCAAAAAAGTATTAATTTTCAACTATTTTGGAATGAATTTCATACTTTTCTGGTATAAATTTCAAACTTAGTTGGAAAAAAATCAGGATTTAATACCAAAAAAGTTTAAAATCAATGCTTAAGGGTTCAAAAATAAGAAAAGTAAACTATCATTTTTTAGTGTGTAGCTCTCAACTTAGCAATAGGCTGATGTCGAGAGAAAGGACTCGAAACAAGTCCTAGTAAAACTATGTGGGTATCCTTTACCCTGAGCAAACTTCTTAACCTAAGAGATTTAAACTAAGGCCTTCTAAGGAGATGAAAAGCTTGGGAGTGGTCCTAGACAAAAGTCTAACTTGGAACAATCATCTATTATACATAACAAATAGGGACCTGCAAAAGACATCTGAAATTAGTGCACTTTCCTTTACTCGCACATTTTAAACTGAACTAAAGTATTCGATCTGAAAAATTTTAGATACAAATTTTCACTGTACGCTGAAGCATTTTATCAATACCAAAAAAACCTGATTCTAACAAATACTTCAGTTTACTGTATTAAATACAAACAAATACTTTCAAGCCAGTGTAAAACATTCGAGTAGAAGAACTACAGTAAAACTGATAAGTTGCAACGCTTTGGTTACCTAAAATTGTGGTAGATGGAATACATTTTTGCGCGAGAGTGAGTGGGCGTGAGAGTGAGAGTGTAAACAAAAACTAGTAAGGGTGTAACTTTTGGTCTGGCCAAAAAATACATACCCTACACTGCAGTATTTGAAAATTTTGCTTATATGGAAGGTGCCACGCGCTCTTTTCTGATTTCACCCAGTTTTTGCTCAGAGCTTGCATTTATAGATTTTAGTGTCTGAGTGAAATTTAGTTTGATTATCTCAAAAAACTCTTTCAGTATATCATTTTGAAGCTTTTGCTTATATGGGAGGTGCCACGTCCTCTTGTCTGATTTCACCCAGTTTTAGATTAAAGCTTGCATTTATAGTTTTTAGTGTCTGGGTAAAATTTAGTTCGATTATCTCAAACAACACTTTCAGTATAGCGTTTTGAAGCTTTTGCTTGTATGAGAGCTGCCACGCTCTCTTGTCCGAATTCGCCCAGTTTTTGCACAATGCTTGCTCTTACAATTCAAAATATTTATGAGTTGCATTTTGAATATATTTTTTGTATGGGCGGTAGGCGTGTCCGTTTGCCGATTTCGCTCATTTTCAATCCCAAGAGCTAGCTTTGACGACGGAGGTAGTGTACCAAATTTCATTGAATTATCTTGCTCAGTTTTCCTAAAAAATGTATTTCCACACAGCCAACCACCCAGCCATCCAGACAAACGGACATAACTATATTGACTCAGGAGGTGACGCTGATAAAGAATATATATACTTTTCTAAATCTGCCACGCCTCCTTCTTTGCGTTGCAAACGGAAAGACAAAGTGAATGTACCCTGGTTGTAGGGTATAAAAACTGTAAAGAGATTATCTACAATAATTGGTGGGCAACAACAAGGCTGTGTCATGGTTCCTGTGATACTTATAGCACACTCAAATTAGCTAAGTCGGTGTATGTAATAATTGTTTGTTTTACACAATTGATACTTCCATTATTAGAAACAATATATACATATATGTAACTTGAGTTAAGTTCATCCTCTGAGAGCTGAAGAAAATTTGTCCCAATCAAATTGAACAGCCCACCATAATGATAAAACGCATAACATCTACCGAAGTAAAAAAAAACTATTAAAAAAAAAAATCAAGCTCAAAAAGGCTCCATGTTTTGACCTTATTACAGGCGAAGTCTTGAAACAACTTCCCCATAAAGCTATTTCAAAACTTACGTGTCTATACAATGCAACGATTGGACTTAAATATGTAGCTAGCTCATGGAATGTCGCAGAAGTAATTATGGTCCCCAAACCAGGCAAAAACTTACACGACGCATCATCGTATAGACCCATATCCTTGCTACCAATTTCCATAAAATTATTTGAAATACTCTTCCTTAAAAGATTAAAGCCAATAATAGAAGATAACTAGTAAGGGTGTAAAATTTGGCCTGGCCAAACATTAAATCGCCGGTGCTTACGAAGACTATCACTTCTTTAAATGCGCACAAAAAAAATCTTTTTTTCAAACTGCGGCGAAAAAAATCTTTTTTGTAATATGCGGACAAGAAAATCACTTTTTATAAAATGCGGCGAAGAAAATAACTTATTACAAAATGCGGCGAAGAAAATCACTTTTTACAAAATGCGGCGAAGAAAATCACTTCCTACACGTAGTCGCATCAACGCAAAAAGTGCGACTGATGGCGAGGCCCTGCGATCTATGCCGCAGTGTGATTTTCTTCGCCGCATTTTGTAAAAAGTGATTTTCTTCGCCGCATTTTATAAAAAGTGATTTTCTTGTCGCATATTACAAAAAAGATTTTTTTCGCCGCAATTTCAAAAAAAAGATTTTCTTCGCTGAAACTTTCGGTTGGAAGATTTTCTTCGTAAGCACCGGCGAAATACCCTACACTGCAGTATGTATTTTTAAAATTTTGCTCTTATGGGAGGTGCTACGCTCTCTTGTCCGAGTTTACCCAGTTTTTGTCCAGAGCTTGCATTTATAGTTTTTAGTGTCTGATTGAAAAACGTTTTCAGCTTTTGCTTGTATAGGAGGTGCCACGCCCTCTTGTCCGAGTTCGTCTAGTTTTAGCTTAGAGCGTGCATTTATAGTCTTAAGTGTTTGAGTGAAGTTTGGGTGGACTATCTCAAAAAACTCTTTCAGTATAGCCTTTTGAAACTTTTGCTTATATGGGAGGTACCACGGCCCCTTGTCCGATTTCACCCAATTTTTGTTGAGAGCTTTTATTTATGATTCTTAGTGTGTGAGTCGAATTTGGTTTGAATATCTCAAAAAACCTTTCAGTATAGCGTTTTAAAGCTTTTGATTATATGGTAGGTACCACGCCTTCTTTTCCGAATTCGTTCCATTTTTTTTTCTAGACCTTGCACTTACAATTCACAGTATTTATGCGTATTTTGGTTGCATTGCCGTGAAAAATACTGCTAAAATTGCATTTTGAATATATTTTTTGTATCGGCGGTAGGCGTGTCCGTTGACCGATTTCGCTCATTTTCAATACCCCGAGCTATCTTTGATGACGAAGGCAGTGCACCAAATTTCATTGAACTATCTTGCTCAGTTTTCCTAAAAAGTGTATTTTAACACACAGCCAGCCAGCCAGCCAGCCAGCCAGCCAGCCAGACAGACGGACATGGCTATATCGACTCAAGAGGTGACGCTGATCATGAATATATATACTTTTCTATATCTGCCACGCCTCCTTCTCTGCGTTACAAACGGAAGGACAAAGTGAATATACCCTGGGTGTAGGGTATAAAAACGTTATCCCATCTCACCAATTTGGATTCTGAAACCAGAATCCAACTATTCAACAAGTTCATAGGATCAACGATGTTATTGAATGATCTCTAGAAGAAAAAAAGATTTGTTCTTCAGTATTCCTTGACGTTGCACGATTTTGAATTCCTATCTTACTGACAGATATTTTCGCGTCAAGCGCGGCGCCAAGCAATACAATATCATTTAAGGGCGTGCACAAAAATGTTTTAATGGATTCTTTATCTTTGGACTTCATAGATTCTGTTTCTAGTAGCAATTTTATATTATCGTATTGAGAAACGGGTAAAATGACCATTTGTTTATAAAAAACCAATAAAAAAATAGCAACAACTAAAACAGACGCGTTCTAATTATTATTTATCGTTGATCGTATTTGTTTTCTACCATCCATCTCAATTTTCAAAACTTTCAATAAAAGCTTTACGCGTAATAAATTTTTCTGTAAAAAGATACCTCAATTTTCAATAGTGCATTGTAAATAAACAAATTAACTTTTTTCAAAATTTTTTATGTCACAGCTTTCTACTACATTGCGATATTCGTTTTTAATTTTCGTCACCACATCGAAAATCTTGAGCCCACTTTGCGAATTTATACTCAAAGATAATATCAATATCAATTCCTAAGTTACTTTTTAAAGCAAAATTTCGCCATAAACTCTATGTGCTTTCTTGACTTTTTTTTAAAACTCAACTTGAAGATACGCAAGATAAACTTCCATCATATTAAACGGTCATAAAGTTCATGGTTTGCAATAAAATGCAAAATAAATTGCTACAAATTTCAACCTCAATTTAACGGTCGTTCAGTGGACCCAATATCAAATTCGCGCTTTAACTCACCATTCAAAATGAAAACTTCTTCTATTGCTGAACTACAACAGCATTCAGCATTCGACTGAGGGGAGTGTTTACAGTGTTTGACTCTCTCTCATCCGAAACAAGTGTTGCATATTGACTCATTTCTACAGACTGCTGCCAAGAGTCGCTATCGTCTGCCTTCACCGACGCGACAATGTTGCAGCAGCAGCACTACCAACAACGACAACGACACTGGGTGAGACCATCGTAGCGACTCAGAACAAATCAATAAAATGCACAACAAACATAGCATCCTCTCAACGCTCGTCGAACCCATCCTTATGCACAAGAAGTTGCCTTTCCCAAGAGCAACAGGTACCACTTCACTGCCACAAGTCCCAAGTCCGCAAAAATGTGGAAATACGGCGACAATTTTAAGTGCGAAATTAAAAGTAAAACAAGCGATTAACATAAATTACCTTACAAAGTAAGCGTCGGAGCAAGGTGAATTTAAATAAATGGCCAGCGAATGAAGAAGCGGATGCGAACAACGGTATTCGGAATGGCGATGCTGCTTCTGCGTAGTTAAAAGGACGAGGAACGCGTTGTGCGCTTGTGCAGCACAGCCACCTTGTTGGCCTTTATCGAATTAAGTTATTTCAATATTTAATATTACGCGTTAATAGTCGTCCCAGACAATGTGTTTATTGAAAAAAATTAAGTATAACGTTCGAATAAGGCCGTAGTAAATTGAATCACTTAACACGTGTTGTATATTTCATTAATTACCCTTAGTTTATTTTATGATTTTAACCTTGCTGATTTAGAGGATACACATATATGTTCGGATCAATGTTCTTAACACTATGTTCTGGATGATAACTGAATTATATCTTGCAAAAGATTTGTAAAAGAAAAGGACACGGCATACAAAAAAATAAAAGTGATTTGTACATTTGACCGGCCACATCTGTCTAAATATATTTTGGTGCGCTGAATCTGAGGACAGAGTTGCTCATGTACCCTCAAGATATCGAGATATCCTTACTTTCGGTGCATTTTCAGGAAAAGATGTAATTCCATTTTTACAATGGCATAGCCTTATCAAACCGTATCTTTGAACATTCCGATTTAAAACGCAGTCCCCAAACCATCTACAGTCATCAGTTTCAAACCCCATTCGTTCTAAGTGCCTGCATAAACCATTATGTCCTGTAGTCATTTGATAACACTGGCGACACAAATTCAAACTTTTTGTTGCACCCATGAGAAATTCCAAAATTTTCTTAAAATAGACGTTAAGACAAATTTCCATGTCTCGTCGCTTCTCCGATAACTCGGAAAGTAGTAATCCTAGCGAAACATGGTATAAGTATGGCTAGTTTAGAATAATATTGTCTATCTAAATCCACTGATAAAAATTAATGTTACCCTTCGCTGCTTTTGTTCTGTAGCTCTATGTAGACCTCAAAACAGTGATTTTTACACATGTAAGCAAAGATATCTCAGCATGCTGACGTGATAGAAAGAAACCAAGTTCAGATTCGTAATTAGAAGATCCAATTCCATCATAGACGGCTATCAAAACACGAGGATGGAAAACTATGCCTGGATGAGGGGTAGGGGATAAAAAGAAAATAGACCACCGCAAATTCTGGCATCATCCACTTTCTAGTAACTTGGGGTTCCTTCCTGTAAGCTCAGATAGCGGTTTTCATATTTTGCATATTGGCGCTCCAATCAAATAAATCAATGTGGTCTTCTCTCTATCCCCCATAAAAGAGGATACGAGTGTAATGGATTGATGCGTTCTAAGAAAATATACCTGGAATGATTTCGTCCTGATCTTGGGACAAGAAGTTTTATCCTAAATATTGTTTAAGAATTTTACAGTTAGTTGAGATTTCGAAAATATTTTATCTTTGGGAGTTTTAGATTAAAAGAAATATATTTGAAAAACTGCTTATGTACCTTGATTGAGGAAGAAAAATTCGAAATATCGCAAGCCCAATTTTTTCTTCTTGAATCAAGGTGTTATATTTCAAATATATTGTTTTTTAAGCTTAAGTTTCCAAAAATAACGTATTTTCGAAAATTCTCCCCGCAGTAAAATTCTAAAACAACATTTTGGTTAAAACTTCTTGTCCGAAGATCATGACGAAATCACACAGGAAAAATTTTCTTTGAATACATTAACCCATTATATCGTCTTTATATGGGTCTTTTTGACAATTTTTTCTCCCGAAAAAAATGGGCTATAATGGGTTAAAGTATTCTACAAAAATATTTGTTCACTGTCAATAATATCAGTTACCAGCAAGTGTAAGAATTTTTGGAGAAAGCGGGGACATATTCTCGTGATCTGTAATTGTTAAATAACCCAATCCCTACCAGTGATGCCATACGGCATAGTTAAAAAGCACTACCCGAATGTTCACCAAAATCATTTTGTAACTTTTTCGCGCAGGCTTGTTGTTTTTTATGTGCGTAGAAATGTTTGATCTATCATTTGATGCATTCCACGCGTAAATATTCCATCAACTTTTCAAGCGCGAGCGAAGAGGAAGTGATCATTGAAAAATTATTCGAAAAAAATCGATTATGGCATCGAGATGTCGAGTTGCAAAAAATTATTTATTTCTACTATTTCGATTTTGAAAAAAGTAATTATGCCAAATTGAAGAGTAATACAGTAGTTTCTAAAGTGCATTTATATTTTTCCATAAGTTGTTCCTTGCTAAGTGATAGGCCTGATTATATTTTAAGTGTGCCATATGGCATCACTGGCGGGAAGCGCTTATGTAAAGTTTAGAGGTAGATTAATTTTCATTTATTTCAATAATTCAATTCATAAATAATTTTCATGGGGAAAATATCTACCTGGGGGGGGTTTGAACACCAAAAAACCCACCCCGTGTGAATGGGCCTGGGTGTCATATGAATTTTTCGAGCCTTTTTTTTATGAAGACGTGCTGTAAATGATTGTGGATGCATCTAACTATTGGGATTATGCTTATCTTTGGTTGCAATGCTTGTAGTTAATCGTAAAGATTGTTGGATCATTAAAGCCACGATTTTTGCTGGCATGTCTCGAAATAGTTTCAATCAAATAAGCCGTTTTATTCACTTTACACTGAAAAAAAAAACATTGATCCCTTTCACCCTCAGCTTCATTTGATGAGTCCATGACACCGTATTTCAGACTGCTCTCATGCAAACAATTTATTCGAGCCAAACTTCTTCGATTTAGATTCATTGCATGGTGTCTGAACACTCTTGGAGGGTATTTGGTGTCCTTTGGTATTTACCGAGGAAAGTATTGTTGTATTCACTTTGTGGCAGCTCTATTACAAATGATCAACGCCCTTCCTGACGACGTTTGTGCCCTCCTATTCCACTTTTACTTCGATAATTTATTAACTGGAATCCCAGTTTTAAATTATTTGCAAAGCCTAGGCTACAATGTAACAGGAACTATAAGAATAAATTGCATTCCACAAAAATGCCCACTTCCTGTAGAGACATCATGAAAAAAATGAAACAAAGAGGGCATATCAAATTTGCAGAAAACAAGGAATTTGACATCGCCATTGTAAAGTGGAATGATTATAATTGCGTTTTAGTTGCTTCTACTTCACATGGAAGAGATCTAAAATCGATAGCTACGCTCTTTTGTAGAACAGAATGGTTGAAAGTCTAAGGGCAGTCGAACAATATAATTAATGTATGGAAGGAACTAATCGAATGGATCAAAATTCACGTTTTGATGGAATCGCTCATAAAATTGGTGAATGTGATCGACTTAGTTGTAAATATAGACCGTGCAAAAACCAAATCTGAAATACTTAGGTGCAAAAGATGCGATGTAGATTTATGCGTTATATGTTTCATCAAATATCACACTACCGCGGATTAGTAACTAACTTACTATTTTTAGTCAAAAAATATGTATGCATACGTGTAAAAAATAGAGTTTTAAATAAAACTCAAAGTAAATTTTTTGCTAAGAGGTTCCCGCCAGTGATGCCATATGGCATCAGGGCACCATGGATAAATGGGGCGTGGTCGCTGAAAAAGCTAACCGGATTTGAACTCAGGAACCTTCTTTTACCCCCCAAACAAAAAATTACCATCAAATTCAAAAAAATAAGTGCTGGCGGGGAATGGGTTAACGCTATTGTTAACGTGACAAGGAAATAAAATGTAAATAAGCCTGTAACAATACTTGGTATATCCAAAATGCGCTAACAGCACCAGGCCGGTAGAGACCCATACTGGTAGTAGATTCAGCTATGAAGTCTGTCACGAGAAGTTGTGCTATCACGGAAGTCAAAAGAATGCTGGAGAATCTAGCTATCTGGGTCGACCGAACTGACTATTGGGTCAGCTCTGCGGAAAGATTCTTGGTGGCTGTGGCTCGGTGGCTCGGTCGGAAAACTATGGTTGGACTGGACGGGATTAGAGGATAAAAAAACGGGAAAACTGAGCATATAGGTTAACCCAAAGTAACAAGAAATAGGATGTTGCCAGGATCTGCGTTGGTCCATTTTTTATCCCCTAACCCCCTTTCAGTCCAACCATAGTTTTCCGTCCTCGGTTTTTATATCCATTTATGGTAGAATGAAATCTTCTTATTACGACTCAATAACTAAAACCGCATATAGTTAAATTATTTTTTGTCATTTGATACGGATAGCTAAAGCTACCACCAAAAATTCGTACTTTAATCATTTTTAAATTTAGTCCTTTCTCTCCAAGTTATAATCCTTTAATGAAAGGATATCTCTCAATTTTATACAGAACCCATTTCCGGACCAAAAAATTTAGAAAGTAAAAATTTTAATATTTTCATCAATAACGTATTTTATTAAAAAAATTTTGAGCCCTCGCGGTCCAAGATCGGATGAAAAATTACCACTCTATTTCGGATTTAGTGAATAAACCTACTAAATTACTTGCTTCTAAATTAGCAGAACAAATATTTCGGTTGTTCATACACTTAATTCAGAATCTGCTTTCATTCAAAAGATCATAACTTTAGAATGGCTAGTCGTATCTTAAAAAGCAGACCTGTGTTGGAAAGGTATTTTTATGAGCTATAAAAATATTTTAAAGTAACAATTTTTTTTTTTCGGAGAAGATGTGATTTTTAATACTCTTTGTATGAAGTTCGCAACTGACTTCATTCAAAAATGTCATAGCTTTGGAATGGCTAGTTGTGTCTTGATGAATAGACCCTGGTAAGAAAGGTATTTTTATGCACCATAAAAAAATTTAGAAGTTAAAATTTTTCTTCGAAGAAGATGTGATTTCTAATACATTTAGTATAAATTTTTCATATATCTTCATTCAGAAGGTCATAACTTCATAAAACGCAGCAACGCCTTTCCAAAGAAGCTAAGATCATTGTACTACAGTAAATCGTTCGGAAGATCTAAATTTTCAAAGACAATCTCGCAATAGAACAAAACACTCAAAACTTCAAACGATTTTAAGGCGCCTCGAAATTCACCGCACATATATGGTCCTTAGGAGTTTTTAACTTAAAATTTGACGTAGAATCCGAAACTGGATGTTACCAAGTCAAAAAATGAATTGATCCTCTCTAATATATTTGTGCCAAATATTTTTTCTCCAAAACGGCTACAGCGATTTTAATGAAACTTGGAATAGTGTTGAATATTAGCATATAATGAAGAATGAGCTAGCTTTGAACATTGTAAATGCTCACCAGGGGGCGTGGCGCTGTCCTAAATTTTAAAATTGATTTAGTTGTAACTCGCAAACCATTCAAGATATTTGGATGAGATTTTGTGAGCGGGTACGGCTTAATAATACCTTGTAACAAAAAGTGGGTGGGATCGAAGATGTGCCACGCCCATTTTTTGGCCCTTGAAAATTTTGATTCAATATTACTTGAAAACGACTCCAACAATTTTAATGAAAATTTAGAAGATGCTACCTCTGCAAACAGAAATTATTATGTGATACGCCATTATATTGGGAAAACTCATTGAAGGGCGTGGTACCGCCCACAAAAATATAAAACGGTATAACAAGAAAACTAATAAAGCAGACATTCTGAAATTAACAGTGAGGAGATTAATTGCTATAAGGCATCTCTGATCTGAAAGTGGGCGAAATATCGCCGTTGCGCGTGGAACCTCCCATACAAGCAAAATGCGTAAAATGCTACATCTCGCAAATGGTACAATATATTTTAATGAAATTTGGTATGTAGGTACTGCTTATCAATGCCTTTTAATAACCGAAAAGTGGGCTGTATCGACGAAGTGCCACGCCCCCTTTTTAACCATTGAAAACTTTAATTATTGGGTGTACAACTTAAAAACCGGAATTTTTTAGCGAAATTTGATGCTTTATTGTGGAAAAATGTTACAATATATTTTATTCAAAGGATTGTCCATTGGAAGCTACAACATTTCCCCATCTTTCAAGCAATTTATGAATTCCATCCCAAAAAAATTGCGCCGGCTTGGCGGCCAAAAATGAATCGAGCCAATTTTCGATATCTTGAACTTAAGTGAACCGTATTCCTGATAGGGCATTCTGCATTAATCGGAACAAATGGTAGTCTGATGGTGCAAGGTCTGGGCTATAAGGCGGGTGAGGCAAAATTTGTATAGATTTCCCATCCGTTGTTTTCCACGTTATTTTTGACTGGGGCAGCAATATGTGGCCGAGCGTTATCGTGGTGGAAAATGATTGACTCGTGTCTGGTCGCATACGTTGGCCGCTCTGCCTGGATTTTCTGCTTCAATCGGATCAATTGTTGACGATAGAGTTGAGCATTAATGGTTTGGCCACCTGGCAACAGCTCATAATGGATCACACCTAGCTGCTCCTGACCAGGACGTTCTTTGTCCTCGACATCAAAATCACCACTTTTAAACCGTCGAAACCACTCATGACAGCTTGATTCAGCTGGAACATAGTCCCCATAAACTTCTACAAGCAAACTATGACTTTCCGCAGCAGTTTTCTTTGCAAAAAAATGACCCAACAGAACCTCCCGCAAATGTTGTCTTTTTCTCCAATTTTCGAAGTTATTCATCGTGAAAAATAATAATGATGCACACAAGATAAAATTGTTTTGTTGACTGATTTTGACAGCTGTCAAATGTACCTTCAAAATGACATATATATAAAGTTCGAGCTTTCACGATATTTGTTAATACGGACATCCACCGTCAAATTCCGGTTTTTAAGTTGTACACCCAATAAATATTACTCGAAAACGACTCCAACAATTTCAATGATAATTTAGGAGATGATACCACTGCAAACAAGGATTAATATGTGATATAGCGTTATATATATTGGGAAAATACTTTGATGGGCGTGGCACCGCCCACAAAAAATATAATACGCTTTAAAAAGAAAACAACTCAAGCAATCTTTCTGAATTTAACTGTAGGGAGTCTACTTGCTATTAGACACCTATGACCTGAAAGTGGACAAAATATCGCTGGTGTGCGTGGAACTTCCCATACAAGTAAAACAAATTAAATGCTATTTCTCACAAATGGTACAACATATTTTGATGAAATTTGGTATGCGGATCTGTATCATGAGCATCTTAAGCATAACGAAAAGTAGGCTTTGTTCAATAATTGCCACCCACGCCCACTTTTAGTCAAAATAAAAATTTTGGTTAATAACTCAGGCACAAAAAAAAATGGAATGAACTTTTTAATTCTTACATACAGCCTTATGTACTTTTTGACGCTGAATCCGTCTCCATTGCAGAACTTTCATTACATCTGCAGGATTTTCAAATATCCTTGCTTGAATTTGAAGAAAACGCTGTGTTCAGTCTTACAGTATAGCTACAAGAAAAGGTGAAATTCTTTTTTATTAATAGCATCGAATAGCCACAATCTTCCTTATCGAAATATCTCTGCGGATTTTTACAATAGGACTCTTATTTTCCGAGTTATGATTCCTTGAAGATAAGATATTTCAGCCCCCATACAAATGACGAAATATTTTGGGCTTGTGGCATATCCCATTTAATTATTTTAGGGCATTCTATTTCACCAAAAAAAAATTGAGTTTTTGATATTTTTCTACACCATTCAATATTTTCCGAGTTTTTTCTGATTATTATTCTCATCGGTTAATTTATCATTTTGAAAGCATGACCATTAGAGGTGAAAAGGCACAAGTTTCATAAAAAAAATAGCTATGAATAAAAACATCGACTAAATAATAAAATCAGATTGTTGACCGAGCAGAGATCGGTCTCCAGGTACTAGGAAATCATAAGCTACAATATTGTGTATGTTACTAATATTTTTCTCTAAGATTAACCAATGGGGACTTTTAATATTCTACTTGTAATGGTGCACCTAAGACCTATATCGATTTTTAGCTTTCCTGTAATTACTATATTTCGAATTCAAATGTTACTTAATTTGCCTGGACTATACAGAAATATTCAATTTATAATAGAAGAGATTAAGCCAAATTAAATTATTCACTCTTATGTTACCTTTTGAGACACAAAAGCGATAAAAATCGACATTCTTTGTGCAGAATGCGATGTGAACTTAATGTCTTACATTCCACGTAACAAGTTACACCATCGAAAACAACACCAAAAGAAAATTGCCTTCAATTTATAACAAAATATTTTATCCCATCAGTGGGTTGCTCCGACTCTCATATTGTTAGATGGCATCTCAGCGGTGGCACTTTCACGTACGATTTTTCGTACTTTCACGCATACGCGCCAGCTGTTTTTTTCGTTCTTCCAATATTTTCTATATTTCGAAAAAGAAGCGATAAGCGAATAATTAATACACTTAAAATTATTTCTACATTTTTATTAATAACTTAATTATAATTCGACTGTTTCTGCAGCGTCATTATTGCACGACGCTCATAAGCAGAGGCGGATGTAAAATTCACCGCTGTGTGATATCCTGATAAGACTCCGTAAATTCTATAGAAATTACAGGACTAAAGCCGTATGACCGCATTAATTTCGATGTTGTTAAAATAATTGCAGTTGGGGTTGGTGGAAAGTCAAAAGCGGATGAGAAATTACACATATTAGTCTTACATATTTGGATTACATGAATGTAGTACGAGGATCATGTGATATTTTAAAAATGTTAACGAAAATTTCAAGTAAAAAACACTTTATTATGTTGGAGCATATAAAAAATGTAACAGAGAAAGTATGGTGTGATATTTAAGGTTTAATTATTTTTATGCCCTACGCACAGGTATATTCACTTTGTCCTTCCGTTTGTTACGCAGGGATGGAGGCATGACAGTTACAGAAAAATATATATATTCTTAATCAACTCTTGAGCTGATATAACAATGTCGGTCTGTCTTGATGGTTGACAGGCTGGGTGTCAGTGCGTTGAAATATATTTCGCGGGAAAACTGAGCAAGATAATTCAATGAAATTTGGTACACTGTCTCCGTCGTCACATTATTATTAGGGATAGTAAGTACAAGCTCTGAAAAAAACTAAGGAGTACACTGGTCAGCGTAATTATTTTGATGAAAAAATTAAACTCTTTTACTAAATACGTTTATATGTATATCAAGAAAGCCTGCATGACATTTTTATAACTACCGTAGATGGCTTAATTTTTAAATATTCACTCTTTAATAAAGAAAATCGTAAGCCAACTATAAAAATGTTTGGTGGCATATATATCTTGACGTCAACTTTGCATAATCACTGATTTACAGAAAAAATTTGAATTCGAACGGTTCAAATTTATTTCGATTACTTGGAGTGTGCTGCACGGCGATGACGCCGCATGCTAGACGGGAAAAAAACTATTTTTTTGCAGTTTTTTATGTTTTAGGTATGGGAAAGTACAAAAAAAATTATTTTAGAATTTTTGGACAAGTGGGTGTGGCACCTCCCATACAACTTACATATTTACATTTTGGGCTATATCTTAAAAACGGAACGACCTATGGTTACAAAATTTTAAGTGTATAAGGTTTATGTAGTTTCTTAAATTTCAGCACGATTGGACAAGTGGGCGTGGTCCCTCCCATACAACTGAAATATAAATTGCACTAACTAACGAAAAAATCTACAATAACGAAATTTTAAGTAGACGTGTAATATTTGATTTGAGTATAATAAATAATATTAATACAATAATAAAGCTTAGCAAGTATCAGTGTTGATATATGATAATTTTGCGAGAGTACTTTTTAATAACATGATTAAATAAGCTTTTGTTTTGTTGCTGACGCAAATATATATTTCAGTTTTATTATATAAAAAATAACAAAAACAATAAACAAAGGATTTAAAAAAAAAAAAAAAAAAAAAAATATTTGAGGATTTATTTCATATATGTACAATAGGGGTGTTTTAGTGCACGAATTTTGGATTTTTAAACTTGACACCCCTCAATTTTGTGAGGTTGGAAAAAAAAATGCGTTTGCAAAAAAAATTTTGGGGGTGGGGTGAGGGTAAGGGTTGGCGCATCGAGGTCAAAGGTGAGAGAAAAAGAGAAAAAATTTACATACAGCCCTACAAATGCTTAGGGGTCACCTCTAGAGGGTTCAAATGTATTACCGACCCACATTTTTTTTTCTCTCCCAACATTTTTACCAATCATACCTACCTCTTATCTCTTACCCCTAAGGGGGCTTCCATACAAAATTGGCATTTTTAGGAAATCGACTCCCACCACTCCCAGGGTGCCCCTAGAAGGGTCAAATGTTTGACCGGCCCCTAATATTTTTTCTTTCCCAACATTTTTTCCCAGTATACTTACTCTGTATCTCTGACTCTTTAGGGGACTCCCATACAAAATAGATGGCATAGACATGAAAAATATGGAAATGAAATCGTCAAATAGGCCCATAACTGCCCAGAAGTCACTCCTAGAGGAGTCAAATATATGACCGACCCCCATTAGCCCCATTACCCTTCTAGGAGTACCCGTGTGCCAGTTAAGGCAATGGGGACATTTAATATAAAAACAGTAACTTTGTATGGGAGCCCCCTTAAGGATTGGAAATAGGGGGTAGGTATGCTGAGAAAAAATTTTGGAGGGGGGCTAATGGGGGTCGGTCATATATTTGACTCCTCTAGGAGTGACTTCTGGGCAGTTATGGGCCTATTTGACGATTTCATTTCCATATTTTTCATGTCTATGCCATCTATTTTGTATGGGAGTCCCCTAAAGAGTCAGAGATACAGAGTAAGTATACTGGGAAAAAATGTTGGGAAAGAAAAAATATTAGGGGCCGGTCAAACATTTGACCCTTCTAGGGGCACCCTGGGAGTGGTGGGAGTCGATTTCCTAAAAATGCCAATTTTGTATGGAAGCCCCCTTAGGGGTAAGAGATAAGAGGTAGGTATGATTGGTAAAAATGTTGGGAGAGAAAAAAAAATGTGGGTCGGTCATACATTTGAACCCTCTAGAGGTGACCCCTAAGCATTTGTAGGGCTGTATGTAAATTTTTTCTCTTTTTCTCTCACCTTTGACCTCGATGCGCCAACCTTTACCCTCACCCCATCCCCAAAATTTTTTTTGCAAACTCATTTTTTTTTCCAACCTCACAGTATTGAGGGGTGTCGTGTATCAAAATGTTGTTACTAAGGATCTCCATACATTCTTAAAACACCTCTAATGTACAATACATGTAAATTAGGGCTGTTCAAAAAAAAAAAAATTTTTCGAATTTCCAAGATATACTTTGGCATCACGATCTACATCATGACAGAATATCCCCAAAAATTTTTCAGATTTTTAAATTCATATTTAAAGGTGGCTCAAAGCAGAAATAAATTTTTATTATTTTTTTTTAGCATTAATTATAAAATGTTGTCAAACAATTTGAAAAATTTGTTTTAGAGTAATTTAAAAACATTCATTTTATTTGCTTTTTAATGAACTTTAAAACCTACGTTGTAATTTTGAGAAAAAAAATTTTACACTTCTTAAAAAACGAAAAACTGCCCTAAGAAGGCAAAATTTTACGGTTTTTTCAAAGAAAAAAGTCATCGTGCTTTAAACGAATTGAACATTTTTTAATTTACAAGATCTCATTCAAAAGAGCTCTTAAAAACCTTCAAGACCAGACATGTTAAGACTTTTTTGGGCCAGAAGGCTCGATGACATAACGTTTGAAACATAGTAATGCAGCCCTGGGAAGGGCAAAACGCTCTTTACTCAAGAGGGAGGCATCGTACAAAAAAGTGCCCATGGCATAAAATGCTTAAAATCATCCAAGGAACAAGTGTGAATTGTTTTTTTTTTTTTTTTGAAAAGTTTATTAAAAATGACGTTGAAAAAATTTTTTTTCTAAAATTAAGTAAAAAAAAAAAAACAATTTACACTTGTTCCTTGGATGATTTTAAGCATTTTATGCCATGGGCACTTTTTTGTACGATGCCTCCCTCTTGAGTAAAGAGCTTTTTGCCCTTCCCAGGGCTGCATTACTATGTTTCAAACGTTATGTCATCGAGCCTGCTGGCCCAAAAAAGTCTTAACATGTCTGGTCTTGAAGGTTTTTAAGAGCTCTTTTGAATGAGATCTTGTAAATTAAAAAATGTTTAATTCGTTTAAAGCACGATGACTTTTTTCTTTGAAAAAACCGTAAAATTTCGCCTTCTTAGGGCAGTTTTTCGTTTTTTAAGAAGTGTAAAATTTTTTTTGTCAAAATTACAACGTAGGTTTTAAAGTTCATTAAAAAACAAACAAAATGAATGTTTTTAAGTTACTCTAAAACAAATTTTTCAAATTGTTTGACAACATTTTATAATTAATGCTAAAAAAAAAATAATAAAAATATATTTCTGCTTTGAGCCACCTTTAAATATGAATTTAAAAATCTGAAAAATTTTTTGGGATATTCTGTCATGATGTAGATCGTGATGCCAAAGTATATCTTGGAAATTCAAAAAATTTTTTTTTTTTGAACAGCCCTAATGTAAATAAATAACAATGTTAATATCATACACTTCATATCATTTATAATAAGTTTTATTATTTATACTTTTTATACATATTTATACTATTTATATAATTAAATATAATTTATTTATATTATTTTTATGTATTCATAACATTTATTGCTTTTCTCGGGCCATCCACGTTTATTTTTTGAAATTTTTTTTTTAAAAAAAAATTTTTTTTCTGTGTATTAACATAACGTATTGTGTTTGTAAATATGTTATCTGGATTAGAGCTCAAAGTAATGAAGTTACCCAAAAAACATTCATAATATTTAGAAAAAATATTCAGA
Source organism: Calliopum simillimum (assembly GCA_951812925.1). Classification (NCBI taxonomy): domain Eukaryota; kingdom Metazoa; phylum Arthropoda; class Insecta; order Diptera; family Lauxaniidae; genus Calliopum; species Calliopum simillimum. The sequence continues at coordinate 78,117,974 of OX638370.1, read as the reverse complement.
ACCTGGATTTGAAATTTAATTTAATAGCATTTTTAGAACAATCAAATAGGTTGAAAAAAAAAAAAAAATATTGTACAATGTCAAGTTTGCGCACTTAACTTAAAGTAGACATAATACTCATTTGAAAAAAAAAAGCTTGGTGAAAATATCAAGTGACCATTTTTTTATTTACCAAAATATTTAACCAAATTTTTCGTTTTTGAGACTGATTTAAAATTCACTAAAATAGGTTTTTTTTTTTTATTTCGTGTATTTATTTATTTTTTTTTTTTTTTCAGTGTAAAAATATTGTGTGTTATATTACAAATATTTAAACCCAACAAAAAGTCTCATCGACTTAAAATTATATATAATACAGTAATATTTAGTACCATCATATAGATTAAGAAAAAAAGTCAAAGGTAAATTTGCGCACTTAGGCATTCCCAGGGCTTAAAGTAGACATAACACTGATACAATAAAAAAAGTTTGGCAGAAATATGGAGTGACCATTTTTTTTTTCCAAAATGTTTTGCAGAATTTGGCGTTTTTACACATTTATCTCCCTAAATTCTATTCTATAGCACCAACAGTTTAAAAGATTTGGCTTTGAATTTATAATATTTCCATTAAAAATATTTTGGCCGTAATGTGTGCCAATTTTCCACTCTTTTCGATATTGGGAAGTATTAAAAAAAAATTGTGAAAATAGCAACTCATGGACATGAATTTGGAAAACATAATTTTTTAGGACGACTTTGACGATTTTTGGTATTTTATGTAGAAAGCGGAGGTAAGTAAAAAATTACTTATGAGTTAATTATATATTTTTTTAAATTTTTTCATATTCGGAATTCGATTTCAAGTTTTTTCCGTCTAGCTTGTACTGATCGCATCACTATGCGCCGTGTTTGAAAAAAAAAAAAACAGTTTTTTTAGGTGTGACTTCACTTGTACTGATCTGCGGAAAGAACGGTTAGTCCGATTTGAACCAGCAATATTTCGTTTAAAAGACAATTAAATTATATTTCCAACGGTGTAATGTTTGTTCGAATCGATTAAGAAATAATTGTCTATTTGATTAACAGAACAAAAATTAAATATGTTCATTAACTAAATCTCAAATAGAGCTATCATTTTTCATCCGTAAACACTGAAAAAAAAAATTTTTGTTTTCGTGGAAAAAAAACCTTTTTCCTTTTTCAAAGCCATTTTGAGCACCCTTTTTTTTTTTTTTTTTTTTAATATTTTTATTTAAAAGCAAACTTTATTACAATTATTTTCCAGCCCTCTAAATTGTGGTATGTTTTACGGTTATCAAGTTATGAGTTTTTGAAGTTGTATAATGTTGTTTTTATCATGATTCTTTGGTGCGCGTGCGCTACCATACAGGGCTGCCACTTTCCGGGCGGTATTTGTTTTTCAGTAAACCTTTGTGAAATTTTTCAAAGAATTTTTTGTGGAATATTTTAACCCATTATAACCAAGTTTTTGGATAAAGGGGTCAAAAAGACCCATAAATGGGTTAAGATGTTCTAGAAATTTGTTCCTCGCTTGTTTTCATGTTAACCATTTAGAACATATTAAGCCATTATAATTCATATTAAAATCAACTTTTGTAAACGGATTCGGATAGTAAAATTTATTATCAAAAGTCATATTGTAACCGTTCTACAATTGGATCCTTACTTTCCGAGTTATAAGCGTTTAAAGTGATAACGCCTTTCAATAACATATGTAACAATTAACAGAATTAAAGTTTCATCTGTTCATTCACTGAATATACAAGATAGCTTCATGTTTTCATCCGACATTTTTGTTAATTTTTCGGTCCAGAAAAATCATTTGTATGTTATTGAGAGGTATCCTTATTTTAAAGGTGATCCAGTTGAAAAGTGGTAACATATGGCTTGTTGACAATAAATTTGGCTGTCCAAATTGATTGTATGTATGTATTCTACTTAAACTCCTAGGAGGATTGGCAAAGGTTAATTTTACGAGTTGATGTTTTTGTTATATAGATTTAGGTGGATGTCAAAACAGTGATTTTTGAGCAAGAATTACTCAGGATTCTGATGTAATAGAAAAAAGCAAGTTCAGATTCGGATTTTGGGGAAAATTGAAGTGTAAATCTATTTAATTTATTCAATTCTTTATAAAGTCTATGAATATAAATTCTTACAGACTAGAAAATGATTACAATGTAATTCAAAATATCTTCTCTTCTTATACGAGATAAAATTATATGTTTTTTTGTACTTATTTCTATGTCAATATTTTTTCTCAAAAACGACTACAGCGATTTTAATGAAACTTGGAGTAGTGTTAGATATTAGCATACAATGAAGAATGACTTAGGTTTCAACTTTGTAAATGTTTACCAGAAAGCGTGGCACAGCCTTAAATTTTAAATTTGATTTAGTAATAACTCGCAAACCATACAAGGTATTTGGATGAAATTTGGTGAGCGGGTACGGGTTAATAATACCTCGTAACGGACAAAAAGTGGGTGGGATCAAAGAAGTGCCACGTCCACTTTTCAGCCCTTGAAAATTTTGATTCAATATTACTCGAAAACGACTTCAACAATTTTGATGAAAATTTAGGAGATTTTACCTCTGCAAACAAGGATTAATATGTGATATGCCGTTATATTGGGAACACTCGTTGAAGGCCGTGGCACCGCCCACAAAAATATAAAACGGTATAAAAAGAAAACTAATAAAGCAAACATTCTGAAATTAACTGTGAGGTGCGTAATTGCTAAAAGGCATCTCTGTTCTGAAAGTGGGCGAAATATTGCCGTTGCGCGTGGAACCTCCCATACAAGCAAAATACGTTAAATGCTACAAGATATTTTAATGAAATTTGGTATATAGGTACTGCTTATTAATGCCTTATAATAACCGAAAAGTGGGCAGTATTGAAGAAGTACCACGCCCCCTTTTTAACCGTTGAAAATTTTGATTCAATATTACTCGAAAACGACTCCAACAATTTTAATGAAAATTTAAGAGATTGTACCCTTGAAAACAAGTGTTAATATGTGATATGCCGTTATATTGGAAAAACTCGATGAAGGGCGTGGCACCGCCCACAGAAATATAATACGCTTTAAAAAGAAAACTACTAAAGCAATCTTTCTGAATTTAACGTAAGGGAGTCTACTTGCTATTAGGCACCTACGACCTGAAAATGGGCAGAATATCGCCGGTGCGCGTGGAACCTCCCATACAAGTAAAACAAATAAAATGCCATTTCTCGCAAATGCTATAACGTGTTTTGATGAAATTTGGTATCAGGATCTGAATCATGAGAATCTAAAGTATAACGAAAAGTGGGCTTTGTTCAACAATTGCCACGACCACTTTTTACCAAAATAAAAATTATAGTTAATGGGGGTTAACGTGAATCATGATTCCCGGGGAATTTTCTTAAACTGCAATAAAAAATGAACGGCAGTCTGAGAAAACTCCCCGGGAATCATGATTCACGATAACCCCCAATAACTTAGGCACAAAAAAAAAAAAAAATGGAATGAACTTTTTATTTTTAATATGCAGTCTTATGTACTTTTTGACGCTGAATCCGTCTTCATCAGCAGAACTGTCATTATATCTGCAGGATTTTGAAATATCTTTGCTTGAAGTTGAAGAAAACGCTGTGATCAGTCTTAACTGCGTGTCTACAAGAAAAGGTGAAATCCTTTTTCATTAATGGCGTTGAATAGCCACACTCTTCCTTATCAGAACATCCTTGTTTACTTTTCCAATAGGTCTTTTACTTTCCGAGGCAAGATTTTCTGAAGATAAGATATTTCAGCCCCCATACAAGAGACGAAATATTTTGGGTGCGTGCCATATCCCATTTATTTAATTTTTTGATATTGTTCTATACTATTCCACACTTTCCAAATTTTTTCTTATTATTATTCTCATCGGTTAATTTATCATTTTGAAAGCATGAACATTAGTGAAAAAGTACGAATTCCATCACAAAAAATAGCTATGAATAATAACATCTACAAAAATAATAAGATCAGATTGTTTACCGAGCAGGGATCAGTCTCCTGGTATTACGAATTAAAGCAGATCTCATTTCATTTTTGGACAAAGAAAAATCTAAATTACAATTACGATTTATATTACACCGTTCTGTAGTACATAATAACTTAATATTCCCCTGTTTTAGGTTGATGTCATTTTCGTACCTTTTTAAGAAAAAGGTAAAAATGACCTACATGTGGGTTAGAGCGCCCATATGTGCAAAATTCTGATTTTGCTTGCTCCCCGTCCATTTCCTGAAATAAGTGGTCAAAAAAATAAGATCTCAAAAAAAAATTTGGAATCGGTAGCGGAAAAAACCCAGCCGGTTTTCGATCAAAGGTCGAAAAATTGACTAAAAAAAGGCAAGTCGCTTTGACTGCCCGTTACTTCAAAACTATTTAGTTTTTCGTAATATTTCTAAGACAACTTTTGTAGAGAATGATAAGGTCAACATTACCTTCTCAGGAAGTTTTGGTCCAAAGATTAAATTTGTGGCTGTGTCTGTACAAAAACTAAAATTTTTTAAGAAAATTGTCATGACTTTTTTTCTATAAATTGGTTTTTTGTAATTTTCAAGGGGCGGAATATTTGTTCTGGGATTTTTATGTTGTAGGAAATTAAATGTTAATTAGTTTAAAAGAAAAATTGTTGTAAATATTAGTTTTTAAGAAATGGAGCCCGTTTTAAAATTAAGAAAAATAATTTATTTTTTTACAATATTTTTTCTTAATTTTTAATTTGGTAAGAAACCATTTTTAATTTGGTAAGAAACCATTTTGGTAGTCATATTTTCTAAACTAATTTTGGATCGCTAAACACGAAAATAGCATTTATTTTTGTTTTAGTGCGTTTTTGGGCTGTTCCAGCAGAGATAATTGAAAATTTCGAATTTCGTGCACGCAGTCCAGGAAACAATTTCAATCAAGTTGTCGTGAACTGCACAAAGATGTGAAATTGCACGCGAGCATTTACTTAATAAGAAAAAAAAGTTTTCAAAATCGGTTCATGGCATGGTTTTTAAAATGAGGTCGAAAAACATTATTTTAAAAAAACGACTACAAACTAAAACCAAAATAGTCATTTTAGATGTATTTATTAATGCTGACTTCGAAACAGGACGCGAAATTGCTATATCACTTATGGTTTGTGAGATATCTCAGGTTGAGGTTGTGTAGAACACGCACAAAATCGTTTTGGTCTTTTCTATTAAATGCGTCATTTAGTACTGTTCTTCTTCTTCAAAATGAGTTACAGAATGGTCTTGTATGATCCATATATAAATAGGCAAACGAAATCGGTTAGGTCCCTGTTTCTATACCTAAATCTTAACCGATTTGCTTGATTTTTTTTTTGTTGGAAAGGTTGTGAGGAGGAGCAGTGCATAGGACTAAATTTTTTTTAAAGTGGGCGGTGCCACGCCCCTAAATGGAAAAAACGCTCTCACAGCTAAACCGCTGCATCGATTTTAACGAAATTTGGTATGAAGATAGGGTTAGCACTAAGGAACGATTATATGTGCATTGTGTTTTTCAGTGGGAGGTGCCACGCCCCTAAATGGGAAAAACGCTCTCACGGCTAAGCCGCTGCATCGGTTTCAACGAAATTTGGTATGGAGCTTGGATTGGCACTTAGGAACGATAACATGACCATTATCTTTTCAGTGGGCAGTGCTACGCCCCTAAATGAAAAAAACGCTCTCACGGCTAAGCCGCTACATCGGTTTCAACGAAATTTGGTATGGAGCTTGGATTGGCACTTAGGAACGATAACATGACCATTATCTTTTCAGTGGGCAGTGCCACGCCCCTAAATGAAAAAAACGCTCTCACGGCTAAACCGCTTTAACGAAGTTTGGTATCTAGATAGGATTAGCACTAAATAGAAAAAACGCTCTCACGGCGAAAATACTGCATACGATTTTTATGAAATTTGGTATAGATATAGAGTTGGCACTATATAGCACGATAGCATGATTGATTTTTATGAATTTTGGTATAGAAAGATATCAAAAACTGTTTGCTCTTTAGTAGGAGCTACACGCCTCTAAATGGAAAGTACGATATTGCAACTTAGCTGTTGCACCGATGCAAATAGCCCAAATCCTAAGGAAGAATATTAAAAGCTTTTTGTGTTTTATCGGCTAAGGAAGGGTATAAAAACTTTTTCCTTTATTTTATGGTCAAATCGAAATGGTCGAATTTCGGCCACAAGGCGAACTCTAGTTTTTTTAAAAAGTTATGACCATTTTAAAATAGCATTATAAAAGTTATACCAATATGGCAATTGCTTTAGAGAATCCACATATGATTTTTAACTTTCATGATATCATTTTAAAATGGTCATAACTTTTTGAAAAAAACTTGCACAAACCCATTTCATAGCTCATTTTGAAGGCAAAAAGCAGTTCTAAATGATTTTTGTAATAACAACTAGTAATACATTTTTTTGCATCCAATAAAGTAGCGATTAAAAGAAAAAAAATTAAAATACTTATTTTTTTCCAACATTGAGACCGGCTCCATACCTTAAAACTTAATATTTTTAAATATTTTTTTTGTACTAAATTAATCAACATTTAATTCCCTGCAATAGTGGAATTCCAGAACAAATATTCCTTCCTTAAAAAATTACATAAAACCAATTTATAGAAAAAATTTAAATTTCGCACCGACACAGCCACAAATTAAATTTTTGGACCAAAACTTTCTGAGAAGATAATGTTGACCTAGTCATTCTCTACAAAAGTTGGCTTAGAAACATTACGAAAAATTTATTAGTTTTGAAGAAACGGGCCGTCAAGGCGACTTGCCTTTTTTTAGTCAATTTTTCTACCTTTGATCGAAAACCGGCTGGGTTTTTTCCACTACCGATTCCAAATTTTTTATTGAGATCTTATTTTTTTGACCTCTAATTTCAGGAAATGGACGGGGAGCAAACAAATTCACAACTTTGCACATTTCATATAGGGGAGACTGGGGCACATTTGACACTAAATTTTCAAAGACCTGTATCTTTGAAAATTATTACACGATCTTAATACTCTTTACTGTTTCTGAAACATTGATTATTTAAGATGAAAACCAAGAAAAAAAAAATTTCAAAAAAACTGCATTAAGAGTCCTTTTTTAAATTTTTTCAAAAAAAGTCATTTTGTCAAATGTGCCCCAGGTACGGGGCACATTTGACATTGCAAGGGGCACATATGACACTCAAAAAAATAACACAGAAACATTAAACAAAACATTCATTCATATATTTTTTTCATATAAATCCAAATTATAAGTATGTATGTACTAACGAAGACTTATTTTATATATTAGTGTGAGAAGTCGATGTCAAATAAGTATGTAGTGCGTGAACGTGAAGTTGAGGCTGGATTTGTTGGAGTTGGTAATTTAAACTCAATTACACTCTTTAAAGTCAGGCAAACATCTTCCACTTCCGATTTTATAAAAACCCAATTTAATGGTGAAACTCTTCTCAAATAACTGATCTTGTATCAAGTATAGCTAATTACTTCTACAATATCTTCCACATAAAAAATGGGTTTTTGGATTTTTCGCCAAATTTCCCAAGGACAATATATAAGTATAAAGTTCAATTTCCAACAACACCCCTAATGAGAACATCAACATAAAATGTTAGGTAAGAGCCAGTTTGATGGAAATTTCATTGGTCTGGATTTTGGGTAACACCATCGTCAAGATATCTGCAGTGCTTTCACATGATGATAGGGAATACTTCCAGTCAATGTGATAATTATTAAAAACTTCGCATACATGATGAACTTTTATGTCAATATGTTTACTTCGGGTATTCATCCATTCAGATTTTCAAATTAAAATAAGTGGCAGAGGTCCTGGAAAGCACCTATTCAAAAATCTTGAATTGTAGATAAAACAAAGGTAACAAATTATATTAAATCAAATGAAATGGATTCTGTGTCGGAGTTTCTCTCTGGTTTCCGATATTAGAAATAGCGTATTTAACTTCTATTTCGTCGCCATCGCGTCTGTTCGTCCTCATTTTATAATGGTATACCATATCTTTAAAAAGATAACACTAGAAAATCTTCTAAAATACACAAACACATATGTCTGGACGAACGTCAAATGTGCCCCTTCGACAAAAGTCAAATGTGCCCCAATATCTCTTGAAGAATCAAAAATATTTTAAAATTTAAACTATTTGACCTTGATAAAAAACACTTTTATTCTATTAATTGTAAAGGTTAGTGCTACCAAATTTTCAAACTTACTTCTAAAAAACAATACAACTTTATTTGCAAAACCCTTACGAACAAGATGTTGAAAATTACAAAAAAATACACGAAAAGTTAAAAAAGCGTATTAGCGCGGGAGAAGTTGAAAGAGAACTACCAAAGTTCATTACGTTGCTTCCACTCTAATTAGTTATGTTTCTGCATTTGAGGTTTTTGGTTCGAAAGGCGTGTTCACACCAAAAATGGCAAAGTCAAATGTGCCCCGGTGTCAAATGTACCCCAGCTTACCCTATCTTGTGGGCGCTCTAATGTGGGTGTTGTACAGGGTTAAAAGTTTCTACAAAAATATTTCTCGCAATATCTTGCATAATTTTGCTGAACACATGATACACCTCAGATGTAAGGATCATGTATTTAAATTCATCGATTTAATACAAGAATGCGGTATTTTTTTTTTTCATTTACAGTGGATAAAAAACTTCAAAAATCGATTTAAAAAAAACACGGGTATTTTTTTTAACGTCAACTTAAAGATTTTTTTGGATTTTCTCATGTTTTTTACAAAAAGTTTGAAAATGTCGAACAGTGTTATTAAACATTCTTAGTGATCTAACAATAGGAGCATTGGCAGCGTAGTTTGTGCGAACAGTACTTAAATAAAAAGGTTCTGTATTCCTAAGCGCTTTTTGAAGGACATTAAAATGTATCAAATTAAGCAGTTCTGGACAGTCAATACTACCAGACACAATGTCAAACAAAAAAAGTAACGACAAGACATTTCTTCTGTTTTCCAACGTTTTCAAACCAATCAAAAGACAATGAGCATTATATGACGGGATCTTTCTGTGATTAAAAACAATATATCTCTCATCAAAACGTTTCCAAATCATCATTTGTCCATACTATAGCTAAAATGACACAAACGTGGCAACAAAATTTCTTAGTTTCGACCTCAAAAAGTACAGTTATCTGAGAATCACCCATATCGAGACAACAGAGTTCTATCTGCTACACATTTTGCATGTAGTAAGAAGTCCTAAGGTGACAATATGAATCGGTCGATTTGAAAAAATAAAATAAAAAATTTAAATTGCAGATCTATGCAAGGAAGATTACAAAAGAAGAGTAAAATTTAAATGTTCATTTAATTTTCTGAGTAAGTACCTCGTTTTAATTGAAACATACTTATTTCTTTAAGCTTCACACTTTTAAAATGAAATCTTCTAAAAACTTTTATACAAAATGCTTTTAAAATTTTGAGTTTTTCAGATTTTTTTAATAAATATTTCTAGGTCTGATTGTAAGGTCCGAAGTTATTCTCATGTTTGTTTTTTTTTTTTTCAAGTCGCTTTAAGTCTACTCTTTTCTCCTCTTGTTGTTCTTTGTGCTTTTTCATGCGTCATATTGCAACTGTCAGTTGCGTTTATTTTTCGTAAAATTTATTCCGTGATGAAATGTGACAATCACATCGTATAAACTAAACACATCTCTCACAGAGGCTTCATACTGGCCATGTCGTAAGCGCTGTCATATCCTGCAGTTTATTTTGTTTTTTTTTCTCACTTTGTAGGTCCTTCGTTCGCTGAGAAAATAAGATTTAAATTGAAATCTAAATCCGTTGTTTTTCCTTCACACTTCATTCTCAAATTGACATACATGTGCAAATACATACACTTACCGTTCATACTGAGAGACAGTGTTGCCAGATAAAAGAAAAGTTTTGTTTTGTTTTTTTATATGTGGGGTATTTTTAGTCAGACCAACATTTTTAAAAATAGATTTTAGTTTTACCATTTTTTAATGATTCTCGGTTAAAAAATTATCGAGCGTCTTTAATTTTTAGTTTTGGTCAAAACTTTACTATATGAATGATTTTTCTCGTTTCATGGACTGAAAACAAATTTTTACTTTTCTTGCTTTAACAATAAGTCCAAAGTTTAGGAGAAAATCATTACCATACGATGCCACAACTTTCAAGAAAGTACAAAGTTTTTTTGTTTTCATTTTTTGCCCTGCAAATTTTGTCCATATTTCGCATTTGGTTGCTTCCATGCAGCCTGGTGAGCGGCGGTATTGTATTTCAGTTATTTGTCTGGCGGTGTCCAGAGCGGCTTGGTGTTGGGCTGCGCAACTGGCGTGTTAAAACAAGTCATCAAATTTCAGCAGCGATGCCTCTGGAAAGGGTTTACCGCAAGGACAAGCAGTGGGTAGATGAAGGAAGTTGAAAACAAACTAATGCAATGAGCTGTGCGCAGTGCGATATACTTGGCAGCTGCACTTTATGTTTAAAATTGATTAAGGTTACGGTGGCGGTAATTGCGTAAGCAAAAAATTCGCATGGACCAACTAGGTCCATAGATTGAAGAAACTGATTAAAGAAGAGACAAAATAAAACTCTATTTTTGAATTTTTCCAAGAAATTCACAGAAAAAACTAAGTAAATTTTAACAAGTTCTCATAAAAGCTTGACCTTAATGTCCTGTAAAACATGTTGAATTTCAACAAAAAACAAATTGACTTTTTCGAGAAATGGGCATTTCCCTGGTGACAAACTTGATATTCAAAGTGAAGAAAATGTGCTTTGGGTGCTTTTCATAAGGTTACAAAGCTACTGGTCGGTGTTAAAGGAGGCATAGACTAACAAAAAATTGCGCTTGAAAGGGAGGTCTAAAATGTACCCCTGTGGAGTTATAGGATTAAAACTGATTTTCTGACTTGTTTCAGAAAAAAAAATTTCTTGGATCACCCTAACGTTTTAGAGAAAACATTTATAAGGCGAAGTTTTAGCCAATTATATGAGCTTTTGAATAGTGTATATTGTTTATTTATTGTTTAAAAGCATTTCGCAAAGTTCTGGACATTTAAAGTTGATATTTTAATTTTTTTCCCCAACTTTTGACTTTGCCGGCCATTTTAGTATGAAAAAGGTCACATTAACATACCCTATCATATTTTTTTTTAAATTCTCGTTAAATTTCTTTTAATCTGATGGTGCATTTCTCATATCAACTTTTTAATTTAAGGTCGGAAAAACACTTTTCTATGTAACACACGGGTTACTCGCATGCGGTGCGCTGCATATGATGTGCGCGCTACTCTTGCTGCTCTTTATGTACTGGAGCCTTCAAACGAAAATGTATTTTTTCTGACCACAATCAAAAAAATTGGTATGACAAATGCAGTATCGGCTTAAAGGAAATTTAATGAGGCTTTCAAAAAAAATGAGATTAAAAAATTAAAATATCAACTTAAATATCAAACTTCAAAAATGTTTCCCTTAGTATACAAGATAATGAAATAGGCCTTATAGCTTCAGAAACCTGATTCAATTTTGCAAATTTATAAACAAAATTGTTATAATAGTCCCACATGAGCCGATTGTCCGACCAATTTGCTGAACCTGTCTTTTAGAACCTCGAAATCACCAAAATTCTATCATTTTTGTTATAATAATTTTGTCGTAGGTCAAGAAAACCAGTTTCGAGAAAAATAAACCAAGTCAAAAACTTTTAGCGCGTTAAAAATTTCCTTATTCTCTTGCAGAATCTATCTTCCGAAATTTCTAGCTCTTCTTGGAAGAACGTCAACTTTTGTCCTTTCCAGAGATATGTGTATGAATGACCCTTATTTCGACATATAAAAAGAAAAATAAAATCGAAAAGTGTTGGAAACGCTCCTTACTTCTGCTCTTGCCAATTGGGGACATTTTAACTCAAACATTTTAGTCGAGAAGTGTAAATTTGTTTTTGCATGCGGGTATTGTGAAACCTTTGTGTTTTTTTCCACATGCAATGCAAATTTGATTCTTGGCACCTCCGTTTCTTTTTTCTTCTCCTTTTTTGCCATCGTCCTTCTGTCGGATCGAATGCTACTGCAATGAATTCCAAGCATGAGAAGATCGGGCACTACTGGCAAAGAAATCCAAATCATGCACAGCAATGGACATCAAAGGATCGTATTAAACACGACTTAATCTTAGACAAGATGTTGTTGTACACAAGGTGGATAAACAGGAGCTCCAAAGTAGATAAGATGCAACAAAAACAACAGCAACAACAATAACAAAAACAATTTGAAAAACAATTAGTAGCTGTCATATTTTCACGCATGCAACAAACGTGGTTTATTTTGTCGCCTTGTCTTTTCAGGACCGAACCAAAAGAAATGGGAACATAACTGAAGGCTGCTTTTTTTGATGAGGGTGTGCAAAAGTTTTGTTTTATTTGGTTCTGTTCGCTGTGTTGTGCTGATCTTCTCAAATAACGATGAAGCGTGAAATTCTCAATTTTAGCTCTCAATGATTTATATTTTGACGCCCCAAACTGACACCACACTCAACTCAGCGCAAAGGAATTTTAGTGGCCATGTCCATTTATTTGGCTTTGAAAGCAATATGGCGTGTTTATACGCAGTGGGTGAAAAGGTCATATAATCATCATAGAGAAAGAGTTATAGTAATATCACTGACTAATGAGAAAAAACCTTACTCGAAACTCTGCAGTCAGACATGTTTGCGAAAAAGGTTAAATAAAATCCATTAGGAAATCGATATCATCGGTTTTATGATTTGATCAGGCCTGTTCCTTATTATTAATTTAATTTTTTGATGAAAACGGCGAGTCGGACGGTATGGAAAGTAAGATTGTCAAATGGTCTGGATTCGTCTGGATCGTTCAGATTTTTAGTCTGATTTTCAGAGTCAAGATAAACAGAAAAATGTTCAGATTAAATTCGGACTGATAAAACGAAACTAAAAACTTTAAAAATCTTCTTCCTCATGTGCCTACTCGATGGCTTTAATTAATTCCAAGTGACATTCAAATTAATGCAGCAGTTTCGCCGTGAAACCGTGTATTCTATTTACGGGCGTGGCACCCCCATCTAAAAACTATCAACTTTAAATTAACCTTCCTTAGTGTTAAGCCTATCTCAGTACCGAATTCCATAAAAATCGGTGCAGAAGTTTAGCACTGCTAGCGTACTATACCATTAGGGGCGTACCTCCGCCCACAAAAAAACATAGCGGTCATATTATCGTTCCTTAATCCTATCTTCATGTCAAATTTCGTAAAAATCAATGCTGTGGTGTAACCGTGAGACCGTTTTTTCCATTAAGGATCGTGGCACTGCTCACTTAAAAAAAAAAATTATCTATGCACTGCTCTTTTTCACAACCTTAAAACAAAAAAAAAAAAAAAAAACAAACAAATCGGTTGAGATTTAAATATAGAAACATGGGCTGAATCGATTTCGTTTTCCGATTTATATATAAGATATATCTTTATGTATAGGGTGTCGTATAAGGTCACAAAGCCTCTGGCAGATGATAGAGGAGGCCTAGATTATCAAAAATTGCTCCTGAGGGAGCGTCAAAAATGTACTCTTGAGAACTTATAGGGTTATAACTGATTTTCTGACTTGTTTTAGAAAACAATTTTTCTTGGGTCACTTTAGCATTTTGGAGAAAACTTTTTTATTGGAAGCTTTTAGCTGATTGTATGCGCTTTCTAAATGTGTATTTGGTTTTTAGGGTTTAAAAGGAACTTGCAATATTCTGGATATTTTAAGTTGATATTTTTATACCCTGCACCTATGGTATATTCACTTTGTCCTTCCGTTTGTAACACAGAGAAGGAGGCGTGGCAGAAAAGTACATATATTCTTGATAAGCGTCACCTTCTGAGTCGATATAGCCATGTGCGTCTGACTGGCTGGCTGGCAGGCTGTCTGTCTGTGGAAATATTTTTTTACGAGAAAACTAAGCAAGATAATTCGATTAAATTTAGTACAATGGATGTTGCTGCAAAAGTTAGCTCGAGGAATTGAAAATTGAGTGAAATCGGTCAACGGACACTCTTACCGCCCATACAAACAATATATTCAAAATGCAACAGTTAGAGCAATATTTGCAAGAACAGAATCAAAATACACATAAATACTAGGGAAAGTAAGTATAAGCTCTGAGAAAAAACTAGGTGAATCCGGACTAGAGGGCGTGGCAACTCCCATGTAAACAAAAGTTTCAATTTGTTGTACTGAAAGCGTTTTTTGAGATAAGAGGGCGTGGCACCTCTCAAATAAGGAAAAGTTTAAAACTGCTGTATAGAAAAAGTTTTTTGAGATAACAGAACCAAATTTCACTAAAACACTAAGAACATTATTTGCAAGCTCGGAGAAAAAGTAGGCGAAGTAGGACAAGAGGGCGGGGCACCTCCAATGTGGGCAAAAAATACAAAACGCCTACCGCCCATGCGTTTTTTGAGGTAATGCAACCAAATTTTACTCAAACACTAAGGACACTAATTGGAAGCTCTAAGCAAAAACTAGGTTAACTCGGAGAAGAGGGCGCGGCACCTCAAATGACCATACTTGAAATGCAGTGTATTTAATTTTTGGCCAGGCCAAAGATACTACCCTAACAAGTTTTTTTTTGTTTGTTTTGACTTTGACGGCGATTTTAGTACGAAAAAGAACTATTCACGTACCCGTTTATATATTTTTTTTTAAATTTTCTTTAAATTTGTTTTATGTTATATATGAATGAATTTCGCTCGATAATGTGGGCGATTTCTGGAGAGTGTCAATTTCGTAAACATTTGAACCTCCTTTATAAAGGGAATTTAGTTGCATTTTTAGTGAAACTCGACGTTTCATTTGATCATAAAGCATGAATGCTTGTTAGCTGATCAGTGGTAACATCCATATTGTCAGACGTCCATTAACTTAGCAGAGCGAAAATGGCAGAGCTGAAAAAAAAAATGCCATAATTATAGGCTAATTTTGGGCCCAAACGCCGAATTTTAGGATCTTCATTTAAAAAAAAAAGTGAAGAGCCTAAAATTCTGCGTTTGGGCCCAAAATTAGCCTATAATTATGGCATTTTTTTTTTTTTTTTGAGCTCTGCCATTTTCGCTCTGTAACTTAATGGACGTTATTGTCAGCCCGCACTTTCCTGTTCAGTCCGCTTAGTTTTTGTTAAGAACTCACATGATAATTTTTTAATATTAACTCAAATTATGTTATCAGTATAGTAATTTAAGGATATTGCTCTCTCTATACTGCTATGTATTTTATAATGTTGTTTCCCCTCCTTTGGTCACTATGGTCACTATGGCTGTCATTTTTGAATATTATGAAAGATGAGGTTCTTGTGCTTAAACTGTTATGAAATATTATCCAGTTGATTAAAAAAATGTTTGTTTTTTTCTTTTCTTATCACCCGCTGAGCTACTTATATAAATATAAGTATGTACTATGAAATATATATTTCTTTTTCAACATAATAACCAAAAATCGTGGTATGTGATATCTTAAGGAAGGGTTTAAGCAAAAACACAGCAACAAGAAGATGCCTCTTTATAAAGGCAGCCTTTTCTCATTACGGTTGGGCGCCATTTTTAATGAAACACACATGTAAAGCAACAAAAAAAAATGCATCCGCCAAACTGAAAAAACGTCAAGTGCAAATTACTTTCTCTTCAGCAGGCAAGGCAGTTGGCTACTAGCCCCATGCCATGTGCATTCTGGACGAATTGGCCAATGAAGAAAAATGAGAAATTACATAAAACTGTTTTTGTTGTTGTTATTGTTTTTTCTTCTTCTTCATTTTCTGCTGCTGCCTACCGTAGCGGATTCTTAATTTAATGTACCCCAAAATTGGGCGGAGCATAGCGAAGCGATGGCAGCCGCTTGAATGCATTTTGCCGACGGTAAATCGCATCTTCATTGAGTGACGTTCTGCTGCTGCTTTGGATGCTGAAGCAGGAAAAATTATCTCTCGTCATATGCGCACTTTGGTAAACGACAACAACAAGTTTTCTTCTTCTTCTTATTACATCAAAGAAAAGAGAAAGAAAAAACGCGAAAAACCAAAAGCAGCGATATGCTAAAAACCCCTAAGAGAAACAACAACAAAACAAAAGAAAAATCCAAAGACCGCTTATCTCGGATGGGAAAAATGGAAGAAAGAAAGAAAGAAAACACCAAGAAGTGTAATTCAAATTATGCGCAGAAGCACCAACATCACTGCGACTGGCATTGGCTGCTGTCTTGCTGCCTCTCGCTTCCTTTATGGTTGCCGTCAATCTACGTCCAATGTCGCTAATCGCCAGGAACCACAAGCAGCCAATATGTTTACAACGCAAGAACATCGTCATCGCGATCATCATCAGCCAGGTAAAAGCCATACCATCACCATCGCCGTCATTGTCGTCGTCATCTTCATCATCATCAGCGCATGATCATCAACGGTAACAGCAACATCGACATGATCGCGTCAGTGCCTTATCGTTGTGGATGAAGAAGACCTGTTTCTATCTAGCGCTGCCTGCTTGCTGCCTTTCGCTTTGCCATGGAACCGAACTAAACAGAATTGTCGCGTCCCGATCCGCGTTGCCCGGGCACACACTCTGATTGCGATTCGATTTGTTTCGGCCTACTCTGTGTACACTTGCGCAGATCTTGGCAATTACGCTCATATACGATCGCAATCGTGAAAATTTTCTCGATCGGCAGAGTTTGTTTCGTTTCCTCTTCTTATGCAAAGTGGCCACTGTGGTGGTGATTGCCACCACTACTGCCTAGAGTGGCTTAGCTTAAAGAAGATGAAGACGAACCTGTTGAATATCTCGATGACCAGGCAGTGAACAAATTCATTCACTCATTCATTGAACAAATTGGCTGACTGATGATGCTGATCGTGAAGCAGATCGTCGTCATGAGGATGATGATTGTTGTCTCTGCTTCAATGTAGTCACCATTCTGGTTGATTTTTGTTACTTTTTTGTTGCAATAATGTCAGCAATCGGTAGTATTTTCAGGAAAAAATTTGATTTGCTTTTTTCAACTTAACAAACTGAAGATGTTTCCTACTGGATAGAGATTGTTATCGTTCGATTTACTAAGCATTTCAAACATAAATGTTGAATTTCTTTAAAAACTCAAAAGTTTTGGATTTTCATTGATGGGTAGAAAAATACTGCCAAGTGATTTTTTCAAGTTGTCTTGTTGAGCGGCGCTATAACCGTCTATACTTTGGAAAATCGAACTTTAAGGAAATCGGTTTGTTTGGGTTAAAAATTTGAATTTTTGTATATGAAATCTTCATTTCCCGTTGATGATGTCTTCCAAACATAAGTTCAGCATACTCCAATAATTCTTTTCTCGGCAGATTTAAATAGCATATTTTGTAAGGTTTTGGAAAAACTTACGGAAAACTTTAAAAAATTACAAAAAAGCTCAATTTTGATTTGGAATGAGCTTTTATATAACCTTATCGATAACATTTAATGTGTAGAGACATAAAACCAAGGGATTTTGTAAATTCGAGTTGTAATGCAGCCGCTAGAATTGAAAATCGCAATTAAGTCCGCATTTAGCTGAGTACTCAAACTTTTCAAAAAAGCAATGGGCACAAAAAGGCCCTAAGTTTTTGGTGTCAAAATAAAGCTGTGATAATTATGCACAAAACCATGCCATTTTTAATTTTGAATTGTTGTAAGCATGACTCATGTAATTAAAGATATGTGGTTTTTTGGTTTTTTTAGAACATTTTCTCAATAAAACTTTATGCACGTTTGTCTGACCGATTTAAAAGTTTTTTTCGGATTTGAAATTCCCGCTATTTTTGGCATCGTTTGACATTTTCTTTTTGTAGATTTTTGACAGATTTTCGTTTTAAAAGTCACAACAATTCCAAAACAGATATGGAAACGTAATGTTTCTTTTTCCAGTTTTTTAGTTAATTCATACATATTGCACTTAAAAGGCAACTAAAATACTTTTTACTACAGTTGGCAGCAGTTGAATGCAGAACACTTTGCACCTTCAAATTTAAAAGGTCAAAAAATTCTACGTTTTTAGCATTTTGAATGCAGCAATTTTTAGAAACGAACACGATTTGTTTTACAATTCAGAGTATTTTTTAGAAACGAATGGAAAAAATGCGACATTCTAAAAGAGGGCAGAACAAGTTCAGAACTTTTTTGAGAATAGAGAACGCAGTTCTTTTATATCAATAGCAAGGAATAATAACTATTGGGTGTGTGCATTAATTTCCATCGTTTTTCAAAAGATGTCGCCATCACTACATGGTAACTTAAATGTTAGATCAGAAACGTCATATTTGAAGCTTAGGCATCTGTCAACAACTCTGCATCATTAGATTTGAAAATTTTCATCCGCATCATAAATTTAACTGTGCTCCAAAATGGCAGAGTTCGTGCCAAAAAAGCAACATTTGCGGGAAGTTTTACTTCACTAAAGTCATCGCATTCTTGTAGAAGTTTATGGGGGCTATGCTCCAGCTGAATCAAGCTGTCGTGAGTGGTTTCGATGGTTTAAAAGTGGTGATTTTGATGTCGATGGTAATGCTCTGAATTTGGTGGGACCAGCTAGGTGTGATCCATTATGAGCTGTTGCCAGCAAAACCATTAATGCTCAACTCTATCGTCAACAATTGATCTGATTGAAGCAGAAAATCCAGGCAGAGCGGCCAACGTATGCGACCAGACACGAGTCAATCATTTTCCACCACGAAATACTCGGCCACATATTGCTGCCCCAGTCAAAAATTACCTGGAAAACAACGGATGGGAAATTTTGCCTCATCCGCCTTATAGCCCAGACCTTGCACCATCTGACTACCATTTGTTTCGATCGATGCAGAATGCCCTATCAGGAATACGCTTCACTTCAGTTCAAGATATCGAAAATTGGCTCGATTCGTTTTTGGCCGCCAAGCCGGCGCAGTTTTTCTGGGATGGAATCCATAAATTGCCAGAAAGTAGTGACTAGCAATGGGCAATACTTTGAATAAAATACATTGTACCATTTTCTTTAAATAAAGTCTCAAATAAAAAAAAAAAAAAAAAAACGATGGAAATTAATGCATACACCCAATACTTGGTCTGAACTTACATATTTTTTTTCCGTTGAAAAGTGTACAGGGCAGATTAAGTGTCCTAGTTTAAAATAGCAATTAGATGACTTTACGCATTCTACTATAGAATGAATTGCACGCGGCACGCACTAACTTATAGGATATGTCATTCCTTACCTTGACTAACCAATGCTTGAATAAATTTAAATTCATACCTCGTGTGCTCCCAATCTTGCTCAGCATATATCCCCATATCGAAAAGTCCAATGGATTCATGTCTGGTGAAGGTGCAGGCCATTCTTGCCTATGTATAAAATTCGTCAAATTTTTTCGACACCAGTCTTGAGTACTTTTAGCTTTGTGAGATGGGGCACTGTCTTGTTGAAAGCAATAATAGTCGTTTCCATACAATTTTCGGACATTTTCTAGCATACGGCCCTGCAAAACCTTCTGAACATAGTAGTCTTGATTGATTTTGCCTATAAGCGATATCGAACCCCATATCATGACAGCGGACTTACATCGAAACCGTTGTATGGCTAATTTGTCCACTGTAATGTCCCTCAATGAAGCACCATAAGCACGATCGTTTTGTTGATTGTGACAGTCTTGCAATTGGAAAATTTTTTTAACGGAAAAAATAATTTCATCGCCCTCATGCCAACCTAGCAAGTCTGCATTTTTTCACTCTAGCTTTTTTCTGGTTATCGGTTAGTCCGTGATTTTTTGTTTATCTGTAGGACTTTAATCCAAGATCATGTCGTAATATACGACTCATTGATCGTCGGGATATTTTAAATCGCGAGTTTACTTGCGCTTTGGGCTGAATTTCGCCTAATACGCTCACGAACGTTTAGAATTATATTTTTGACGTGAACAGATGGTTTTCGGCCAAGATTAGACCTTATTGGCTTCGATCCCGTTTCTTAGCTTCTTAAATATCTCGCATGCTCGGAATTTTTCCTTGTATAAATTTACAACAAGCTGGCGTTTCGCGTCCATTGCTAAAAACAGTATAAGAACAAAAGATATCAAGCTGATGTCTAGATTTCATAAAGACGAATAAATTCTCAATGAAAAGAACATAATAATGTGAAAAAAGTTCCTTTATATTTAAGTAAAATGCCGCTGCAAAACTAGGACACTTTGTCTGCCCAACCCTGTTATTAAAGATAATATTTGGTTTTAAAAACTTGGATTTTGTACGTTTTCAGGAGAATCAAAACCTCAATAGAAGTCTTGGTCTTGATTATAATCTCGAGAAAGACAAAG
This sequence comes from Calliopum simillimum, assembly GCA_951812925.1. Taxonomy (NCBI): domain Eukaryota; kingdom Metazoa; phylum Arthropoda; class Insecta; order Diptera; family Lauxaniidae; genus Calliopum; species Calliopum simillimum. The sequence goes on along the minus strand of OX638370.1, from coordinate 78,097,576 downwards.
AAAAATTACCAGCCCCTTGTTTCATTGCAAAGATTGATTTTATTCAACAATAAGGTAATCTAATACTACGTTTCCACTGGAGATTTAGCTGTGATGAGATTTATAAATCAACTGAGATTCATAATCTCATTTGTTTCTATCGCCTGAAAGAGATTTATTTTTAACAGTAAATGTTATAAGGAGGGAAATGAAAGTCGTTCCTGCTTTTCTTCTTAGCGTTTATTTCTCATTTGCTTTTTTTTTAAAAGACATTTAATGCCGATTAATATTAATATTAATCTCGTCAGATCACGTGATTTACAGCGAGCTTAAGAGCTAAATCTTGAAACAGCCGTAAGCCACCTAATAAATCTCTGTTGAAAAAGTAGTATAAAGCAGCATCGAAATATCAAGAAAAATCACCAGAAAAATTAAAGCAATCCCTCCGCGCAAATACACACAAAAAAAACTGACGGTAAAATTAACTATAAATTTTGTATTCTATAGTTTTTCAAATTTTCTATAGGAAACAAAAACAACAATTCAAAATTTCGGAATCAACTTTACTTTTCTACAGTTGAATTCAACTGTACATTTTGTATTCCATAATTTTTTTTTTTTTTCATATGAATAACATTTTGAATTGAGTTTCTAACAGGTTCATAAAATTCTTACATTGTTTAAGAATAAATCAACATAAGTTTGCTAGAGTTGTACTGATATTTTGCCATTTGAAATGGTGTCGCCGTAGTAGTTGTTTGCTATAATTTCTACGACTTTTTGGAAACGGCTAGTTGCAGCCCTTCTGGGGTGCTAACTATTAAACCGTTCCAAAAACAGTTTTAACTGTTTGGAACAGTTTATATTGTTAGCTGACCTTTTAAGAAGGTTATTTTTACTGTAACTGCGTTTGATAGTTTCTAAACCGAGTAAAAGTGTAAATTTACAGAGCTCTACGGTCAAAATACAAAAACTCCGGGTTGGTGCAATTTCTGTTGAAAATCTAGGTTAAATTAACTGTTTTCACAGTACCTAAACATTTTAACAGCAACTGTACAGTACTATTTTTACAGTAATTTTACTGGACTGCACAGTCAATTTAACCTTTACTGCGGGTTGGTGCAATTTCTATGGTTGAAATCGGTTGGATTGGCCGATATTTTTTTTTCTGTGTAGCGACAAAAAATACACAGCTAGGTGAAATCGTGCGAGTACTTGAAATTATCAACACAGTACGAGCTTGCGAATGTCCTGTTTTTAGGACGAGCGCTATTTTCGATAGCTGGTACGTAGAAAACAATAACAAAGCAATATGAAGCGGCGGCAATTAGAATTTCTGGAACCGCAACACATATGTGAAATTTTACAAAAATGATATTGTTGTGGAAAGGGTAAGGTGGTAGGCATTCCGGATCTGAAGGGTAATTTATTTGTAAAAATCATCATTGTTCAGCCGGGGACTGGACTCTTTTTTTTTTTGTAAATATGGAGCGGGCGCCGAATATAAATGATGTTAAAGGAATACCTTTTCGTAGTTTGTCTGCTTTGTAAAGTTGCTGCTGCCGACGTCGACTGCGGACGGCTGCCACGTGAACTGCTGCTTTTGACGATGGTGGCTGTGATGATAGATGACCGCTGGAGCGATGCTGATGACCACCAGGATGATGCTGCTGCTGTCTTTGATGATCAAAAATACTCTTTGGCTATGATGTTCCCAAAAGTAAAATGCTGAAATCGATTGTCCCCACCAGGTGTCTTCTCCAAAGCAAAAAAACGAACTTTTGAGTTTACTTTACGTTATGATTTTATTGTTTACGACTTTACTTTAGTTTTAAGTACTAGTTGTAAGTAACTTAAAGGTTTAAACAAAATTTAGTACTTAATAGAGTTATAATTGATAATTACGGCGGCCGCTGCTGAGCACGATGAAAAAACGAATGACCAAAATTCATGAGATTGACGTGTACCACGTATACTCATGAGAGTGAGGGAGATGGTGGTATGAATTGAAGAATTTTTAATAGGTATAATCCGCGTTGCCAATTGCAGGAAATTAAATCCGGTTTTTGGGAGTTTATGCGTATTCTTGCGTAAACAATCATAATGTAGGTATATTTTTAGACTTCCTTTCAATTCTTATTGCTTCAATTACATTCAAATAATTCTGATCAAGATACTTTATGTCTTAACATAATGGTAAATGCACATGCATATGTAGCTCCCAACTGCTGCGCAGTATTCCCACAAATTTTTGCATTTCACTGATCGTGACATAAACAAAATCACTGCTGACTGTGAGAGCCACACAAGTCGGAGACGGTTATTTGTTGATAGAGAATCAATTTCGAATGCCAGTTTAGATTCTCAGAGCCAAGAGCCATCTTAAATTTCTTGCCAGCTACGCGCGCACACACAGATTCGGCGGACTTACGCTCCAGTACACCGGCGACTGCTGTTGCTGCTGCTGCTCCTAACCATTAACTTGATTAAAGGAGAACAGCGCGCAGAATTTACGCCTTCTACGCATGCGCAGATGCGTTTTAGTCAATCAATGAAATAGCAAACGCAATGCAAATGTCTTGCATCCGCAGTGGGAGCGCGCTAGCTCACGTGAACGTGAATGGGAATGGTGTCATAAAACATAGACATTGAACTACGTCGGTAGCACCGCCCAAGATTCTACAAATGCTAGCGCTACACGCTCGCTCGCTGGACTTCTTCTTCTCTCTGTTCAAACACCGCGATGAAACATAAACAACAGCAACAACAAATGTCAAAGATAGCAGCAGGGCAGCGCCCGCCACATTCGCATAAATTCCGTATTTTATGACTGATAGTGTAAAAAATAGGCGTGGCACATGAGATGGGGTGGTGTGCAGCATCGCATGTGCAATTGAATAGAGAATTTTATTACCGAATCCACTTTTGTCTTCTGTGGTGAGTACAATGGCACATCGGCGCATCAGTTGGAACTACCAACATCTTGCCAACAACAAAAAGTTTTCCACTCACTGTCATTCATAAATTAGTCGCATCCATATTGAGTTGTGGGGGGAGGGGAGGTGTCTGTGCAAAAAGGTGGCGGAAAATGCACAAAAAAACTTTTATTATTTGTGAAAATTTTTTTGAAATGATTTTTCCTTGAGGCAAATAAAATCACTTTTGCATTCTTCAATGTTGTTGTTGGCATTATTATTATTATTTTTAAAACAAAATAAATGCGCACTTGTTCCCGCAATCAGATTTGATCAGCATATATTTTATGGCACAGTGGAACAGAGAGCTGTCTTTTTCAAATAAATACTGTTGAAAATATCTTAACTGGGCTGTTTTTAATCAAATGATTTTTCAAAAAATGCCCACTAACACAGCACAGTGCATAAAATTGTTAAGAACTGTTTTAGCCGTACAACTTTCAGGTTTTTAATAGACACACAACATTTTTCTCATCTCAAAGATCAGAAGAGATCATGATATCTTTATACATTGATTATGTATTGTTCAACACTTCATTTGAATGATGAAGTTCCACCAATAACACAGTTCAACAAATTGAGGGGAAAAAATACTGAATAAGAGTCCTATATTCCGACCCTGGCAACCGTTTTTTCTTATCAGATCTGCGATTGTCGCAACTGGGGTGTCTTATCCCTTTTTGGAGTGAATTTGATATGCCCAAAAGTCTATTAAAATCTATGTCTACATTCTTAATTACCTTGACAAAATTGGATATATTGAAAAAAGAAATTCACTTTCCTAAAGTAACAATATCCCCTAATGCCCCGTTATTGCCTTTTTGAATTATTTTATAAGTCCCTTTTTGAAAATTTTGCCATAATATGTAAGCAGTTCAGAGAACTATCAATTCGAGGCCCCCCCCATAAAAATATAGTAAAGGTCCCTGAAGGCGTCAATCATATCGTCACGTCAATGCTACAAGCAGGTAACTCCGAAATTATCATTATTGAAATAAGTAATCTATAACGTACTTCATGGTTTGGTGCACAATTCAGTACAACCAGTGTTCTCTAAAAAAAACCACTGCAAAGTTATAAGCAAAAAACCTAGCAAGAAAAGTCAAAAATCAAAACTAGAAAGTTAGCGTTATTTAGTTATAGCATTGACGTGACGATATAAGTTGTACCGATTTTAAGATATACCTATGATTCGATTTCAAATTCAAAACTGTATTCTTCCGTTTTCATAGTTTTGAATTCACCTTAAAATAGGTCATTTCACACGGTTGGCGTTTTTGTGAGCATTATTATTTTTCTATGGGTGACATTTTTCTTGAATAGAACTTGATAGTTTTCTTGACCATTTTCATGCTGTGCTCAAATTCTCGAAAAGGGGTTTAAAAAATGATCCCAAAAGGCAAAAGCGGACGCTCAGGGGATTTGTAGCTTGAGGAATAAATTTCTTTTGGTTCTTTGTGCCCAAATTTTTCTTAAGTCATCAACAATATAGGAAATGGATTCAACAGGCTCTTGCACGGAGAAAAAGAATAGTTCGTACTACTGTATTCCAAGTAAATTTTACTGGAATTTCAAGTCAAAATAGTGTTAATTCCCCAATAAAATAAATTTTAGCTTATTGTGTTTTCAGAATTTTTTTGAATAACCTTACAGTATAGTAATTTTGAAGTGATATTTACCTTACTGTATAGTAAAGTTCAAACAAAAAAAAAAAACTTTGATAACTCAGTTTTTGCTCAGTGCTTGCATATATAGTTTTTAGTGTATGAGCGAAATTTAGTTAAATTATCTCAAAACACTCTTTCAGTATAGCACTTTGAAACTTTTGCTTATATGGGAGTTGCCACGCCCTCTTGTCCAAATTTTCCAAGTTTTAACCCAGAGCATACGCTAACTAGGTATTCCTAGTATTTACGTGTATTTTGGCTGCATGAGAAAAGTACTCCTAAATTTTGAATATATTTTTTGTATGGGCAGTAGGCGTGTCCGTTGACCGATTTTGCTCATTTTCAGTCCCACAAGCCAGCTTTGATGACAAAGGTAGTTGACCAAATTTCATTGAATTATCTTGCTCAGTTTTCCGAAAAAATGTATTTCCACACAACCACCCATCCAGCCAGACAGACGGACATGGCTATATCGACTCAGGAGGTGACGCTGATCAAGAATATATATACTTTTCTATGTCTGCCACACCTCCTTCTCTGCTTTCCAAACGGAAGGACAAAGTGAATATACCCTGGGTGTTTTTATACTCTACACCAATTCGTGAATGGGGATTATGTTCGGACTGACATAAACCCCATTACGATTTTCCTAACGCAGCCCAGGATTTAGAACTTCAAAAATCCAATGCTGGCTTTGTGGCGACCATTGGCCGCGAATCAGTCTATTATATCCAACGCTAATTATATAAATTTTTTAAATGCATTATTGCAAAAATGTTGTTCCATCTTAATTAAATTGGTCCCAATGGGGGTTATGTCCGAAAAATTTGCGAAAATAACGCCCAATACCATAATGGGGATTATGTCCGTTGGTATTATGTCCGGTAACCAGTGTTAACATGGAAATTGATTACATTTCTGTGTACTTTTCACAAAACAACCTAACTCGAAATTGGCAACTTTTCAGGAGAACCTAAAAACTGATTAACTACTTTTTAATAATGTGGCTCAATTTCATTGATGCAGCGTTTAATCTATTCTTTCCATACATTTTTACTAAACTTAAGGTGTCAGTTCGTCCCCTTTCAGCCTTAACCTCGTAACTACATTTTTATCAAATTTTAGTTTTTGATGGAGCAACACGAACATGGATTTTTGGTATATTGTTCTGTAAAATTAAAAAAAGCGGCTAATTTATTTCCTAAAACTGCCACTAGATGTTGCCCTGGAAAAAAATGAGTGTCAGATTCGGCATCCTAGCATTCAAAAATACTTGGGTTGGTGTTTCGATTGAAAAAATCCATGTAAAAATATGACTCGTTTATTTTGAAATCGGTTATTTGACCGATATAATTTTTTGAAATAAATGTAATCAATTCCATGCTATCAAGTAAATTTTTCGTAAAAACAGAACCCAATTTTTTTGATTACTGACAGAATACCAGCCAAAATATATTATGATACTACTTTTGTCTCTATGAGAATTTTGAAAAGTAAGCATAAAAATATATATTAAACGCTAGGTAAAATTTTCAATCGAAAATGCGCCGAACTAAAGTTGAACGCAGAGGTATAGTTCCTTCAGTAAATATTCATAGAATTGAATGAACTTTTACATAGAGGGGTAGCCGAGATCAGTTTTCAAATCGGCCCACCCTAATAAACATGTACATAGTCTCATTAGATCAGTTATAGTTAAATCTTGTCAGAAACCGTACTCGAACCCGTGACTCCGGTTTTCTAATGAAAGAAAACGCGGTGCTTTAACCATTTGGATACGGATAAACTTCTCCATATAAGATCGAACCATATGCATAGATCATAGGGCTCATTAGCGCCGTCTGCTGTGAAAAATTGCTAAATTGTTTTAAGTTGGTAACACACTCTGGTTCTGAGACATGCTACGCCTACCACAATTATACGTATATTTATTTACAGTTATATATTTTTCTGGCGAGAAGCAGAAAAATAAATTCAGGAAAATAAATTTCATATTTCATTGTGAGATCTATTTACGAAGTGAGTCTAAAGTAATATCATGAAAAGTTAGTGTCATTTTGAGACTTGAGCTTAATAGATATCATACAATCGTGCTTGATCCATCATAGAGTAGTTGTATTTTCTTTGCGAATTTCGAAAACTTCAATAGAACCTATCCCGATACCACTGTATTACCACAGCCGTTTATGCCTTCGCTAAGCATTCACACATGCGCTCGCTGCTCGCTCATTTCAGACACAACAACCCGCATTCATTTTGAATGTACAACTTTTCGAAGCAACACAACCAGTGCGTTGCGTTGGTTGACTACGCTATCACCAACATTGATCGATTGGGCGTTGCCACCGATACAACTGAGTAATGGCTTCACACCCGCTGGGTATAATTTCCATAATGTCCTTCACAAGGAGCCCTACTTCAGGTGCACACACACAATTCCGTAGTTTTTATGTAATTGTTGTTGCTGTTGTTGCCTTGTTCTTTAAAATGTTGTGTTGTTTGCAACAAAGCTCGTCGGTCGATCCGTCGGTCGGTGTGGACCGTGAACTATGATTTTGCGCACTTTTGCATAACTTATGAGGACATTAAAATTTGTACTGTTTTGTTATTGTAATGACTTTCAGCCTTCCGGGTATACGCGCTCTCTTAATTTGCAATTAGTTTTGGGGTAAAAGAAATAAAAAATCAAAGGGCGAACGGATGTTTTGAATCTGATTTTTAGTTTTGGTCTTATTTTTTTTGGGTGCCATCAATGAAATTAAAATGATTGGCAACAATTGCTGGTATGTAGATCAACTGCAACATCATAAGAGGATTATCTGCGGTCTTCATCGGAAGTCAACAATTTACGTTCATATTTATGTAAAAGACATAAACTCTTGAGATAATGAATAAAATTACAACTGCTATTGCCAAAGGGCACAGGGGAATGACTTTGAAATGAATACGCGATGCGTAAGTGCAGTTCAAAAGAAAAAGCAAAATGGCAACCCAGATCTCATACGTATTGGTAGTATGTGTCCAATAATTTTATGGCAGCGCACCGTCATCTAAAACATCGAGTTCAATTTGCAAAAAACCAAAAAAAAAAAAACTGGCCAATACCATTGTGCGCTTCCCCCTTTGGTGGATGAATGGAAGCACACACAAGTAGCCTGGATCCCCAATCTACGTTTACACTGTGGTATAATGTTTTTTTCCCCATATAAACAATGTAAACTCCATTAAAACTACTTAAGGAACATCTGTTGTTTTTGTTGTTTTTGCTGTTGCACAAAAGTGCACCAAGCTGCAAGTAGAAAGAGACAACATGCACGACGACAATTTGCTGTAAATTGCCCAAATTGCTGCCATTATCCCGCATGTTGATACAACTGTATTACAAAAATGCAGAGTCAGTGGGAAGGACTTTATACGTATGCAACAACAATAGCAAAAACAACAACAACAACAACAGCTACAGCAACAACAACAATAACAACAGCAGCAGTACCAAACCAAACAAGTGACCATGTCTGCGAAGAGAAGTGAAGCAGTGAAGTTGCACGTTCATGAGTCACATTTGTGCGCTGGTCATGTTGCACGTGACTTTTGCAAACAAATCCAACAAACTGTGGCAGTGTGTGACATGCAAACAACAAATTGAAATGGAATGTCAAAGAAATTTGGGCGTTTCCAATGGAACCCGATTACTGTTTTTTTCCTACTTTTGCAATGCAAATTAAGAAGTTGACTTTTGTTTCAAAAACGATATCCAGCAAATCTCGTAATAATATGGGTTTGTTTGAGAAAATTTGTTCGAAATTGTAAAAGGGTAAGGTTAGGATAGCGAGGGAGATGGCAGTTGCCATCATAACTTAGGCCGCAATTGGGTTCATTGTATAGCCGATATATGACATAGTTGTCAACCTATATGAACCATTTAGAAATTTTTATAAATCTCCAAAATGGATTTGGGAGCGATATCTTCAAGAGAGTCGAAAAAGTGACTTTCGAACACCTTGTAATGTCGGTTAGCCAACGCTGGGCTTCACAAAGGAAATGAAAAATAGACTCATCGACACCAGGATCTTTACAGCTTCTACAAAGATCTCCTACGTCAGGGTAAGCCCCCAACCTTGAGGCGTGCCTACCGATAAAAAAAAAGTGCCCTGTAATGACACCAGTACAGGTTTTGAGGGTTCGCCTGCCTAATGTGATAATTTGTCGTGTTTTATTAGCGTCATGTTGTTAAGTTAGACCATCTAAATTAGCCCACGATACATATTTTGAGTCAATGTTGGCTCTAATTAATGCAAGTGGATTCATAATATTGGTTTTAGAAATTGTGTCAGTGGAAGACCCTTTCCTAGCAAGTTCGTCAGCGTTTTCGTTGCCAATGAAATTGCTGTGTCCAGAAATCCAACATATGAGCCGTTTATTTTGAAAGTGGCCTAAGTCCATTTCGGGGCAAAAGTAATGTCATTCACATTATGTGCCGTAATAATCAGTTTTTTGCCCGATACTATTTTTTAAATACAACGCCATTAATTTCACATAATGTGGTAAACTTTCTGTAAAGACAGAATGCAATTTTATTCGTTCTGAAAAAATGCCAGCTAATTCATATAATAACATTACTTTTGCTTCAAAATGGACTTAGGCCACTTTTAAAATAAACAGCTAATATGTATATGTAAGCAGCCATGCTTCACATAAGGCTTTTCTGCAAGCTAGAACTAAGCCAGACTTAGTAGTGTTGAAAGTAAGAGCCTTAATAGCTACCTGACTGTTAACGTCAATAACAAAAAATTCATTACGATAATAAATTTTGGGTTTAATAATTTGACATACTTTCCAGACAGCTAGAATTGAAATACACTACAGTAGCGAGGCAGAGCAAAAGGGTCACTTCTACGCAAATCCTTGGAAAAAAACCCCAGCACCATTACAAGACTCCATTTTCAAGTCATCAGTGTATATTCCCTTGGAATTCAGAATCGGAGTCCAACTACTTCTTTTAGGTATTTTCACTAGAAAATTTATAACGAACCTTTTTTTCGTTAGCCGGGGTGTAGCCGTCGGCGTCCAGGGTTCACTACAAAATTTATATCTCCAAGGAAACACAACTTTTCCGAAACGTTATAATTAAATATTATTCAATAAACTTGTGCGGCGACCACCAAGAGAAAGAAAGCAGTAATTAAATTAAAATCTTAACCTAGTTAATAATATAATACGTATAATCTAAATTCATTATGTATCACATTTCTTAAATACTAATCTCCCTACCCTCGAGCAGGGTTTTAACGTGTCTCTGTCTGTCCGTCGTGGAGTGCATCACAAACCATGCCTCTCCGTCAGTTGTCCACAAAATGTATCTATTTGTTATTAATTGTAAGTCGCAGTCATATCCCGAAGCGTCCTCGCTGTTAAGTCTTAAATTACGGGGTGGTTAGAATAAACGCAGATCACGTCTTACCTGTGCGGCGACCACCAAGAGGAAGAAAGTATCTCCGACAGGAAATACCTTCATTGCTTTTGTTAAATGGCGGCCGACGCCCCCTTGCGTGAGTTTCTAAAGCAGTGGTCGGCAAAGCATTGCACAATTGTGCAGAGAGACTTCACACGCATGCTTATGCTCTTTGATTCAGTTGTCGCAAAACCATCGACAAAGCAACATCGAGCGCATCTGTCGTTTTGTTTTCTTTTTTATGCACATGAAAAAATTTCTTTGCAGATATGACAAATATTTTATTTCATACTTTTTGTGACTAGGTTCAAATTTTCAGTTTAGAAAACGCTCAGATAAACTTTTTTGTAAATTTTGCTTTAACCATACAATTATAAAAAAAAATTCAAATTTATTCTTAAAACGCTTAAAAATCTAACATATATTTTTAGGGTTGCCAGCTGGTCATTTTCTGAAATTTTGTAAAAATTTTACTTTTGTGACTAGATTCAAATATTTAGTTTAGGAGACGCTCAGAGAAACTTTTTAAAAATTTTACAAAAACTTTCTTATCAATTTATTGAAAGAAAATTTTGGTTTTATTAAATTAACCAGGTGGTAACCCTAAAAATATATGTTGGATTTTTAAAAAGTTTATCTAAGCGTTTTAAGACTAAAACTCATTCTTTTTTTTAAATATATGGTTCAAGCAAAATTTACAAAAAAAACCAGGTGGCAACCCTAAATATTTTGTATAATTTTTAAAAAGTTTTATCCATGGATGCGCTCGATGTTGCTTTGTCGATGGGTGAGCGACAACTGATTGAAAAAGCCCAAGAATACGTGTGAAGTTTTTCTGCACAATTGTGCTATGGCCTGTTGACCACTGGCATAAGAAGACAGAAATATGCTTGCACTCGATGTTGCTTTTGCAATGATTTTTCGGTTTTAACGCATATTTTTTTGCTTCAATATTTATTTCGTACTGTTTTCTGTGAAAACTTTTTCTCAGTGCATTCTCTCTTCTCTCACTAACACACTCTCAAATTTATTTTTGCCGACCCCTGTTCTAAAGTAATCTTCGTTGGAGTACGTTTAGAATTCTCTTCTGGAGCGATATTTAGTTGCTTGTAAACTTGGTTGGACGATGGTTTGGTTATCCGTGATTTGCCTCATTACAAATTGGTTGAGATCATGAGAGTGGGAGTGATGTTATCATTTCCATTATCAATATTGCAGCCAGGGAATTGTGCCAAAATACTACCATGGCTATAAGGTTTTAACGTCCAAAAGCCAGATTCCTTCAACCTGATAGCACTCCTTGCTTTGGGTTAGCAAATAGTCTTTCGAAGTAGAGCTGTCGGATTGCGTGAATTCATACTACACGTATGTGCTTGAACTCACGTAAACCGGTACAAAATCACGTAAATTTAAGTTCGTGCATTAGATTCTATATTCGCACATGGTATTACTATTTGTACAATTCGTACTATACGTATCACGTATATAATCCTATGTGCTAGTATAATGAAGCTCATAAAAGATCAGAAGCGGCCAAAGTGTCAGTTAGGTAGGGGAACTGATGCTATTGTGGTATAGCTAATGTTTAGGTGAAATTTGAAAGAGAACCGTTGGATCAATTTCAGCCAAATTTTTGTATGCTAATCATTGAAGTATTGGCTACAGAATATATTTCAATAAAATGTGTGCAATTTCATTAAAAAAAGTTATTGAGCAAAATCTGGAAAAAGTCAAAAAAGCTGTTTTCAAAAAGTTGGGAGGCAATGTGGTATATATGGTGGCACAATGTGGTATATATACTGATCAGTACTTGTAAATTGGGCTGGTAATGTGGTACATATAAGTAGGGTAATGTGGTATACTTAACCATACAATAAAATATAAAGTTTGAAAGGTATGAAATAAGTTCATAATAACATTTACATTGGTTCATAAACTCATAGTTTTTATAAAAAAATAAACAGCAATCAAATAATGTTAAGAATAACAAGAAATATTCATATACCACATTGGCGAACCTCGACTATACCACACTGGCCAATTTTTAGAAATTAAAAAAATCTAAAAATAAAATGGGAAACTTTGTGAATTTACACAGTTAAACCCTTATTTCGCAATGCTGAACACTTACCTTTATTGAATATAAATAAAACTTAACCAAAAAGCCACTTTTTCTTAACAAAATTTTTTTGCCAAAAATCCAGAAAAAAAAATCAACCACACGCGACTTACATTTCGTTCAACTGACATCGGAAAAATTTAGTTTGGTGCATGACAGCAACACATCCCTGGTTTTTCATGTTTTCTGACAGGATAAAAGCAGTTACGTTCGCAGGTTCCTTCCCAATTCGGAGATATGCGACCATACCACATTGAAAAACTATACCACAATAGCATCAGTTCCCCTACTACGCACACTTTTTAACGAAAAATCGATAAAAAACTTAACATGTTATTTTGATGAAGAAGAAGGTTCCCCACCATAAAAGCATATGCTGGCCAAAAACAGGGTTTAATAAAACAATCACGCACCTACTTTTAAACGATTCAAACAATAGACACTTTAACTTGTTATATCTTGCAAAATATACAAGGTGTTTCTATTTAATTCGGTAGAATGGTGCCCCACAATAATATGCCCAAAACTAAGCTTAATCTAAAAATGCCGCTCCTACTATGTAAAGATACAAAAAATAGACACTTTTTAATAAAATTCTGCAGTTTGGTGCCCCCCAAATGAGTAGCATAAGCTGGTCAAAAAGTGGGCGTATGCTACTCATTTCGAACATCTACCCACCGAATAATTAAAATAGCTTGTATAGTTTGCTAGATATAACGTGCCTATTACTTTGTACCATAAGATTTTTTTTGTTTTATTTTTTGAAGTCAAAAATTTCAAAAAAATGAAATTTATAATTTTCATTAAAAATTCCCACGATCTGGTATCCACATTGACTATAGTGTAACATTACACGAAAGCAAGGTTTTCTGCAATGTATATTACGATTATGGTCTAAGTAAAAAGTATCGATAAACTTAAAATTTTTCGATAGACACGTCATTTATTCTTTTTATTTAAAATAAAGTTACACACAGTAAATTAAAGTTAAAAATAAAATAAGTACATTTTTCAAATAATCGTGTGAACGATTTAAAAAAATAAAAATCTACTATACTCGTATATGGTCGACACTTCGTCAAAGTCAATTCGCTAAGCCCGAGAAAGAGTTTGAGTCATCAAAAAGAAAAAAAGGCCTGAACTCAGGCAGAAGTCTTCAATAGTACAAAGACGACAGGTTTTCAGAAGATCCACACTCCAAAATTGTACTTTTATTGAACGAAGCAGATTTTTCTTTAATACCAGTTCCGGCCAGGCTTAAATAATATTATGCAGAAACCGTAATATAAAATTTAATATATATTTAATTTCATATAATTTCGTTCAGAAAACAAGATCATTCTCAATTATTTTAAGAAAGAAAAAATATAATCGAAAAAAAAAATGCTAATATATAAAAAATTTTGCTTTTTAAATAAGAAATTTGCTACTCTTAATTTTTAAATCTAGTTAAAAATTAATTTTTTTTTGTCTATAACCTAAAAATAAATTAAGGAAAAAAAAAAAAAAAAAAATAAAATAGAAAGCATAAATTCAGTTTTTCGCTTTAATAGATTTTTCTCTTAAAAAAATCAATCAGAAGACTCATTCTGGAATTTAAAAAAAAAACAAAAAGAAAAATTCAGGAAAAAAACAAAAACAAAATTACAGTTTGTCCCAAACTCAAATTTTGTCCCAACCCAATGTGCACAAAAACGGATGAGGATCCGTTTCGAATCCATTACGAGTTCATAAAGGTATAAAAAACGTAGTCCGCGGTAACGGATCCATTTCGAACCCGTAACGTACATCAAAAACGAATTCAAAACGCTTTGTTTAGATTAAAAAAAAAAGCATTTTGAAGCGCTTATTAGCGAATAAAAAAAAATTAAATTCCGCAGTGCGGGCCCGTTTCGAATCCGAAACTTATGTAAAAACGAATTCAAAACGGATTTGCTTTTAAATATGTTAATGCTGTATATTTACAAAAAAAAACCGTTTTGATGCGCCTATTAGCAATTAAAAAATAATAAAAAGAAAAAAAAGGAAGAAAAATAAAGGGTAAAAATCCACCTCTGGTAGGATTCGAACCTGGACAAATCCGTTTCAATTCCGTAAATACTTAAAATACGAACTCAAAACGGATTTTTATTTAATTTTTATGATAAAAAAAATATTTTTGATTTGTTTTTTTTTTTCTTTTTATTTTATTGCGTATGATTTTTTGTAAACTTTTCAAACTCTGTTTGCAAAAATGTTTTTGATTCCAAATTTGAGTATATAACATTTTTTATCAAAAGAAGGGAAGAAAAACAACACAGAATACTTATAAAAAAACAACAGAAATTTGTTTAATATACAAACTTTAAATCTCAACATCAAATAAGTCTACATCAGTTAAGTAAACATTATATCGGTCAATAGTCTAGTTGTCTAACGTTTCGTGTATGAAAAAGTAATACCCCGGGACCCTGAGTTCGACTCCCGGCCGGGCTAGTAATTTTTTTTTTTTTTTTTTGTTATTTTGTTTTTTTTAATTAAAAATAAGCGCTTCACCCTGTTTTCTTTTTTTTTATAAGCAGCATTAACATTATTAAAAGCGAATGCGTTTTGAATTCGTTTTTGATGTACGTTACAGGTTCGAAACGGATCCATAAAAGAAGAAAAAACGATTCGTTTTTTTTTTAGGAATCCTTCCCGCAAACGGATCAGTAACGGATACGTAACGGATTCCGTAACGGATAAAAAGAACGAAAATATGAACCCGTTACGGATCCGAAACGAGTCCGTTTGGCACACTGGGAACCCAGTGTGCCAGACGGTTCAAATCTTCGCTTTTTTATCCGTTACGGATCCGATTCGCTTTTTTTTTAGGAATCTCTCCCGCCAACGGATCAGTAACGGATCCGTAACGGGTAAAAAAGCGAAGATATGAACCGTCTGGCACACTGGGAAGATATATTTCTGTAATAAACATAAGTATATGAAACATAAAAGCAAAACAAAGCATGTAAATTGTCTCTTTGTTTTGTGAATTACAGAAATACCGCTTGAATTATTTGCATTCCAAGCTCTAGTTGTTAGTACCGGTTTGGCGATAAGCCGCGCGTTATTAGTTATAAAAACATTAAACATTTTGTAAATTTGCATTGCTATAGCCACATATATTGAAATCCATTTTTGGGATTTTTTGTTTATAAAAAGAAAAGCAAAAAGAAAAAAAAATAATCTAAAGGTTTCAATTGAAAAAAAAAAGTAAAACTAAAAGTTATATATTGTGCAAAATAATGTAAGGTGAAGGAAATTAATGAAACATTATAAAATTGATTATAAAAAACTTTTCATAGCGACAGCTGCAGCAGTTCATCGAAGGCCTTCTATGGATTTGTTCCAGACAGATTAAAAAAACCTAAAAAGCTGTAAGTGTTTTGATTTTCTATATTTTTTCTTTTTTTTGTTGAATTTATATAATTGAAATTATATATATGTATACATATATGGGAGAAGGGGGAGGTTTCGACACCATAACAAAAAAGTCCTTATATCTTCCAAATGCAATTGTGCATTTCATTTTGAATACACATAGACTATGCATGAATATGTGTGCTTCTTTTATAAATTACAAACAAATCGATATGTTTGCTATTTTCGGAAATGTGACCAATAAACCAAAGTTAAAATAAATGACGAAACCTCCCACTTTTGGGGAGGCTTCGTCAGTCATATAAATTCTTGATTCCCTTGATTTTTTGAAACCTTCAACCTTTTGAATGTAGATGGTAAAAAACGAATTGCTTCCGGTGATACAATGGGAGAACGAAAATCAGGGATGTCGTCTTCAATCGTGGCCATATCCAGCAAAACATTCGGACCAGGAAGGTCAGAGCCTCGAACGAGTTCGAGACATGATTCAGGCTGATTCTATATCCATTTGTACATCGGCATTAGTACCGAACTCCATATCTTGTGAAAAATCAGATCCATGGAAAATAATTGAATCATATGTATAAATTTCAGTTGTCGAATCCTCCCATTTACACTTGACGAATCCTCCCTTATCTACTTGTTTCCAAATTTCCAAAATTTCGCAGTTATCTTTTATTTATTTTGCAAACCTTAAATGAAGTATTAACAGTAATAATATATTTAAGTATCTGCTAAAAAAAAACGGAAATTTTATGGTTTATTAACCGAGTATACACAAAAAGCAGCAAGCAAATATTACATCAACTTGCTATAAAAATACAAAATCACGACTAACTACGCACCCTAGCCGAATTGCGCAGAGAAATTTTTATGATAGCTGCGTACCATTAGGAGTAAGACTTTTTGGTTTACACGCGGGAGTAAGTGCAAATAGAAATCGCAAAATTTAGCACTGATGAAGCCTCCCACGTGTCGAAACCTCCCCCTTCTACCCTATATATCATCAATCTATATAAACGAATTTAATGCTGCTTATGTGGAAGGTACCACGCCCCCTTGTTCAATTTCTCCCAATTTTCGTTGAGAGCTTTCATTTATGATCCTTAGTGTCTGAGTAAAATTTGGTTCGAATATATCAAAAAGCGTTTTCAGTATAGCGTTTTGAAATTTTTGCTTATGTGGGAGGTGCTACGCTATCTTGTCCAAATTTGCCTTGTTTTTACTCAAAGCTTGCACTAACCATTTCTAGTATTTAAGTGTATTTTGGTTGCATTGTCGTGAAAAATACTCTTAAAGTTGCATTTTGAATATATTTTTTGTATGGACGGTAGGCGTGTCCGTTGACTGATTTCGCTCATTTTCAATATCTCGAACTAACTTTGACGACGAAGGCTGAGTATTAAATTTCATTGAATTATCTCGCTCAGTTTTTCCAAAAAATATATTTCCACGCACAGACAGCCAGCCAGACAGACGGACTTGGCTATATCAACTCAGGAGGTGACGCTGATCAAGAATATACGTATATACTTTTCCGTATCTGCCACACCTAATTCTCTGCGTTACAAACGGAAGGACAAAGTGATTAAACCCTGGGTGTAGGGTATAAAAATTCTTAGCTCACTTTTTTGGAATCCTCTTTCAGATTTTTGGGAGATTATTGTGGAACTTTGGAAAATTGTTTTTTTAGTCTAATACATCCCCAGCTTAGGAAAATGTTTTTTGCCGTTTACGGTACCAAAATTTTAAGTTTTTTGCGTTGGAAAAATAATGCTGGAGAAAAAAGATAAGGCAAAATAGATTAAAGATGTGAATTGAGTGTACTTGGAAGCATAAAGTTCCATTTACAGTTTAAAAAAACAAGGCCAACAACTCATCCGACAAATTTATTTATTTTAAGCTTGTCAAATTACTGGTTATCTTAGGTCCAGCAGCCTAGCCCCTCTCTTCGGAAGAATTTTGCACAAACACTTGCTCAATAACGACATCTTACCTCTGCGTAGAACGTGTACCCAAATAAAAAGTTGGTCAAGATTTAAACGTCTGAAGTGAACATTTTCTATTCGTTGCAGTGTTAATAAAACGTAATACTGTCATCTTTGTCTTTGTTTCTTATGCAAAAATTATAAAATTTTTTTTTAACAGTCCTAGAGATTTTCATAGTTCAAATAAGCAAGTCACTGGCTAAATAAAACTTTCCTTCAATCACTTTATTATATATCTTGCTGTTATTGCTATATCGTTGATTTTGATATTACCTTCAGGCAGTGGCGTAACTACACCGTTCGAGGTCAGTGGTAATTTAATCAATGTAAATAAACTTAACTAATTTTAAGTTATATTTTTATATAATTTTAAAGCGAATTTTATCTTGAGTTAAAACTTTAAGCATAAAATATCCTTCCTTCAGGGTTTCTGTTCAGCGAAAGCGTCAATGATAGCAACAATGTTCAAAATTCGAGCTACGAAATGTTTAATAGATAGAAAAGCTAAGTTCCATAACCTTTCTTGTCCCATTGAATTTCTCAAATAAGTTTTTATCAATTTAAATTTTGAAAATTATCGTTCAGAAGTCGCAAGAATGGTTAAAAATAACAAAAATGCATGTGCAAACCTGAAGACATCAAATGATTCTTTCGATTAGTAGATCTTTCATAGAATTTCAATTTTCTATTTCGTTTCTATAAGTGGATTGGTAAACAAGACTGATATGCATATGTCTTTTTTATATAAATTAACCAATTTTAAACCATTTCCAATAAATCGGCGTCATTTTAATTTTCCAAAGTGGTGGATTACAAGACACCAAAATTGGAAACAAAGAAACGCAAATTCAGTTGATTGATGATGATGTCCACTACCCGATAAAATTGATTAGCTTTTGGGATTTTGGAAACGTTCATCCTGCAAATTTCATCAGAATGACGTTACACCTTCCTCTGGCAAGTTGTAAGAAATACAGGGCAGATAGACAATTTTTCAAATTCAAATAAGGTATTCCAATTTTCTTATGTAATTTATACAAGTTTCTCCCATAAAGTTATTTTATACCAAAATTGTATAAATTTTAAACCAAATTTCTAATAAAAATCTTAATTAAAATAGTAGAAAATATGAACTAAGAGAATTTTATTTTTTTTTTTCGTTTAATAGGTTAGGTTAGCACGGGAGATGACAGATGTCATCATACCATTTCGCAATTTTTATTAACTCCAAAATGGATTTGGGACTCTTTACCTCCAGGTTAAAATTTTTTTTCTTTTGCTTCAAGCTATGGCTGCTCCTGGAGGCCTGTATAGCTGACAGTATTGCTGCAGTGCCGGTTTACCTCTTTTAAATCTCCTATAGTTACGCCACTGCTTCCGGGATCAACATCTTTTTTAGTTTTTTTAAGATGACATGCCTATCTAATTCAGAGTGTTGAAAATATTTCACGTCATATTATAATCACATATAATTATAATCGTAAGCTTAGTAAAGTCGATAAGTTTCTTACAAGAATTTTATGCGCATCATTAACCATGAAGTCATATTTAATATTTTATGAAAATTGAAATCTACTTGTGCCTGTACATTTTCTAAAGAATGCTCATATTCCATAGAATTGCATTCGTTTCGTGTATACGTGGTAGTAGGTATTTAATAAGTAATGAACTTCCTCGAATTTTTATTGCAATAAAATTCAAAAACAACAATTTGCGTAGCATTTTGCGCCCGAAGCCGCAGTTGCTGAAGCAAAGAGTTCGACTACCCAGCTATCAAACTCGCCGACACTTGGCAACAATCAATCATAATCGAAAATTATGTAATTGCAGATGATTTAGGAATAGGAAACAAAGAGCTCTTGCATATGGAAGCAACCAACAGTTGGTTGTCGTCGTTATATTCAGGAAAAAGGCTGCAAACGAAAAATAATAAATTTTAATAGCCAAGTGCAATCAGTTAAGAGCAAAAATCCATTGTATTAAGAGACAACAACAAAAACATTGACGTTGGTGAAAATGTGGCCTAGGCTGCATAATCCCTAAAATCGAAATAAACTGGATTAAAGCACTGAAAAAAAAAAAAAACATTTTACAATTACAATTTTACAAATTGATTTTCTTAACTCACTGTAAACAAAATAAATAGCACTTGTACATCAAAACGTTGTGAGTACGTTTATTCTTAATAATGTCAAACTTTATTATGGTGTTGCCAGATTTCAGCTAATGTTGCGAATTCCCGAAATATAAATAGTACCCTACGTAACATACAATATACGTTGGGGTTATATTTTCAAAAGAAAGTACAAACCTCTATGCAATTTTGATAAAAAACTTTTTCTCCATGTGCGACAAAATGTGGATAAACAGACAAACAAACATATGCACTAGGGATGTCATTTCAGAACCCGGGATCCCGGCATTTTTATAAGTCGCGTAAAACCCGGGATTTGTTGTAATGGATCCCGGGATTTTTGGGATTTTTTAAAAGAATATATTAAGTCAATTTAGTGCTTTTTTAGTAGGCTCAAACTATATTTTCAAAACAAGTTTTCTATTTTTTTAATCACCGTGTCTTAATGTTATTTTGAATCGATTTGAAATCCCTTTAAACATAATATTAGAGGAAGAGTCTTATTCCGAAAGTGACAAAAATGTCAACAAGTTACAGAAGAACCAAATAACTGGAATGACCAATTTTGAAAAAGTCTCCGAATTTTTTATTGACTTTTTCACGTTTTTTCCATCAACGCATATAAACTCATTTGATGTGAAAGAATGGTACTCATATCGGGTGGGAAAAAAAGTCATGTCCATTTGAAATCAATTTCGAAAAGGGCACATCTCTACTAGACAGATGCCATATATGATTTTTAGCTTCATGCGTCATGGTCATAACTTTTTAAAGAAAAACCACACATGCCAAATCATAGCTTATTTTGAAGACGAAGGATAGTACTAAGCTATGCAGTTAGAAGAAAAGATTAACACAATTTCGTGCATTCTCACCATAACCTCAAAAATCGTGTTTTTGAACTTTTAGTTTAGGTTATCTCTAAAACTATAAGTGATAGAGCAATTTTTTTTTCGACCTCTTTTCAAAAAGTAATCTATGAACATATTTTAAAAACATTTTTTCTTAGTCAGTAAGTGCTCACAAGCAATTTGACACAATGTTCAAAATTTGAATACTCAATTTTTTATTAAAGACTTTTATTTTTTTGATTTTTTTAAGAAATGCCATACTCCCGGGACTGATCTTGGGATTGCTTTACAAAATCCGGAAAATCCCGGGATCAGCAAAAGCCTGAATAATGACATCCCTAATATGCTCCTACAAACAGCTGGCAAAACAAGTGTAATTTTTGCCTATTTCAGTGATGTATATGCAAGAGAATGAAAATTATGACCAAGAAACGTTTATGAAAACGTAAGAAAATGCAAAAAAAAGAAGGAAAACACAAAGGCGAATGATTCCAACCTATGGCAGACGATCAGTAGTACCCAGAACCGAGCGCGACCGGCTGCTACCAATCAACCAATCGCGCCATCTTTTTTGATTTTAAATCGCGATTCCGCATGCAAAACATGGTTACAAGGCTTAATTATGCAGCAGACTTAGACGTTGATGACGCCGCGCGCGGTAAGCGAGTGAAAATGAAAGAATGGCAAAAAGAAAACCACTAGAAAAAATCTAGAGACATTACGAAACATCATACAGAAGTGGCAGCCAGGCTTAAGTCAAGTCACTAGCCAACTAACCAGCCAAAGGAATGCCGGATTTTTCATGCACACCATCGGCTGCATGGCGGCGGCAGTGGTGGTGGTGGTAACCGCAACGGCAGCCATTTTTGAACTGTCATGTTGCCTCCCATAATTTTATGCTTCATCATCGACAGCATCGTCATGATCGTCAGCAGCTACAGCGCCAACACAACTGCACTTCAGCATTTACAAAACAACCCCTTTGCTGTCTCTCTTGGGTAGCAATTGTTGGTGATGCTGATGCCGTTGCTACTTCAGTAGTTTGACAAAAAGGCTTTGAACTTCATGGCTATAATACACAGAGTCTACTTGACTTGATCTATGCATCTTAGTTCTTACGTTAAGTTGATTTGTCTTTAATTCCGTTGTGAAGGATTTAGTGGCAAGCACAGAGTTAAGTTGCCACAATCAGTGCCACTGTAAAGCATTGATCTTGATATTGGACTTAAAATGTTTTGCAATATGGATAGAGGAGATTGGAGTAGTTGAGCTGTTTGCGCTGTTAATTCAAACAAACAAGTATTTGATTAGTGGTAACGAAGTTCTTAATCAATCGATGGGACAAGTTTGAAACTAAATTTTGTATAATACGTGTGCTAAGTAAGTTTCTACCGGAGATTTGTGAAATGATTTCCGGCAGTTTCGAGGCTTAACATACAAAAATATATACATAAAATATATACTTTCGACAAAGTGCCACCTCGTTTCTTTGACAATTGACATTAAATGTCATTAAGCACAAAGCAAATGGGAGATAATTATTAAGAAGAACAACTTAAATTTGCCCGCTTATGACAATTGCTGTCAAAACTTTGGCCGGTATCACTTTTAGATTAATAATTCTCGTCACAGCTTCATCTCCGGTGGAAACGTAATATCAGAGCTTATGACGCCAACCCATGGGAGCGCTCGAAAATAAATTTAAAGGTTGACTAGGGACGATTCGAGGCAACTTAAGGTCACGTTTTAAGCGAAGAAAATGTTTTATTAATTGGACGATATTTAGAAAGTGTACTACGGTTAAAGAAGAGAGACCTTGATTTTTACCAAGTTGCCAGAAATCAAGATATGATTTGAAATAAAAACGCTGAGGTTATGAATCATGACACAAGGTTTTATTCGCCTTGGCAGAGACTAAGGGGATTCCAGAATACGAAAAATTTCGTCCTCGCACAGACCACAGTCTTAAGGACCTTGTTCGTCCGCGGCTAAGGCCCAAGACTTTAAACGGTTTCTCCCCTCCCGGTTTCCCCTTTTTCAAAACAAAATTAATGTTGTCCAGGGCTGGTGAAACACTTCTCAGTCCCCTTTCTTAAAGGAGCAAATACATATAGCGAAAGCCCACTGAAGGCAAATGAAGCCGTAGCATTTTATGTCTTAAGTGGAAACCCTCTGATGTAATGCCAAAAACGGTCCCCAGAAGGGAGAATTCCCCATTAAGAGAAGGTTTTTAAGTTGGCAGGACGTTTAGGAGAGACCGACACAATTGGCACCAGTAGCGCCCGTGCTCACGAGAGTATATACTGTTCACCCCTTATCCGCAAAAAAGAGGGCACGTTGCTGGGAGCATAATCCAATTTTTGGCAATACTCCATTAACTGTACGAGTCGATGTTTATGTTGATGTTTACGTTTACATTTACGTTTACGTTTACATTTATGTTTATGTTTATGTTTACGTTTACGTTTACGTTTACGTTTACGTTTACGTTTACGTTTACGTTTACGTTTACGTTTACGTTTACGTTTACGTTTACGTTTACGTTTACGTTTACGTTTACGTTTACGTTTACGTTTACGTTTACGTTTACGTTTACGTTTACGTTGTCGATTACATCTACGTTTATGTTTATGTCTAAGATTACGTTTACTTTTATGTATATGCTTATGTTATGCGTCAATCTCTCCAACTGTCGGTTTTAAATTTCCGCTTATTGTCATTCTTTATAATTCATATTATTCGTACTACATACCCGCATTCCCTCTATTATCCCCAGAATCACCCTTACCAATCAGCATCACCAATTTGCAAAATATTTTTTCCACAGTCATAATATGTAATAATAAAAAATTGTTTTTGTGGTAATTTTCACCCCAGGCAATTACATGGTTACTTTACTCTGCAGCAACAATTTGCAATGAAGTGAAACCCTCTCCCTGAACGTATAGTACGAGTGGATCAATAACATTGGATCGGAAGACTTATGTACATCAAAATAATCACTCACCTCCGCTGCAATGTCATCCATCCATCGGTTAAGTTGCCATGTTGCCACATGCTGATGTTGCTGTTGATGCTGATGTTGACGATGATTAGCAGCGATCAAGTGTTGTTGTACTCGAAATACATGGCGCGTACATTTTGCCATACTGTCGTTACCGATGGATCGATCGATCGGTCGGTCGGTCGCTCTGCTTCGGGTTTTTCTTGTACTCTACTCTGCTCTGATTATTGTTATTAACCATTATTGATATTCATCCGATCGATAGTTTTCCGCAAGCTATAAAATAATCATGGATTGGGATCAGTCGATTGTAGCAAAAGATGCAGAAAACATTTTTAATTTTAAGAGCCTCATAACTTCTAATCAAGATCGCTCAATAGCAGTTGCTGCCATAATATTAAGGACATTTTTCTTGCGAATAATGAGCTAGAAAGTTTTCTTCTTGAATATTTTAGTTGATTTTAATATAATAAAGCATTTTATATTTTTTTGTAAATTGTTTTATGTATGCCTAAGGAGTGAAATCGAAAAAATCTTAGCACACGTTTTACCTAATAATTTTTTGGGTGTAAAATTTAAAAAATTTCTGATCCAGTTATCTTTGAAAAATATGTCAATTATTATTTTTAATGACAAACGTGTTGATTTGTTGTGAGTTTGATCAATATGAGTGAAGAAAAAGAAGAATGTCTTAAAATTATTAAAAATATTCAAAAAAGTCCACATTGGTCCTAAAAAAAATTGGCCAAAGGATTGAAGGTCTGCCGCCAAATTGTTTCCGATGTTATTAAACAGTTTCAGGAGAATTTGAGCATCGATAGAAAACCTGGTTCGGGAAGAAAACAAGGACCACATGATATTGGGAAGGCCAAGAAAATTGAAAGCATATTGAACAGATCTCCAAACACATCTGCCAGAAAAGCTGCCCGGTAAGCCCAGTGCTCTGACTATTTGCTGCGAAAAGTCAAAGCCAATGCAGGTTTCAAAACATACAAAGTTCAAAAAGCTCCAGACTGGAATGCTACAAAAAATTTAGATGCCAAAAGTAGGGCTCGGAAATTAAAATCGAATATCATACAAAAATATTCATGTAGTATAATGGACGACGAAACGTATGTACTGGCAGATTTTACACAGCTTCCAGGTCGAAATTTTTATATTGCTGATGCTAGAGAAAATGTCGAAGAACAATTTAGAATCCAAAAGCAGACAAAATTTCCTAAAAAATTCATGGTATGGCAAGCTATATGCAGTTGCGGCAAAAGAAGCAAGTCATTTGTTATAGTTTGCTCTATAAATACCGAAATATACATCAAAAAATGTTTGAAAAAAAGACTTCTTCCTCTCATAAGAGAGCTCAATGTGTCCACATATTTTTGGCCTGATTTGGCATCATGTCACTACGGCAAGAAAGCTCTGGAGTGGTACCAAAGTAATCACATAGTTTTTTGTACCAAGAGATGCCAATCCTCCAAATTGTCCGGTGCTAAGACCAGTGGATAGATATTGAGCTTTTGTGAAAAAAACTTAAAGAGTACAAAAAAGGTGTTTCAAAATATCGAAGATTTTAAAAGGAGATGGGCAAACTGTTCCAAAAAGGTGTCTGTATCAACTATCAAAACTCTAATGGAAGGCTTACCGAAAAAGGTCCACGAGTTCATAAATAGTGGTTAGAACTATAAAAGTTATAGTTTTTTGTAATTTGTACAATAATATATTATCAGTTAAATAAAAAAAAATCAAAACTTTAAGGTCGACCGTTTAAAACTTATTGAATTTTATATATGAAGCACTCCATGCCAAGTGTACCAGGTTTAAATTTTTTTTTCTCCGATTTCGCTCAAATTTGGCAATATGGTAGATCCGGTGTGCAAGAACAACAATCCGGGAAGATTTGGTCCTAGTACCATTTGCTGTTAAAATACAGGGTGTTGAAGTTGGCGTTTTTAGTCATTTTCATGAAAAGGGTGTTTTTTCAAAAATTTATCAATAGCTTGCACTAAAATTTGTAAATTGATTAATTTAAGTTACTGGCCTTATTCATTTTGAAGTGGTCTTTTAATAAAAAAATATTTCTTGGTGAAAAACATTTTTTTTCACCAAAATTTTTTGCACTTAAAAATACTTTTGAGTTTTTTTTAAAAAAAGCTCCCTACGATTTTTCTTAAAAGTACTTTAAATTAAAGCATCATTTATAAGCTTTAAAATGATGTATGACTCAAGATGGGATTCGGACGCTAAATGGGGTTTTTTTGGCTTTTGAACGCCAGCGGAAGGCAAAAATCTTTTTTTACTCAAGAGGAAAGCATCTTACGAAAGAAGTGTACAGGGCAAAAAATGCTTAGAATCGTCCAAGCAATACGTGAGATTTTTTTGGATATTTTTTGGAAACTTTTTTTTTTAATGGTTTTTGAAATTTTTTTTTTAAATTTTTTCGAGACCTTTTTGATTTATTTTAAGGTTTAAATAGCTTAGTTATAATTAAAGTTTTGTCAAATTATATTGTAAAATGTCCATTATGTCACAAGGAAATGCCCGTGAAAGGTTTTATTATCAGATAAAGAAAAAAAAAAAACTAGGAGATATTTTATTTGAACAGATGTGGTGCTGATTTTATACATTTAAATGTTGGCACAGTTTAATGCAACAAATGGCCGCAATTAAAATGCATTCCAGAGTGATTGCAAGTGATGCGGAAATTGAATGCAATGCAGCAAAATTGCAGTAAATTCATGCACTGACACCTATCTACTGTCAAACCGAATCAAATGTCAAAAAATTATTGCTCATTGAATGTGACTCTTACAACACAACACGCCACACACGCAAATGAATGTTGCAGTATGAAAGTTGGAAATTACTTGAACATTCGCACGTACATATGTATGTATGTACACCGAGAGAAAAAATGCAAAAATGCAATTTAAAATTAAAACTAAAAATTGCAACGTTTTAAGGCAATATGACCCCGCGTATTTTTTATTGAACATTTTTTTCCCAGTGCCAACATATGTACTGAATCTCATTCCTCTGAGTCCAATATTTCCAGAGATAGAAGAATTCCGAGTCGAGGGGGCGTGGTGTCGCCCACTTTATATATTTATATTTTTTATATTTACTCAAGCATTGTTCATATATATATATCAAAAATCTCATTCACTTATGTCAAATAGTTTCAAAGATGAAACTGATTCATATAAATAGCGTTTATCCGACCTTCAACGGCCTTGCGGCATGGTCAAATATTTTCCGATCGGGACGAAAATTTTTATACGTGATACTTACACCAATAGCAAACTTTTTAGCCCCTGGGAGAAAGGTTTTTTTAATTTTTAATTTTAACGATTGGCCTACTGGATATTTTTCTCTCGGTGTACAAGTGTGCAACTGATTGTGTACCACAATGTGTGTGGCACACGCACATGCAACACTTTCGAAATAAATGAAAAAAACACGACAGAAAATTGGAGGGAAATGAACTCAACCAAGCTGACAATCAATTTGAAGCCTTCAAACGAAAATTCGAGTGAAAATTTTTGATGTTTCACATGCGAGCGCAGAAAGCAGAAAAAAAAAAATTGCCAGCAACACTTTTAAAAGCTGCACGGCAGCAGAAACATTTACGAAAAAACCGACAACTGATATCCCGAAAAATTAGTGATGAACGGTTTGTTTTTTTTTTTTTTTGGTCTCATAAACATGACAGTTGCTGCAATTTCCATCAATCACTTGTGTCGAATTTTTTCATGCGCAAAATGTTTGTTATCGTTATACGAACGGTACGAAAAACGGCAACACTTTCGGTTCCAGGCGAAAATACAAAAATTCAAGTTTAAAGAGGTTGATGCCACAGAAATTTTGTATACCTACGAGTACAAATTATGCAAATTAAATAATTTAGTTTTAATACTTATGAAGAAAATTACTCCAAGGAAGTTATTTCTTTATGTATTTAAGTAGTATACTCTTAATAAAATGCAGTTGTGATCGAAAAATGTATTAAATATAATAACAATGTAGTAAATATATGTGCTTTGCGTTCGAAGTACTTAGAAGGGATTGTATACAGGATGAAAGTGTTACATTATCCTTTTTGCTTTGGCAAGATAGAATAAATATCATTCCAAATTCCCAAGTAACGTAGAAAACTATTCCAAAGAAATGTTACTAATTTTCTATACATCTTACTTTGATCGAAATTATATTATTTAACCATTAAAAATGCTTGCCCGATCGTTTCCGTTTGAAAGCTAAATAAAAGGACGGGTTTAAAGAAAACAATTTTTAGTGACACTTTGTAAAATATTTTTTAAAATATTTTCAAGAAAAACTAAACTCATTAGTTTTTGTTTGTATGTGCCTTTGGACATTCATTTAAAAAAGTTGGTTTTAAAAAGTTTCCCAAAAATATTATAGGGGAGATGTGTGTACCTTGGTCCGAGTGTACCTCGGTCCAAGTGCCATTTGCCAGTCAACAGTTGCACGTATACGATAATGTTCTTCTATGGAATTTTCCACTCATACCGGTGACTCATATTAGTAGACTTCAGACCGTCAAGCTGTATGCGTGTGTAAAAAGTGACGGAAAAAGTGTTTTATGTGTGTAAAAATTTGTTTTTGGAGTAAACTACGAAACGTTTTGTGAGAAACTTACTTGAAATATTTCAGTTTTACAACATCAGGAAGGAAGTTTAGTTATTGTTTTAAGCTCTTAGTGTGTTTTAGATGTATTTTCATTATATGTGTTATGGGTGTTGACAGATTTTAAAACATGCTGTCTGTGTGTACCTTGGACCTATGCTTATTGACCAGCGAGCCTTTTTCGACGAGCAACCAGGAAGTCATAATCGCCTCTCAATATAATATTATTATTATTATTAACGTGATTAATGTATTTATTTGCAACCATTTTTGTTTAATTAATTATTTTTTACTAAATGCACTTTTTTTTTGTTATAATTTTTGTTTATGATAATTTTTTTTTTTATTGAAAAAAATGTTACTTTTGATTACATAATAAATGGTTCTTTCATAATTCATTACCAATATACAACGTGTTCTCTTTTATTTTTAATAGTCCAAGGTACACTTCCATGGTGTACCTTGGACCGTTTGAGATTGCAACGGAAAAAGGATTATTTCTGCTCAATGGTAAGACATAGAAATATCGTTGTCACGTCATTTGATGCTGCAAGCATTGTAGCAACATAACTTAATCAAAAAACTAAAGAAACTTTTTTGGAAAATCCAGCACGTTGGAAAAACTGAAAAGCGGACCAAGGTACACACATCTCCCCTACTAAAAATTTTACTAAAAATCCTTTTCTTTGAATCAGTCCCACTACTTATGTATCTTTTAAATGGAAGAGATGTGGCAAGCATTTTTGATAAGTATAAATTATAATTTTGAACAAAATATTCTCATAAAACGACCATAGCGGCAGGGTTTGGATTTATGCCATCTTAAAATGGTTTATATTTGGTATACCAATTTACCATACATAGGTATTGAGCCCTTTGACTCATATAAGAAATCATTGTTTTACAAGCTCATGCTTCCCTGATGTCTGGAAAGTAGCGACAGTTATTCATCTCGCTAAAAAAAAACAATGCTTGTGAACCATCTGATTTTCGCCCAGTAAGTTTGTTGCCATGTATTTCTAAAGTTTGTGAGGCTTAAATGGCTAAACAAATTCGCTATCACATCAGCAATTCAAGCTTAATGTCTCCACTTCAATCGGGATTTAGGCCAGGTCATAGTTGAAGTGAAGATTTAAGATGACATAAGGATGCCATATGACGAAGGGAAGATAACTTGTCGTTGCTTGCTAGACTTCTCGAACGCATTTGACTTGGTGGATCACTCCATATTATGTGATAAGCTAAAGATGTATTTCGGATTTTCTGAAAGTGCAGTCCGTCTGTTGTATAGCTACCTAGTAGGCAGAACTCAGAGAGTTAAAATTAACACTTGTTACTCGGGGTACAAAAGCTTAACCAGTGGACTACCACAAGGCTCTGTGCTTGGCCCGCTTTTGTTTACTATTTTCATAAATGACATATTTAATAAGATTCAGCAAGTCACCCTGCATGCATATGCTGATTACTTACAGTTGTACTTGTCGAGGCCAATAGGACTTGTTGAAGATTTATGTGCAAGGATAAATGAAGATTTAAATACAATTACCACTTGGGCTAAATCGAATAAACTTAAACTTAACCCACTTAAATCATTTATTCTACCTATTTCCAAGACATCGTATTTTATTTCTGATTTGCCTCAAATTCTGTTTAATGGCGTGGCACTAAAAGTTGAGTTCTACATAAACTCTTCATTTACTTGTGAAGACCACATTAACTCAGTCATTAGCAAAATATTTTATACTTTGCGTAACTTGAGAAGATGTGCATCTTTCATTCCAGTTGAAACAAAACGGAAATTAGTACTTCAGCTTGTAGTCCCGCTAATAACTTATTTCGAAGTCGTTTATAGTAATCTTGACTCTGCATCTCATCATAAACTGTTGGTTGCATTCAATAATGCGGCTCGTTTCGTTTATAGCAAAACAAGGTATGAGCATATCACGGTATTTGCTAACAAGATTCTGGGGTGTAACATCTTGAACTATATAAAGGCGAGAAACTGTATATTCTTACATAATTTGCTACACTCAAAGACACCTTATTATTTATATGAAAAACTACAGTTTTCCAGGTCAAATAGAAATATAACTCTTATCATTCCTCGCTTTAATTACGTAAGCAGCAGTAGACTATTCTTTGTAAATGCCACTAGACTATGGAACTCATTGCTAAAGACAATTAAAACTGTTTCATCTAAGAACAACTTCAAGCATTTAATCTTTCAGTGTTTCTCCGCATAATCTTTTCTCATTTTTACATTTTATTTTATATTTACTCTCTTTATCAGTATTTAAGAATTTAAAAGCTATGTGATAACTATTTTTGAGATTGTTGTTATAATTTGGTTGTTATTACTATTAATAAGTGGCATGTTAAAGACAAGGTTCTTCTATGCATATAAATAAAAAAATACAAATATGGTTTAGAAAAATATTGCCAATAAATACCTTCATTACTCTGAACGATGGTTGAATTACCCTGGTTGCAGCGATAACAAATGCTGCTTCTTTTAAACTACGAAAATGTCAAAATTTTTTAGTCTTTTGACAGATAGCAAGGCAAGATCAGGGTTCCATTTTTGTTTATTTTGACAACTTGCCATAACCATTTTTATTGAATCATGCTCTGAACTTCAACCAATTCTTTTCAAGTGAAATCGCCTCACTATGAAGAAATACAAAAACAGCCTCATAACACAATGAGAGCGTGCGACAAGTAAGAGCCGATGAAATACAAAAAAAAAAAACCCTCATAACAAAAAGAGAGCGTACGACAAATGAGACTGCATACACAAGATACATACATATTGCAATACTTTTTATTTATTATTTATTTAACAGATGGTTACTTCCCTGCAGTAAAAATATGAGACAGTCTACAAAAAATACTAGTTCGTGGTTAGTAATAGCCCGAAACTAGTGAAAAAGGGTTGCAGTGGGAGCCAGTTTGATATCAGTTTGTAGTTTGTAGGGGCAAATAAATCTGAATCGTAACGAAAACAAAATACGATTTTCCTTTTTGCTTTTGAAAAAATTTGTGTTTTGTGTCACTTGAATTGTGTGTCAAAATAAATTGTGGAAAATATTGAAATTAATGAATTATTTTTTATTAATGTTGTTATGAATGTAATTAAACTTTATTTAATTTATTTTAAGAAAATGTAAGCTAAATCAAAAAAAAAAAAAAATAAATAAATATTACTATAGGTTGACTACACACTACACCACTGGTTGAAGACTAGTTGTTAAAAGCCTACTTCACACCACAACTAGCCCCGGACTGGTGTAAACGTAATGCAGAAGGGGACAATTTCGTAGGACATCAACACACAAAAAAGAACAGTTGCTTGTATGCAAAAGGAATTCAAATCGGACTAGTACTGGTTGGTAGAGGACTAGTTAATGAACTACACTTGAGCTAGTCCGTTTGCCTGCAGGGTTTCAAATAATTTATTTCACTCCGAACTGTTGCGCAAAATGATTTTTCCACAAATGCTAAATTTTGTGGGTATTCGATGACGGGACGTTTTGTCAAAAGTTTTTATAAAATTTTGGTATAAAATTTATAGTTCATAACAATTTTGGTTTAGAAGTAACACTGAACAGTAAGCTCTGACCATCAATGTATTTTCATTGTTGGTAGCTAATAATGTAAACGTTTTTGGTTTAGAATAACTTTATAGAAAAAAATTGTATAAATTATATTTGTTTATAAAAATAAATATTATTACTAAGTTTATACTTTATCCCTAAAATTTTTGTTGGGCATAAAAGTAGATTTTTATTTTTTTTTTCTTAAAAGTAAGCGTTATAGACAAACGACTGACTAAAATCGCACTCTGAACCATTGTGCGAAGTGCTGAAATATCCAATAAACTTTAAGTAATATTTGTTTTGGAAGTCACTTTTTAATTTATTTACTTTTATCTTTTAACAAAATTTCAATGAATGCAATTCGGTAATTTTGTCAAACTCCTTTTTAAAAAACAAAAGAGTTTCTATCAAGTTCATGGTGTACCCAAATCCACTGCCAAAGTGTCAAGTGCTCACCTTTCGTCAAATTGGAAGCGAACATAAATTTCACATCGAATAAATCTATTACTCTAGTGATGATACAGGTAACATCATGTTGACTGAGGACATAGGACGACAGGTTTGTAAGTGTAAAATTCGATCGGTTAAGTAGAATACCCTTTAAATGTTTCACATAACCTACGTGACTATATTTCACGCTCTGTTCTTTGTACAAACTGAAGACCATATCCGGTGAGTATATAATGGCAAAGCCCAAACAACTTGATGGCGACCATTTTTTGCAAAAAAACAAATTTTGTGGATGATCAAAGAGTTGAGTTGCTACGTTAAATTTGTCTTTTCTGGTTAACCATGAAAATGCGTTGTACTTGGGTCTTAAATATCGCATTAATTGTGGTGTATTTACGAGCGTATCATCATCTAAATCGATTAGGATTTGTGCATGCCAACAATTGTAAATGAACCATTTGAAGGACATCATGTACTTGTATGTCATATTCCATTGACTATCGATGAAATTACCCTGCACCATATCGCGATAGATTAAGTTTTCCAATTGTAAATTTTGTTGTAGAGTTTCATTTTCTACTGCACCAAGTAGAAATATAAGACGAAATGGAGTGTCATTGTCGAACCAAAGTTTCTGACCCCACGTAAGACGTATCCGCCTACGACGTTTGTAATTCTTCGGCTCTGAAAACACAAGGAAGAGTGCTGTAGTGTGAATGGCGCATTTTTGTTGTGCTATAATGTAGCTAAAGTTTCGAAAGTCCAGAATTTGTTGAAAATCATCGGGTTTTAGTTCTTCTCGTGGATTCCAATTAGGGGTTTTTCGATAGATGAAACGATAAATTGAAAGCATAGGAGTTGTCCATACGAATATAAGATAGAAAAAACAAAGCGTTGCTGTAAAACGAATGAATCTTTTCATCGTGGAGATGTGATTATCGCACTTGCTGTTTGTTTTTCAATAACGTATAAAAAAATTTAATTATTTTTAAAAAAAGGAAAAAAAAACTTGACGTTTATATCATTGATAAAGTATTTTAAGTTAAATTTTTAGAAAAATGTTGTTCAAATCAGGAGCGGCATTTTTTAACAACAATTATCAAAATGTTAACTTTTGAATGACAACAATTACACAGGCACTCAAAAAAAAATTGCATCAACACAATACTTTTATATGCAATCCTCAGAATTGTTAATATACCTGCAGTATTTGGAGATAACCTTGCGTGAATGGCATCGAATAGCCCCACCCTTTCTTGTTAAAATATACCTTCGATCTTTTTAAATAGGACTCTTACTTCCAAGTTGTTGGCTGAACCTTCCATTCAAAAGATCATGTCTCGGAAAGTAAGAGTCCTATTGGAAAAGTTTGAAAGTATATTTTGATAAAAAAGTGTGTGGCTCTTCCATGCCTTGACAATTCTGATGATCGAGTCCGATCCAGCGTCTACAGCTTCATAGGTCTGTATATCAGCAGTTTTGTGTTGTTGCAACTTTTTTTTTGAGAGATTAATTGGTATTCCTAATGCTACGTTTCCACCAGAGAATTAGCTGTGATGAGATTGATAAATCTAGTCATAAAGTCATATTCATTTCCACCGGCCGTAAGAGATTTATTTTTGACAGTAAATGTCACAAGCGGATAAGTGAAAGTTGCTTTCCTTTCTTCTTAATATTCCATTTGCTTCTGTTTTATAGACATTTTTTGTCAAAATTAAGGAAAGCTACTAAGACGAAAATAGCTGAAATCGGTAGCCTTATTGAGAACTATACGAAGATTTTAAATAAATTTCGTCAGAAGTAGATTTAATTTTGTTCGGTATAGTGGTGGTTTATATCGAGATTTAGAGATTAATCTCACAAAGTCATTAATCATCTCATAAATTTTCGGTGGAAATGTAGAATAAACATTATTTCAACAACTTTTTCGGTAAACATTGAATGTACATTACTGTCATTTGTTGATAACTTTGATATATGTTAGCAAGGTATGTATACGTAAAAAAGTAGTCGACAAAAAATGGGTATAAAAAGTTTATTATTTGACCAAAAAAAAAAAACCAAGAAAGCAAAACATTTTTTGGAGCTAAAAGGTATGTCTTTAAGAAAATGAAAAGATTTGCTCATTTGGTTGAGATATATGCAAAATATCGTAACTTTAAATTAACATCTACCATTAGGCTCTGCACATCACTTTGGCTGACCTGGGATGATACCTTGATTCTATTTTGTTTTAGTTTCTTTTCAGTTTTGACAACTTTCTTCGTTTTTAGCAATTTTCTCTTCATTATAGGCCAATATTTTCCAATCGGCCGAAGCTCAGGGCTATTCGGAGGGTTTGCATCAATCCATTTCCGCCATCTGCTCCTCGGTCCACTTGTCTGGAAACACAATAACGAGATAATTTACAAAGTGGTATACCACTTTACCACTCACATTTAATCAAACAACTTTTTTTCTGCGATATCTTTCAACGGCCTACTGGTCCTTTCCATTCCACTAAAAAAGCGTAAAAATGCATAAGAACACAATTTAAATTAGTAATGTTGGCATCCATGACGATATTTGAGTAAATCACACTCATTAAATAAAAAAAGAGTGGTGCCCACATCCGAACAAATTCAAGGCCCACAATCGACTTTGAAAGCCAATTTGTAAAGCAATAAGCACATTAAGTTGTGTGAACATTTTGGTTGGATTCGACAAATGAATTTGAGAAATTTTAAGACTTTTTTTTTAGAATTTTTTAAGCAACAAAAAGGTGAGTGAACGAGCACTAAATTAATCTTCGTTGCCGGAAGAGGGTAATAATGTTCACCGACCCCCACTAACTTTGTATGTATGTATGTACTCTCCTTTAACTCCTAGGAGAAGCGTAGGGCCAATAAAATTTTGACGAACCGTATTTTTTCCGATTATAGGAGAATCTTTAACTTTACCACTCCAATATTTTTCTCAAACGTACTACCCCCTTTTTTCCATCCGTTAAAAGGGATCCCATACAAAATTTTGATAAAAATATAAAAAAATTCCTCATTTCTGGGAGAGAGCAATACTGTTTACCGGCCCGCATTAATTTTTCATCCTCAAGATTTTTTTTCAATGAACTAACCCCTTGTATCTACCCCTTAAGGAAGCTTCAGTACA
Organism: Calliopum simillimum; assembly: GCA_951812925.1. Classification (NCBI taxonomy): domain Eukaryota; kingdom Metazoa; phylum Arthropoda; class Insecta; order Diptera; family Lauxaniidae; genus Calliopum; species Calliopum simillimum. Next base: position 78,062,171 of record OX638370.1, on the reverse strand, counting down.
AAATTTTGATAAAAATATCAAAAAATTCCTTTTTGCCGGGAGAGAGCAAATTTGTTCAGCGGTCCCCATTAATTTTTCATCTTCAACATTTTTTTTTCGAATTTACTAACCACTTTTATCCACCCCTTAAGGGGGCTCCCATGCAAAATTTTGATAAAAGTATAAAAAAAAATTCCTCATTTTTGTAGGGGCACCCCTTTAAGGGGTGATGTAATGGGGTAGTATACATAAGAGAAATGTTAGAGAGGAAAAATTAATGGGGGTCGGTGAAAAAAAATGTATGATTTGGTTGACTATTCGTCGGCTGAGTATTATTTCGCCGTAAACGTCACTTCGTTGAAAAAGCAAAAGCACATAACTTGTGCTCGTCTCTACACAAGTTATTTGCTTTTTCAACGAAGTGCGTGAGCATTTAAAAAAACTACTAAATGTTTCAAAAAATCGGTGATGCGAAAGCAAAATGCTATCCGGAACGGTATGTAATGCCCCATATGAACAATTACTTATACAACATTGAATATGAGAACAACAATAACACCACAAATAATGCATACATTAAATATAAATGCTAGCACTTATATATATAGTCTATATTATATGCCTACGTTAATATGTAAACGATTTTGTTTCTCTTTTATATTTTTATTAGCCTCCGGTTCAAAGAAAGAGAAAGAGCAAAGCAAAAAAAAAAAAAATAAAAAAATGCAAATTACAGACCGCTTAAAGGACATTATTAATGATAAGGGGTCATTACTTAAGCAGCAGCCAAAGCTGGATCAGAAGCTTAAGCTCAAGTTGTGGTAGCGCTGTTGCTGTTGCTACAGCGTTCAAAGTCTTAGCGACAGCAGCGTTTATGTGCTTCAACGAAGCGTGCAAAATTTTTTCAAGCGATCACTATCGCAATGCAACATCAGCAGCAGCCTTGTCCGCTTGTTCCTTTGGTCACAGGCCTTCGCTTGAATGCATTTTAGTGGACTACAAACCCATGCGACTGCTGCTGCTGCCCATCCTCTTTGTGATTTTTTATTTTCCACTGTGTTGTCGATGCTGTCGAAATGATAAGAGATTTACTCACATCCATAATGCAACTTTTGATACCATCCATGGTGGTTGTAAAATTATCCTGTTGCATTGTAAAAGGTTGAAATGATGTGCGAACTTTCAGTCACTTAAGGTTTTTTTTTTTGATTTTGTCGTTTTTGTTTTCTTTTATCATAACTCATTTAAAGAACTTATTTTGGTTAACTAGCACTAATATATTTTAGAAACATTTTATCTACCGAAGGTCATAGTGAAATTTCACAAGAAATATTTTTTTTCAATATCTTAACCTATTTTATCATGTAACTATGGCTTTTATTGACCCCTTTTTCCAAAAATTGGCTGTTATGGATTAAAATGTTCTACAAAAATATTCTATGGAAAATTTCACTATATCGTTTAACTTAACTACACCTACGTCGCACAGTGGCGACATCTGGCATTTCTCGTTGCAAAAATCATAACTTCTGAACCATTTAAGATATTTTAATTCTGTTTTCGGTTATGGATAGAAAATTTTCATAACTATTGCTATTCTAAATTTCGTTAAGATAGCATTGCAGGGTGAAAAGTAATGTTTTGTTGAAGTCCGATTTTCTGTAAATTACATACATATCGTTAGGAAAATCCCGGAACGGACAAATATTTCAGAAATTGGATGTTAAATCTAAAAACAAAAAAACACGTATCCAATAGTTTTCAGAGATCTATTCAACAATATGAATCTTGACCCCCTCTCACCCTCCGACGGGGATGGGGCGGGGGAAAAATCAAAATTTTATATGAAACCCCCAATTTTTATTGCAGATTCGGATTTTACGCAAAAAAATAAGAAAATTTTGTCAGAAAAATGTTTTCTTATCCTGCCTAGATGGCGCTGTAATCGACAAAAACAAAATTAAAAATATAAAGTTTTGCACTTAAAACTTCGTGAAATTTGCTTTTTCATCCATAGGTTTCGCCATAAAAGTTGCTCTTACATAAAGGGTTGTAAGTAAAACCATACAGTTTTTAGATCACAAGCTTAGATATAAACACCAATCAGTTGTGTAGTAAGCCGAGCTTTGCGAAAAGCGAAGTTTTTTTAAACTCAACCCAAAGCTTAAAAACTACGCTAAAAGCAATGTCTTCAAAAAAATTCGTAAAAAATAAAAGCTATTAAAAAGACTTAGATATTTGCTAATCAGTTTTATGAGACAAGACTACTTATGCTTTAAGTGAAAGAAAAAATGGCTTTCCTTTAACCATTTGCCAAAGTATTCAGCCTAAGTATGAAGAATTTTTCTAAAAACTTAAATTTTTTCGCTAACTTCAAAATTTACTCAACTTTGAGAGGCTGTAAAAACCAAACCACTGGCCCGAATGGGTTCAAATTTTCAAATCCTTTAGCTCCTAACATTTTTCTGTCTGACAACAGTATCAGATTTGTAAAAAGAACCCACTCGAAATTGATTTTTGCAACGCCTTTTCGAAAAATGACGTCATGAGCCACAGGTTTCCTGATGAAAATCATTATAACTCATAAAACTGCAATTTCCCGCAGCTACAATAGAATTTTTATATTGTGTTTAGAATTGTAAAAATAGTGTTTCAGAAAAGTACAGAAACCTCAGACATTAAAAAAAAGAAATCATTTAATTTTAGTGTTACTTGATAGTACTAAAACCGTTTATAGCATAAATAGAAAAAAATTAACTTTTCTTTCATAAGTTGCAGAAAAATTAGAACCACATCTTGAAAAAAAAAAAAAAAATTACAAACTCGAAAAAACCATCGAATTTGACCAGCTCTACAAAGCGAACCATTTTTTCAAATGAATTAAAATTTTACATCCTTAAGCACTGATCATTTGTTTATCGAACTGCATCATTAGATTTGCAAATTTTCACCATACCAAAATTGATTTTTGCAACCACTTTTGAGGAATGTCGCCAGTGTGCGTCGATGGTGATATGCCCACTTTATGACGCTAATAGAACATATAAAATTATCTCATTATATAGACGACGACTCAGAATTTTTCCGGGCACTATTTTATAAACAGGCACGTCTCAAGATTGGCGCTCATTAACGTAGGAGATCTTTGTAGAAGTTGCAAAAATCCTGACGTTGAGGAGTTCATTTTTCAATTCCAAGGTGAATGCCCACCGCTAGGAAATCGTCGTTATAAGGTGTTTGCAAGTCGCTTCTCGACTCTGGAAGATTTCGACAAAATCCAGTTTGGAGTTTATTAATATTCGAAATGGCTCTTATAAGTTTACCATGAAGTTATATATCGGGTATACAATGGAACCAAAGTTATGATGATACCGGTCATCACTCTTGCTAACCTTACCTACCCTCCCTTAATGTGTTGCTTAAACTATGAGCCAATGCACAGTGGTTCCTGCCATAAGCCAAAAAAAAACTAGTAAGGGTGTTACCTTTGGCCTGGCCAAACATTAAATACCCTACACAGCAGTATTTTGAAAATTTTGCTAATATGGGAGGTGCCACGCCCTCCGAATGCACCCAGTTTTTTCTCAGAGTTTGCATTTATAGTTCTTAGTATTTAAGTGAAATTTGGTTGGATTATCTAAAAAAATGTTTTCAGAATAGCGTTTTGAAGCTTTTACTTATATGGGAGGATCCACGCCCTCTTGTCCGAATTCGACCAGTTTTGCGCTGACAATTCGTAGTATTTATATGTATTTTGGTTGCGTTGTTGAGAAAAATACTCAAAAATTTGCATTTTGAAGACATTTTTTGTATGGGCGGTAGGCGTGCCCGTTGAACGATTTCGCTCATTTTCAATTCCCCGAGCTAACTTTGATGATGGAGGCTGTGTACCAAATTTCATTGAATTATCTTGCTTAGTTTTCCCAAAAAATGTATTTCCACACACAGCCGTTACCCAGCCAGCCACCCAGCCACCCAGCCAGCCAGCCAGCCAGCCAGCCAGCCAGCCAGACAGACGGACATGGCTATATCGACTCAGGAGGTGACGCTGATCAAGAATATATATACTTTTCCATATCTGCCACGCCTCCTTCTCTGCGTTACAAACGGAAGGACAAAGTGAATATACCCTGGGTGTAGGGTATAAAAATCGAAGTCAAAATGTTCGAATGAAGAGCATATGCAATAGACCGGTTTGACATTGTATGAAGCAAAAAAAATAAAAAATCATAACGAAACCAGCACAAAAGTTAGAAAGACTCTCAAAATCGATATCTGCATTATTATACCCTACACCCAGGGTATATTCACTTTGTCCTTCCGTTTGTAACGCAGAGAAGGAGGCGTGGCAGATATAGAAAAGTATATATATTCTTGATCAGCGTCACCTCCTGAGTCGATATAGCCATGTCCGTCTGTCTGGCTGGCTGGCTGGCTGGCTGGGTGGCTGGCTGGCTGGGTGGCTGGCTGGCTGTGTGTTGAAATACACTTTTTGGGAAAACTGAGCAAGATAATTCAATGAAATTTGGTACACGGCCTCCGTCGTCAAAGTTAGCTCGGGGGATTGAAAATGAGCAAAATCGGTCAACAGACACGCCTACCGCCCATACAAAAATTATATTCAAAATGCAATTTTAGGAGTATTTTTCACGACAATGCAACCACAATACACATAAGTACTACAAATTGTAAGCGCAAGCTCTGATAAAAAAATGAGCGAATTCGGACAAGAGGGCGTGGCACCTCCCATACAAGCAAAAGCTTCAAAACGCTATACTGAAAGCGTTTTTTGAGATATTCGAACCAACTTCGACTCAGACACTAAAAATTATAAATGAAAGCTCTCAGCAAAAATTGGTTGAAATCGTACAAGGGGGCGTGGCCCCTCCTATATAAGCAAAAGTTTAAAAATGCTATACTGAAAAAGTTTTTTGAGATAATCCAACTAAATTTCACTCTGACACTAAAAACTATAAATGCAAGCTCTGAACAAAAACTGGGTGTACTCGGACAAGAGGGCGTGGCACCTCTCATATAAGCAAAATTTTCAAAATACTGCAGTGTAGGGTATTTATTTTTTGGCCAGGCCAAAATTTACACCCTTACTAGTTTTTTTTTCTCTTCATTCCAAAAAAAAAAGGAGCACTTCTGATTCGCGTCCCAAAATCGATTTTTTTACGTTTTTGATTTACGCGTCCGGAAAAATGATTTTTAATTCAAAAGCAAGACATCTAACGAAAAAAGTGTAAAAAAAAATGCTTAGAACTCTTCACCGGCAGCGTAATTGAAAAAGTAAAAAAATTAATTTTGGAACGCGTATTGTATCTATACCCCGAAAAGAAATTTATAATTTTTAAACTCCAAAATTTTTGTAAATCACAATCGGGTATCCGATTGTAATGAAAAACTAGTAAGGGTGTAAATTTTGGCCTGGCCAAAAAATAAATACCCTACACTGCAGTATTTTGAAAATTTTGCTTATATGGGAGGTGCCACTCCCTCTTGTCCGAGTACACCCAGTTTTTGTTCAGAGCTTGCATTTATAGTTTTTAGTGTCAGAGTGAAATTTTGTTGGATTATCTCAAAAAACTCTTTCAGTATAGCATTTTGAATCTTTTGCTTATATGGTAGGTGCCACGCCCCCTTGTCTGATTTCACCCAATTTTTGCTGAGAGCTTTCATTTATAATTTTTAGTGTCTGAATCAAATTTGGTTCGAATATCTCAAAAAACGCTTTCAGTAAAGCGTTTTGAAGCTTTTGCTTATATGGGAGGTGCCACGCCCTCTTGTGCGAGTACACCCAGTTTTTTTTCAGAGCTTGCATTCATAGTTTTTAGTGTCAGAGTGAAATTTAGTTGGATTATCTCAAAAAACTTTTTCAGTATATCATTTTGAAATTTTTGCTTATATGGGAGGTGCCACGCCCCCTTGTACGATTTCAACCAATTTTTGCTGAGAGCTTTCATTTATGACTCTTAGTGTCTGAGTCAAAGTTGGTTCGAATATCTCAAAAAACGCTTTCAGTATAGCGTTTTGAAGCTTTTGCTTATATGGGAGGTGCCACGCCCTCTTGTCCGAATTCGCTCAGTTTTTTATCAGAGCTTGCGCTTACAATTCGTAGTACTTATATGTATTGTGGTTGCATTGTCGTGAAAAATACTTCTAAAATTGCATTTTAAACATAATTTTTGTATGGGCGGTAGGCGTGTCCGTTGACCGATTTTGCTCATTTTCAATCCCCCGAGCTAACTTTGACGACAGAGGCAGTGTACCAAATTTCATTGAATTATCTTGCTCAGTTTTCCCAAAAAGTGTATTTCAACACACAGCCAGCCAGCCAGCCAGCCAGCCAGCCACCCAGCCAGCCAGCCAGCCAGACAGACGGACATGGCTATATCGACTCAGGAGGTGACGCTGATCAAGAATATATATACTTTTCTATACCTGCCACGCCTCCTTCTCTGCGTTACAAACGGAAGGACAAAGTGAATATACCCTGGGTGTAGGGTATAAAAAGTTATGACCAAAAAACATGTTTTTTTTTTTACACAAAATGGGCCTTTAGTAAAACCAAAAGTGATCCATTGGTTTTTCTCGGAACGAAAAAAATCTTACGCAGATATCATTTTTAAGAGTCATTCTAACTTCTGAGTCGGTTTCGGGATGAATCTTAATTTCGAACCTTTCTAATATATGTACATGGGTCAATTTATGCGTAATCGATTAAAATTTGGGTTGACTTCTCCGATTTTTATGAAAATTGGTGAAAAGTTAGTATTTGACAGACTGTGGTAAAATGATTTTTCGAAATTCCGAAAAAATCCAAGATGGCGGCTATATGAAGTCCGATCCAGCTTTTAGATGCCCAGATTTTTCAAAATTCATAGCTCCCCGTATTTTGATTCGATTTTAATGAAATTTTCTGGGTTGCTGCAAAAAGATACGAGCCTTTGAAAAAAAATAATTGCACTGAAAAAAAAAAAAAAAAAAAAAAAACAATTGTATTTCAAGTGGAAAAAAAGCTTTTTTTCTTATTTATTTTCTTATCTTTCTAAATTCCTAAAAAATCCATGATGGCGGCCATATGAATTCCGATTCAACTTTTAGATACTCACATGTTTGAAAATTTATAGCTCCTCGGATTTTGATTCGATTTTAATGAAATTTTCAGGGCTGGTGCAAAATGATATGTGCTTTTGAAAAAAAAAAATTACACTGAAAAAAAAAAAATTTAAAAATCTTTTCTTCTTATTTAAAGCGATTTAGGGCTTGGTGCACCCCCTTTGTTTTTTTTTTCAATATTTTTATTTAAAAGTAAATTCTATTGCAATTATTTATCGAAAAAAGGGTCTAAAAGACCCTCAAAAACGGGGCATTATAAGTTGACCTGTTGAAAAAATTGTTCCATGCTTGATTTCACGTTAAGTTAACATATTAACGCATTATGTTGCATTTTGACCTCTTTTTCCAAAAACTTGGTTGAAATGGGTTAAAATATTCTCCAAAAATATTCTAAAAAAAATTTACTAGGTGCCATCGAAAAAAAAAATACCGTCCGGATGGAGGCAACCCTATATGGCAACGCACGTGCACCAACGACTCATGGTAAACACAACATTAAACAACTTTAAAAATTCATAACTTCATAACCGTAAAAGATACCACAATTTTGGAGGTCGATAAATAATTGAAATAGAATTTACTTTTAAATAAAAATATTTAAGAAAAAATTAAAAGATGTGCACCAAGCCCCAAATCGGCTTTTAATAAGAAAAAAGATTTTAAAATTTTTTTTTCTGTGTAACTTTTTTTTTCAAAAGTACATATCATTTTGCACCAGCCCTGAAAATTTCAATAAAATCGAATCAAAATCCGAGGAGCTATGAATTTTCAAACATGTGAGAATCTAAAAGTTTAATGGAATTCACATGGCCGCCATCTTGGATTTTTTCGGAATTTCGAAAAATCATTTTACCACAGTTAAACGTCTGTCAAATAATAACTTTTCACCAATTTTCATAAAAATCGGAGATGTCTACCCAAATCTTAATCGATTAAGCAAAGATGGACTCACATACAATAACAAATGAGTACATTAAATTTTTAATGAACAATCCAAAAAAAAAAAAAAAAATTAATTGAGCTCAAATGGGCATATTTACTTTTTTGATAAACAATCACATATTTAAGTGCTTAATATCAAGCATATTATGACTAAGCTGAGAATCGCTCCCAAAATTATTTGGTTTGGGGTAGTTTTCAGCTAAAAATTCTCAGGTGCATAAAGTGAGCTATGCAGGTGTGACGAATTTCGATGTTTTTTGGTTGGGAATTTCGAGCTATTTTCGAGCTATTCAACAGTAATTTCGAGCTGTCTGGGAAATTTTCCATTTTCCGGAAAAGCGGAAAAATTATTCTGCATAGCTGAGTTTATTTTTTCAGCCAGACGAATTCGCGGGAAGAGTTAGCTATGAAATCTTTTTACGCAGGAATTTCGAGCTACTTTCGAGCTAATTTTGAGCTAGAAGCTTTTTCCGGAAAACTCCCAATTTTCCCGGAAAATCCCCAAAAAACTTTTTTTATGGCTAACTTTATTTTTTTCAGCCAGACGAATCCGCGGGAACAGTAAGGGATGAAATCTTTTAACGCAGGAATTTCGAGCTACTTTCGAGCTGACCTTGAATGAGGTATTTTCCTTAAATTTCCCCGGAAAATCCCAAAAAACTAAAATTTTTTTTTTCCCTGTGTTATGTCCGCGTATTATTATTATTATGTCCGAAAGTTTTTCGCGGATCAGCCTATAATATATCCAACACCTAGTTTGGTAGCCACAGTAATTTTACATAAGAGTAGGGGTAAGTGGGCGGCCTGCGGCCGCAGCTCAGGATTTAAAACTCCCAAAAATCCAACACCGGCTTCGCGGCGGCCTTCGGCCGCGGATCAGTCGGTAATATATCCAATAATTTGCGGACATAACACCTATTTACGAAATGGGGATTATGTCATAGCACCGCCATAAAAAAAGATTTTTTGGGATTTTCCGGGAAAGTTTAGGGTTTCCCGGGAAAGTTTGGAGTTTTCCGGAAAACATTTTTCGTTTTTGATGAGCTCGAAGCTAGCTCCAAATTCGTGTGTTAAATGATATGATCGCGAAATATTCTCATGGGTTCGTCCGGCTGAAAAAATAAAGCAAGCCCTTAAAAAATTTTTTGGGATTTTCCGGGGAAATTTAAGGAAAACACTTCATTCAAGGTCAGCTCGAAAGTAGCTCGAAATTCCTGCATTAAAAGATTTCATCCCTTACTATTCCCGCGGATTCGTCTGGCTGAAAAAAATAAAGTTTGCCATAAAAAATTTTTTTTTGGGATTTTCCGGGAAAATTGGGAGTTTTCCGGAAAATGCTTATAGCTCAAAATTAGCTCGAAAGTAGCTCGAAATTCCTGCGCAAAAAGATTTCATCGCTAACTCTTCCCGCGGATTCGTCTGGCTGAAAAAATAAACTCAGCTATGCAGAATAATTTTTCCGCTTTTCCGGAAAATGGAAAATTTCCCAGGCAGCTCGAAATTATTGTTGAAAAGCTCGAAAATAGCTCGAAATTCCCAAACGAAAAACATCGAAATTCGTCACACCTGCATAGCTCACTTTATAGACCTAAAATTCTCGCCGTGTAATATCACCGGTTTCTTTATAACTTCTAAGCCAGGTTCATAGAAAACCCTCCTAACACAACAAAACGTGTTCTTTCCTGTACCTTGTAATTAATCTTATGTTCTTAAATACGTAACAAATACGGATGTTATCTTCGGTCTTTTGCACTAAAATATAAAGTCATTGTTAGTTCTGGGGGTGTCATGCCCTCTTATCCAAAGCAGCCTACTTTTTCATAGTGCAATGTTCTCACTATTGCAACAATCGAAAAGACAATAGTTAGTGGATTAGTTCGTATCTCTAAATCAGAAGTACTTACTCTTTCGATCGCAACCTTTAAACAAATTGGGAAGGAATACACTCAATTATAAAAAAAAAAAACAAAATTGTTAGAACGCAATATCTCGCAAAAGGCATCAGCAAGGATTTTAAACTGACCCCAACACAGGCCCATCGTACCTAATACCCCAAGGCAAAAAGAAGTGCTTCAAAAAGCCTTCTGAAGTGTTTCTTTTTCACCAATAAGCGCTTCCGCTCCGTAAGAACTACACTTTCGTTTTAACATTGCATGTCATAGGATGTAAACGCGCTTAAGCTTGCCGCAGCCTTACCAAAAAGGATTTTTGAAGCGCTTATTTGTAATGCAGCGGTAAGCGTTTTTTCAATAAAATTAAAAACAGAAAAACACTGGCATTGAATCCACGACCGTCCGTGTGATAGATAGAAACAGATTATTTTTACTAACATTTACCAACACCTTAGACCGCTACAACAATGCCCGATGATATGAAGAGGTATTAAATTTGTATATTAAGCAAATGTTGTTCAAACAGAATTTGATATACGAATGCTCCTACACCCTCTCATAGAATCATTTTGCAATGAGTTTTAATTCAATTAAGCAAAAGTAAATAAATAAGAGGAAGGAAAATAGAAAAGTGAAATAAAAAAAGGTTGAATAAAAAACATTTCAATAAAAAAAAAATAAAGCAAAAAAATAAAAAATGGAATCATTGTGTAATCAATTTCAATTCAGTTAAACAAAACTAAATAAATAAGAGAAATAGTACAGTCATTTGGTAGTTTTACCTGGAAAGTTTTGCGGGATTTCTGCAAATGAGTTATTTTATAGATTTCGATGTGCTCTTTCAGAATTTCAACTTTGCTACCTCGTATCGTGTTCGCTCGAGCCGCCATATTGGAAAAATGGCGTCCAAAATCAGTTTTTTACAAATATCTCTTTAACGGTTATATTTAGAGAAAAATTTCTTAGGACAATGTTGTAGCTTATAAAATTTTCTATAAAAATAACCTTTGAATTGTTTTCGTACGACTTATAACTCAGGAGATATCTTTATTCAAAATTTTAGAAAAATTAGTAAATTGTGAATGCCACTTATGAGTAGGCACAGTGATGTGTCAAGCTTATAATTACGATAACTTATGAACGGTGAGTCGCACTTTTAAAATAAAAACACCTATTTATAGGGAATAACTTGTTCTACAAGATGCATATTATTTTTTTTTCATATCACCTATAGTTAAGGAGATATTTTTCCCACAAACCTAAAATTTTGAAAAAAAACGTTTTTTCAAAATGGCTCCTAAACGGTTCGTCCTAGAAAAAAAATTGTCAATGCATTTGGTAGAACGTTCAATTTCCTATAAGAGTCTCTTCGAGCTGTTTTTTCGTCAGACTTACCCTTCATGAGATATCGCGTCTTGAAAATCATTCAAAATTGAATATTGTTCTATGCGCCCTACTATGTTCAATTTTGAATGATTTTCAAGTCGCGATATCTCATGAAGGGTAAGTCTGACGAAAAAACAGCTCGAAGAGACTCTTATAGGAAATTGAACGTTCTACCAAATGCATTGACAATTTTTTTTCTAGGACGAACCGTTTAGGAGCCATTTTGAAAAAACGTTTTTTTTCAAAATTTTAGGTTTGTGGGAAAAATATCTCCTTAACTATAGGTGATATGAAAAAAAAAAAAAATGTAACTTGTAGAGCAAGTTAATCCCTATAAATAAGTGTTTTTATTTAAAACGTGCGACTCACCGTTCATAAGTTATCGTAATTATAAGCTTGACACATCACTGTGCCTACTCATAAGTGGCATTCACAATTTACTAATTTTTCTAAAATTTTGAATAAAGATATCTCCTGAGTTATAAGTCGTACGAAAACAATTCAAAGGTCATTTTTATAGAAAATTTTATAAGCTACAACATTGTCCTAAGAAATTTTTCTCTAAATATAACCGTTAAAGAGATATTTGTAAAAAACTGATTTTGGACGCCATTTTTCCAATATGGCGGCTCGAGCGAACACGATACGAGGTAGCAAAGTTGAAATTCTGAAAGAGCACATCGAAATCTATAAAATAACTCATTTGCAGAAATCCCGCAAAACTTTCCAGGTAACATCATTTTTTTCTCCCAAATGATTGTACTAAAAGGAAAATAGAAAAGTGAAATAAAAGATGTTAAAAAAAATATTTTAATAAAATAAAAATAAAGCAAAAAAATTTAAAAAAGAGCAAAAAAAAAAAAATCACCCGGGCTGGGTTCGAACTCACTTTGTTTTTACTGCAGCCTTATAAAAAATCATTGTGAAAGTGCTTCTAAATTTCCATTGGACAAGCACTGTTGAAGTGCTTGGATCAGAAGCGCTAAAAATTTTTCCTCTTGGGACACTACATAAATAAATATGTAATACAACAAGAATTGGAAATGTATTAAACAACCTGTTGTTCTGTCTTCACTTAAATCATTCAGCGGCACTTTTGTTTTGTTCCTCACCCAATTAACACCAAACAATTAGCAGTGTAACAAAATGCTCCCGTACGTTAACTTTTTCCCAAAAACAACAACAACAACAAAAATGTGTTAAAAATTAATTTATATGGTAAACCACGAGAAAAAACATCTAAAACGGAATAACATGTTTAATTAGGCGAACCGAGAGCAACATCCATCCATCGTAGACCAAGAGGTTGATGTAATCAATGCTGGTGCTACACCACACAGGCAACAAACCAAACCAACTGAAAGTTTTTGAATTAATTTTTAAATCAATAGTCAACCTTCTTAAATTAAATATTTTGTGTCAATTTGTAGCTGTTGTTGTTGGTGTAGTTGTTTTTCGTACTGACATATTGTGTATGATGTTTGTTGGCGCGCCGGTTTAAACCAGTTGTCAAATATGAAAGAGACTCCACTGCGCGTTACACGCCCCAATTTCTCGCTTTAATCAACGAAAATCGGTAGACATAAATTTTACATTTTGACATAAATTGCAATGGTCGGTCGGGTGTTAATCGTGGTTTTTTATTTAAACTGGTGCACCGGACCGTACCGACCATCTTTCTAATTGAGTTGTTAAATGCTTAAACGGTAACTGCATGGTTCAATGGTGTCTATCGGTGCAAAAAGTGTTAATTGAAGGTTCCAAATGCTCTAGATATGATAATGAAAGAAGAAATAAAAATGTAACTTCATGTGAATTTTAGTGAATTTCAGGCGTAGGTATAAGCATATACGAAAATAATCTCCTCTTATATGGCCCAGGTTTTAAGAAATTTTTTTTTTCATGTTCAATAACCAAATGTGGTGGAATATATTCCTAGCCGTATAAAATGAAATTCCCAGAATGTGAACAAAAAAATTCTACCCGATAGGGTGTCAGGAGGTCGTTTTAACTAAACATTTTGGGATAACCGAGATTTCCGATAATATACGGAAGAGCACATAATTCAGAAGTAGTAGATATGTTATGTAGATATGTGGGTCGTGGCGACAGAATGGTAATTTATTTCTCCGTAAGTCCTAAAACTCTGAAGATATGAACTATTCAATTTCGTATCGTTATGGACAATACCTTCAAAACTACAGAACTTTCGGAGAAATACATTGCAGATTCGAACTTAGTCTCTCAAAATCTGTACAAGGTGCATTGCAAAAGGTTACGAAGCTTCTGGGAGTTGATAGAGAAGGCCTTGACTAACAAAAAATTGCACTTGGAGGGGGGTCTAAAATGCACCCCTGAGGAGTAATAGGGTTAAAACTGATTTGGCGGCCATTTTAGTATGAAAAAAGTCCTATTAATATACCCTTTTATAATTTTTTTTGAAAACCTCATTAAATTTACTTTAATCCGATGGTACCTACATTTGTCATTCCCATTTTTTTTTTGATTTATGTCAGAAAAAAGTGCTATTCCGTTTGAAGGCTCCAGTAGATAAAGAGCAGCACGAGTCGCGCACATCATGTGCAGCGCAACGCATGCGAATAACCCGTGTGTTACATAGAAAAGTATTTTTTTCCGACCTCAAATTAAAAAATTGGTATGACAAATGCACCATCAGAATAAAGGAAATTTTTAATGGTTATCTTTAATAGTTGAGGAGTGATTTTTCAAAAGGGCGTAAAACCACTTCCAACCTCGAACAAACCTAAGGATGCCATCACCATTACCATGCTAAAATGCATCCTCTAGTTCAAAATTCATCACAAAAAATGCATTTTTCTAAGATAAAATCGTGATCAGAAGTTGCATTTCAGAACAAAAGGGCTTATTTCCATATAATTTCATAGAAATTTTTAGAGTTTGATACAAAAAGACGTATTTTGAATAGTGACCAAAACAACTTTTAATATTTTTTATATGCCCCAGGCTATAAAGGTGCTTACATACCACGCTTGTGGACATCAGAATAAACTTCCAAATGGTGAAATAAGAGTGATTTTGAAACAAAAGGGCTTATTTCCAAATGTTTTTTACTTTTTACAATTACTGCAAACATGTTACAACAAAAATGTTAAGGGGATTAGAATCTTTGGTCAACTCACTATAATACAGGAGACATTAAAAAAATATGTTATTGTAAACTGCACATAAAAGTTTTTTCTCATTACTGAAAATTTGTTTAACATGGTTTTACGCCCTTTTGAAAAATAACTCCTCAGTTAATGGGACCTTTTTCATACTAAAATGGCCGCCAAAGTCAAAAAATGGGGGAAAAAAATTAAAATATAATTTTTAAAGGTCCAGATCCTTTTAAATTCTATAAACCATATCAACTTTCTGAAAGCTCTTACAATTAGCTAAAACTTTGCCATAGAAATGTTTTTTCTGAAACGTTAGGGTCATCCAAGAACATTTTTTTTTTTCTGAAACAAGTCAGAAAATCAGTTTTAACCCTATAACTCCTCAGGGGTACATTTTAGTTCCCCCTCCAGGTGCATTTGTTTTTGTCAGTTTAGGTCTTCTCTATCACCTCCTAGAAGCTTCGTAACCTTATGCAATGCACCCTGTGTATTAAGTTAAGGTTAAATGACTTGTTCTAGTAAAAATATAAGGGAAAAGACCTATAAGATTATTAAATAAAATTAAAGAAAAAAGTGATGCGAATATAACAGCTTAAGTTTTTCAACATATGTTTTTACCATATTCAAGACCATTTTTCTGTTTTTAAAATGGTTTGAGATGCATTAAAAGATCTCTGAAATAGGCCAAATTTAACATGGTGCTCATTTACATCAAAGAGAATATTTTTTGGCGATGTGTACATAAAGTGTATCACAAAAGTATTTGGCAAACAAAAAATATTAAAAAATTCGAGTTTCCCGTAATTTAACCAATAATTAACCGTGAAAAGAAAAAATTTATCGCTCTCATAGCTTCTGAGGTATAGCGCGTTCTGCTAACTTGATATGAAGTTGGTCTGCTAACTTCAGATACCTCAAAATGATAGTTTTATGTCCCATTTACTTTTTAACCCTCTCATGCGCCAATTTTGTGTAGGGCAGCTATATTTTTTTAAGAGTTTTTTCTTACTATATAGGGGCCAAAAAACACAAAAAAAAAACAAAATTTTTAAATTAAGTGTTGTACACATACAACATGGTGCATTAAAGGAGTAAAACCTTTTTCTTATTTTTTTTTTATTAAAAATCCATCAAACTCAAGTATTTGGCTAATTTCATACACAATTAATCCTCTTTGAGGGTCCACAGTATATTAAATGTACGAAAACAAGAAATAGCGCTCAAAAAAATGGCTAAAAGAACCCAAAATTTTAAAAATAGTGATTAACGGTATAAACAAAAAAAATTTTTTGGAGATAAGAAATCAATCAAACTGATAGATTTGGTTAATTTCATCTACACTTAATCCCGTCTGTGGGTCCTAAAAAAATTAGATGTGCAGAAACAAGCCATAACGCTGAAAAAGTAACTAAAAGACCAAAAATCCTAGAAGAAGTTACTTACGGCAACACAGTTCATACAAAAATACTACTAGAAAACAAACCCTTTAATGCACCATGTTGTATACAATCAACAGATCTATTTTAGGACCTGCAAAGAGTTTGAATAATATTTGTACCTTTTTCTTGCTATATTTCACTTCTCCACTCAAAATGATATTATCGGAAAAAAATCATCATTAAAGTAATTTAAGGATTTCATAAAAATGTAAGCGCTTATATATTGCGAAAATTTTTTGCTTCAAAATCGTTCGACTTCAACGAATGAAAATCATTAAATGAAGCAGAAAAACTTTAAAGATATCGATACGTCCAACGTAAAAGTTGGTAACTCGAAAATCGTAGTTTTTAGTTATAATCATTTTTATATTGTTTTCGCTAAAACAAGAAAACCGAAAACAAAAATTGAATAAATACTTTGGAAATCTATAGTCCAAATAAAAGTCTTTCGACTATTAAATCGTTGTCACTATTCCAAATTAATTTACAGATATATTAACAATTTCAACTTTTAATTTGTATAAAAATGAATACATATGAGTTTTAACTCTACATAGTTACAACTTATGTTCTCTTTCAGCAACCAAATTTTCCATGAGAAAAGTTGGTAACTTAACTTGCCAACTACCATTAAAAAATATTCTACGGACATAACGTTGGTATGTAGGACTTACAACCACTGATTTTTAAAGAAAAATTAACTTATAACTTTGTTAGTTAAGTTACCAACGCAATTTGTTATTTTTGTCCCTTGAATAAGTTATCAACTTAAGTTGCCAAGTTTTTGCATGGACACCTCACTAAAATATACTTAGGTTGTAACTTCAAAAATTGCTCCCAGCCCTTCAAATTTCAAGCTAGAGGACCAAAATTTGAGACAAGATAGAGTCTAATACGCAGATTTCAAGTTTGTAACTCAAGTTGGATGTATCGATATGTAAAAGTAAAACAATAAACTGAAGCTAAGGCTTCTGAGATATTTTTGAGATATTTCGTTTGGAAAAATATATCGTTAAACAGAAGAAATATGCGTGCAAAAAGTATTGTTGTATACATACAACAAATGCATGAAAGGGTTAATAATTGCCATGGTACCCATTATTTGAGGAAACAGCATCTTAGCACCTATGTACGGACTCCATCCATTGTTGATATTTTTCGGACAATGTGAAACCCCTTTCTACTTGCAATACACGTACTTATTTGACTTAATAAACAAATTAATATTGGTTTGAAACAAGACATTATGGCGGTGTTGTTCTACAGCAGCGTCCCAGACTGTGTGTTTAGAGTCGTTGTTTCATGGAAATAGGAAATCATCTTGTGAGAGTGTTTCAACCGAACTTTGATGTTGGTTCACGATATTTTCGTATTTTTAGTGAAGTTTTATAGCTGTACCTGAATTGAAATGATGACATGTGGTTACATAGGTAATTTCTACAATATTTATGCTTAATTTGGTAATAATAGAGTAATAAAAAATATCGCATTTCGGTGGAAAATATTAAAAAATATCAAGTATTTGCTGACTCTTTATGAAATCAATGCACGAAAATTGTGCAATCCTTAAAGAAGGATAGCTATGCCCTGGTATGGTGTATTTCCCCAAATGAACATGCATATTCATACTTCATTTTCGTAGAATTTGGTATGCGAAATCCTTATCAGTAAAATATTGCGCATATTTTTTAAGTTTCGCAAAAAGTTTTCACACTCAACGAAATCTACCAATTTGAATGCGGTCATTTATTTCTATTTATTTGCTACTTTTTTTGCAACCAAGCGATAAAACGCAAACGAGTTTTTTTTTCAGTTTCTTATCTCCAGGTAAACTTTAATAAGACGGTTTCATTAAAAGTTCGTTTTTTTCCAGCAAAAAATAAAAAAAAAAGAAACAAATATTTCCCAGTCTCGCTTCGGACACATGTTGTGATAGTTAATAATTTGTTAAAAACTGTGTCACCATGTCTTTGTGCGTATGTTAGCGTGTTGATAAGACCAATATGTTGTCGCTGCTGCTGCTATTGCTGCTGCAATATTGGCAACGCATTGGCAATCAACAACGTAACAATTTAATTAACGTCGATAATTAGCCACCGTTTCAAATTCGGTTATGAATGTGGTAGAGATTTGGTAGCCAGCAGTAGTTAAAGTAAAGCAATTGGGCAGATAAGATTTGATACCAAATGCCAAATTTGACGGCGCTAAAAGAGTGACGCTGACATAATAACTATGATTCAATGGTTGAATGCAAATTTGAAAGGAAACGATAGATTTTGTATAAACGAAGACGTGAAGTGTTAATATTTTGCATGATAAAAATGTCTGGCTCAGTCATTGACTTGGTCACAAATTTTTTTGTCAAAGTCGAAATAGTATCATAGTAATGGCTACACGGTGGGTTTTAAAACGTTTAAATTATGCGAAATACCACATGCGATTTTTTTCCAGAATAGTATTGTGGAATGCTTCTAGATTTGAAATATGCAAACCGCAAAATCCTACGTGCGGCACTTTTTAAAAAGTTGTCGAAAAACGGTACACTTAAAAAAAAAAAAAAACACAACAAACAAAAATAGTCAGTTTCGATGAAGTTGAAGTGCTGAATCTGAATCCAGTCTCGGAATTCCTAGTTCAAGTTTAGTTTTTGAAATATTCTCACCTAAAAGTTCAAAATCACGTTTTTTGAGGTTATATAGAGGAAGCAGGAAATTGTTTTGAACTTTTCTTTTAAATGCAACACTAAGTACTATTTTTTGTCTTCAAAATATGCTATGAATTGGTCTTGTATTACACTGTTTATGAAGTCATGGAAATATTACCAATGTCCACTATCTTCCCGTGATAGTACAACAAAAAATATGAGATATCTGTTCTCCCGTTTTGCACCTACACGTGCAATTTTTTTTGTTTTTTAGGTATCGACACATTTTTAGCCAAAATGTGATTTTGTCGGAAAAATATTCATTTTCTCAGGCTCATATTTTGCAAACCGTCTGGAATATTGTTTTTCTTTTTGAAGCAAAGTTGTAGCTCTTGTCATGGCCAACAAAAATTGTTCGAACATAAAATTGAAAAAATTTCATCTTCAAGGTCAAAATCACAAAAAATGCTGAAAAAAGTCGACTTTTTTTTATCATTTCCCCTGAGTCTTCCTTTGCGTAATCGATTAAGATTTGGGTTGACATCTCCGATTTTTATGAAAATTAATGAAAAGTTAGTATTTGATATACCTACATACGTATAACTGTGGTAAAATGATTTTTCGAAATTCCGAAAAAGTACAAGATGTCGGCCATATGAAGTCCGATCCAACTATTAGATACTCACATGTTTGAAAATTCATATGTAGCTCCTCGGATTTTCATCCGATTTAATTGAAATTTTTAGGGTTAGTGCAAATAGATATGAACTTTGAAAAAAAAAATTACACAGGAAAAAAAATTTATTTTAAGTGCAAAAAAAGCTTTTTTGCTTTTTAAAGCCAATTTGGGGCTTGGTGCACTCTTTTTATTTTTTTAAACTATTTTATTTAAAAGTAAATTTTATTATAATTATTTACCAAGCTTTAAAATTGTGGTATCTTTTACGGTTATCAAGTTATGAATTTTTATAGTTTTTTAATTTTGTGTTTTCCATGAGTCGTTGCTGCACGTGCGCTACCATAAAGAGTTGCCACCATCCGGACGGAATTTTTTTTTTCAGTCAAGATGGCGTGACAACTCCCGAACCAAGCCAAATTTTCAAAATACTGCAGTGTAGGGTATACTATTTTTTGGCCAGGCTCTTACTAGTTCAATATTACGTTAAGACTTCTGAAGATTATAAGATCATAGATTAATTTTGTTTCAGTTCAATATTTTCAATTCATACATAATTCGTATGGCAAAAAATTCTTGCTATGGGGGTTTGAACCCTCAAAGCCCACCCCATGAGTATAAACCTGAGTGAGACTCTTCTCAGTGGCGGATCCAGCAGTGTCAAAAGGGGATCCGCCACTGACTCTTGTAGATTACAGTTTAATTTTAACAACTTCAAATCGGCATCTAAAATATATTTTTCCAAAAAACTGTCCTCAAAACCCGGGGGCAGTGGAACAGGTGTAGATCATTTGAAAAATAAGCGGGTGAGGAATTTCACACCTGAAAATTATTCCATATTCTATGCAAGTTTTATTCTACAGACTTTTTGCTATAATTTGATACCAAGAACATAAAAATTTAAGATTGACTATGCCATCTCTTCTAGGGCTTCCAGTTTTTGTGAGCAGAAGCAATCGTTTTTTTTTTCTCTTGGCAAGTATGTATGAGAGAAATTTTTGAGGAGAGAAATATTAAACAAAGATTTGCAAAACACTGACTCATTGACTCATGTAAAAAAATTGAAGCTGTTACCTTCGGCTTGCAAACGGCACGGGATTCCGAATTCGAAACAATTTGGGAAAAAAGTACAAATGCCAGTCATGAGCTTGAAATAAATGAACCAGTTCCTCCTTGGCAACGGAAGATTCTAAAGCTTCTCGATTCTGGTGGCAGCAGAAAATCACTTATTTCAAACTTTTAAACAATTTTTTTCGAAAAATGCATTTTGAAATTTATGACCAAGTCTGGGGGTCCTTGAAGAGCCGTTTCAAAACTGAATAGATACGGTTTTTTACCACTTTGGAGCTCAAGATGATTTTGAAGAGGAAATTTGAAAGGAAGATCATTTAAAAGACGCACACTGGTTAAAAATCTCTAAAAGCTGGCCAAAAATCGAAATCATTAAAGTTTCGAGATGAAATTTTTTACCTGGGAGAGGTCGCTGATTACGAATTTGATGTTAGATTTTTAAAAAAGAAAGTGGCGGATTCAAAATGGCGGACGATTTGCATAAATATTTAACCAAATCCAACAAAAAAAATTTACTCGGTGGTTTTTGGGGTCACTGATTACGAATCTGATATTAGAACTTTAAAAAACAAAATGGCGGATTCGAAATGGCAAAAAAATAACACTTGCACAATTTTTATATCCAATTTAAAAATTTATTTCATAAGTTTAACTTTGATAGAGTTGTGTGCAATGTTTAATTGATCAACATAAGAATGTGCTTTTGATTCCTTTATCATGGAGTATAAGCTGTATAAAAATATAAAAATTTTATCATTTTGGGCAAGCATCACTTGTTGAAACTTGGCAAGCAATATGAGTTAAGTTTTCCTCTGGATGCTTCAGAAAAAACCGCGTCAAACAAAAAGGGCAAAAAAAGGCAGCTCAATTTTTTTATAAGTTTTAGAGAAGGTTTTAGTCTTCTTAAATCCAAAAAATCTTTGTGGTATGACGTGGTATAAATTGGTTGTGGACTTTTTTCATAACCATTGCAAACTGATTTTGTGAAATATAACAATTACCGCAAAAGTATAAATTATTGCAAGTTTTGAATATAGAAGTTCGATAGTATTTTCTTTTACAAAGAGATTTCACATTCTAACATTAAAATCTGTCCAGTTTTACAGTAACCTCACAATTTTTACAGTGAACATTAAATGTTTACTTTTAACTCGTCTGAGAAGCGCACTTTTGGAGGAATCCCAAAAGCATTGTAGGAATACCTGGATCTTTCTTATACATTTTTTGAGGTCTATGAATATCTGTTAGACAATACGGTCCAACAAAAGTTAACTTAAAAAAACTTTATTTTTCGTCTTTTGGCCAGCTTTTTAGGATTTTGAACCAGTGTGAGACACTGTAAATATTTTTACGAGAAAACCATTGGTGCATACTTTTATTGACAATACCGGGATCTTCCTGCACTAACGAAATAAGTTTTTCGACTCTTCGCCGGTTGAAAAATTATTTAAGATCGACAAGTGCGCTTAAATCAAAATATCAAATGGCAATACCAAACGGATATAGCTGATACCATCGATATGGGTAATGGACGAATTTATTTTGAAAAATTCAAAATGAAGATGTGTATTTGAACTACCTACGGAATAAAATCATTCACTTCTTATATTATGTTATGGTTCAATCGTCAATTTTAAGTTTTATATACTTCTTTTGGAAATCACAATCAATATAATGTTAAAATGCATGATTCCAATTGTATAATAAACCGAGTCGAAATTTAGATTCATCCCTAAACCGACTCAAAAGTTAGAAGGACTCTTGAAACGATATCTGCATCATTTTCTTTTCATTCTGAGAAAAACCAATGGAGCACTTTTGATTCTACTGAAGGCCTATTTCGGCAAAAAATATATGTTTTTTGATCAGAACTTTTTTTTTATTGGAAAATGACTACCCAAGAGTGCTTTAGAAATAAAGATTATGTTCTTAACAAAATTTTGGCGTTGAAAAATTATTATTTTTTTATTTTTTTTTGCGGTAAAGATAATATTCGGTTTCAAAAATCGATTTTTTTACGTTTTTCAATAACGCGGCCGAAGAACCGACATATTACTCAAAACCGAGGCATCTAACGAAAAAAGTGTATATGTTAAAAAATGCTTAGAATTGTCCAAAAAATAATTTAGAATTTTTTCAGAACTTTTTGAAACATTTTACAATTTTGAAAGGTTCTAAGCATTTTTTGCCTTATGAAATTGCGATAACTTATGAACCGTGAGTCGCACGAGAAAAAGTGCATGGATCTTTTTTATGGAGAGTCATATGCTCTACAAGTATTTTTCATTATATGTAAAAAAAATTTACCGTTTAGGAGTTATTTATTAAAAAATGGGTTTTTCGTTCCTGGTTTGAAAAAGTGCCGTTCAGTTTGAAAAAAGGGCTATGTATGTTTCATCTGAGGGTCATTCTGCACATTTTCCCAAATAAATATTTTGGGTGCAAGCACTTTTTATTTAAAACACGTGGGGAGAGGTGTGTTATGTTTGGCTTTTCTTACCGTGTGTGCATCACCTCATAAAGTTTTTGGTTTTGCTCGAAATTCAAATTTGGTTTGCAATTATTTTAATAAAACAATTATAATAAAGAACGATTAAGGGCGTAACCTTTGGCCTGGCCAAAAATTAAATAGTTTTTGTTCAGAGCTTGCATTTACCCTCCTTAGCATCTGAGTTAAATATGGTTGGATTATCTCTAAAAACGCTTTCAGTATAGCTTTTTGAAACTTTTGCTTAAATGGGAGGTGCACTTACCATTTTCAGTATTTATGTCTGTTTTGGTGATAAAATTATATTGCTAAGTTTTACGTGAATAATATTTCTACGGACAGGCAGACATATTCCAGTGACGCCTACGCATATGTATTTCCTTATTAAAGATTGGTGCATACCCAGTATTTTGTTTCAATCGCTACCTTTTATATATGATTTGGTTAATTCTTGACTGGGCCAACCCTCTTTTCTTTTTGAATATGATTTCATTCATAATTATAATTGTATCATTTAGCAAAAAAAAAAAAACTTTAGTTGTAGTTTTTGTAGGCGTATTGGATATGGTTCACTCTGGCATCAATCGCCTCATTTATTCGAGAAGTTTCCCATACATTTTGCAGTTGAATTGTCACATCCTTAAATCAAATAAACTCTAAAATATTGAAAACTCTGCTGGTTGCTTATGTGCAAAATGAATAAACAAAAAGAAAAAAAAAAAAAAAAAAAAAAAAAACAATTCAACAATTCAGCATTGCCCCCTAACATGGCCAACTAACGCGAGTACCAAATAAAGTGGTCAACACATTTTTTTCGCCATAGATACATAGAAAATAGCGCGAGTTGTAAAGAATTATTTATTGATGTCCCTCCTACATAGCGGCTACACGAGATGGCGTTTAAGTTAACGAAGGACGGACTAATGGATGAACGAACGAACGAACGGTGCTGCATTCTGTGTGTTGCTAACGTTACCCAAGGGATTTCTAACAAATGCAACCGATGCTGAAAGGAAATAATTTTCTTGGTTTTTTAACGGGCGAAATTGCTGTAACTGCAAAAAAGAATGTAAAAACAAAAGACTTAAGCGAGTAACTTCTGCGCAAAAATCATCAATCAGGGCCCCTGAGGATAAATGCGATCGCAGGAGAAGCAGCAGAAGAACGCGTGCGCTTGCGCACATGTAAATAAGCTTTGATTTGTTATTCATTGAGCAGCGAGCAGCAGCCAAAGAGTTTTGTCCAAATGTCCCGCTGATCAGACATGCTGCGAACGTAAAAAAATAAGACATCAAGTGAAAGTTGCAAATAAAATTAAAATATTTCCCCCTTTCGGCCCTTTTCAGAGGATGTGATATGTTTTCCTTTTACGAATTAAATAAAAATCACAATCACCCACCGCGGCTGTACACGGAACACAGAAAGTCACATCGTCTAAGTAAGTCTCCAGCGACTTTTTGACCTACTTTTTGGGCAACTCAACTCATAAAAGAGGATGAAGTCAATTTTAAACAAATCCATTAACAGTTTTTATTATCATTTTCATTTAGGTGAAGTGTTCCGTTTGCTACTTCACCCACAGAACAACGGCATTCCATTGGATGTGTTCTATACGTATTTCGACCCAGAAACATATTGGTCTTTGCCCCATCTCTTGTAGTGCGGCAATACATCATATGAAGCCTCATCCATAAAAATAGCTAAGGTTCAAACCCATAAATATCAACAGCTAATGGTAAGTTCAGTTTGGCTAGCATTATTTTGTGTTCTTTTAGTTGCTTTTTTTTTCCTTATTGGCTTGTTTGTCAGTGTGTACAAGTATCCCAAAGGGAAAAAAAGTGCTTCGAGAAGCCTTCGTTGCGTGCAATAAAGCCCTAAGTCAAAGAATGGCACTTTGAGATAATTCAATTTAAAGTTTCTAAATGTTGTACAAAGAGCAAACCATCATTTAAACCTTTGAAAACAAATTTATTCAATTAACACTGACAAAATGAGTAATAGAGTGCATGGTTATGTAGCGCTTCAAATTTTTCCCCTTGGGATGTCTTCATATGCGAAAATGTGTGCGAAATAATACACACTGTAATACTTCTACATATAATTTGAGGCAAATATTTACGATGACTGACTCAGTACCAAATATATAAATTAAGAAAAAATATTTCGAAGTGTATGCAAAAAACAACAGAGGAACAGTCAAATGCAGGCAACACGTACAGTGACGAGAAAATATGTTAATGTGTATCACTTTAAAGAAAATTAAATGAATACTATTTTCACTGTGACAAAAAAAGGAAAAATAGAAATCTAATTTTGAAGTAGTTCTATGTGATATTTCGGATGCATGCGTGGTTCTTCTCGAAACTTTTTTATCAAAAGATCTTATCGCCAAAGTTTCCAGTTGGTTTGTTTGTAAGGTCGACAAAATTTTAGATAGCAATATAAAGTTTTTATGCAATTTTCAAATGATAACTGGCATTTTTCCCGAAAACGCTTTCAGATTCTAATGAGTCAAATACAAAAAAAAAAAAAATAATAAACTGAAGATCACAATAGCTTGAAGTAGAGCAGAACGGGGTAATGTCGTGCAGGGGGTAATGTCGTGCACTGGCTGTTTTAGCCCAAAGAATTGAATGATTTACTAACTGTTTGTAAGGTATGGACCTGCTGACCTACTGAACTTATGCATATAATACTAGCAATTTTCACCAGTTCGTCTCTACAGAGTAACCTTTTTTTCAAAACGCACGCTTTCCGGACGATAAAAGTGTTTTTTCATTGGGTCAGAAAAATAATTTTCCTTGCGGGAAAATATACCAGGTAAGTGTTTTCTGAAACGAAATATCCTGCCAAAGAAAAGAAGTATTTGGTTTTCGAAAAAAATTTTGGGCTTCACCGAGTTATCGAAGTTGACCTTTAAAACGACCATTGGGGTAATGTCGTGCACATTCACTTACACAAACACAATTTCTCGCTACACAAATGTTGTTACACATGGATGTAACCAATGAAATTATCTTTCGATCGGATGCTTACTCGTTGCATTCGCTTGAGATGTACGGCTTTACGAGCATGTCAAAGTTGAGTGCACGACATTGCCCCGTTCTACTCTACTCAAAAATAAATAACATTTATGTACATGAAAATTTGACCATTCGAAAGTTACTTTCAAAATGAGTGCCACTTTTACCGTTTTTTTCAAGACCATTCATTATATCACAAGTCGATGTAAACGATATTATATAGATTTGTCTTCCAGCGTCTTTTACCTGTTTGCAGACCTAAAAAAATGCTCACTGGAAAAAGATTTGGCTCAAAAAGGAGTTTGAGGTGTTATAGAAATGCTGGAATGATTACGTCGCTCTTGAATGAGCCAAAGTTTATGAATAAAATCGATTTTGTCCAAAATGTTGTTTTTCCTTCATAAGACCACGGACTTGCCAACCGGTATGTTAAGTTGATTAACGTTTTTTTTTATTTTTGCTCATCACTGTATGTATGTACTTTTCATGCCGCTTCTTCTGTTTCTTTTTATGACCAATTTCATACATACATACATAAATCATTGAAAAATGCATATGTATTAGTAAAATGCACTTCTCTAGCATTGAAACTTGGTATTTTTTAATTTTATGTTTTGACTAAATATTGAGAAAAGGTCAACATTTCTTTACTGAATTATACGTTTTCCATTTTGCAAATGGAGTGAAGGAGTAGCAGCCGAACAACAAGTGCTAATTACGGTTTGAAAGCAACTTTGAAAATTTAAAGAATAGGTAGGTACCTACTACAAAAAAAAAGTTTGGAAAAATCCTAAGAAGCCAAAACATCCAATCACAATATGTTGCAAACCATGGAGTACATAAAGTTGAAATTTGAGTTAAGAAAAGAATTTACGTAAATTGGAAGCAATAGCAGTTGTGTTAAATATCTATGTAGAGAGTGTTATATTATTCCAAAAAGTGGTCATTACATATATCAAAAATTCGCTGTTTTGCTGATAAGCAAACGATCTTAAAATAAAATACAAAAATAAAGATTCTCAGCAGTTGTTCCCCCTCTTCCCTTCCAGCCTTCCACCCACTTTCATTGCAGTTTAAGTTGCACTTTAATTTGCATGAGCCATCGAATATCATGTACCCGATTATCGAGTTTGTGGCATGCGGCATGAGTAATATAATTTGTTGTTGCAGTTGTTGTTGTTGGTGGCGTTGTTGTTGGACTTATGCAACTTGTTCAACATGCAACGACAACAGCAACAATCAATCAGAAAATGCTCTCCGATATTGGAATTTACACAGATGGATGGATGGATGGATGGATGGATGGACGGATGAATGAATGAAATGTAGGAATCGATCGTTGGGCAGAGTTTTCCAAATGGACATGGCAAAGAGTGCTGGCGTTAACGGCAACAGAAACAGCAGCAGCAGCAGAAGCCAAAGCAGCAACATTTGAATGACAAACAGTTGGACGGACATCAATTGAAATGGATGGATTGATGGATGAATAGTTGCTGCTGTTGTTATTGTTGGCATAAAAATACCGCATAGCGATAAGGATGGAAATAAATGCACCTCCAGCAGAATCATCGCTGTTGGTCCTATAAACTCTATTTTAGTACCTGTTCTTGTTGTTGTTGTTGCTATAGCACTTGAATGAGTCCATGCATCAGACATTAAAAACTTGACGTTTACAGTTCGAGAGGTTGCAAGCGTTTGACTTCTTGTTGAAATATTTCGACTTCTGCAAAAAAGTGTGTGCTTTCACATATTCTTGGTGGTTAAGAAACATTGCGGTATTTTATGTATACATACAAAGTATGTATATACAGAATTCTTGAAGTTGTGATTTTAGCATATTTCTTGTATTTTCTAAAAATATTTAATTCGAAGTCGGATTAATTCTGCAAGGAAAATCCATTCGACAGAAAATTTAAAGTGCAGCCAATTTCGAGAAATCCAAAAATCACAGCTTACTAACATTTGTTTTTGTTTTTTTTAACATAAATATTTGACGCATTTTGGGGCATATATTAATAACATTCAAACTATTTGAGCTACAGTTATAAAATTCGATATCTGAGATGTTATTGGTAGCATCTAAAGTTTTTTGAAAAATGGGAATATGACACGCGCACTTGCCATATACATATGTATCTCAATATTTGAAATCGCCATAACTTTATGAACATTTGCAATAAACAGCATTTCGCTACAAATGTAATCATTTCACTCTTTTGTATATGAGTCGTGATTAGGGTTGTCAAAAAAAAAAAAAAAAAAACACTTTCTTTTGAATATTGCTGGTAACACCTTTAAAAGTTTACATATGAAAAAATAATACACCAGATTTTTGAATTTTCTGTGCAACTTTTATGCTTGACTTAGAGCGCTATAGTCCTGTCTCCACTTTTTGCGATTTTGAGACTTTTGCTCCTTATTCGTGTCTGCTGCTACCTTGTTCATGGCAATTCACTGATTACCTTTACTGCTCCTTTATACTAACTGAAGGAGTATTTTCGTGTAAAAATTTAGATAGAAATATCAAAGAAGGACAGTACGTTCAGGCGAAATGTTGGAGAGGAAACTTTAATGGAACTTGGTGAACATTTTTTCCCTCTCTGCAACGAGGAGTTTTTAAGTGCTCTTTCACTCACTTTTTTGTTAATTAATGAATTTAAAAGAAGTAGATCCCATCGATTCAAAAAATAGTCTTTTAAACATAAAAAAAAAATTTTTTAAAAAATTTTTTTAAAACAAATCACATGATTTAGCCCATTACTTATTGGCGTAGTTATGAGCATTTCAAGAAATTTTAAAATGTAGTTTTTGAATCTTTCAGTTTTTTAATTAACTAAGTACTCAAAGTACTAAGCCTCTTTTTTTAATTAAAGCGTGAGTTTTACTAAAATATCGTAGTGGATGCCAACAGTACTAATTTAAATGGTTTTTATGCCATTTTACGCTTTTTTACTGGAATAAACAGAACCAATAGGCTCTTTAAAGATATCGCCGAAAAAAAGTGTGGGCGGTAAGGTGGCATACCACTTTGCAAAAAATATTGGTATTGAGTTTCCAGACAAGTGGACAAAAAATTCATGCTTGACAAAAGAGCAATGTCAAAAAGGGTTAGAAATTACGTCACCAAGCCGACTTAGTCTGCAAAACAATTGATCTGGTATTGACGCCGAAGACAAACAAGTCTGGTTTAAGGGCAACAGGCCGTCCGATTCAAACGTTTTCAGTGACTCTGTTTTGTTGAAGCCGTTGAGCAGAGTTTGTTGAAGTTGTATGGTTCCAAAATAAATTTATTGTGCTTTCTTCTGCATTTAATTGCGTTTAACTTCATATTTTCCTATTTTTAGCCGATTTTCTAAGGGTGCCCACAACCGAACCAAAAATTGTTTTTGTCACTATTTTTTGATATTATTTTTCCTATTGACAAAATCAATTAACTTTCATCAGTAGTTAGCTAAGGTCTCTAGCTTTCCACTGATACTTTTATGACTGCATACTACACATTTGTTCAAAAGTTATGAGTCGAAAACCAAAAGGTGCCCACAGTACCAGCTTCCCCTACTATAAGATAAACAAGTTTGAAAACATAGGAGATGCAAAAGCCAATTGCTATTCGGTTACGTTATAACGCCCCATGAATAAAATTTGTTCGAATGATGCAAAATTAGTGTTGAGACATTTTTGACACTAGTGTAAGATAGGAGACCATACATTTGCTCGAAACTTAACTTGATATTGGGTATTGATCTTTTTTATTTTGATTGAATTCAGAGATGGCGAATGTTAACATTTTAGTTGGTAGTATTTAGTATTTAGTGGTGTCTATTTTCATCCCTTCGATCAGGGTAACGATTTTTGAAAATACAAAGTAAAGATTCTTCATTGAAAGCTTGCCTGCGAATTTTCATTGTAAGCGTGGCTAAGTATTTGGTTTTGATTTGCGTTTTTGTCCTCATAGCCAGTTGAGAAATGAGTTAATTAATTTGTTTAAACTTCATAACGGTATGTGAAGTTATGGCAATTTATTAAAATCTATTTAATAGATCATCAATTAAATACAGATTTTTTAGATGGTGAATTCATTGAGGAATTCCAATTTTTCAAGAAGTAAAAATATTTGAGACATAGATGATATTCATGAATATTATTCATGCAAATGTTTGATGGGAAACTCTTCTTGTTTCCCACAGTAGGAGACTTTTTTTTTTTGTGTATGCGCTTAAGTTGGATATGTTTTTCCACTTTTATTATTAAATATTTTTAATTTTTTGTTTTTTTTTTTTTTCGTTATAGTTTTTTCTATACGCTTTTAACAGGTTGATGATAATGGTGCTTGGTCATGTGGCCAGAGGCGTCATTGAAGCGCGTATACCATGTGTGCAAACATGAAATTAATCGTTTCCTTGGCGCTGCTGCAGAGCTGATGGATTTGTAAAATTAATAAGTTAAATGCTACCTAAATCACATAAACTGCATGAGATGTTGTTAAAATTAAGTATGTTATGTGAGTCTTACGAGAACATTACCGTTAATTGCATAAATAGTCCAGAAGCTAAATTACTTCATTTAGTGTTGGGTCAACCAGTATAAGTAACAACAAAAACCACTGCAAAAAAAAAAAAAAAAATCTGTGTCTACTAAGTAGAATCGCCCAATGGTCAAAATTCGACCACAAACGTAATAATAATTTTGGTACTTTTTGAACACTTTTAGTACTTTTTTTGCTATT
Organism: Calliopum simillimum; assembly: GCA_951812925.1. Taxonomy (NCBI): domain Eukaryota; kingdom Metazoa; phylum Arthropoda; class Insecta; order Diptera; family Lauxaniidae; genus Calliopum; species Calliopum simillimum. The sequence goes on along the minus strand of OX638370.1, from coordinate 78,031,643 downwards.
TAGTACAAAAAAGAAAAGCTCATTTATCATCCCTGGACAAATCTGAAACGTAAACAAAATAAAAAACACAACAGTGCTTGTGCTTTGTGTTTTTCCCTTTGTGCTTTACAATTTTAACTTTGTACACATCTACACACAAATACCTTTCTAATGGTGTATAATTCAAAGTTGTACTCCATTTCTGTCAAAGTAAAAAAAGGAGGACAAATTTTTGTCGTGCATATTAATATATATAATGATTTCTAATTATGTCTTATCAGAGTCTAAACAATAGATCTTATAGGTTACGGTGATATTTGTCGACTGAATCTCAACTGGTAAAAAATTCTTGGCTATCAAAATTATTTCAATCAATTTATTGTTTTGTATAAAATCGGCACTTTTATTAAAATATTGGCAAATCAGTGTTGTTGGTTTTTTTCTTATTTTCGAATTCTTCATTTGGAATATGAATCACATTCTTGTGAATAATTTATGCGTAACTGTTACCAACACGTGTTGGCTGGTTTTTTTTTTTTGCGAGCAACTGCGCTCTCATGATGCATAATAATGTAATTATCGGCAAAATTTAATGGACCGTAATCAATAAATTTATCACCCCTGCACTTAACACCGGTGCATCTTCGTTTAAACATTGAACAGTTGTGACTTACAAGGTTGCCAGATTGATTTGTGTTATGATCACAATAAGATTTCTTTATTGGATCTTTATTTGGACTAGAGTTCGCCTTGTGGCCGAAACTCGACCATTTCGATTTGACCATAAAATAAAGCGAAAAGTTTTTATACCCTTCCTTGGTCGAAAAGACACAAAAAGCTTTTAATATTCTTCCATAGGGTTAAGGTTATCTGCATCGGTGCAGCAGCTAAGTTGCAATATCGTGCTTTCCATTGAGAGCAAACAGTTTTCGATATCTTTCTGTCCCGTTCATTTTATGCCCATACCGAAATTCATAAAAATCAATCGTGCCAATCTATACCAAATTTCATAAAAACCGTAAGCAGTAGTTTACCCGTGTTTTTATTTTAGGGGCGTGGTAACGCCCATTGAAAACATAATGGTCATGTTATCGTTCCTTAGTGCCAATCATGTCACCATACCGAATTTCGTCAAAATCGATGCAGCGGTTTAGCCGTGAGATCGTTTTTTCCATTTAGGGGCGTGGTACCGCTTACTGAAAAACATAATGGTCATATAATCGTTCCTTAGTGCTAACCCTATCTCCATATTAAATTTCGTTAAAATCGATGCAGCGTGAGAGCGTTTTTTCCATTTAGGGGCGTGGCACCGCCCACTGAAAAATATAATGGCCATATTATCGTTTCTTGGTGCTAACCCTAACTATATACCAAATTTAGTTAAAATCGATGCAGCGATGTAGCCGTGAGAGCATTTTTTCCATTTAGGGGCGTGGCACCGCCCACTTTTTAAACAAATATAGTCCTATACACTGCTCCTCTTCACAACTTTTCCAACAAACAAAAATCAAGCAAATCGGTTGAGATTTAGGTACAGAAACAGGGACTGAACCGATTTCGTTTGCCTATTTATATATAGATTTGGATCATTAAGTTAAATTCACTAAGTTTTTGCTCAGATCTTGTGCTTGTGCGAGATTTGGTTTCACTACAGAACTATGTGAATTTTGCTTGCATGAAATATGCCACACCTTCTTGTCCGAGTTCGTCTAGTTTTTGCTCAGAGCCTGCATTTACTATTCTTAGTATCTGAGTGAAATTTAGTTGGATTACATCAAGAAATGCTTTCAGCATAGCATTTTGAAACTTTTGCTTACATAGAAGGTGCCACGCCCTCTTGTTCGATTACGTATTATTTTTACTGGGACCCTATATTTGTTTTTCTTAATGTCTGAGTGAAATTTAGTTGAATTACCTCAAAAAACACTTTCAGTAAAACATTTGCTTATATAGGAGGTGCCACGTATTCTTGTCCAAATTCATCCTGTTTTTGCTCAGAGCCTTAACTTACTATTTCTAGTATTTACATGTATTTTGGTTGCTTTATCGCGAATATTGCTCTAAATATTGCTTTTTTAATATTCTTTTTGTACGGGTGGTAGGCGTGTCCGTTGACCGATTTACACTTAAATTCCATAAGTCGAGCTAACTTTGACGACGGAGGCAGTGTACCAAAATGCATCGAATTATCTTGTTAAAATGATTTTAACGGACCGACATTCAGACAGACTGACGTGCATGCCTATATCAACTCTGGAGGTCGCGCTGATCTAGAATAGATATACTACTCGATACCTACCACGCTTCCTTCTCTGCGTTTCAAACGGAAGGTCATATACCCTGGGTGCAATGTATAAAAACCTCAGGTCCTTAGGTGCTCAGCCTTTTAGCTCATTTCTTTTGAAACGGTCATATATTCATATATTCGAGCATCTTATTTTTTTCACCGGCCCGTTTAAGAAAAGTACAAAAAAGACCTAAGCTGAACTTAGACAACTTGTCTGAACTTATGTTGTGCCGAAAATTAATTTTCCTTTCTTTATAAGTAGGATCACCCATTTATGTGTAGAACAATTCTTTTTTCGATCTGGCAACAGTGGCACTGGTTCTCTTTACTTTTTTTTTTTTTTTTTTGGCCATCAAATGAAAATTATAAAAACCATCAAAAGCTGAACTTCTGCCACGTTCAGGCAGCACATAATAAAAAAATTTTAATTTGTCTTCAGCCTCCTTTGTTTTAATTTTGTCTTTCCTTATGCTTTCCGAATATCTGAATTTTGGGGGTTCCTTTGCGAAAGTACCGCCCATGTTTTGATAAAGAAATTTTTATGGAAATTGCTTACTGTTGTTCTACGATGATGTTAAAAAACAAAAAAAAAAAAAAAAAATATTATAATCGAAGGCGAGAATTTCGTTCTTGTGATAGTTTGTGCATGTTCACGGTGTGTAGGAAGAAGTGATTAGTATCACAAACATGGCGAGAAGAACTTTCATACATAAGTTGGTTATATTTTGTGCCTTGCAGTTTTTATACCCAACACCGAGGGTATATTCACTTTGTCCTTTCGTTTGTAATCCAGAGCAGAAGGCGTAGGAGATATAGATAGTATACATATTCTTGATCAGCGTCACCTCCTGAGTCGATGTAGCCATGTCCGTCAGTCTAGCTGGCTGGCTGTCTGTCTGTGGAAATATTTTTTACGAGAAAATGGAGTACGATAATTCAATGAAATTAAGTACACTGTCTTTGTTGTAAAAGTTAACTCACGGGATTGAAAATGAGCGAAATCGGTAAAAGAACACCCTTACCGCCAATACAAAAAATATATTTAAAACGCAAGTTTTTCAACATTATTCACGATAAAGCAACCAAAATAAACTTAAATACTAGAAATAGTGAGTGTAAGCTTTAGGCAAAAACTCGGACAAGAGGTCGTGGCACCTCCTATATAAGTAAAAGATTTAAAATGCTGTACTGAAAGTGTTTTTTAAGATAATCCAACCAAATTTCACACAGATACTAAAGATAGTAAATGCAAGCTCTGTGCAAAAATTTGGTTGATTTGGACAAATAGGCGAGGCACCTCCCACACGTTCAAAGTTTTTGTAATGCTATAAAGGTACTTGAGGTTATGCAACCAAATTTTGCACAAATACTTGAAATAGTTAGCGCAGGGTAGAGCGAAAACTATACGAATTCAGACACCTACCCCACAAACAAAATTTAAAAGTCCTGCAGTGTAGGGTATTTAGTTTTTGACCAGACCAAAGGTAACACCCTTACTAGTTAAACTTGTTTAAGGTTGGCATATTTCAGTGAAAAATATTGATAGAAATGAAAGTGCTACAGTAGCTGAGTAGTAACAGCGTCGACTACAAACACAAAAGTCGTAAGTTCAATGCTAGCGCCGCACGAAATTTTTTTTATTTTTAATAAATTTTACTGAATGTAAACTGCAAAAATTACGCTTTTTCAAAAAAGTGATCGGCGCAAAAACGCCCTAGGTCGACTTAAGGCGTCATTGTTTGCAGCGCCTCAAGTGTTTTTGTAATTTTTTGTTATGTTTCTCTTTTCTCTTATAATCTAATGATATTTTGAGAAAGAACGTTTTTTTCTCGGATTTTTTTTCGAAAGCATTTTGGACCATATGACTTATGAAATTATTTTCTATTTTTTGCTACATGCATTGCTTAGAACAAAAGTACTATGTGCACTCTAATTGGAACACTTTTTTTGGGAATTTTCGCATGAAATTCCAAAAATTCTTCAAAATATGAAATAAGTGCAATTTTACATTCAGAATGAGCTATTTTCCATGACAACTTTTATGTGGGTCATAAATTAAGACGTTTTTCTAAAATTGTAGACCTCCCCTCCCCGCATATATCAAATCCTTCGTGAACATAAACAAAACTCAAATTTGAGATCCTTGACATGCAATGTGAACATTTATTTGGTGGCGGATCAGTAACCCTATGATGCTATCTAGCTACATACATAAATATATCATAGAGCGATTGATTTTTCAGTGACATCATCTACTAGAATTGTGAAGAAAAAAACTGGTATGGGTGTAACCATTGGCCTTGCCAAACATTAAATATCCTACACTGCAGAATTTTGAAAATTTTGCTTAAATGGAAGGTGACACGCCCTCTTTTCCGAGTTCGTCTAGTTTTAGCTCAGAGCGTGCATTTATAGTTCTTAGTTACTGGATAAAATTTGGTTTGGTTATCTTAAAAATGTTTTCAGTATAGCGTTTTGAAGCTTTTGCTTATATGGGAGGTGCCACACCCTCTTGTCCGAGTTCGCCCAGTTTTTGCTCATAGCTTGCGCTTACAGTTGGTAGTATTTATGTGTATTTTGGTTGCATTGTCGTGAAAAATACTCATATAGTTGCATTTTGAATATATTTTTTGTATGGACGGTAGGCGTGGCCATTGACCGCATTCGCTTATTTTCAATTTCACGAGCTAATTTTGACGACGGAGGCAGTGTATCAAATTTCATTGAATTATCTTGCTCAGTTTTGCCAACACATGTCTTTCCACGCACAGCCAGCCAGACAGATGGACATGGCTATATCAACTCACGAGGTGATGCTGATCAAGAATATATATACTTTTATATATCTGCCACGCCTCCTTCTCTGCGTTACAAACGAAAGGGTATAATACAAATGATTGGCAACTTTTTTAGAAAAGTTAATTAAATACCGATCCCATAAAATTTTGGTTAGAATATGACTAAGTTCTATTAAATCACCAGCAATTAAGTGCTTAGCAATTATAAGTCCATTAAAATTGTTTTAATAAAATGCTGCAAAGCGCTTAATATCTATTATAAATTAAATCAATGCCTCATAAAATAATAATTGATTAAAGCAAACAATTTTATTACCTTGTATCCATCAAAACAAAAATTGCTAAGTGAATTTCACACGAGAATGTTGCCGTATCACACCTACACTCAAAACCAATTGACATTTTAGATTCCAGCAAATTTAAATGAATTTATGCGATTAACACAGCTGCATTTTTGAAACATCATTGGATTGCATAAATAAATGCGGCAATAAGAGCACCCCACAAATAGATTTAAGTGATGTGACGTAAAATCCAAATAAAGAAAAGGACAAATTTCTTGCCCCCTTCAGTGATATGCAACATCCAATGTGGATTGAATTAAGTTGCGTAACTGACAACTATCGCGATGAAAAAGAAGCTAACGTTTCATCTCACTAGAGTTCTGCTTGAACTTAAAAGAAAAAACTAGAAAGGCCAGACAGTACTGAAATACTCTACACCGAAAAACACCCTTATGTCCGAAGCTATGTTGTTTTTGCTCTGAATTTGCTTCGACTATTTCTATATCCTTACAAACTGCTTGCATTTTGGCATTTTAAAAAAGTTACTTGTATGTGAGGTGCCACGCCCTATTGCCCGAGTTCACATTGAGGGGCCACCCAAGCTTTGTAATTGTGGTTTCGGGTCACGCAGTGCACAGTTTTTGTACTGTACGTTTTGTTTAACTCATGGTATATCTTCTCTTCTTATACGAGCCAAAATTCTATGTTTGTTTTTTTTTTGTTTTTTGTACACTGAGAAAAGAGTATGTTTCGATCAAAGAATTATATTTGATTGAACATTTTAGAAAATATTTGTTAATAATTAACAAATTTCGGTAAATATTAATATGCCTTTAATTGGACCTTGAAATATTGTCGATTGGGCCAAAACTGATATCTGTTTGATGGAATGTCAAATATTTGCTTTAACTTAAAAAAAAACCTTGTCTGGGATTCGAACGCACTCTAAAAAAAAAAAATAATTAAAAAAAATTCTTTCTTGTCTGGGATTTGAACCTACGCCCCCAGGTTATAACTCAAACATCTTATACATTGAGCTAATTCTATCTACTTTAATTCTAAACAAAAAGTCATACAAAAAATTCAACACGTATTGAAAAATTTCAAAAACACTGACATTATTTTCAAAACATTATTTTCAAAAGTTACAAAAAACAATCAATACTTGTTAAATTTTGTGTTTGACTTTTTGTTTAAAATAAATTCAAAATAACAATCACTACAAACGTAGATAGAGTTAGCTCAATGTATAAGACGTTTGACTCATATCCTGTGGGTCTATGTTCGAATCCCAGACAAGAAAATTTTTTTTTTTTTAAATTAATTATTTTATTTTTTTACTTCACTTTGATTGATTTTTTGATTTGATATAACTTTTTCGTATTTCAATTTGTATATGTAGAACATCTATAGTTATAATATAGTTCTGATTGTTAAGCTGTAAGATTCAGTAATTTACATTCGGTCATTGCGTCCTGAGGTTTAAAGAATTCAATACGCGCGGCATAGTTCCAATTCGCTATACATGGATTCCCTCTTACGATTGCAATGAACCAAGGTTACAAATGTAGCTGGTAAATATATGGTAGCATCTAACAAAGAACAAAAAATGCCCCGGGGGTATGAGTTCAATCCCCACCCAGATATGATTTTTTTTTTGTGTTTTTTTTTTTTTGTTTTTATTTTTTTGTTTTTTTTTTTGCAACTTGGCAAATGCATTCAAATTTCAGAGAGGAGTTTTATTTTTAATTTATAACAAATATCATATTTTATGATGTCGCCGTGATCCTAGCAAATATTGTCATATAAGTTTCTAATTAATAAAAAGATTAATAATAATAAAGGTCTAAATTCAAAACAATAAATGTCTTTATATGCAAACACATATTTGGTAATTATTAACAAATATACGATTGAACCAATAAAATTGCTCAAATATGCCACTCATTAAATGATATCAAATATTCGATTCGCCTATATCAAATATATTATTTGTTAATTATTACCAAATTTTGATGTATATAATCATACTGTTTTCTCAGTGTACTTATTTCCGTGCCAATATTTTTTCTCGAAAACGGCTGCAGCGATTTTAATGAGACTTAAAATAGTGTTAGATATTAGTATACAATAAAGAATGAGCTATGTTTGAACTTTGTATATACTCACCAGGGGGCGTGGCACTGTCCTAAATTTTAAAATTGATTTGGTTATAACTTGCAAACCATACAAGGTATTTGGACGAAATTTGGTTGGCGGGTACTGCTTAATAATATCTTATAACAGACAAAACTTGAACGGGATCAAAGAAGTGCCGCGGCCACTTTTTAGCCTTTGAAAATTATGATTCAATATTGCTCCAACAATTTTAAGGAAAATTTAGGAAATGTTACCTCTGCAAACAAGGATTAATATGTGATATGCCGTTATATTGCAAAAACTCGATGAAGGGCATGGCACCACCCGCTCAAATATAATACGATATAAAAAGAGAACTAATAAAGCAAACGTTCTGAAACTAACTGTGAGGATCCTACTTGCAATTATGCATCTCTGATATGAAAGTTGGCGAAATATCGCCGTTGCGCGTGGAACCTCCCATACAAGCAAAATATGTTAAATGCTATTTCTCGCAAATTTTACAAAGTATTTTAATGAAATTCGGTACGTAGATACTGGTTATGAATGCCTTGTAAAAACCAAAAGTGGGCGGTATTAAAGAAGTGCCACGCCCCCTTTTTAGCCATTGAAAATTTTGATTCAATATTACTCGAAAACGACTCTAACAATTTTAATGAAATCTTAAGAGATTTTTTCTAAATTTCACTGTAGGAGGTTTCTTGCTGTTAGGCACCTACGACCTGAAAGTGGGCAAAATATCGCCGGTGTGCGTGGAACCACCTCTCATACAAAAAAAAAAAAGAAAAACACATTAAATGCTATTTCTTAAGCTAACATTTCATTTTGCATTGCTCTATATTATTTTACTTACGAGTAGCCAAGCTGTTGTAATAGAATGTCCAGAATAATTTATGTATTCCATTTAATGGATTTTTTATTACATTTCTTAGTTCTAATAATCAACACATGACTTAGAAATTAAATACTAAGATAATTCTAATAACAAAGAGGGCGCTATGTGCATAACCTCAACTCATTGTCAGCGTTGTATTCATTGAACGTCAGTTGTTTGAAAAACAAAAAAAAAAAAAAAAAAACATTAAAGTACATGTACATATATATAACCACCTCCTACGAACTTTACCAAGTCCAACAAAACGACTGGTATATCGTACAGCAGCGACACCACCAGCAGCAGCAATTGTTGCCATTTTGGCGCCATTTTATTGCATATTCCGCCGAACTCTGTCATATCTCCGATTAAATCAGTGTTGCCTTCAACTTGCGACTGTTGTGCCAATGTTTGTATGTAATTATGAAGCATTTAAGCAGCGCGCCCAATAAATAATCATAAATTTCAATTATGAATATCCAGCGCAATTCCACGTTCAAGAACCTCAGCTTAGACCACAATTAAGTATCGGGTGTTTTACAAGCAACGAAATCGATCTTGATGCTTTGGCGAATGTTAAGCAAGTTATATAGGGGCAATTTCATAAAGCATTTCTCTTGACTGTGTATCGTAAAAAATTTACTTTATACTTTGGAAGTTTTTTTTGTTTTTGCAGCGGAATTTATTTACCATTTATGATGAGTCTAATGAAACCATCAAAGTTATAAGTCGTAGAGAAAATTACCATCAGGTCAACAAAAGCTTTCGACAAGAATCAATCTACTTCGGTTTTTTCCGTTTTCTGTACCTCAAACCTATATTTTCCCACCTCCAACTTCCGTAGTTATTGTACCGAAACTTGTATACCCTTCCTGAGTGGATTCTTTCATCTGAGGTATATCATGTCTTCTAAAGTATATGGAGGATGTTAAGGAGAATATTTTTGTGGAAAACTTTAACCCTCTACATCCCCTACAAATGGGTAGTTTTTGACCATTTCTCAAAAAGGTACAAAAATTACAACTTAAATGGGGGAATAATGGATCAATATGTAGCACAGAAATTTATATATGTATATATAATAATGAAATGGTGTTCGTGTGTAGCTTATGGACGCAGAAACAACGCGGCCACATAAAAAAAAAATACAAAAAATGCTATATCTCTGCAGTTATAGAAGCTATGATTATGAAATTTGTTGAACTTATGCATAATGTATCTGCTATCAACCATGAGCGGGATTGAACGAGGGGACGTTCACTCCCCATATGAAAAAAACACACAAAATGCTATATCAGTGTTCCTATATCAGCTATCATTATGATACTAGGTACATGGATGTTTATTGCGTCTACTATTCAGCATGCAATGCTTAAGAGGGATTAAACGAAAGGGATTTGCACCCCCCGTACAGCAAAAATACTCAAAATGCTTTATTTGTACGCCTATAGTAGCTATTCAGGCCTATCATTGAATTCATCGTAGATACGACCTTCGTGAGATCTACGAAAATGCTATTATTGATTTCAAAAAATTATGAACGTAACTTCGTAATTCGTGGAGTTTGAAGTATTTCTTGAATAAAATTATGATATTTCTTCGGTAGTCATATCTGGTTGTCGAAAACTAAATTTGAGTTTCGGATGGAGTAAGTGATCCCAATCTACGAATTTTGAATTCACGTCGTATCAATTCGGATTCATAGATTTCGTAGATTTCACGAAATTCGTATCTACGATGGATTCAGTGATAGGCCTGACTATTATAAAAGTTGGTACATGAATATATATTCTTTTCACCTTGAAAACCTGAGGAGTTGGAAAAGATGGACGACGGAGAGGGATGGGATTTTGAAAGGTCATCGGGAACGGGCGAGCAAAGTCGCTACCGGGCCAGCTAGTACCTATTTGCTATAAAATTTCACTATTAGTTGCCGAGCACTAAAAAGTCAAAAATTCACCGGAAAGGCCAAAAAATCGTCAATATCAATAAAGACTTCACACATTTCATGTTAAATAAATTTTTTCAAGGTATTATTCTTAAGTTTTAAGCATTTCTCGACTTCGGTGACCCCCAATAAAATTTTTCGTAGAATATTTTGTGTAATATTTTAACACATTATAATCCAGTTTTTGAGAAAAGGAGTCAAACAGACCCATATAAACAGGATATAATGGGTTAATGTGGTTCAAAAACTGTTCCATATTTGATTTTGTTATGACCTTTGGACAACAACTTTTATCCAAATAGGGGTTTTAAAGTTTTACAATATGGTGAAATATCGAAAATTAATTTCTTTTGCTTATTTTAGCTTAAAAAACAATATAGCTCTAATGCAAGGTATCAGATATACCTACTTATATTGGGGTTTTTTATATAAAAAAAAACGAAGGACCTTTATTCTAAACACTAAATTTGTATAGTTATATATGGGTAAAGGCGGTTTGAGTCCTCAAAACCTCCATTTGCACGGTCCTGTATTTAGTCACTTGACATTGAAATCGATCTGTCTTTTGGAGTCTCTAATGGATTGATAAAATATTGTATATGAAGGTAAAATAAGTCGTCTGAGAATTAAAAGGCGTGAATTATTTCTATTTCGGGCTCCCGGATATAACGCCATAGGAAATAACGCCAGAAATTTTTTTGGAAATAACGCCAGAAATTATCTGGCATTAATTTTTGAAAATGAAGCCAAAAACTAATTAGGAAACAACGTCAGAAATTTTGGAAATAATTCCATAGGAAATAACGCCATAAAAAATAACGCCAGAAAATTTTTTGGAAATAACGCCAGAAAAACCTCAATACGAAATTTTGGCGTTATTTCCATTTTGTTTTGGAAATAAAACCAAAAAATAACTAGAAAATAACGCCAGAAAAGTTTTGGCCTTATTTTTAAAACAAAATGGAAATACCCTTTAAGAAAAGCGTTACGAAAGCGTATCGCCGGCGAAGTCTTTAAGTCATACTAGACTCCGTAAACGTACCGCTTTGGCGTTTTGCTCATTTGAACCATCATCAGACCCGAGTATGAGTCAGCAGGGTTGGTCTCACCCAATATCTTACATAGTTTTCACGTTTAAGCCTTCCAACATCATTGCAACTACTGGAAAAGGACGAGCACTAAGTTGAAGCCCTTGCCCTTGATTCGTTGGATAATCTTACCAACAATCCATGCTCCTGGAATGCTGCCAAATGCTGACAAATAAAAATATAAATATTGTTTGCTTACACATTCAATGTGAGTGTTAGTGAAATGAGAGTTCGTAAGCGATTCGCTTTGGGTACGCAATTTACGAACCGTAAATTTTTCTTGGAGTGTAACGCCAGAATTTTGTATGCATATTTTCTGGCGTAAGTTTCAAAAAATTTTCTGGCTTTATTTGCTATGGAGTTATTTAAGGGAGCCCTATTTCCTACTTTTTCAAAAAAATAATCCACCTTATCGCTTCGTACACATGGTCTGTCAAACTTAGGTCCGGATTAGAACTTTAAAATTGGTTGCTCTCTGCTTTTTGCCTTAATCTCTTCATAACTCGGGGGAGTTTTAAAGCAACTTAAATGATAAGTGTTGCTGTAATCCACAAAAAATTGGATTTGGTTGCATGTCGATGAGAAAAGGTGTATGAACAAAAGTTGATGTACTAACACAAACTGTTCCAAAGAGATACAATTTATGTTGTTGCACATAAGGTGGAACTCAAGTTATATTTGATACATTTTAACTAAAGTTTGGAACAAAATAAAAAGTTACGTTTTCATGGAATTGCCCGAATGGAAATAAAACGGAAACGTTGAATTATGCAAATATTATAAAGTGAATTCAATTGAGTTGAGTGGAATTAAATTGAATTTAGGATGATTTATTTATTTATGCAACATTTTGAAAATATTTGCATTTATTTGCATGTGAAATATTTATTTGTTCTATGAATTATTTATTCTAGGCACGGCAACTGGTAAGCGATTCAGAATTGGCTAACATTCAACGCAAAGTAACGAAAGAAAGAGTGTCAAATTTCATAATTCATAGCTATAAAATTCTAATTTGGCACACTAATTGATTTGTGTGAACATTTCAATGAACCGTTTAATTGGTTATTCAATGGGCTGGGGTATTGAGAATTGTGGAAATTATGACGAAATCTATTGCTGTAAATATTTGGGATACTAAAGCGAGAGGTATTTTAAAGATATGTTGGAAAAATATTGTAATAATTCCATAGAGTGCTCCTTTGACGACATGATTACTACCGGCTTTTTATTCGATGTTTCCTTGGTTGAAATGCATCTTTAGAAGCTATCCGCAATAGTCTTTTGTAGACATCTTCTAAAGAAAGACAGGAAAAAGTTGTTTAGGGGTACTAAAAGATATGAAGCCTTCCATATTTCTGCAAGATACATACTCTAAACGATTATTGTCAAACGTATACTTTGAAACAGAGCTGATACCTTTGTTCCAATATACCTATCTGGAGTTAGGAAATAACGCCCAAAAAATAAAATGACGTAATAAAGCCCAAAACAAAAACGAAATAACGCCCAATAATTTTCATACAAATAAATTTTGGGCGTTATTTCCAAAATGATTATCGCCCAAATTTGTGTGAAAATAATTTGGGCGTTATTTAATTTTTTAAAAATAGGCGTTGTTTCGTGTTTTTTTTTTGGGTGTTATTTCATTTATTAAAAATAAAACGAAATAATGCCCAAAAAAAAACACAATAAAGCCCAAATTTTTGGGCGTTATTTCCAAAATGATTATCGCCAAAATTCATATGAAAATAGTTGGGGCGTTATTTCGTTTTTGTTTTTGGGCGTTATTTCATTGGGCATTATATCCTAACGCCTACCTGTCTAAAGCGAAAACGCGTTGAAATTACAGTGCATTCCATAGGAATATCTCGCAGTTTCAGAAAGTCTGGTATACCTGCTCCTCTACAAATAGAAAGCGTATTTCGTATTTTACTACCAATTAATATCATAAACTCGATTTATCCATGTAAACACGACTTTTATTAGCTTTATTTCGCATTTTTCTGTCCAGGATAAAACATATTTCAAGAGGGTCGTTTTTTCGATATAGAGCTTTTAGTCGAGGCATAGCTCCTTACGCTGTTCCTTTGAGTCAAGGTTACGCGACTATTTGTCCTTGCTAAGCCCTTTGCATACAATGATCTCCGGTTGCTGAAAAACGCATTGGCAAACGATGGTCGAAAATCGTAGTCTTGCATCTCATTATCCAATTTGCAATCTCCAGATGGATGAAACTCATCACCCAGCGGTCGCTGTCTGGTTAATAAAAATTCAGATTGATAAAACCTTTTTCGTTTTTCCTCAAAACTTTCAGATACATTGCTGCAATTCGAGCTGCTTGAACTTACTATCCTTTTTGGGTAAGTATCCTGATTAGTGCGAGCACTTGAAGAACTTGATGACGCCCCAACTATATCCCTTTCCACATCTGTACCATCAACTGTTATAGAAAATCTGGGATATTGTGTATCCAACTTTCTATATGATCTGCAGTGTATATGATGGTATGTTGCATCAATATTGGATTCATCAAAACACAAATGCTTGTGTTCACGGTTTCCACCACCCACTGTAGGTTTTTTCTTATTCGTTAACTTTGTTGGGGGATATATTTCCCCTAAGGAGAGTGGTTTTTTCTGGGCGTACATTTCGTTGTCTTTTGTTTTTTTTTTAATGGTTTTATTATAAAAAATGTAGAAATTGTAGAAAAGTTATAAAAAAAAAAATAATAAAAAATTATAAAAAAGATTTAAAAAGTTAAAAGATTTCACTTCAACTGAAGTTTTTCGTCGTTGACGTTTATTCAAAATATATGTTTTAGAAAATTTTTTATGTTAGGGGCTATGCAGGCACAGAAATATAAGACATTCGTCGGTGCCACAATAGGTCAAATGATTAGTTTTTCTGTGCGAAAGTCAAATTTCGTAAGTGCCGTTGTATTTCGGATACGTGTTGCATATCAAATGAAAGGAAATAAATTGGGCTTCTCAACTTAGTTATTAAAATTATAGGTTAATAATACATTTTTGCGAAAAATAATGTTTTTCTGCAAAAAAATAGGGTGAATTTTTGAAAAATTGTCTTATCTCAAAAACTATGACTCAATTGCAGCAAACATGTAGTCCGGCAAAATACCTTTCATATGACATCAATATTTTTAAAATCCATCAAGGCGTTCTCAACTTATACCGATTTTTATAAAAGACATACTTATCCCGATCTTCCGATCTTCCGATCTTCCGATGGCTATATCTCCGAAAGTATATCCGCCCTAATATTTTTGATTACATATTCTTTCTAGCTTAACAAACCAAACTAGTTAAAAAAAAAAATATTAACAGTCGCTAACCTAACGTTAAGCCCTTTTTTTCATTAGGAAATGGATACCCAAGAGTGCATTAGAAATGAAGATTATTTAGTAGATTAGAAACCGAATGTTTCGAAATGAATCTAAATTTCAGCCCGGTCTAACGTGTAATGCCTCATAAGTAAATGTTCAGAAATTGTATAAGGGTAACAGAAGAATGTATTTAACAGGAAATATAAATTTGTATTTTTATTTCCATTCCTTACACTCCATTCTCTCTGTCTTGCCGTAATCAAAAATTTTTTTACGTTTACTTTTCGATAATTTTTATACTTTTTGATGATTCTCTATAATTTTTGAAATGTGGGACTTTGAAAAGTGTTAAGGGATTTCACAAATGAACCATTTTGATATCGAATTGGAAATGCTGATTTCAAAATCTTGATGGTAATTAAAATAATTTAATTCCCAAAATTATGATAAGCAAACAACTCTGATTGTACAGTAGCAGTTCAATGCAGAAATTAAAAATCTCAAATAAATTTAAATACAAACTTACTCTATTTAACGTGGCTTGAACCTGATCGCAACTTATTCACAGCAAAGAAAAGAGCAACAAATGTGTAAGCCACTAATAAGTAACTTTGATCAAATTAAGTTGCCTTTGCATTTGATGTTTGTGTCTCGAAATGTATATACCTACGGGCATAAATACCACAAAATTAGTATCGATCTATATTATAGGTAGCACTAAATTTAAAATAACGATGAAGAATAAAACAACAAAACAGAATTTTACAAAAAAATCTTGTGTGAATAAAACTACACATGTGCCCTGTAATCATACCTAAGTTCAAATCATCATCATCATCACCTAAGAGCAAAAGCGAAGAAAAAGAAGAGCTCACTCTTAAATTCCAAGTTGACAGCTCAAGTTACGACTTTAAAATTCAAATTTTGATCCACGTGACCGTTAAATGTGTTCAGCCCTAATTTTGGAAAACACCTTAATTTTGGTGTCAAATATTTTACAGCATCAAATAGAAAAGGAGAGATGAATAGAGTGAGAAAGAGTGAGAAACTTATGAATGAATGAGAGTTGAATTAAATTATGACGATTTTTCCCATCTTCTTTACGTTATATTTACATTTAGTTTTTGTCATAAGAATTCCCTACTTGGCTATTGACCGATGTATTGGCATCACTAATTTAAATACAAAAACATTTCTGTAAGCCATTTGGGGTTTTTGTCTATTTTATGTTGGATTATGTAATGCCTCAAAAAATCACATTTGTTTAATGTACATAAGACGATGAGATTGTTATGTAAATATATAACATAAGTAATGAGCATGAAGATATCATTTGTTTGTCTTTGTTTAGGCGGAAATCATTTGTTCTTTAGTTTGTCCTTTTCTTAGATCTTTATTTCCTACGTTATTTTCCTATTTTTAATGTTTCGAACAAGGGGGCGTTGCACCCCCCATACAAACAACATATCAATTGCTATTCCTTTGCACCTGCAGCAGCAGGGTTCGAGGATATATATCAATGGATATATATCATGATATATAGCCGATATGTATCCGATATATATCAAATGATTTTTAATGATATATATCAATATAAAATTGTTTTAAAAATTTTATGTTATTAAGTAATTTTTGGCGTTTGTTACTGTTTTTCTACTTCCCAAATGAATGATGGCGTCGGAGTAGAGTTAAAACATACTCCCTAATACATAGTAAGATCTAATCCATTAATGGCAACACTTCTGCCGGCTTTAATGATGTCAGTCATGTTAGAAAAATTTCGTTACGAAAGAGTAAGTTTTTTTTATGTTTATTCTATTATTTTTTACGAAGAAAGTAATTGACAATTCATTATGTTTATGTTACACATTTGCAAATAGTAAACATAAATAACACTGTTCAACGGGAAAAAAATATCTGGGCTCGGACTATGCAATTATTACTCCTTGCTATTGATATAGTAGGACTGCATTTGTAAAATTTTTCCATCACGTCTTAGTTTTCAGATAAAATGACAAATTCAAAATACGATTTGCCGTCAGCATTTCAAAAAGAAAATGTCAAACGATCCAAAAAATAGCAAGAATTTCAAATCCAATAAAAATTTTTAGATCGGTCCTATCCTACCTATCTGTAATTACATGAGTCTTGCTTAAAACAGTTTATAATTGAAAAACCCTTCATGGTTTTCTGCAAAATTGTCACAGCTTTATTTTGGCATCAAAAACTTAAGGATTGGACCATAAATAACAAACTTGAGTCCTTTTGAACGAAAAATTTTAATTCATTTTAGCTACCGAAATGCTAACATACATACGAGTACAGAGATTATTCAATTCAAAGGCTTTTGTCTAACTGCTGTATTTAAATTTTTTATTTAAAAGGACTCAAGTTTGTTATTTATGATCCAATCTTTAATTTTTTGGTTCCAAAAAATAAAATAACAATTTTTAATTTTACATTGTTTTAGACAAGATATACTTATGTACTTAAAGAAAGGTGGTTTTCAGTTTTTTCAGTACATTTTCTCATTAAAACGGGCATAAAAAAATCTTTCGGACCAATCTAAAAATTTTTTCGGATTTGGAGTTCTTGGTATTAGTTGCATCGTTTGACATTTTCTTTTGGAAACTCTGACGGCTAAAAATTTTTTAATTATTTTTTGCGCAGTTGCAAATCGTGATTTTGGAATTGTCATTTTATCTGAAAACTGAGACATGATGGAAAAATTTTCTAAGTGCAGTCCTACTACATCAATAGCAAGGAATAATAATTACTTAGTCCGAACACAGATAAAATCAAAAGTCTGAAATTCGTTGGACAGTGTAATACAATAAAATAATAATATGGCTTTCAACGAAATGGATATACATCAAAATTTTGATATACATCGGATATATATCATAAATATCCGATATTTTGATATTTATAATAAATATCGGATATTTTGGAACCCTGTGTAGCAGTTATTACTACAAAACTTTATATTGAGAACGTGTATTTCATTTACAAAATACTAAACAAATAGAGAGGGGGTTAAAATATGGGGGCCTTGCACTCCTACACTAAGATACTTAAAATACTCTATTTGCGTACCTTTTCATTATAAAATTTGGTACATGGATGTATGTGATATCTATTAAGTAACATGGGAAATATTAAAAGAGGGGAAACTGTATCCCCCACACAAAAAACATTTGCAATATTTTACCTTTGCACCTAGTTTAGCTATTATTATAAAATCTGGTACAATTTTAGAATAGAATAGTATGGCGAAAATTTTTTGCGAGAAAGTGCGAGGATTTAAATCTCACGTGTCATCAACAAAAAACTACAAATTTTCTTAAAATGTCCATCTCTACCCGGTGCGGAGCGGTGCTCATAGCTTTTTAGTCCAATATACAACAAAAATATAAATTTCGAAATCAGAAAAACTTGGAAAGCTTACCACAAAACTTACTGAAGTTGAAGCACTTTCCGGAACTAACATTTTTTAAATTTTATTATATTTAAAATATCAACTTTGATGTGCAAATATATGTACTAAATGTTAACCAGGGAACATAAAAATATATTTTTTCAAGATAAGTGGACACATTCAAACACTTTTGCACAAAAAATTTTAATTTTGAATTTTCCACAACTAGCAAACTCAACCGAGACACTGTGCGCCGCACGAAATTTTTTTTAATTTTGAATAAATTTTAATGAACGTAAACCTTAAATATTAAGGGTAATACCTTTGGCCTGGCTGAAAATTAAATACCCTACACTGCAGTATTTTGAAAATTTTGCTTATATGGATGGTGTCACGCCCTCTTCTCCGAGTTTACCCAGTTTGTGCTCAGAGCTAAGCACTTATTGTTTGGGTGAAATTAAGTTGGATTATCTCAAAAAACTCTTTCAGTATAGCATTTTGATATTTTTGGTTATATGGGAGGTGACTTCGCCCTGTTTTTACTGGGAGCCTATACTTATTGTTCCCAGTATTTCACTGAAATTCGCTTGGATTATCTCAAAAAACGCTTTCAGCATAACATTTTGAAACTTTTGCTTATATCGAAGGTGCCATGCCCTTTTCTCCAGTTTTTACACAGAGCGTGCATTTATAGTCCTTAGTGTTTGGGAGAGATTTAGTTGGATTATCTCAGAAAACTCTTTCTGTATAGCATTTTGAAACTTTTGCTTATATGGGAGGTGCCACGCCCTCTTGTCTGAATTCGCCTACTTATTGATAAGAGCTTGCGCTAACTATTCCTAGTATTTATGTGTATTCTGGTGGCATTGTCGTGAAAAATACTTTTAAAGTTGCATTTTGAATTTATTTTTTGTATGGGCGGTAGGCGTGTCTGTTGACTGATTTTGCTCATTTTCAATCCCTTGAGTTAACTTTTACGGCAAAGTTACTGTACCAAATCTCATAAAATTATTTTGCTAGTTTTTCCGTAACAATATTTCCACAGACAGACAGACAGACAGACAGACAGACAGACAGACAGCCAGCCAGCCAGCCAGCCAGCCAGACAGACAGACGGACATAGCTATATCGACTCAGGAGGTGACGATGATTAAGAATATATATACTCTATAGAACTATATATAACTCTTCTAATATTTATACTAATGAACAGACTGGTAAATGGATCAAATCAAGAAGTGATGCTCATCAATAAAATTTTATTGCTGTTCTGCCACGCCCAATTCCATGCATTGCAAACGTATCTATAAACTTAATATACCCTTTGTGTAGGGTATTGAATTGAAAAAATGTTGAACCACTATAGTGACAACCATCTTTTTTTTTGCAAAAAATCATCAGCTTTTTTGTTGACTGACGCCTCTTTCGGCCTACAAAATAAAAAACAATGAATTTTTTCACACATAAATTTACTACATACTACATATACAGAAAATAAAACGAAACAGGAAAAACAGTTGGTAGACAGGTGAGAAACGAAAAAAAAAGAGAACTTAAGATTGGTTGAATACTATGAAGGGAAGGTAAATACATAAATAGCGCTCAGGGAAACGTATAAAAGTCACAAGTGAGTAGGCCAATTATTTACAGAGCAAATTTTGTGTCTGAATGAATTGAGCCAAATGTTAAGTATCACTGTTGCCTTAGTCATCATCGCTGTCTATCTGATGTTCTTAGCACTGCCGGTTTCATCTGATTGGTCTATTTGCCAACTTGTCTTGTGGAATCAAAGCAGTAACTTTTGTTAATTCGGGTAGTCAATTTCATTGGAGATTCGTTTTGTGGGAAGTTTTCTTGTTTTTTTTTTGGAATTTTATTAATCTCTGCAAAAACAACAACTACTTTACATATAAAGCAATGGCAAATGCTTTAAAGTTATGCGCATTGTTGTTTTTGTCAGACACTACCCATCATTCAACACTAATATCGAGTGTTAAATTAATGAAAGTTCGCTGCTTAAGTCTTTTGTTTTAAATTTTACATATTTTAGTTTTTGTAATATAGTGAATTTAAAGATAATGATAAAAAAAATTGAAGAGGTTTCGTAGTGCCTATTTAAGCATTTTAAAATTGTTGCAAATTTTTGTCGAAACCCAGGCCCGGCACGGCCCAATACTACCATATTATAACATATTCTCCCTTTTTTATGTTTTAAAAGAACTGTAACTAATTGATGAAACTAAATCAATAATTTTCAAATGAGGAAAAACAAACATTATAAATAGCTTATCTGAGTTTCTGGTCGAATCCACGACGATTTGTTTGACTTGACTTACTCCATTGTCATTTAAGGCGCCACATTGATGCCTTATTTTACAGAATTTTTTTCCAGCTTATGCATCATCCTTGCCATGGCTTACCGGCCGTTATGGGCTTTTGGAGTTAGGCCTTGACTCGCAGGAAGCATGCATTAAACCCGATTTCAAGGCCCGAGACTGTCGCCGAAGAGTGAAGGCCCGCGGGCCACGAAAAAAAAAACACGTCCCATGCCAAGCTCTCCTACATACATACATATGTAAATTACCAATTGATTCCATTCATCCGATAGCCTCCCAAATAGACGTTTGAGCAGCGCGCTCACTGCGCTTTGTATTCAGCGATTTTCAGTGTTTTTTTTTCTTTTGTTGCAAAAGCGCTAAGCGTCGTGCAGTTTTACACAAATCAATCGCATTCGATCGCAATCAACCCGTGTCATGGAGTGTCGTACAAGCGCTGCATTGCATATCGTGTTGCCCCATCAGTGATTTCGGCGGTGTGGCGTGGTATAGCGAGCACCAGCACCAATCGAGTGTGCAAAATGTTTGCCACCGCTGCTGCAATCGCACTGCTCAATCGCTGTGCAACAATTAATTAAGCAATTAAACAGTTTGCACCCTGTATCGCCGCAGCAGCAGTAGCTGGCGTTGCTTTTGCATAACGCTTGCAACAAAAGAAACATGTGATGAAATCTTACGCGAAGGCTGATTCTTCTATGGAGGTGCAAAATGCAATTAAGCAGCCTGCAAAGCAGAAAAAAAACTTCAATTTATTTTGAATTTCTTGATTAGCAAATGTATTTTCAGCGTCGACAAATGAATGACAATCTTGGTTGCAATTGTTTCAAAACAAATACCATCAATCAATGTCTTTAAGGTTACATTTTCCTTGTAAATCTTATACATTGCATTGGAAAAAATACTGAATAATATAAAAAAAGTGGCCCCAACGTTTTGGTTTTGTACGTGAAATTTAAAGTAATAAAAATTTTTACACAAAACAAGTTTTATTTCTAAATAAAATAGCTTTAAAAATGGACTTTAAGGACTTTTATTCCAAAAACTAAAAAAAAAAAAAATTAACCAAATTTATACGAGTATCAAATTTAAATTAGCGTTTGGAAAATGTTGTTTTTTTATAATTTTTCAATTGATATGCAAGGTTAAAGTCAACAATTAGAAAATACTATTTTCCAAAAGTTTGAGCAATCGTTTTTGAAACTTACGAAAAAATTTGAATTTTATTTTTCAATGACTTATCGAGCTAAGTGAAACACAAGCATTTGAATCATAATTGACACTTAAGGACAGTTTATAAGTTTGTCAAATCATAGGTTCGGTTCTCAGTGAATATAATTTTTATTTTTGGTTAAATATAAAAATGTTTGGAAAATATTGTTAGACTAACTTAGAAAACACTAACAAAATGTTTATTGAAAAATCTAAAAACAATTTAAAAATATTATATAAAAACATTTGGAAAATATTGTATCAAAACCATTATAATAAGCCTTTTTCAAATGATTTTGACAAGCTTACTATGAATTTCGATTATTAAACAATTTAAATTTAAGAATTTCCAAACGTTCATTTCCAAACGAAATGTTTGTTACAATAATCTTTACGTATTTTTGTAATAGTCCGGGAGCCGGCAATACTAAAAGTGCCGTCATCGCGGATTCTGAAATTTTTAATGCAAAATGGTAGTTTACACTAAGACGAATAAGAAAAGCTTGGTCAGCATGGTTATAGCCTGGCAGAAATATTTTTAAATGGTTTTTGAATAATTAAATTTTCGGAATGTTTTGCCGTCATCGCGGATTTTGACCAATCTTAATATTAATCGATGGTAAATTTCATAACCATTCAGAAAAATCCGGCCGACCAATTTTTTTTTGCCGAAAATGACAGGCAGACCTATTTTAATGGTGGGTACAATTTCTCTGTTATCACGGAAATTTTTTATTTTTTTTAATTTACGTGTTTTAATGTCAAATTTAAAAATATCTTGGTATGCGAGCTTAGAAACTTCCGGAAGTACCCACTGTCGCACCATTAAAATAGGTCTGCCGGTCATTTTTGGCAAAAAAAATTTCGTCGGCCGGATTTTTCTGAATGGTTATGAAATTTACCATCGATTAATATTAAGATTGATCAAAATCCGCGATGACGGCAAAACATTCCGAAAATTGAATTATTCAAAAATCATTTAAAAATATTTCTGCCAGGCTACAACCATGCTGACCAAGCTTTTCTTATTCGTCTTAGTGTAAACTACCATTTTGCATTAAAAATTTCAGAATCCGCGATGACGGCACTTTTAGTATTGCCGGCTCCTCGCCTATAAGGTATTATGACGAATTTTTCAATAAAATTTAATTTACTTTCAAGGCATCTACATAAATTAAATCATGATCATCCGACTAGTCGTTTAAAACTTATAGCGTTTCCGTTTCTCAAAAAAATATTGAATTTTTTTCTGCCCTCCCTCCAAGAAAAATTAACGGCTCATTAATTTCGTACCCAAAGCGAATCGCTTACGAACTGCGATTTCACTAACACATACATACATTGAATATGGAAACAAACAAATTTTATTAAATAAATTACTTGTCAGTTGTTAGTTTGAGTATTTTATTGATAATTTCTGGAATGAAGGAATTGCATTACTTTTTTCATCACATAGCAGCAAACAAGGAGTGTACTTTTATCATGATAAATTTGATGGCGTTCATTGAGGATTTTTTGATAAGATTATCTAACGCTTCGAAGAGAAGGGCTTCAAGCTGGTAGCTTTGAAATTCACCTAGGCATCAAAGGAATTACTTCAGATGCACTACTCTGATTTGTCTGCTCGTCATTTCATGTCCATTTTGATCACTTACATGAGTTCTGGCCTGGTAGTTAAAATGATGTGAGAAGGCTTGAACGTTGATGTTGGGTGCAAGCAACTCTGCTGACTCAAGGCCCGCTATTTTTCGCGTGGAGATTGCTGCATCCAGGTTGGACGCAACATCATCCACGGTTCTGATGCAATCGAATCTGAAAGTATGGACTGCATCGTACAAGGATCGTTGGCTGGGTGATGAAGATTCTTAATACAGCTTGGGAGCAGCAGTGCCAGTGCTTTAAATTTCCAGCAAAGATTAAGAGATAAAGCTGAAAAAATTTTCTGAAAATCCAGACTGTATAACGGAAATGGATATTAAAAAATTTTATTGTTGTGAATTGAGTGTAATATAAATGAAATAGTTAAATATGATAAAACTTTAATATAAATATGATAATTTTAGCGACCTTTTGAAATATATATTGCTTTATTTAACGGGCAGTGGACAACAGAGCAGTGGCAACATCAGCTGTTGTTATTTACAATTTGTTGAATATGGGCGCTCACATTTCATGCTTAATATGGCAACACTCAAAGAATTCACTTTTTGACGTTGTGTTACTTATAAATTTTTTGTGATTTAATAACACACTTCTTTCTTTTTCTTTTAAGTTGATTGTCTCGTTAATTTAATTAAGTTAAGCACTTTTAAGCGCATGGTCGCAAAACATATGAATTAATTTGAAGTAAAAGCTAAAATATCTATCAATAACCGCAATAGATCCATTTGTTAAGTTTTTCATCATTCGGACTCTGAACACAATTGAAATTTGGTTTTGTGCAATATTTTTTTCAAATTGTTTTTAAGTAATTTATTTATTTATTTTCTAACAAGTTCCCTGAAGATGACTATCAAAGGTAGTCGAAATATTGGAAGAAGAAATTTTAAATAAATTATAAAAAGTCAAAGAAGCGTTTTTTATTAATTTGGTCCTCAAGCCCGTTAAATAAAGCAATTTAAAATAAATTATTATGAAATTCCAAATGTAATCTTTGTTTAAGTCAGTTCGGAAGAAGTCCAATTTTAGCGAAGCAAAAACGAACCACTTTTATGTTACGTAAACGTTACTATTTCGCGAGCTAAAAACGTAGTACCAATACATAGAAATTATTACGTTTTTAATTCTACTGTTCTTATTCTAACATAACCGTTTAAGGTTCGCATTCGCATCGCCAAAGAGGTACGTTTACAAAGTCTTGTATGACTTATTGTCTTCGCTGGCGTTATGCTTCGTGACGCTGTCCTTAGAGACTCTTTCCGAATGTCGAACTTTTTTCGTTCGTTTCCAAAAAAAAATTCTGACCGGTTCGTTTTCAAAAAATGTAACATTCAAATAGCAAAAAATTTAGACTCGTAAATTTCGACGATGCAAAGAATTTTGCATTCAATTGTTACCAATTATAGGGGGAAAAGGATTTTAATTGCCTTTTAAACGCAATATATTTATGTAAATTAACTAAAAGATTGGAAAAATAAATAAAAGGTTTCAACTTCTATTGTTGAAGTTTATAATTTGTTGGCGAAAAACAACCGAAAGTAAACCATAGTGTAGCCAACATCTCATTATTTAACAAAATTCTGCATTTTTTCTGATCTATCGTAAACTAGATCCGGTTAACATTTTTTGAGTTCAGGTGAAAATTTAAAAAATTCGGCATCTTTAGAGGGCAGATTTTTTCGCCGAGAAACGAAAACTCTATAAGGCTCTAAAATAATGTTTTCACAATAGTGAAGTGAAGTTAACATTTTGATGTTGCGAATAAAATCTTCTCATTTTTTGTAAATCGGAGTTATATTTTAAAATATTTACTGGTTTTTGATATCGACATTTGGTCCGGAATACCGGTATCGGCAACATAATCGATTTAAGGTTTATTAATAAATTTAAAATGCGATAACTCAATTAGTTTTTTGGAATTTTCTTGGGATCGAGGAATTTATTCAAAATAATATATATATCTTACAAAAAAAAAAAAAAAAAGTATTTTGATATTTAAAAGATATGATCCGTTTTTCATTTAATGGGGTTTTTTTATAAAATCTTTTTAGTGCAGTACTTGTTTTTTAAAACTAAATAACTGAATCAATTGAAATATGTAGATAAGAAATTTTTAATACTCCATTAAGTGACTAAGTACATTTGCTTTGTTCCCCTACTTCCTTTCAATTGAATGTCAAATTATTTTGTATTTGTATTCGGTTTCTGTCTGTCCGCCTGTCTGTCTGTCTGTCCATTGTATTGTGCGCTCTGCATTCACTTTCAGTTGTTCCGAATGTGTGATTCATGCCGTCATTAACTGAGCTACGCTGAAATCATTAAAAAATCACAACAACAACACCAATTACAATAACAAAAGCCGCAAAAACCGATGCTTTTAAGTTTTGTCACAGCGACACTGATTTTTTTTTGGGTGCGTAGACCTCAAATGCGGGGGCTTCAGCACAACCGCACACATGAAATGAAAATTAATTTCAACTTTTGAGCCAAAACTGAATTTTAAAACACAAAATGACTCCTCACGTGCGTCAAATTGAAAAAGGAGTGGCGGTGCGCGGTGATGATGCTCTGCTCGATGATGCACAGATTTTAAAATCAATTGACATTTGGGGAAATATAATAAATTTAGTAAATGTAATTATTTTAATTATATATAATAATAATGCATTCAAAGAGATAATAGAAAAGTTTTCGAATAAACAAATATCAATTCCATATTTAGGAACTTGAAATTAAGAATGTTCTTACGCAGTTCTGCAGTGACCAGCCAAGTTTCATCCACGAATTTACTCAACTTCTTAGCATCTAACGTGAATTAAAACAAATTACACTCCTGAAATCGACGAGAAGTTTCATATATACCAACAACATTGTCAAAAGTGCCAGAAACGTGGTTATTATAACAACGTTGTGACCCAAATTTTGAGCGTTGCTAAATAAAATAAAAAAAAAATTATTTTTCTTATTATTATTTTAATTTTTTCCTGTCAACAACAATGAAACTGTTATTGTTTTTTTTTTTTAATTTTAAATTTTTTGCATTTAATAAATCTTATTGTTTAGTATTGGGGAGATTTGAACCTGGAACCTGTCGTAGGATAGATGCGGATTTTAACAAACTCAGCCACTGCCGTTATTATTGTGAGGTTGACTGAAAGTCTATTTGTTTCAAAATTAGCTTCTACAACATTCGTGAGTGTTTTGACCACGTTTCGTTGCTGATTTGGACTTAACAACGCTTGGCAACCAGCGTGGCTAAATAAGTTTCAACAACGTTCGTGCGTGATTTAGCAATGCACCAGACAAATATGA
Organism: Calliopum simillimum; assembly: GCA_951812925.1. Taxonomy (NCBI): domain Eukaryota; kingdom Metazoa; phylum Arthropoda; class Insecta; order Diptera; family Lauxaniidae; genus Calliopum; species Calliopum simillimum. Next base: position 78,004,969 of record OX638370.1, on the reverse strand, counting down.
TCTTGGAGCGTTGTTAAATCCAAATCAGAAATGAAACATATTAAAACACTCACTAGCGCAAGTTATGCTTTTTTCTTCGCTCTGTGTTGCACATTCTATGTAACTTCTGCAAGTTGGAAAAATCTTGGAATAATGCAGAAACATAGAATATCTAGAGAGTTTCTTACTAGCGTATTTTTGCTAGATGGAAGTTCACTGATCGTTTGATTACAGTGCAGTAAAGCCAAAGTGTTGCAAACTAAGTAAGTTATTAGTATGTATTTATTACCTCAGTAAAGACCAAAGAGTTATTGTGTAGAGAGTGAAATAATATGGAACTTTGATAGCATCATAGAGGTGGAAATCATTAATAGCAATTATGATTAGTTAAATAAAAAAACCATTTTTTCACATATCGGAGAACAAAGTTTGTGACCTTTGTATACTAACGTATTTTCCTTCTTTCGTGAGTATAACCACCCATATGTAGCTTAGAACATATTCTTACCTAATATAACATAGCAAAGATGATTGAAAAATAAATTGAAAGATATTTAATTTTTAATACATATTGGGTGTACAACTTAAAAACCGGAATTTTTTAGCGAAATTTGATGCTTTATTGTGGAAAAATGTTACAATATATTTTATTCAAAGTATTGTCCATTGGAAGCTACAACATTTCCCCATCTTTCAGGCAATTTATGAATTCCATCCCAAAAAATTGCGCCGGCTTGGCGGCCAAAAATGAATCTATCCAATTTCGGATGCCTTGCTCTGATGTGAAGCGTATTCCGGTGAGGGCGTTTTGCATCGAGCGAAATAAATGAAAGTCAGACGGAGCAAGGTCCGGACTAAAAGGCGGGTGAGCCAAAACTTCCCATCCACTATTTTCCAAATAGTTTTTCACGGGTCTTGCAACATGCGGCCGAGCGTTGTCATGATGAAAAATTATTGCTTCGTGTCTGGTCACATTTTCCGGGCATTTTTCGATGATGGCACGCTACAAACGTATTAATTGTGTTTGGTACAGGTCACCTGTGATTGTCTGGCCCGATTTCAACAACTCATAATATAACGGCCCCTTCTGATCTCACCAAATTCACAGCATAACCTTGGCGCCATGGATATTTGGCTTCGAGGTTGATTTGGCTGGTTGGCCGGGTTTCACGTATGACTTTTTGCGCTTGGGATTGTCATAATGGATCCATTTTTCATCCCCAGTCACAATCCGATGCAAAAATGATTTGTTTTTATGGCGCTTAGGCAGCATTTCAGACATACAGAAGCGCCGTTCAACGTCTCTCGGCTTCAACTCATAGGGGACCCAATTACCTTGCTTCTGAATGTATCCGGCGGCTTTCAAACGTTTCGAAATGGCTTGCTGAGTCACTCCCAACAATTTGGCAAGCTCGTCTTGTGTTTGACACGAATCCTCATCGAGTAGCTTCTCTAATCCTTAGTCTTCATACTTTTTTGGCTGTCCTGGGCGTTCTTTGTCTTTGATGTCAAAATCGGCACTTTTGAAGCGTTTAAACCATTCAAAACACTGTGTGTTTCCTAAAGCATCGTTGCCATAAACTTCTACAAGCAAACTATGACTTTCCGCAGCAGTTTTCTTTGCAAAAAAATTACCCAACAGAACCTTCCGCAAATGCTGTCTTTTTCTCGAATTTTCGAAGTTATTCATCGTGAAAAATAATAATGATGCACACAAGATAAAATTGTTTTGTTGACTGATTTTGACAGCTGTCAAATGTACCTTCAAAATGACATATGTATAAAGTTCGAGCTTTCACGATATTTGTTAGTACGGACATCCACCGTCAAATTCCGGTTTTTAAGTTGTACACCCAATAGTATATTTAATCTTTCAATTTTATCAAAAAACCAAACTTGAAATGTTCCATTATTTTTGAAAATAAATAAAAAGTTACAAAAGTTAAGCATATTCGTACACCTTAACCTCTTGAGACTAATGGGGTCACATAAGACCCCAAGCAAAACAAAAAAAAAAAAACAAAATCTCAAACGGTTTACGACTTATAGCCGTGGCAACATTGAAAAAGCTGTTTTGAAGCATTTTTTATATTACTATAAAATTTGACCTGGAGCCAAACAAGCGAAACACAGATAGGGTTTTACTAGTAACATCATGTGCTTTCAGGATTAGTATTCAAAAAGTTTTTTAGATTTTTTTTTACTGAGCTGTGTAATATGAGTGCACCATTTCCGGCTATAAGGGTCTTTTCCGGACCTACTTTTTTTTCTTAATTTAAACACTACAAAACTTAGTACGAAGATAATTTTTCGTTATCTACAATGGCCTGGGCTTCGGTCTCAAGGGGTTAACAAAATTGATTTTTTAATTGAACTTTTAGTCATATATTTGCAAAGATCGACTTACATATAAATCTATCAATGCATTTTCTAACACATAATTATGACAAATCAAGGAACGGATTAAAAACACGGCTATAGTGACATATGTTTCGTCTTTCGCCACAAAGACTCATCAGACTATTTTTGTTGTAATTATAATTATATTTATTTTACTAAATTAATTATTATTGAAAAATTGCAAGTTTGAAAACTTTTTGTGTTTTTTGGCCTGGGCGTGAGTCGAACCAAGGAACTCGCGGTTGGTAGTAGAAGTCGCTACCACTGCACCAGCCTTGCCCGGCTGCGAAGCCGACTTTTGCCAGTTTTGCTTGTGTGTTAATACGTATTGATATATCATAATTGTTGTTTTGTGTTATTTAGTTCAATTAAAAAATCAATTTTCTATATATAAAATGTCATTAAGTTACACACTTAAAAATTCTTAAAGTTATTTGGGAGAACACGCCCTGATAAGGTGGAAACACCTGCAATCGGTATTGAATTTGTTCCAAAGGAACAACTATACCAAATATCAATAAATAACACAAAACAACAATTATGATATATCAATACGTATTAACACACAAGCAAAACTGGCAAAAGTCGGCTTCGCAGCCGGGCAAGGCTGGTGCAGTGGTAGCGACTTCTGCTACCAACCGCGAGTTCCTTGGTTCGACTCACGCCCAGGCCAAAAAACACAAAAAGTTTTCAAACTTGCAATTTTTCAATTATAATTAATTTAGTAAAATAAATATAATTATAATTACAACAAAAATAGTCTGATGAGTCTTTGTGGCGAAAGACGAAACATATGTCACTATAGCCGTGTTTTTAATCCGTTCCTTGATTTGTCATAATTATGTGTTAGAAAATGCATTGATAGATTTATATGTAAGTCGATCTTTGCAAATATATGACTAAAAGTTCAATTAAAAAATCAATTTTCTATATATAAAATGTCATTAAGTTACACACTTAAAAATTCTTAGGGTTAACAAAATGATAATTTTTTCCTTAGTTCAATATTTAATGTGCATTTTCTTGTTGTTTTTAATCACCTTTTTACATGCTTTGAATTAGTTTTTCACAATAACTCGGATAAATTTTTTCCCACTCTTCCATGAATATCATTTTCAGTTCATTTTTTGAAGAAATATTTCAGTAGCATTTATTTCTGGACCCTGGGCCGGTGTTTCGAATATATTGATACAATTATAATGGTTCACCGAAGTCAATAAATGCTTAAAACTTAAGATTAATACCTTAAAAAATTTAATTAACTTGAAATGTATGAGGTCTTTATTGATATTGGCGATTTTTTGGCCTTCGCGGTAAATTTTCGACTTTTTTTTTTCTGTGGTACATATTCATCCATTTTTGTACTTTTTTGAGAAATGACCAAAAATGACCCATTTGTGGGAGATGTGCAGGGTTAAAGTCTTCCACAAAAATATTCCCATTAACATCTTTCATAAGTCTTCAGAAGACATGATGTAAGGATCGCAAAATTAAGTGTGTCAACTCAACACATGTATAGAAAACTTCAAAAAGACCGAATAAAAAATCCAGAAAGATCCAAAAAATCATGTAGACATGCTAAACTTATTTTTGTGAAATATTAAAATATATGTTGGTTTTCTATGGAAAATTTAAGACTCAAATGAAACCCCTTATTTTTAAAATTATTTTAAATTTCGAACTTCGTAAAGCTTTTAAAATGTTTGTTCGTATTTGTTCCTTTTAAGAAACCCAAATTAGTTAGACGTTACTATTGTTAATGTTATTTAGAAATTTGACCGCCTGATTGTGCCCTTTTTTTTAATAAAATTTTTGTCAGGTAACTTATTCTTCAGCAATTTCGATCTATTCGAAGTCTGGTTGACAAAGACTTTTGTTACTATTGAGGCTAGTTGTAGACTGCACACATCTTAAATCGTTCATAACTTTAAAAGGAAATATCGTATGGCACATTTTAAAAGCTTATTTTGTGGAAACGGAATAGAATAACGTGATAAATTTGGAAAAAATATAACGAAAATTTGTACTCTATGCCTTAACCCTTAAACGCATAGTGGACCATATATGGTTCATGAACATAATCATGGTTAAATCTAGCCAATGAACCTCCATCGCGTTGCATTTTATTTTAACTTGAAGCCTACAGTAAGAGCGTTTGTAATAATGCCTCTTCGGCACGTCGACGTCTGTTTCCAGTTTTCAGTAAGCTGCCAAAGTAGACGGACGTGTTTTTTACGAAAAATTTCAAAAGTGCTTTTCAACAGTGAATAAAATATATTTAATTCGTATTTTTTGTGATAAAAAAAATATTGGTGAGTATATTGGATTTTGTTTTAGCTAGTTACGTCGAATCTTGATCGAAATTGTTCTCCAATAATAGTTTTTTTACGTATTTTTCTGTGTACCATATATGGTCCACCATGCATCTGAGCCAAATCAGAATGTGAATACCTCCTTTTAGCATATTTTTTATTAATTAAATGGATTCCAATTTTTGCGGGTAAATCGTGGATTATCATGTCAATTCATGATGTGTGATGAATGGACGAGTTCAGGCATGCTGTTTGGCTTCGGATTGCATGCATTCAGGCCAACGTGACATTATGTATTATATGTCATAACACAAACTTCCGTATGTAAGAGATTACTGGAATTGGCAGCATGGAGTTGATGCTGTACGTAATGTGATGATTGTCAACAGGTTTGAGAAGATTAGAGTATACCTCCGTATAAAGAATAACGCAGAGTATGATGCCGAAAAACCTGATCGCCTATTCAAACTAAGGCCTATGCTCGGTTCACTGAACGATCGTTTCCTATCTATCCCCATGGAGTCACGTTTATCGATAGATAAGCAAATGTGTAGCACAAAAGTTGGACACTATATGAAACAGTTTCTCCCAAACAAGCCTAAGAAATGGGGATTTAAATTCTTTGCCCTTTGCGATGCATCCGGTTTTATGTATAAATTTAAAATTTATACTAGAGAAAACCACTCCTTTTGGCCAGAGGAACCAGATTTAAAAGCTTCTGCAGACATTGTTCTACGTATGACTCGTGAAGTCCCTCGATTTGAAAATTTCATAATCATATGGATAATTATTACACATCTACACCATTATTGATTTATCTTCGGACTCAAGGTATTCACAGTATTGGAACCATCAACATCAATCGAAACCGAATAAAAACTTGTAAACTGCCAGACCCAAAGGCTATGATGAAGTTAAATAGAGGCGTTTCGACAGAGTTCAAAGATAACATTCATGATATCCAAGTTACATCGTTATCCTGGAAAGATGACATGATTACTGAACATGACGTTGATATCGAAATCCCAACAGTTCAACGCTGGGATAAAAAGAAACACGAGACTATTACGATTCCCTGCCCATGGGCGGTGTATGTAGATCTTATGGATTGCTCTAAGGGTCGCCTAAAAATAATCGTGAAAAGCAGAAAATGGTACATAACAATATTTTACCATTTGCTCGACCTTTGCATGGTCAATGGATGGCTACTTTATTAGATGGCTACTTTTCCGATGACACAAAAAGCGTTTCGTCTAGAGATATCCAATGTGTTAACAAATATGACTGCTCATAACATACAGAAAAGAGGTCGACCCGAATTACTTGCGCCAGTCCTTCTTGCCAAAGAGGAGCATAAGCCATCCCAGAATTTGCGTTTGGATGGTATTGACCACCTACCTGTTGCTGATGGACGTCTTCGGTGCAAAAATGCCAAAAAAAAAAAATTAAATGCGGAGGCAAAGACTTGAACAATCGTTCCATTTTCAAGTGCAATGTGCACCTTTGTTTAAACGATAAACGTAATTGCTTCGTCGAGTATCATTCCAAAAATTAATTATTGTATTCATAATCGCAATAAAAACTTAATAAACTAATTATTTTCGTTAATTTTTAATAAAAAACAAAAATAAGATGTATTTAATTTCAAATATATAAAAAGATATGCAATGCATGGTGGACCATATTTGGTCCATACCGAAATTCACACTTTTTCCGATTGTTCGGGAAAACGGTGCATTTCCCAGGAAAATGAATATCCATTTCGTGTTCAGGGGCCGATTTTACATAAGGGGAGCTTGGTCTCCATATTGGGGGCTGACCCCATGCATTTAAGGGTTAACCTCAAAAATAGCCAAAAAAAAAAAAACATTTTTCTTGTATTTTACCTCAAATATCTCCAAATCCTGAGGTGATGGGTCAATTCTGACCTCGGATTCGAATTCTACTGCTTGGAAGGAAAACCTTGCTGCTACTTATTATAAATTTAAAAAATTTAGTATAGCATTTTTGACCCAGTAGTACAAGGGTTAAGATTTTTCTCAGAATTTTTATTTTAGTCTAGAGTCAACAAAAAAACTACATTTGCAGTAGGTCACCATGAAAATATGGATGTTATAGGTTTTGGCCAAAAAAATGTGCTATTTGACCTAAAGTGCATTGCTGTAAATTTAGTCTTAAAATGTGCAAATACATCTTCTGACCCTTACTTCCTTCAACAAAATGTAATATTCCAGCTGCTAAAAAAGAGCACCAAACCATTAGTGAACCACCATTAGCAATAACAATGCAATAGGAAGCGAATGTGCGGTAGCAAACTCAATTCCTTGAATTGCAACGCAAATTTGGAATCTTACGAAAAAATTATGTTTTTAAAAGTGGAAAGAGTTAGGTGATCCAGCATCCCGGGTATTGGGTATGAAAATTAGAAATTTTGCATTGGTTTTCATTTACCAAGGCTTTGTACAGGCTATAGATATAATTCTTTAAGAACATTGACAATTTCATTGGAAATTTCCTATCTAAATTAATCAATTTGGAATCCATTCAGTTTGATAGTGAAAGGAAAAGTTGATTTGGAATTTTTGTTTGCTTTCATGCATTTCCTAGTTAGTGTGTGTATGTGTGTTAGTTAATTGTATGCAGACGCGTGCTTTTGTTTAACATTTTTTTATCTGTTTTTGTTGTTGTTGTGATAAATGTGAGGCGTTGAATTAATAAAATTAAAAAAAAAAAAACTAATGCAAGGGGACTTATGCGTAGGCAAGAAATAAGAACACACCAGATGCAAACATACCCAACAGAAAATTTCGATGCGCAACCCCAAGATGCAATAGCGATGCGCGTCCTTCTCGCATCTAAAGAGCTGATTTGCATGCGCATATTTTCTGCACTATAGGTAGCGAGAGTGAAGCGCATCCATAGAGCATTTCTGAATGCGAGAGCGATGCGCATCCAAAAAGCATTTCTGGTAGCGAGAACGAAGCGCTTTCGGTTACGTACTTACGCACAAAACAAAATAAATCAATAAGTCGTCTTCGTAAGAGCGTGATGATAGAGCAGTGGTCTAGCGACTGGCACTGCGATTGAGAGTTGTAGCAACCGTGAGGTCCTCGGTTCAACTCCGGCCCAGACCTAACACAAAAGTTTTCAACTTGCAATTTTTCAATTAGAATTAATTTAGTAAAATAAAAATAATTATAATTACGTAAAAAAAAAAAATAATGGTCTGATGTGTCTTGACGAAAGACGTAAAATTTCAATTAAAAATTAATTTTTAAATATTTTTATTGTCATCCAAAAATCATCCAAAGAGCATTTCTGAATGCGAGAGCGATGCGCTTCGAAAGAGCATTTCTATATGCGAGAGCGATGCGCATCCAAATAGCATTTCTGGATGCGATCGCTACCAGAAGTGCTCTTTGGATGCGCGTCGCTCTCGCATCCAGAAATGCTGTTTGGATGCGCATCGCTCTCGCTACCAGAAATGCTCTTTGGAAGCGCATCGCTCTCGCATTCAGAAATGCTCTTTGGATGATTTTTGGATGACAATAAAAATATTTAAAAATTAATTTTTAATTGAAATTTTACGTCTTTCGTCAAGACACATCAGACCATTATTTTTTTTTTTTACGTAATTATAATTATTTTTATTTTACTAAATTAATTCTAATTGAAAAATTGCAAGTTGAAAACTTTTGTGTTAGGTCTGGGCCGGAGTTGAACCGAGGACCTCACGGTTGCTACAACTCTCAATCGCAGTGCCAGTCGCTAGACCACTGCTCTATCATCACGCTCTTACGAAGACGACTTATTGATTTATTTTGTTTTGTACGTTAATACGTGACCGAAAGCGCATCGTTCTCGCTACCAGAAATACTCTTTGGATGCGCATCGCTCTCGCATCCAGAAATGCTCTTTGGATGCGCATCGCTCTCGCTACCTATAGCGCAGAAAATATGCGCATACAAATCAGGTCTTTAGATGCGAGAAGGACGCGCATCGCTATTGCATCTTGGGGATGCGCATCGAAATTTTCTGTTGGGTGGGTACCCATTGGGGAATGGAGCGCATCAATAGCGCTTCTGAAGCGCTCTAAAGCAGCAGTGAAGCGCATCTCTCTCGTTGCCAAAAGCGCTGAAATTAACATTGGCATGTCATTGGAACGAAGCGCTTCGCTCTCGCTACCAGAAATGCTCTTTGGATGCGCATCGCTCTCGCATCCAGAAATGCTCTTTGGATGCGCATCGCTCTCGCTACCAGAAATGCTCTTTGGATGCGCATCGCTCTCGCATTCAGAAATGCTCTTTGGATGCTTTTTGGATGACAATAAAAATATTTAAAAAATTATTTCTTAATTGAAATTTTACGTCTTTCGTCAACAAAGACACATCAGACTATTATTTTTTTTTTTTATGTAATTATAATTATTTTTATTTTACTAAATTAATTATAATTGAAAAATTGCAAGTTGAAAACTTTTATGTTAGGTCTGGGCCGGAGTTGAACCGAGGACCTCACGGTTGCTACAACTCTCAATCGCAGTGCCAGTCGCTAGACCACTGCTCTATCATCACGCTCTTACGAAGACGACTTATTGATTTATTTTGTTTTGTACGTTAATACGTGACCGAAAGCGCATCGTTCTCGCTACCAGAAATGCTCTTTGGATGCGCATCGCTCTCGCATCCAGAAATGCTCTTTGGATGCGCATCGCTCTCGCTACCAGAAATGCTCTTTGGATGCGCATCGCTCTCGCATTCAGAAATGCTCTTTGGATGCGCTTCGCTCTCACTACCTATAGCGCAGAAAATATGCGCATACAAATCAGCTCTTTGGATGCGAGAAGGACGCGCATCGCTATTGCATCTTGGGGATGCGCATCGAAATTTTCTGTTGGGTACATACAAACAAATACATGTACTACACCAAACACTCACTAATACATTTGCATTATCTAAGCGCAGCCAAGTGCAGTTGTCGCTTTTTCAACGCGCTTTTAATCTGAACAACAACGTCGGCGACACTTTTTTTTTCTTTTTTTTTTCTTAAAAATGTAAATTTCCCTTTAAAATTTTGTTGTTGTTGCTGCTATCGCTTTTGTTGTCATTTGCTGTTGCTATGTACTGCTGGTGTTTATTGTTGTTGTTTCTATGGTCGTTTACCTGTGATTAATTGCATTTGTTTACTCTATCGGAGAGGCAGTCTGGGGTTAAGAGAAATATCAAAAGAAAAAAAAAAGTTTTATCTTGTTCTCAATTTGTCGAAAGTTCAAAGTTGAAAGTGATCTATTGTATGAAGAGAAGAAGACGAATCGAAGAAGACATCGAAAGATGGATGAAAAATATTTAGGGATTACGAGATGATTAAATTTTAAAACTACCGAAAGTAAAGCAGGAAAACCACAGATGTCTGTTTTCAAAATTATACATATTTTAAACTTGAATACACCGATGGCTTAGGACATTGTGAATACTTGCATTAGAAATCGGTTTTCGTCCTTTATTATGCATTCACATATACACTGAGAAAAGATTATGTTTCTTTCACGGAAATATATTTGATTAAGCATTGTATAAAATATTTCTTAATAATTACCAAATTTCGGTAAATATTAATATGCCTTTAATTGGACCTTGAAATATTGTTGATTGTGCCAAAACTGATATCTGTCTGATGGTATTTGAATGTGCGGGTCAGCTTAAAAAAATTCGTATGCATTCTCCAGGTTGCTTAAAAAATAAAATAGTGTACATTTGGTCATTGCGTTCAGAGGTTTAAAGAATTCAATACGCGCGGCATAGTTCCAATTCGCTATACATGGATTCCTCCTTACGATTGCAATGAACCAAGGTGACAAATGTAGCTGATAAATAAGTATATGGTAGCATCTAACAAAGAACAAAATAAATAAAATAAGTTCGATCTCCAAACAGACAAGATTCATTTTTTTTTTTTAATTTTTTTGCAACTTGGCGAGTGCAGTTAAGTTTCAGAGAAGAGTTTTTTTTTTTAATTAATAACAAATATTATGTTTTATGATGTCGCCGTGATCCTAGCAAATATTGCCATGTTAGTTCCTAATTAATAATAAGATTAATTATGATAAAGCTCTAAATAAAAAATAATAAAAGTCTTTAGATTCAAACATATATTTGGTAATTATTAACAAATATACGATTGATTCGATTCGCCTGTATCAAATATATTATTTGTGAATTATTACCAAATTTTGATATATAGGGGAGACTGGGGCACATTTGACACTAAATTTTTAAAGCCCTGTATCTTTGAAAATTATTGCATGATCTTAATCTCTTTACAGTTTCTGAATCATCGATTATTTAAGATTAAAACCAAGAAAAAAAAAATTTTCAAAACATTGCGTTAAGAGTCCTTTTTTAAATTTTTTCAAAAAAAGCCATTTTGTCAAATGTGCTCCTGGTACGGGGCACATTTGACATTGCAAGGGGCACATTTGACACTCACAAAAATAACACAAAAAAATTAAACAAAACATTAATACATATATTTTATTCATATTAACGAAGACTTATTTTATATATAAGTCGATGTCAAATACGTATTTAGTGCGTGAACGTGAAGTTGAGGCTGGATTTGTTCGAGTTGGTAGTTTAAATCTATTGCACTCAAAGTCAGGCAAACATCAAACATTAAACAAGTTTTCAATATAAAGTACAATTTCCAACAATACTCTTAATGAAAACATCAACATAAAATGTTAAATTAGATAAACTGGGTCGGGAATTTCTTTGGTCTGGATTTTGGGTAACACTATTGTCAAGATATCTGCAGCGCTTTCACATGATGGGACGTATTTCAAATCGATTTGATTGTTATTAAAAACTTCGCATACATTATGAATTTTGATGTCAATATGTTTACTAGGGCGTTTCACGAAAACAACTTTTTTGACAGTACAATGCATAGTACAATGTTCAATTTTGGATGATTTCAAGACGCGATATCTCATGAACGGTAAGTCGGACGAAAAAACAGTTCGAGAGATCTTTATAGGGAATTAAACGTTCTATAAAATGCAAGAAAATGTTTTTTTCTAGGACTAACCGTTTTGGATATTTTTTGAAAAAACGGTTTGTTTCGAAATTTTTGGTTTGTTATAAAAATATCTGCTAAACTATAAGTCATCTGAAAAAAGTCATATGTATGTTGTAGTGCAAGTAATTCCCTATGAACAAATATTTTTACTTTAAACGTGTGACTCACCGTTCATGAGTTATCGTAATTTCAAGCTTATGACATCACTGTGCCAGGCAAATTACCCTGTCTGTTTTAGAATATGACTCATCTAATTTACTTACCTTTTAATATGTTCTTAAATATGTTTTGACGCTTCTTTTTCACAATTAATAAACAGGTTTTTTTACCAAAATTAGGCAATTAATTGACAAAAATATCAAAAAATCAGTGATATTATGTTGAATACACGGGTCTATCCAATAGGGCGTTGCTAGTTTTTTCATCTTCATGACTTTTTTCGTATACTACGGGTCCAAGCGACTCAAAAGTGAGTGATTTAGTTAGTCAGAGTTATTTAAAAACAATAAAACAGGTATTAAACAATTTATTTTTACAGTTTGGAAACATTTTTTTAAAAAGTTGATATCGCGACCTCTAAATGACCAATAAAAAATCTGAAAAAATGTATGGGTTATTTTTAACCCATAATACACCCAAATCCGCTTTAAGGTTTGAAAAAAATCAAAAAAGTTGTTTTCGTGAAACGCCCTAATGTTTACATTGGCAATTCACCCATCCAGATTTTCAAATTAAAATAAGTGGTAAAGGTCCTGTAAAGCATCTATTCAAAAATCTTGTATTGTAGACAAAACAAAAGTAACAAATTATATCAAATCAAATGAAATGGATTCTGCGGCGGAAGTCGGGGTTTCTCGTTGGTTTCCGATATTAGAAACAGCGTTCGTCTTCATTTTGTAGTGGCATACCATATCTTTAAAAAGATAAAACTAGAAAATCTTATAAAATACACAAACACATATGTCTGCAGAACGTCAAATGTGCCCCTTCGGCAAAAGTCAAATGTGCCCCAAAATCTCTTGAAGAATTAAAAATATTTTAAAATTCAAACTATTTGACCTTGATAAAAAACACTTTTATTCTATTAATTACAAAGGTTAGTGCTACCAAATTTGCATACTTACCTTTAAAAAGCAATACAATTTTATTTGCAAAACCCTTATGAACAAGATGCCGAAAATTACAAAAAAAAACACAAAATGTTAAAAAAACATATAAGCGCGGGAGGAGTTGAAACAGAACTGCCAAAGTTCATTGCGTTGCTTCCACTCTAATTAGTTATGTTTCTGCATTTCAGGTTTTTGTTTCGAAAGGCGTGTTCACACCGAAAATGGCAAAGTCAAATGTGCCCCAGTGTCAAATGTACCCCAGTTTACCCTATAATCATACTGTTTTTTCGGTGTACATATTTGAGATACAAAACTTTTCATTCCGAGCATTTTTGAGATCGTAATAAGCCGAGATTTGGCAAAAAACGGCTACGATTTTTATTTTAATACGGTTTAAAAAGGCTCAGAATGAGTAGTTCGATATCTCAAATTTTTTGTCTTGAGTCAAGGTACATACATATATAGAAAAGTAATATCTCGAACTTATCAGCAACCATATACATATTGCATTTTAGTTAATATCTACAAAAATACCTTATTTTACTCCACGTGAAACTCTAAAAATACATTTTGGATAAAACTCGGTGTTCCAAAATCATGACGAAATTACACGCGTAACATATTCTTATCTATTTTACAAAAATATTTTGCGAAAAATTTAACTAGGGGTTACCAAAGACGAAATATGCTCAAAACTTAAGAAAAAAGCGTTAAAATCACAATTGTCTCACTAAAATTTTATTTGGGACCGATATTTAATAAATAAGAGCAAAATACAAAAAAAGGGACCAATTGGAATATTGGAATATTAATCGGAATTTATAAATCCTGTCATTAACGATTTTATAGTTGTTTCCGTTAACTTTTTGGAGGAGCCGGTCCATTTACGCTAGAAGTTTGACATGTCCTGGGATAACTTTCTTGTGTTCTTCAATTCTCTTTTCACCAGCGCCAAATATCTCTCCATCGGCCGGAGTTCTGGACAGTTGGGTGGGTTTACCTCCCGTGGTACAAAATTTACATTATTATTTGCATACCACTCAAAGGTCTTTTTTCCATAGTGGAATGATGCTAAATCGAGCCAGAAATATGTAGGCACTCTGTGCTATTTTAGGAATATACAATACATTTCTGTATTTATCGTTATTGATGTCACAAATGCTTGGCTTCTTTTGTCACAGCTGCAAAGTGCTTACCACATAAGAAACTTCTTAGGGAATTTCGTTTGCTTCTTTGTTCAGTATTGTTCCTGAATAATATCTCGACCATCAGCCACATAAAAATCTTGACCCGGAAGTTGTGGAAAGTCTGCCATAACATAGGTTTCATCATCCATCACACAGCTTGTTTTTTCGCTTCTAAATTCCTTACCGCATTGCAATCTGAAACTTTATACGACATCAGCCCAGCATTAGCTTTGGTTCTGCGCACAAAAGAATCAGAGCATTTAACTACATGAGCTGCTTTTCTGACAGAAGTGTTCGGAGCTCTTCGAAAGAGTTGTTCGACATCTTTTACCTTACCAATATTTGTTGAACCTTTTTTTCATGTACTTTTAATTTCGCTGTCCATTTTGAAAGAAATAACAATTGAAAATGAATAATTTGAATAAATTTGATGCTTTATTGTGGAAAAATGTTAAAATATATTTTATTCAAAGTATTGTCCATTGGAAGCTATAACATTTCCCCATCTTTCAGGCAATTTATGAATTCCATCCCAAAAAAATTGCGCCGGCTTGGCGGCCAAAAATGAATCGAGCCAATTTTCGATATCTTGAACTTAAGTGAAGCGTATTCCTGATAGGGCATTCTGCATCGATCGGAACAAATGGTAGTCTGATGGTGCAAGGTCTGGGCTATAAGGCGGGTGAGAAAAAATTTGTATAGATTTCCCATCCGTTGTTTTCCAGGTAATTTTTGACTGGGGCAGCAATATGTGGCCGAGCGTTATCGTGGTGGAAAATGATTGACTCATGTCCGGTCGCATACGTTGGCCACTCTGCCTGGATTTTCTGCATCAATTGGATCAATTGTAGACGATAGAATTGAGAATTAATGGTTTGGCCACCTGGCAACAGCTCATAATGGATCACACCTAGCTGGTCCTGACCAGGACGTTCTTTGTCTTCGACATCAAAATAACCACTTTTAAACCACTCACGACATCTTGATTCAGCTGGAGCATAGTGCCCATAAACTTCTACAAGAATGCGATGACTTTCGGCAGCTGTTTTCTTTGCAAAAAAATGACCCACTAGAACCCCCCCGCAAATGCTGCCTTTTTCTCCAATTTTCGAAGTTATTCGTCGTGAAAAATAATAATGATGTACTCAAGATAAAATTGTTTTGTTGACTGATTTTGACAGCTGTTAAATGTACCTTCAAAATGACATATATATAAAGTTCGAGCTTTCACGATATTTGTTAGTACGGACATCCACCGTCAAATTCCGGTTTTTAAGTTGTACACCCAATATAATATCTGGACACAGTATAACTTATGGCTGAAAAACTGTGAATAAGTTTTTTTCGACACACTTTTTATGTTAGAAAAGTTTTCAATCTTCTTGAACCAAAAAAATCTTGGCTGTACAAAGCGCTATACTTTAGTTCTAGGCTTTTTTAGTAACCACAGCTAACTAATTTTGTGAAATAATTTATTTTTAAGTCTATCACAATTATCAAAAAAATATAACCTTTTGCAAGTTGTGGGCTTAAAGGTTCTATAGTACTTTCTTTTACAAAAAGATTCCGTATTTAAACATTCAAATCGGTTCAGTTTTACAGTAACCACATCATTTTTACAGTGAAAACTTAATTTTTACTTTCAACTCACAGAATTTTGCGCCTGAGCAACGTACTTTTGAAGAGATTCCAAGAGCGTTGTAGGAATATCTGGATCTTTCTTATCAACTTTTTGAGTCCTATGAATATCAGTCAGATAATATAGTCCACAAAAAGTTAATTAAAAACAACTTTTTTTTGGACATTTGACCAGTTTTTAAGGATTTTGAACCTTATCAACCTTATTTAATGTAGATATATATTTATGCATAATGTGTACACCGCAATATCTCATCTACCACCATATGTCAAATAATTGACGTTGCTTAAAAGCTTCACATTGAGCTCATAATTAATAATCATCAACAATCGAGCTACCGGTTGCTTTAGCTGCAATACCAATTCATAAGACGATTAGATATCAATTTACCGCGTGTAATTCAATCTGTAATGGCAACAATAACAACAAATACAACAAAAAACTATTACAAAATTTATGAAATTTAAGTATTCATCTGAGGTTGCCCCAGAATTTGTTAACAACTTTGTCAGAGCGTTAACTTTATTGCGCTGCTGACAACAACGAAGTTGCTCCACTTTTGACCAACATTAACAAGCAGCCGCAACAACAACAGCAACATTAACAACAACAACAAAAGTTTATTTGTTTACAACAAGTTTTGATGACATACTTTATACATATTGTTTCTAGTTACTAACTTAGTTTGCTTAGATCTTTTTTCCCCGATTAAATGCTGCAGATCACAAGCAACTGCTGCTGCTGCTGTCGTTACTACGTCGATGCCTCTTTAGTCTATCAATTTTATATATTTTTATTAAATTTTCTCTATTTTTTTTTCTTATTTTATTACGGGTATTCATTTTCAAATATCGTAAAAATATTTAATACAATTTATTAGGATTGTCACGTTTTTTCTTTATTTTATTGTTATTCTGAGCGGATCTATCAGTGGAGTAGATAACCAACCAATGGCTTATTTGTTGCCATCGAGATCAGTTGTTTTTTTGCGATCTTTATCTGTCAGGTTCTGTGTAAACAAGCATTTGAATGGAGTTAAAATAATGTCATAAAATAAAATCACGAATTATTCTCTCACAGCATTTAGTCAAATGGATTTAGATGTTAATCTGGAGTTTGTTACATTTTAGGGTTTGCTGACATTTTGATTTGGATTGAATTATGTTTGTTAAGAGATATTGTTGAAAATTGATGGAAGAATTTAAAATTTATTTAAATTTTCACAAAATATTTCTCATTTTTTGTTGTGAAATATTATCTTATAGCATTTTCTTTTCTAAAAAAAATGTTACCTGTTTGAAGTGTAAAATTTTTTTAGTTTTGCACTCTACCCTGATAAAATGTTACATTTTTTTTAATAAGAATAGAACAAAAAATTCTATACAAATCATAAAATGAATTTTCTCTCACAATTGTGACATTTATTTTTATTTAATTTAATAAATTTAAATTCAATCGATTGTTTTAAAATAAAAAACCAAATAAAAACATTCAATATCATCTGTTTGTGAAAAATCAAAACTCAAAATTCTCACCCCGTCGCACAGTGCGAAATTTTCAGAGTCTAGCGGAACTTAATTCATATCTCAGCACATATAGCACTTAAAGTTATGAAACTTAATACTTGGATATATATTTAATTGACAAAACATTATGCAAAAATTAAGGGGGATCAGACAAGGGGTTATTATACCCCCCATATATGGAAATGCTTAAAACGTTGTATTTCTGCTCCCATACCAGATATCGCTATGAAACTTGATAGATATAACCATTTTCTTATCAAAAAACCATAAAAAATGAAGGGGGTAAAACAAGGGGTATTTGCTGTTTCTTGCATTTTTCTTCAGAAATGCTTCTTAATTTCGAGAGGATTCCCCCTACCTTTTTTGTATATTATAAACTAGCGTAATTATAGTTACCTTTAAACTATGGATAGTGTCACATGTTAGTGTTGGTGAGCCTATTTTTTCCAAAACAAAACCAACGATGGCGCCCGATGTCGGTTTTTCATGTAATTTCGGTGTTATATGAAATTTACAAAGACATTCTGGAAAAGGTTTAGTTAAAAAGAAGATCGCAAAATATCGCAATAGATGTTTTATGTTTCCAGTAGAGGATAAACCTACCTTTCAAATTTTGTACGTTTCAAAATGGCAATTTGTGGTAACACCTTTTAAAGTATCCAATGAAGTTAAAAATGTAAATCTTATCCACTTCTTAAAAAGCACAATTTTCACAAACAAATCACGTACGAGTAAGAAAAGATTTTGCAATTATTTGAATGCCAATAAGTGGCAATTTTATTGAAAAATAAATGATAAAAATTTCGCGGCCTACTGACTTACCGTTTGTATGTACCACTCTTTTAACTTTTACAAATCGAAAAGCTTTTAATAGGCAAAAAGTATGATTGAATAAGTAATGTAAGTTTCAGGTGCATTTGTAGTCGTTTGGCAGGGTTTTTCACCAAACTGAGTATGAGGTTTTTGAGGTGGGATATTAAACTACTGAAATAATGAATAATCTTACGCATTTAATGTATTTCAAAAATTGAATAAAGTTCCGCTAAACTTCCCAAATTTCGCACTGTGCGTCGATTGAAAAAAGTGTGAAAATGTTACACTTTTGCCTGCTCAGAGGGCAACAATTTTTAGAAAATTTTAGAAAAGAACATAATATTTTGACAGCCTTCGCACGGGGCAGAAAAAGTGTAACATTTTTTTGAGAAAAGAAAACGATATTATTTATAAATGGGCAAAGGAAATCGGTTCTGTTTCCATACCTAAATCTCAACCGATTTACTTGATTTATTTTTTTTTTTGTTGGAAAGGAGGTGAGGAGGAGCAGTGCATAGGTTTTTTTTTTAAAAACTGTGCAGTGCCACGCCCCTAAGTGGAAAAACGCTTTCACGACTAAGCCACAGTATGGATTTTTATGAAATTTTAAATGTAGATAGCAATGTAGATAGGGGCGGAGCCACGCCCCTAATGGTATGATACGCGAACAGTACTAAACTGCTGCATCGATTTTTATACAATTCTTTACTGAGGTAGATAAATACTATGCAATATTCTTGTACTTACATACAAGTTTATTTAAGCGTAATTTACTGTTCTGAGTGATTGAGTGCAATTCGATTAGGTTTGCTTAAACAAATCTTTCACTATAGCATTTTGAAACTTTTGTTCATATGGGAGGTGCCACGACCTCTAGTCCTATTTCACCTACTTTTTGCTCAGAGTTTACAATTAATGTTTTTAGTGTTTGGGTGAAATTTGGTTGGATTATCTCAAAAAACACATTCGGTGTATCATTTTGAAACTTTTGCTTATATGAGAGGTGCCACGCCCTATTGTTCGAGTTCGCTTAGGTTTTTCTCAGAGCTTGCATTTATTAATCTGAGTATTTGAGTGTAATTTATTTGGGTTACCACAAAAAACGCTTTCAGTATAATGTTTTGAAACTTTTGTTTATATAGGAGGTGCCACGCCCTTCAGTCCAAATTCGCTTAATTTTCGTTTGGAGCTTGTACTTACTATCTCTAGTATTAATGTTTATTTTGTGTATTTTGCTTCTGTTATTGCAAATAATGCTCTTATTGTTGCATTTTGAATATATTTTTTGTATGGGCGGTAGGCGTGTACGTTGACCGATTTCGCTTATTTTCACTCCCGCGAGCTAAATCTAACGACGAAGGCAAATGCGAAATTTCATTGAATTATGTTGCTCAGTTTTCCCAAAAAATGTATTTTCACGCACACCCAGCCAGCCATCCAGCCAGACAGCCAGACAGACGGACATGGCTATATCGACTCAGGAGGTGACGCTGATCAAGAATATATATATATACTTTTCTATACCTGCCAGCCTCCTTCTCTGCGTTACAAACGAAAGGACAAAGTGAATATACACTGGGTGTAGGGTATAAAAACAAGCCAGAGCAAAGCCTTAAGTTCAGCTTTCCAGCTGTTAAGCTTGCTTTATGTTCGGCATACGCATTCAAAATTTTTACATCATCGTAATAGTTTGAGCAGCTTTCAAGATTAATCGTATTTAAGTGTCTTTTCGTGAAGAATATGCGTGCCACTTAATGAATTGCGCCCACTTTTTGACAAGTGTATGGTATTTATGTTCGCCACCTGCGAAAGTGACAAAAAATGTATCGGCAAAAAAGGTGTAGCAAAAAGTTGTGGCCAAAAAAGTGTCAAAAAACGTGTAGTTTAAACTAAGGACTGCCCCAACAAAATTTGTCCCTTTGTTTTTCATTAACAAAAAAATACGTAAAGAATTTTTATTAAATTTTGTTTTTTTATTTATTAGTGAGTAGTATAACAAACATAAATAACCTTTCACTATTAACAAATATTTATTTTATATAAAAATATTTTACTTTTTTCTTAAGACCCTTCATTAAGTATTGTACAGTTGTTTCGTCGACAGTACCGTACGACCTTCGCCACTTATTTTTGAAATCTTTTAAATTTTTTGCAGTGCATTTACTCTTATAAAGATCTGATTTCATTAGAGCCCAATATCTCTCAATAGGTCGAAGCTGTGGGCAGTTAGGTGGATTCGCATTTTTGGGAACAAAATTTACATTATTGCTTTTGTACCATTTTATGGTGGCTTTAGAGTAGTGAGAGGTTGCTAAATCAGGCCAGAACATTACAGTACCTGCGTGCTTACGAACAAATGGCAAAAAACGTTTTTCAGAGCATTCATCAATATAAATTTTTGAGTTAATTGTGCCCAGTGTTACAAAAAAAAATGCTCCTCAGACCGCAGGTGCATATGGCCTGCCAAACCATATACTGCTTGGGAAATTTTGTAATTTTCTTCTCTTTAAATTTGCTCTGTATCTGCCCCTCCTCCGAACAGGTGTAAAATTCGTGTCTTGTCAGCTATTTAAAATCTGCCTTAACGTATGTTTAATCGTCCATTATGCAGCAGTCAAATTAAGTCAGGTAACCGACATATAACTTTTGAGCTCGTTTTTGAGCCTCTAACTGCTTTTCATCGGAACGGTTTGGTTTTTTTTGAACTCTGTAGGTTCTTAGCTTAAGTTTTTTCTTTAGTCTGTCCATGGAAAATTTTGAGGTTCCTGCTCTGGCAGCCATATCTCGTTCTGAAGTGTTGGGATTCTGATTAAAAAGGCGCTTCACTTTTTTCACCAATTGTGGATCTATACTGGCTTTTCTACCTAAACTCTTTTTCTGCGTAATAAGTTGACTCTTTCTTTAATTCGAAATAACCCCTTGGACAGTGATTTTTGATGCACCTGTTTTTTTAGCTATGGCTGAATATTTGAATTCTCGTTTTTGCATGCAAGTGTACAAAATGAGTTTGCTCTTTTTTTCTTGATTGCTATTTATCTTTATCGTCTGAAGTTTGTTTGCCAAGTGTTATATATTTTTTTAATCGTCATGTGATATAGCACTCATATTTCGACCTGGACGATCATCAGGTAAATTATAATCTTAAGGAATAAAAGGGACAAATTTTGTTAGGGCAGTCCTTAGTAAGGGTGTAACCTTTGGCCTGGCCACAAAATAAATACCTTACACTGCAGTATTTTGAAAATTTTGTCCGAGTTCAACCAGTTATTGCTCAGAGCTTGCATTTATAATTCTTAGTGTCCGAGTGAAATTTGGTTGGATTATCTCAAAAAACGTTTTCAGTATAGCTTTTTGAAACTTTTGCTTATATAGGAGCTGCCACGCCCTCTTGTCCGAGTTCTTCTAGTTTTAGCTTAGAGCGTACATTTATAGTTTTTAGTGTTTGAGTCAAATTTGGTTCGACTATCTCAAAAAACGCTTTCAGTATAGCGTTTTGTAGTTTTTGCTTTTATGGGAGATGCCACGCCCACTTGTCCGAATTTTCTCAGTTTTTTCTCAGAGCTTGCGCTTACCTTAGTATTTTTGTGTATTATGTTTAAAGTGTGGTGAAAAATACTCCTAAAGTTGCATTTTGAATATATTTTTTGTATGGGCGATAGGCGTGTCCGTTGGGTGTAGGGTATAAAAAAAGTGTCGCTAAAAAAGTGACTCAAAATGTATTGGCAAAAAAGGTGTAGAAAAATGTGTCGCCAAAAAAGTGTCAAAAAACGTGTCACTAAAAATGTGTAGATAAATATATTGTCAAAAGAGGGTCGAAAAATATTTCGCCAAAAAAAGTATCTCGAAAAAAATGTCAAATAATGTGTCGGCAAAAAAGTATCAAAAAATAAGTCGCTAAAAAGGTGTTGAAAAATGTTTCACCAAAAAAGTGTTAAATAATGTGGCACATGTCACGTGTCAAAAAAGTTGTAGTGAAAAAAAGTGTATAAAAACGTGACGCCACAAAAATCTCAAATAGGTAGGTAATGTGTCGAAAAATGTGTGGGCGAAAAAGGTGTCGAAAAGTGTGTCGCCAAAAAAGTATCGAAAAATAAGTCGCTAAGAAAGTGTAGATAAATTGAATCGCCAAAAAAGTGTCGAAAAATTTTTCGGCAAAATGTTTTTCCAAAAAAGTGTCAAATAATGTATCACCAAAAACGTGCCAAAAAATGTGTTGTTAAAAGGTATCGAAAAATATGACGCTAAAAAATGTGTTGCGAAAAAATGTGTCAAATAACTTGTCGCCAAAAAGGGTCGAAAAATGCTTAACCAATAAGTGTCGAAAAATGTGTCGCCAAAAATGTGTCGAAAAATGGGTCCACCTAGCGCATCCAAAGAGTTTCACTTCAAAAATCTTTTCATAATTTAATTGAGGGGATTTTTAAAATTCAGATTAAAAGTGGATAACATAACGTTGTCATTTATTTGATTTGTTAGCTGACTCTTTTAAAACCAACTTAAATTTAACATAAAAATCCCAAAAACCCCATTGAGGTAAATGCCTTACCAACTCGGTTTGTGCGTTAATAAGCATAAACCATAAGAATCGTTTTAAAAAAGCACGTGAAAGTCAGCTGTTTTGTATTCTGATAGTGCATAAATGAAAAAAGTTTCCACACGAAATATCGCCCCCCTCCACAAAAAGTCAACTCAAGTACAAATTAACTGCAGATTTTCACTTTCGTTGCTCATTTTTCTCATAAATTGCTCTTCCCATGTCTCTGAAAACAATTGTCTGAACTCCCCTACAGACAAACTTTCATTAATATTTCATTGCGTAGGCGGTCGCCAAGAAAAGTAACAACAACAGCGACAACAAAGTTGCATTGCAAAAAAAAAAAAAAAAAATTTGTGGAAGGCGGAGTGGGGAGGTACAACAATACGTACGAGAATACTTAGCTCCAAAAATAAAACAACACATTGCTGCTGCAGTTGTATGTTGCTGCATGTTGCACGCCGCATCACACTGCGTTGGCTAGTGGGCAAAAATCAAAATTTTTTGTGACTCGAAACCTAATAATATTGGTATCAATCGACAGGTAATTGTATCAATAAAATAAAAACAAAATATTTAGGGGAAAAACTCAGTTTTGGCTACGCTGTGACACTTCAAAGTTGAGATATCTTTCAAAAAAAAATCATGTTTTATTCACTTCGTTTTGGGTTCTCTTAAACAAATAATTATCAAAAATTTGTCTTTTGATTAAACTAAGCGAAGTAAAGTTTTATATTATAAATAATATTTGAGTAAATAAATAAAACTAAAAAATTTTGGAAAATATATAATTTGATGTATATTGTAGTGATTTTAATACATGATATTATCAAATGAAAAATTCAGAAATTGACAAATTTCGATGAAAAAAAAAAAAACAAATCTTATAAAAATAAGTGCCGTTTTTTTTCTTAATCTACTAGTTCAAATTCTATATAATCAAGAACTGCAAATAACTTTTCCTACTTCGTCCTACAAATATTTTTTTTCTTTTTTTAAAAAATGCTTAAAACGAAAAATTTGTATGAAATATAAAATTTATGTTGAAAATTTTTTTTTTGTTTTTATGAACACAAATGGTCTCACAAGTACAAAAAACATTATTTCTACTACGTAGATTTCATTTGTTAACATTAAACATTACTTTTTCATCATCGTTATATGTGGACCTTAAGAAAATCGTCCTAAATACCTGGTTTTTAGCAAAACTATAAAGTTTACAACAAATCTGAGATCATTTTTGAGCTCAGCGACCCCAAATTACTTATAGTACCAAATTTCATCGATATCCAACCACTCCTTCTATTTTTGACCATTGCTTGTATGGGCTCAACGCACTGTGCGCATGCCTGCTGCATGTGATAAATCTCAACACATTATATTTCATTGCTTAATAAGCCACCGAACCGCCAGCGCCGCTTTAAAACGCTTTGAGACAAAAACAAAAAAAAGCTTAAAGAACTTAAACTAGTAACCATTGCACTGTGGTTCAAATCTTTTGGTAACCAAATAATTCAGTTGCAGTTATGCAATATTGCACGAAAGTATAAAATTGTCTATAAAATGATTTTGAGCGAAAATGTTACTTTTTGCGTGCAATTTTTTCCAAACTAAGTAATTTCGCGTCAAATTATCCTCAAAAAACCGAAATAATCGAATATGTCTGGCACGTCATACAATATCTAAATTAATTTGCGATGACAAAATTTTAAAAATGTATTAATAATGCGGATTTAAAGAAAAATATTTTACCAAAAATGGAATGTAATTTAATAACCTCTTTAACAAATTCTTCTTATGAAGAATTGGACAAGACGATATCGATACAAAGTAGTTAAAATTCCCTAAAAATTAGTTTTTTTTCGAAACAAAACAATTAAAAATTTTTTTTTTTCTAATTTTGGTCCAACTAATCAAAATAAAAACGAATCGTTCGAATCACAAGAAAATTTTTCAAATATGTAGACCTATCCAAGAGAAAAATACAAAAAAGAGTAAAATTTTAATTTTAGTAGCTCCACTTAATTGGTCATTAG
This sequence comes from Calliopum simillimum, assembly GCA_951812925.1. NCBI lineage: Eukaryota > Metazoa > Arthropoda > Insecta > Diptera > Lauxaniidae > Calliopum > Calliopum simillimum. The sequence continues at coordinate 77,980,357 of OX638370.1, read as the reverse complement.
GAGTGAGATCGAAAAAATCATAACACACGTTTTACCTAATAATTTTTTTTGAGTGTAAAATTTAAAAATTTCTTTGATCTAGTTATCTTTGAAAAATATGTCAGTTATTATTTTTAACGACAAACATGTTGATTTGTTGTAAGTTTGATCAATATGAGTGAAGAGAAAGAAGTACGACTTAAAATTATTACAAATTTTCCAAAAAAATCCAAATTGGTTTTACAAAAAATTGGCCAAAGAATTGAAGGTTTCCAATGTTATTAAACAGTTTCAGGAGTATTTGACCATCGTTAGGAAACCTGGTTCGGGAAAAAAAACAAGGACCACATGATATTGGGAAAGACAAGAAAATTGAAATCATATTGAAAAGATCTCCAAACACACCTGCCAGAAAAGCTGCCCGGTTAGCCCAGTGCTCTGACATTTGGTGCGAAAAGTTAAAGCCAATGCAGGTTTGAAAACATACAAAGTCCAAAAAGTTACCGACGAGAATGCTGAAAAAAATTTAGATGCCAAAAGTAGGGCTCGGAAATTTAAATCGAATTTTATACAAAAATATTCATGTTGTATAATATACGACGAAATGTATGTACTGGCAGATATTACGCAGCTTCCGGGTCAAAATTTTTATGTTGCTGATGCTGGAGGAAATGTCGAAAAACAATTTAGAATCCAAAAGCAGACAAAATTTCCTAAAAAATTCCTTGTATGGCAAGCTATATGCAGTTGCAGCAAAAGAAGCAAGTCATTTGTTACAGTAGGCTCTATAAATACCGAAATATATATCAAAGAATGTTTGAAAAAAAGACTTCTTCCTAAGGCAAGAAAGCTATGGAGTGGTACCAAAGTAATAACATAGCTTTTGTACCAAGAGAGGCCAATCCTCCAAATTGCCCGGAGCTAAGACCAGTGGAGAGGTGTTGAGCTCTTGTGAAAAGAAACTTAAAGAGCACAAAAAAGGTGTCCCAAAATATTGAAGATTTTAAAAGGAGATGGGCAAACTGTTCCAAAAAGGTGTCTGTATCAACTATCAAAACTCTAATGGAAGGCTTACCGAAAAAGGTCCACGAGTTCATAAATAGTGGTAAGAACTATAAAAGTTATATTTTTCTGTAATTTGTAAAATAACATCAATTAAATAAAAATCAAATCAAAACTCTAAGGACAACCGTTTAAAAATTATTGAATTTTACATATGTTAAGATTTTTTCGATCTCACTCATTATATGTATATCCAGTAGGCCGGGTCAAATTTTTTAGCGGCAAAGAGTATAGCAACAAAAAAATCTATGGAAATTCTAAAAAACTTTGTCCAAGAAACCATGGGTCTAAAATCAATATCGAGCCGCCGTAAATTGCGTTGAAGTTTACTTTAAAATTCAATAAAAAAAAAACAAAAAATTCAAATATGTAGAGTAGAACGGGGTAATGTCGTGCAGGGGGTAATGTCGTGCACTGGCTGTTTTAGCCCAAAAACTTTAATGATATACCAACTGTTCGTAAGGTAGGGATCTGCTGACCTACTGAGCTTATGCAAATAATACTAGCAATTTTCACCAGTTCGTCTCTACAGTGTAACCTTTTTTTCAAAACGCACGCTTTCGGGACGATAAAAGTGTTTTTTCATCTGGTCAGAAAAATAATTTTCCTTGCGGGAAAATATACCAGGTAAGTGTTTTCTGAAACGAAATATCCTGCCAAAGAAAAGAAGTATTTGGTTTTCGAAAAAAATTTTGGGCTTCACCGAGTTATCGAAGTTGACCTTTAAAACGACCATTGGGGTAATGTCGTGCACATTCACTTACACAAATACAATTTCTCGCTACACAAATGTTGTTACACATGGATGTAACTAATGAAATTATCTTACGATCGGATGCTTTCTCGTTGCATTCGCTTGAGATGTACGGCTTTACGAGCATGTCAAAGTTGAGTGCACGACATTGCCCCAATCTACTCTACACAACATATTATGTACTTCACACTTGTATAATAATGAATAAATACATGATAATGCTGAATCTCCTCTAATAGAACCACTACCTATCATTTCTCACACATTTTGGTACCTTAACTATACTCGGAAAACAATGCACGACAATACCCCACAAATTTTGAGGGGGGTAATGTCGTGCACATTTTTTTTTTCTTCACTTACACAAACACAATTTCTCGCTACACAAATGTTGTTACACATGGATGTAACCAACGAAATTATCTTTCGATCGGATGCTTACTCATCGCATTCGCTTGAGATGTACGGCTTTACGAGCATGTCAAAGTTGAGTGCACGACATTGCCCCGTTCTACTCTACTTTAAATAATTTTATATGAAACAAGCAAAAAAAAAAAATTAAAATATTTTCCTTTTTCTTATTGTATTTTAAAGTAGTACATCAAAACTTCAACGCAATTTACGGCGGCTCGATATTGATTTTAGACCCATGGTTTCTTGGGCAAAGTTTTTTGGAATTTCCATAGATTTTTTTGTTGCTATACTCTTTGCCAATTTTTTGTCTCCCGACCAAAGTGCATCGGAAAAAAATAATGGCGTTTCCTGTACATATTTTTTTTTTTAATATTTGTAAGCTAATCTAGTCGGAACAAATATGGTTCGTCAAAATTTAATATTGGTCATGTGTTCCAAAGCTATGCAGAAAAAACAATCAAATCGTGGAGTGCGTAAATTGTTCTCCGCGTGCCCATAGGCAATAACTTGAAGCTCAAGTGGCTCATCATAAGCAAAAAAAGAAAAACAAGTAAAATCTACTTATCTTTACTATGGAGCTCAATATTAGAATTTAGTCAAAGGTTGCGATTTTTGAAACAGTGCCATAATCGCAAATGAGACTAAATTCATTATTTTTGGCCCTGATGGTATGGCATGCGATTGGCGGAAAACTTATACTAAGCTCCAAGCAAAGACAAGCAGTTTCTGATGATTTTTTTCGTAATGTAGGGTTACTTAGGCATTAACCTTATGGAGTTACGACACGAGGCGGACAGTTTCCCCTCCGCTTTTCTTTCTTACTTTCTGATGTATCTCCGTGACCAATTTTCCAGCCGATTATTTTGGTTTGTCTTGATTCTATGGACAATAAACCATTTTCCATCCAGATTAAAAATCTTGTTTGATGCACTTTTCCCTTTATTTTGGGGACGATTTTCATGAACCAATGGTGCTCTGTGGAGGACGCGAAGTCAAAATTTTTCATTATCGGACCACTGTGCTACAAAAAGTAACCAACTGAAGTTGAGAAGGTGGCAGCAGCAAGTAATACCGCATGTTGGCGGCTTCGTGAACATGAAAAGCAGCAACAAAAAAAAAAAAAATCAAATATTTTCAATTTTTTATTTTATTTCTGTTTTGATTTTGAAGGATGTTGTTGTTTCTATGCGACTTTATTTGTTGTGTTTTTTTTTTACTTTTGCTTCTAAAATTGAATCGGATAGAAAATCGCATAAAAATATCATTTCTTTGCAACTGTCTTGAATTTCGGTCTGTCTGAGAGCTATTGTTGTTGTTGCCGCTTTGAGGGCAGCAGCAGCAACACTAGTAAAGGCAAAAATTTTTGGAAAATTCAAAGTCGTGACTTCAGAGTGTTCAGTTAAGAGTGCAAGTTGGGATTCGAACCAAAATTGCTTGTAAATGGGTGAGAACAGACAGTCTGGCAGACGGACGAAGGGGCGGACAGATAATGTGTTTGTCTCAAATTATGAACAATTCAGTGCTACAGACAAAAAGCAAAATGAAAAGGTTAAATAAGTATGTGAAAATCGTTGAATCGCAATGTCATCCAGGTTGAGAGACTAATTAATTGTTGCATTACCAAATTCGAATAAAAGCAACAAAACAGGAATGCAAATTAATTAATTTATTTGACAATTTCTTTTTTATATCACCGCACATATTTATGAAAATTAATATAAAATATTTAAATTAATATAGAAAATATACGGCGGATGATTATGGTCACGATAGTTTTACATTTAAGAATTTTATGAATTTTTACGGTACATTCTTGCTTTTATGGTTGGCCTCAGCACAGTTGGCTTGAACAAAAAAAAAGGCGTTCCCCGATGCCGCCAAAAACGAATTACGTATTTCTATAAAAAATTTTAACTTTAGGGCACAGAGCTTTCCCAAATCGTTTTTAGTTCTATAAACAGACTCCGAAATTATAATTCTCTATAGAACGCTAATAAAGTTTTCTTTGGAAAAATTATCTTCCCTAAAATGTTAGGGTGAAGCAAGAACAAATTGTTTTGTAAAACAAGTCAGAAATTTAAGTTTTTCCCTATTACTCCCATGGGGTACATTTAGGACCCCGCTTAGATGTAATTTTTTATTAACCGTAAGGAATTGGGAGCTTATGCAACAATGTTAGCTATTTATAATGGTCTATTGGGCGTCCAGAAAAGATATCTGAAAATAAAAATTAAAAAATTTTATGGAATTTTCTGGGACATATGTAACCCTATGGTCGTTAAGGGAGACATTTTCCCCATAAATTTTTATATGGGGAAAATATGCCTTTATTTCTAAGGGTGATTACTCGGAAAGTAAGAGTCTAAATGAAAAAGTTTAAAGGAATGGTTTGATATGTAATATTAGGGCTATTATTTATGTATTTTATTTATTGAGTAAGTAATTAGATGCCATCAAAAGAATTAAACTACACCATCTCCAGGAACTACACCGTAAGATTGAGAACAGCGATTTCTCAGCTTCAAGCACGGATATCTCGAAATCCTGTAGTATATAAGTAATTCTGGCTTCGGATTCGAATTCAGTGTCAAAAAGTACGTTACAGCACATAAGTTCACTAACAGGTTCATTAGGTATTTTTATTTTGATTGCCTGTGAAATTGGTAAAATTGTAGTACAAAAGTGAGTTGAAAAGTTACCGTTTACGACCATAATGGCACCGGTGTCCTATATTAAATTTTATGATTTATTTATATACTAAACTTAAATAATGGCTCAATATATGTTTGTATAAAACAACAGTTTGCTTACCTGACAACAATTTTTTCACACTATAATATGATTGAAACATAGTTGGGCACTTTTCAGTACCAGTACAATTCCAGTAAAATAAATTTGTTACTGATATTGCAATTTTATTTGCAATTACCAATAAAGTATTATTGATAATTTAAAAAAAAGCAGTAACCAATAAATTTTTATTGATAATGCAAATCAAATTTGCATTACCAGTAAATTTTACTGATTACTGGTAAATATATCAGTAAGCAGTCAATTTTACTGGTACTGCAATTTAACATTTCATTACTAGTAAAATTTTACTGGTTACTGGGAAAAATATCAGTAAGCAGTAAATTTTACTGATATTGCAATTTAGCATTTAGTTACCAGTACAATTTTACTGGTTACTGGAAAAAATATCAGTAAGCAGTAAATTTTACTGATATTGCAATTTCACATTTAATTACCAGTAAAATTTTACTGGTTACTGAAAAAATATCAGTAATCAGTAAGAAATATCAGTAATCAGTAAATTTTACTATTTACTGGAAAAATAGAAGTAATCAGTAACTTTTATTGATATTAATTTGCATTATCAGTAAAATTTTACGATTATTGAAAAAATCTGCAGAATCTGACTACAGTCGGTTATAAATGACAGTTTATTAACTCCAACCATAACAAGGTGGAACTCACTTTATGATTCCATAAAGAGGCTACTGCAACATAAAGAAAAATCAGCGGAATTGTGTTTTCTGCTCAAAATTCCTACCATTCTCAATGACGAGCTTGAGCACTTGGAAGAATACATAAAGCTTATGGAGCCTATAGCAGAGGCGATTGATTTTCTTCAGGGCGAAAAAATTATGTATTTTGGTTACTTTGTCCCTGCAATAGTATCCTTAAAGATAAAAATGCGATGTTTAGACCCCTCAAGCCTTAAGTATTTAGCCAAAGTAAGCGAAGAAATGCTTAAAGCTTTGCTTAAAAGATTTGAAAAATATTTCAAACTGCAGCCTGACGCTTGTGATGCTGTTATTGCGGCTATATCTATTCCGGATATAAAATTACGCTTTGTAAAGTCTCTGTTAGAAACAGCAACAACGCAAACAGAAGAAGATGTAAGGAGAATGTTGAACATTTATGTGGCGAAATATGGCAAAATAGCCGTAAAAACTCGGGTTCTGCCGGACATACCGAAAAATGCATTCCTCGATTTCGGGGAAGAAAGTATTTTTTACACTTAATTTTCCATTAAATATTTGTACTTATACATTTATTTGTATATGTACTTTAACAGATGTTAGCGAACAGTGTGTTTCCACTGACTCTGGAAATTATCTCCAGGAAACCATTTTGTACCTAGTCGATCAAGACACAACTGCAAATTGTCTGAAAAACCATCAAGCAATTAAAAACGTGTTTTTAAAATACAATACCCCATTACCGTCATCTGCACCTGTAGAACAGTTGTTTTCATGGGATTGTGAATCGCTCCAGAAGGCAAAACCTCAACGATGAAAATTTCGAATTGCTTGTTCTGAGGAAAGCTAACGGTGTATAAAAAGCTTCGAGTCAATTCTACGCTTGATACAAAGTTCAGTAGCAATTGAGTATTCTAGGAAAATAGAATAAAAGTTGGTTTTTGTATAATTTTCCAACTTAAATATTGTGTTTTATTTACTTTGGATGGTTTTTGCTTCATATTTACTTTAGGTTTGTGCATTGATTTTTAACTACCAGTAACTATTTTCATTATCAGTAAAAAGTAATTTTTACTGCAATTTTTTCATTATCAGTATTTTTACTGCAATTTTTTCAGTTGCAGTAAAAAATTATTTTTACTGCAATTTTTTTCCAGTAACCAGTAAAAAATTATTTTTACTGCAATTCTTTTCAGTAATCAGTAAAATTTACTGGTAATGCAAATTTAATTTGCATTATCAATAAAAACTTACTGGTTACTATTTTTTTTTTTTCAGTAAACAGTAAATATTTATTTTTACTGATATTTTTCCAGTAATCACTAAAACTTTACTGGTAATGCAAACTAAATATCAGTAATCAATAAAATTTTATTGATAATTGAAATTGTTAATGCAGTCAATAAATACTGCAGTGTGCCCATCTATGGATTAAAAACACTTTACCACCTACAAATTCTGCTGTAAAGTATAGGAATAGTGCACCACTCAAACTGTCACATTAGAATGATCATACAAATATAACGGTTCTTCTGGTGTTGTTGCCAGATTTAATAGAAACGAAGGAAGTGTTTAGAAACTTTTAAATGTCAAAATTACATATATCGGTTTCTTAATTATTTAAATTTAATTTATTTTTGTCTTGGGACACATATGTCCCTATGGTCGTGAAAAGGTTAATCTAAGCCTCCTCTAACACCGCGCAGTAGCTTCATAACCTTACCTTATACACCCTGTCTGTATGTATTTTAATTTTTACAGCATCCTTAAAAGTTTTACAACATTTTTGTCGAAAGTTTTCTACTTTACGATTCAATTTTTGAATGTATTCACACGTTGGTTTCGTTTCTTTACTTCAAAAGAGTATTTTTATGAGCCAATTTTTATTAGACAGACTCTGTTTTAATGGCAAATTGCCCAACTTGAATGTTTTGCTTTAAAAAACCTTATGCGACCACAACATGACCGAACTACCTAATACCGTCGATATTGCGGCGACGCGGTCAAAATGGCGGCAACGCCGACTATAATAATAATAGACGCCGCTTGTCACTTTAGCAAAAATTGTTTTCTTTTTTCCAGTTTTTATTTTTCTACACAATGACCACGATAGACATACATGGACGGACGAACGGGCATACAAATAATCGCGTATTATTTAGTTGTCTGCAGCAGCCAACTGCCAAGTTTTCTACCGGAATTTCATAGTTCTACCGCTGCGGCTGTTGCTTCTGTTGTAACCAGCGCATGCGGTCCAAGTTGTTACGACCGCCTAACTGTTAATGCATTTAAGCCTGAGTTATGATGCGGGCCAAAAATGCGTACTCAAATCCAAATGCAAATCCAACTGGTAGCAGCTGTGACAGCTGTAGTCTGCTGTGCGGAGGTTGGGGCGGAACTCGCACTCATGTTTGAATGTCGTTGCGGTTGTCTGATGCATTACGCATTCGCTATATTGTCATTGCGAAACAACTACGCGAATAGAGGAGATTTTATACACAGAGAAAAAAATATTTAATGATTTTTTTGAAAATTTGCATATGATCACCAACTTCAAACAAATGATGATGAACTTTTCTCTCTGTGTGTTGTAAATGTCATGTTGCTTTTGTTGTTTTTGCTGCAGATTTGTGCAAATATGATATGTTTATGCTGTCTATTTGAGATTTGCATTTGCAGAAAGTGCGTTAACGTAATAAAAAACTAAAAAAAACCCAACGATCAAATTGATAAAAATTGAGAAAATGTTGTGTGACTCACAAAAGTTTGTTGCTTAAGTCTTTTGTTTGTATGGGCCATGCCACTGCTAATTATTTTGCAAATTTAAGGAAAAAAATATGACACTATTGCAACTCCAGTAATTGTTAAATGTATGTCAAAAGACCCAATTGTCGAACAGCAGATATCACAACAACAACAACAAAAATAACAATAACATTAGAAAAATTAGGCTACGCATTTCAATTTCAATTCAATCAACTTTGAATTTGAAATCCCACACAGAAGGACCACAAGCGTTTTCAGTTGCATTCGTCTGACTGTGGTGCGCTTTGCTGTTTGCTTGTCAATTCGCTTGAGACTCTTGTCCAGTTCGGCAACAGCTGTGCCAACAATTTAGACAGACAGACGGACGGACGTACAAAGAGCAGGACTGTTTGTATTAAAATTGCAAAAAATTAAATGAAAAACCAAAAATTTAAAATTAAATTGACAGCTGTTGTTTTTGTTCGATTTTGTTCAAAGTTTTTTCTGCATCATTTCATTTTGTGATTACTTAATGCATTGCACTTCATAAGTATATTTTCAATACCTAAAAAATGTAAAAAATTTATTTTAAAATTTGTTCCGTATCTCATAATGCTGATTGTAACTGAATGTAGTAAATTCTTAAATACAAAATATTTCGGTCACCAAAATAATTGTCTGGGTTCCACTGAATTACGTTCTTTGGTATATTTTAAGGACTTCCATATCTTGACTTTGATGAAAATTTTATATGGACTCCAAATATGCACAAAAACGGATGAGGATCCGTTTCGAACCCGTTACGAGTTCATAAAGGGATAAAAACCGTAATCCGTGGTAAAAAATCCATTTCGAACCCGTAACGAACATCAAAAACGAATTCAAAACGGATTTGCTTTTAACCCTTTCATGCATTTGTTGAATGTATACAACAATACATTCTGAACGCATATTTCTCCTGTCTATCGGTATATTTTTCCAAACGAAATGTCTCAAAAATATCTCAGAAGCCTTAGCTTTTGTTTAGTGTTTTACTTTTACTTATCTTTAAAGTTTTTCTGCTTCATTTTATGATTTTCATTCATTGATGTCGAACGATTTTGGACCAACAAATTTTCGCAATAAATAAGCGGTTAAATTTTTATGAAATCCTTAAATTACTTCATTGGTGATTTTTTTTCGATGACATCATTTAGTGGAGAAGTGAAATATAGCAACCCAATGTGCACAAAAACGGATGAGGATCCGTTTCGAATCCATAACGAGTTCATAAAGGTATAAAAAACGTAATCCGCGGTAACGGATCCATTTCGAACCCGTAACGTACATCAAAAACGAATTCAAAACGCTTTGTTTAGATAAAAAAAAAAACCTTTTGAAGCGCTTATTAGCGAATAAAAAAAAATTAAATTCCGCAGTGCGGGCCCGTTTCGAATCCGAAACTTATGTAAAAACGAATTCAAAACGGATTTGCTTTTAAATATGTTAATGCTGTATATTTACAGAAAAAAACCGTTTTGATGCGCCTATTAGCAATTAAAAAATAATAAAAAGAAAAAAAAGGAAGAAAAATAAAGGGTAAAAATCCACCTCTGGTAGGATCCGAACCTGGGCAAATCCGTACCGATTCCGTAAATACTTCAAATACGAACTCAAAACGGATTTGCTTTATTTAATTTTTATGATAAAAAAAATATTTTTGATTTGTTTTTTTTTTTCTTTTTATTTTATTGCGTATGATTTTTTGTAAACTTTTCAAACTCTGTTTGAAAAAATGTTTTTGATTCCAAATTTGAGTATATAATATTTTTTATCAAAAGAAGGGAAGAAAAACAACACAGAATACTTATAAAAAAATAACAGAAATTTGTTTAATATACAAACTCTAAATCTCAACATCAAATAAGTCTACATCAGTTAAGTAAACATCATATCGGCCAATAGCCTAGTTGTCTAATGTCTCGTGTATGAAAGAGTAATATCCCGGGAGCCTGAGTTCGACTCCCGGCCGGGCTAGTAATTTTTTTTTTTTTTTTGTTATTTTGTTTTTTTTAATTAAAAATAAGCGCTTCACCCTGTTTTCTTTTTTTTTTATAAGCAGCATTAACATTATTAAAAGCGAATCCGTTTTGAATTCGTTTTTGATGTACGTTACAGGTTCGAAACGGATCCATAAAAGAAGAAAAAACGATTCGTTTTTTTTTAGGAATCCTTCCCGCAAACGGATCAGTAACGGATACGTAACGGATTCCGTAACGGATAAAAAGAACGAAAATATGAACCCGTTACGGATCCGAAACGAGTCCGTTTGGCACACTGGGAAGAAACAGGTAAAAATATTATTCAGGCTCTTTGGAGGCGCTGTTGTTTGTATACAACATGGTGCATTAAAATGTTTGTTTTCTGGTATTATTTTTGTATGAACTGTTTTGTCGTAAGTAACTTTTTCTACGATTTTTGGTCTTTTGGTTACTTTTTCAGCGTTATGGCTTGTTTCCTACGCCTAATTTTTTGACGGGATTAAGTGTAGATGAAATTAACCAAATCTATCAGTTTGATTGATTTCTTATCATACCATTAATCACTATTTCTAAAATTTTGGGCTCTTTTAGCCATTTTTTCGGCATTATTCTTTGTTTTCGTACATTTAATATACTGTGGACCCTCAAAGAGGATGAGTTGTTTATGAAATTAGCCAAATAATTGAGTTTGATGGATTTTTAATAAAAAAAACCGTTTTGTTGCGCTTATTAACAATTAAAAAAAAAAAAAAAAAGAAAAACAGGAAGGAAAATAAAGGATAAAAATCCACCTGTGGCAGGATTCGAACCTGGGTAAATCCGTTTCGAATCCGTAAGTACTTCAAATACGAACTCAAAACGGATTTGCTTTAACTAATGCTACCCAGTGTGCCAGACGGTTCATGTCTCCGCTTTTTTATCCGTTACGGATCCGTTACTGATCCGCTTGCGGGAGAGATTCCCAAAAAAAAAGCGAATCGTTTATCCGTAACGGATAAAAAAGCGGGGATATGAACCGTCTGGCATACTGGGTAATGATGATAAAAAAAACATTTTTGTTTTGTTTTTTTTTTTATTATTTTATTGCGTATGATTTTTTGTAAACTTTTCAAAATCAGTTTGAAGAAATGCTTTTGATTCCAAATTTGAGTAAGTAAAATTTTTTATCAAAAGAAGCGAAGAGAAAGAACTCAGAATAGTTATAAAAAGCAACAGAAATTTGTTTATTATACAAACTTTAAATCTCAACATCATCGGTCAATAGCCTAGTTGTCTAACGTCTAGTATTTGAAAAATAATAACCCGGGAGCCTGGGTTCGCCTCCCGGCCGGGTAGAATTTTTTTTTTGTTTTGTTTTTTTTTATGAAAAATAAGCGCTAGAACATTTTTCTTTTTTTTATAAGCAGCATTAACATTATTAAAAGCGAATCCGTTTTGAATTCGTTTTTGATGTACGTTACGGGTTCGAAACGGATACATAAAAGTAGAAAAAACGATTCGCTTTTTTTTGGGAATTTCTCCCGCAAACGAATCAGTAACGGATCCGTAACGGATAAAAATGCTAGAATATGAAGCCGTTACGGACTCGTAATGGGTCCGTTTGTCACACTGTGATGGAATTTTTTTGTGGCAAAAAACACAATTTTTGTACGTTAAAAAAATTTTTTTGGTCTGAAAAAAAAAAAATTTCGCAAAAATGTTTATGTTTTGCAACAGAAGATTTCAGAAAGTTTCTCGCTGTCTCAGGATATTGATTTTAGAAAAAAAAAATTTTAAAATTTGTAGTTTTACCGGGAACGGAGTTTGAACTGAATTGTGAAAAGAATTTTTCATATGCACAAAAAGACCGAACTAAACTTGCACTCGATACTGCTTTTTAAATAGTTTTTCGGATTTAATTCATCTTTTCATCTTTTTTTATTTCGTACCTACTCTTTCCTGTGAAATTTTTTTTTTTCAGTGCAGACTCTCTTCTCTCACTAACAAACACTCAAAATTATCTTTGCCGGCCCCTGCTTTACACTCTTACCAAAGCAATTTGCTCATATCACGTTCATTAAAATCTTTTTTATTAAAAATTGACGGTTGCAGCTTACTTATAACATATGCTAAATGTCAGGACACGCTTTTGGTAGTTCATTCACTTACTCTCTTTGAGCCTAACAAACATGTATATTTGTCCGTTTCTCGATCTCAATATAATTGTTTTAGAAAATAAAGAGTGATCCAATAGGAGCTTCATACTTTGTTTTCTAAATAAAATACATAAAAATCAATGTATTGATGCAAATCTTTATTTGGAATGATAGTTCGGCGCATAAACCGAAATTAAAACGTAGACCAAGATCAGCCGGCTTCAATTCCTATACGATATATATTTAGAAGGCCTTCAGACCAAGATCACTCCTCAAGATACGCGACAATGATCCATAAGACATGCCCAAAGCCTGAGATCGGCGATGAATGGATTGTTCAAGGTTTTCACGAACACTCTCTGCTACTGCAGCAATATTCTCTAAATTATGGGCTGTATGCAGTCTGATTGAATGATGAATGTCCAATAGTGTAAAATTGCTTCGAAATCTGGTGACGGTGTTACGCATAGTGCGCCCAGTTGGACGCTCATAACGACCAAAATGATGCTGAAGGACTCTATAACATTCTCTAACTGACGACTGATTTTGGTAGTAAGTTTTCACAATTAATAATCGTTGTTCAGGAGTAAGCCTATTCATGATTGAGTCGCATTGAATACTGAACACAAACCTTATATGAACAAGCCATTTGACACATAACAGCTGTAAAAATAACCCAGTTGGAAAAAGGACCTTGTATTGGATCACGCTTTATAAGTTAAAGCTTTCAAAGTAAACCGACGCGCATGAAATGTAGGACAAAATAATTCAATAATTAGTATATTTTTTATACCATCGGCCCGGAAGGGTTTAAGGAGTCCCCTTAATATATTTCCTAGCAATATGCTACATTATTGCATTAGGTTTCAAACAAGTTGAGTAGAATATTTTATCCAGCAGTTGCTAATATGAAAATTCCTTTAATTGTGTGGGTAAATTTTTAATTTAAAAGAAGTCGCCATATAAGTGACGAAACATCGGGACAAAATAACAGGTCAAGATATATTTTTTGAAAAGTGGTCAATCCGCATTTCTGAACATAAGCCTTAAAATAGCCGCAGAGAGATACCCTTAAAGTTTTCAAAAATATACGGAGGACAACAAGGACAATTTTTGTTCTGGTAAAGTAAATAAACATTATTGAGGGTACTCTTTAAAACGTGTAAATGCCTCGAAAACCTCGTAAACTATAAATAATAGTGAAAATCAATACGAAGTTTGACAGATTTACAAGTTTACGAGGTTATCGAGGCTTTTAAACGTTTTATGCAATACCCTAATTAATTTTGTTGCTGATTTTTGTCTTTCTTTAATAGAAGTATTCGCTCCTTCTGGGGTCCATACCACGGACTGTTGTTTGATCATCTGTAACAATTTTATTGAAGTTGCTATATCATGTGTTTTCGAATTTATTTGGGAAATATGAACAAAACGTACTCAAACTTACTTTCACATCTCATTTGAAATTCGTGGAACCCATCGAGCAGATTTCTTCTTGTACGATAGGTCATTATGCAATATTCGCGACAAAGCCATGGCATTTAACCCAAATTCATGAGCAATCATTTCTTTTGTCAAATGTGGATCTTTCTCAACTTTAGCCTTGAGCAGGAAATAATTTCTCTCATCGGTCGAAAATTTTGGTCGACCCTTCAGTGGGACCTACGCTACAGAAATATGTCCAGTCTGGAATCTTTGAAACCGCTTTCATACAGTCCGAATAGATGGTGCATTTGTTCCATATGACATTCATTGAAAATTTGCACTGGCTTGAATAGACTTCAAAAGCTTAACGAATTTCTAGATATATTGGTGGAAGAATTTTTTTGACTTTTAATTAAATATTGTGATCGATCTTTCATTAGTTTATAACGATGTATCGTAAGACAATAGTGAAACACACTTCATCATTTTTTAAAAAAAAATTAACTGCTACCAAATCAGCGAACTTTTATAAGTCCCTCTGTATATAAAAATAAAAGTATCAAGCCGTACATTTATAGAAACTTTTTTCAATATTATGCCCATTTCAATTAATTTAGGCTTAAAAAATGCATAATTCAAACACAAAGCCAAATCATTAATTGTTTTTAACAATGTTGATATGTCTCTATATTAATACGCAAGACAAAAGCTTGTCCATCTTTTTTTACTATGTTAGAAATGGAGTACGACTTTAACTTATACCCCATTGGAAAAGTATTTGTGTGTAGATGTGCACAAAGTTAAAACTATGTTACTAATTTGACTTTAAGCCAGGTTAACCAAATACAAAGTTTTCAATATTAACAACAACAAAATACACGGTAACACGGAGCTGAAAAAAGGATAAAGCACAAAGAGAAAGACAGAAAGTATAGCACTGACTTCATGTTTTTTGTTTTGCTTATATATCGCTTGAATTATACCAGGGATGACAAATAAGCATTTCTATTTCATACCAAATAGCAAAAAAAGTACAAAAAGTGTCCAATAAGTAGCAAAATTATTCAATACACATGTGGTCGAATTTTAACCACCGAGCGATTCTAGTTTTCATTATTACATAACAAGCAAAATAACATTTTTGGCAATCTAAATTCAACTATGTAATTTACTATATAATGGTTACTTCTTTCTTTCCTTTTCCTATAGTCTTGCTGTCTCTTCAGAGATTTAATTTTTTTTTTATCTATTTTTTATGATTTATTTTCTAATAGATGGTAATTTGTCACATGTTTTACTAATGAAATGCAGCACAACTCAATGAAGATGTGCATTGGAATTGGTCATGGACGATGCACGAAATTGTTGGGACCATGAGCATAACAAAGGCATTGAAAAATACGAAAAGTGAATTCATTTAAAAGCAAAATAAATGATGGAGTTAAATGCTGTCATTGTTGGATACACCGAACAAAACAATGCGTGGAAGTGGGGACCGCCGAACCGCGCTGCAGTGTAAATACAAATATGTATGTGTATGGCTATATTGGCAGCGTGTGAGTAGAGTAGTAAAACGAGCAACACTGATTGATTGCACTAATTTGCGCTCACAATAGGTTAGGTCGCACATGCGCGCATCAAAAGACTTTTGTTGCTCTAACAAATAACTGGGGGAATGAATTTTAGAAGAACATTGCGTAAATGGATGAATAAAAGGTTTAGAGTTTGAAACAAAAGTGAAACATTAGAAAATAGCATGATTTTTACGTAATACAATATTCAGCCATTCCATTTAAGATGATCTGAAAAGGAGGCCATGGAGCATTTCATAAATATTAGTCATTAAAAATGAAGTTAAAATAGTCCTTCTAGCCATATTGCAACGTGTTAATAGACTGATTCACTACTTTCTCAAAATAGGTCGTTAAAAAAAAAATTAAATTGCCTTTCGAAAATGCTTCTTATTCGATGGTGTACGCTAGACGGTATTTATGCAAGTACTATTGAAAGTTAAATTTAAATCGAAGCTACCGGAAACGACTGTAAGGTTCGTGCACAGTAAAAAAATGCATTTTGCATTGTTGCTTCCAGAGCCTTCGAAAAAGATCGATGTTCCAGGTTATAGGTTGATTGCAGTGCAATAAGTTTAAAGTGTTGACTTTTGAGTAAAAATTATTTCCCTAGAAAAGTGAAGATATTTACATCTTTAATTTTAGGGAAAAAGAATTTAAAGTAAAAGAGGTAAACTACATAGATCTGCATGGTTTTGTTGCAGGGCAGTTGAAGGTGATTTCTGAAAGAACTTTCTTTGAATCCGAGCTCAGAACTCTCACATTATGATAAGTTTTTGAGTTGATTGAGGTTAAATACACGAAAAATTGTCATTTCGTAAATTTTCAAGATACATATACATTTGTGGCTAAGGCAATATTTTGTAACTTTTTGACTTAATGATGCTGACCTCTCGAAATCGTTGTTTTAGTTGTTATATACTCAGCAAAAAGTTTGAGGACATTGCATTTGCATTCCAATTTTTTGATATAATTTATAAATTTTTTTTTATAAAGTTATTATAAACCAAAGACGTTTAAATTCTATAAATTTAATAATCTATTTGAACAACGCTTTCTTAATATACAAATATTTTATCTCTTCAAGATATCGGTCAATTGTGCAGGGGTCTAACGAGTTTGTTGTTTTATCACACGGATGGTTGTAGGTTCGTATCCTCCTTCCGATATTGACTTTTTCACGTTTTTTTTCATCTTCGCATATAGACGCATGATGTGTAAGAATGGTACTCATATGGGGTCTCTAAAAGGGAGAAAAAACAGTTTTTTGACCACTTTTCAAAAAGTAATCAATAACATTTTTTCTTGGTCTGCATGTGCTCACAAGTAATTTGATACATTTTTTTGTTTTTTTTTTTTTTGTGTTCATGACAGTTCGATTAAAATCTTTTTTGGGTGCTTTTGCACCATGCTTTTTAAAGAATTTCTATTAGTTATCTTTAATTTAAGTTATATATAATCTCAATTTAAGATTCCTTAAATAAAAGTTTTGCCTAATTTATAAGGTTTTTTCCTTTAAATTTTGTGTAATCAACACAATCAATTGCGAAAAGGTCACATCATCTCCTTAACTTAATATATCAAAATTTTCATATATACTTAATAACGTAACCATGAAAATATTTCGGTAGTTTTCGGTTGATAATTGGCCCTAGTTTTTTTCGTTTCCTGAAAACTTTTGAAATTCGGAGATGTGACCCTTTTCGAAACTGGTCATTCAATTGAAACTGATTACACAATGATTCTATGTAAGGCTGTAGGAAGCATTCAAATATCAAATTCGGTTTGAACAACGTTTGCTTAATTTACAAATTTTAAGCTTAAGCACCATATCGGTCAATGGTGTAGAGGTCTAACGAGTTTGTTATTGTAAGTAAATATAAAATATTTCTATCTATCACACGGAAGGTCGTAGGTTCGAATGCCCCTCCAAGTTTGGTGTGGATTTGTATTCATTCCAATTTGGTTAGAATTTTACACCCAAACCATTTGCTGTGTATGATTTATGATGTCTTCTTCAAATATCCATAGCTATTCAAAGAAACATCGTATGGCACTTTCTAAGGGATCCTTTCGAAGGAAAAGAGTAGTACTATATAATAAACTTGGCAGGAAAATAAAACATTTTTGTGTAGGCTGTCTCTAACCTGAAAAATAATCAAAATAGCTATTTTTAATTTTTTTACCCTCAAATATCTGAAAATCCTGACGTCGTGAGAAAATGCTGTACAACTTGGAATTAGTAAAAACCTGCCCTGCAACAATTACAGCCCCATCTTTAAAACTGAAAATGATAATTTAATGACAAAATTTAGCAACAATATGTAACGACTTTAAATTTCACAGGCAACCAAAAAATATACCTGCTAGATATGAAGATATCCTTACTTGAAGTTGGAGAAAACGCGGTTTTTATACCCTCAAGCAGAGTGTGAGTGCTTTTTGCCCATAAATCAGTTTTCGATTCTAATATAATTTCGTCCTTCGTAAGGGGGCTGAATTACCTTCTCTATTGGAAAAGTTCGATGGTATATTTTTATAGAAGTGACTCACTTTTTCCAGTAGCTACGCCATAAGCCTGAAAACAGCATTATCTTCAACTTCAAGTAAAGATATCTCGAAATACTACAGGTATATGGAATCAGCACAAAAAGTACATAAGTGTCTGTAGTATTCAAATAATTATTATTCGAATTCCAAAATTTTTAAGCAAACAAATTTACGAACAACTCATTTCTCGAAAACTACTATTAAGTTACCCTATGCTTCTCCTAGGAGTTACAGAAGAAAACATGCATACTTACTTAAAAGTGAATAAATCTGAAACTCTAACATAACCTTAGTACCAGTAAATTACAACACAACCTACGTCACAGTTTTGGGGCAGGCATCACTAAACAGATTAAAACGGGGACAACATAAACAAGAGAAGCAGCTGATGGATTTTTATTTTTTTGATGCGGGTTGCGCGTAACCAAACGCATCAATGCACTGAAACCCTAAAGCTGCATATGATTTTTTTTTTTGGTTTTTGTGGAGGCAATTGAAATTGAGAAAAACATTTTAAGAAAATTTTTAATTTTCATTTTAGAATTAACTTTTGGAGTTGTCAGTGTGTTAATCTGCCCTTTTTTTTCTTCTTTTGTTCTTATGGTGGTCCAAATTCGAAATTTACACAGAAATATCATCTGGTTATGCTGCATTTGACACGTTTTCTGTGTAAGTTACCTGCGCTGTAACCCAAGGCATCTAAGTTTACAGTGAAACTATGAATTTTAACACGTTGTAAATTCGATGTTTTATGAAGTGAAGAGAAACAAACGCGATATCGAATACGGTGAGTGATAGCAAATAAAAGTTCATTTTTATTTGAATAAACATTTGGAGTGACATCCATTACCAATTTATACTTATTTCAGACTGCTTAATTTTTCTTTTCCTTTTTGCTTTCATATTTATTGGTGGCGCATCTTACTTTTTTATTTTATTTTACCATACATTTCTGTAGCAGTTTGAAAAAATAACCTTGGAAAGAAAAAAAAAAATAATCTTTCATATGAAAAAGAGGGAAAATTAATATGTCTCGAGGCTTAGAAGTTATGATTTTTTCAATATTTGAAGAAAAGGTCCAACCACAGAATGGCCCATAACTGGAACATTTCTTAACTTATTTTCGTGTTTGGACCATTTTTAGAAAAGTATTGAATTATGCGCACAGTTAATGCGCAGTTAATGTTTTTTATATTTGGTGAAATGTGTTAAATTTACTACTATTTAAGTACTAATCGACATAAAGCGCAATAGTACCTATTTTCGACCTTCCAAAATATTTTTTTAAAATAGAAGACAAAACCATTTTTCAAATAAATCTAAAATGAAGATGGTATCTTTAATGGTATACGAGTAATGATTTTTGGAACATTTCAGTATATGCAATATTTCGAATTATGTAAGTTTTTTTTGTAATTTACATCATTTTAAATTCCTCGAAAGATTTTGAAAATGAAATACGCCATGTTGCAATACTATAACGTCTAAAGGAACTTAGAGAAAAATTTTGTTTCGACGCAGAATGGCACTTTTTCGCTAAATCTCACGAAAAAGGCTATGCGATTGTATTGGTGGCTCCTTTAAGCGAAATGCTACAAGAGCATGTTTGCAAAGACCTTACCAAGGCCAAATAACTAATGCTAAGGCACTTTTTGAATGGGCAAATAGTAAAAAGTCCGACATACTTAGTTTATCGTTATTGTGCGATTGCTGAATATGAAGCAACTGCAGCGCAACTCTCTAACGCCATGTAAAAGCCATTCCAGGGACCCAGAAATTTCATAGTTTTGTTTCCTTAAGACGTAATCGTACTGCAGTTTGGCGTAAGTATATCATTTTCACAATATTTTTGGAAAATTGGAGTTACGGCATTCTTGCTTAGGACGGCAGTATATGTAAATACTTTTTTGATATTAAAATTAAACTGTAAAACAAATTTCTGCTATTGTTACTGTGTAGAGTATTTAATTATTGGCAAAGATATTTAAAGATAAATAAAAGACGCCCTGATGAAGCAGACAAGCAATCTGTGAAACATCGGCAGATTTTTAAAATATAAATATGTTAAATTTATTTAATTTTTCATCAAATGATTTTTCACAAATTAAAATGATTTTAATTTTGCTTTTTAAGACTGCTATTTATGAATATTCCATTAATATGAACTTGTACAGTCAAATTTGCAATGAACAACAACCGACGCTACAAATATTAACTTGGAAATTGGTGACATATGTTTCGGCTATTACCACATACACATATATGCATATATTTGCATATATATATATGTACATAGCCTCATCAGACCTATTTTAGTTAATCTTTGCTTCTTACTAGAATCGAACCGCAGCCTTCTGCATTCTAATGAAAGAGTGCAGCAGACCTCTACCACTTAGGCCACGCTACGGAACGATCTACCTCATGTGAGGATCTTATTTAGAGTGGCCTTCATACAAAAATATTTTTTAATCGAATTTTTTCGATTCACATGGGATTGAAATTCATTGCTGGGGTAGGTGTGAGAAAAGGTCGTAAAGTATATTTCATATCTAACGATCGTATAATTCTTTGGGACCTTCGGAAATCTTCGGGTGTCACAGAAAACTATTAGTTAAGTTTTGTTGATAGTTCGTCATATATTTTTTTCCTCCTTCGAGAATTTCAAAAAACTATCAGTTAAATTTTTGAAAGTTCGCCATGGATTTTTTCCCTATTGTATACCTAGATATTCTTCGTTTTGACTATCAAGCCTTCGGGTGACCTTCGGAATACTTCGGGTGGCCCAGAAAATTATCAATTAGAACTTGATGAAAGTTTGCCATAGATATTTTCCCTCCAGTGTACCCAGATATTCTTCGTTTTGACCATGAAGCCTTCGGGTGGTCTTCGGAAACCTTCGTGTATAGCATAAACACATTTTCATACATGAGATGCACTCATTCCCAAATTTTTAGCTCAATTGGCTTAGCATTTTCTGAGTGATAATGCTTCACACACATACACAGTCATTATATAAAGGTGGCCATATCGAAAATCTCAAGTAGATTCTTAAAATTTGAACATTTCCCAACAATTATAGCGTTTGATCAATAAAATCTGTGCATGGAAACTAAAAATATAGTCTTTTGAATTGGTAACACTTCGAATCAGCCTCCCTGTATATAGATGAATTTTAAAAAATTGTACATTTTAGCCATTGTTCAAGTATGTACTGAGGGGCGATTTTTTTACATATTCATTGACCCTAGATCCAATGATTTCGCAAGGTTTGAGACAATTTTGTGCCCTCGGATTTTTGTGCCCCTCAAAATACCATTTTTTTAGACGTAATTTCGCATGAAAAATCGACATTTGAGCTTCTTCTCAAGTGTGCTACCACCGAACCAGTGGTGGCACACCCTTTTATCTGGACATAACTTTTAGTCATAACATTAAGAAATCATATTTCATGAGGAATATTGCGAAAAAATAATCGCCCCCAGAGCAGCATGTTAGAAACCGAAAACTACCAGATTTTGGGTAAAAACCATTCACACAACTTTGGAGACCCATATCTAGCGTTCTACCTGCGGCACATCAACGGGATGCAGTTTTAACATTCATGTTAAAGATACTACATAAAAGCCCAAAACAATTTGCTGAACCGCCTCAAAAGTTATGGCTCAATAAGGGAAGCTGCTTATTCAATTCACACTCAAAATTTGTGGATTTTGCTCGAATTTCGGCAAAAAAAATAAAAAATAAAGCTTCCAGGCGGTAGCACACGTTTGTTCTTATATTTAACATCATCCAATAAGTGTCCCAGACATGTTGGAATGGATGGGAAAAGCAACGGGTGCTGACTCGGCGAACCGAGACCTATTCACACCGAAGTCCACACTTGCTGAGATTTCCCCATATGTGTATGTGGTAATAGCCGAAACATATGTCACCAATTTCCAAGTTAATATTTGTAGCGTCGGTTGTTGTTCATTGCAAATTTGACTGTACAAGTTCGTATTAATGGAATATTTAATTTTTCGTTTATAAGAAACTCCTGATTAATAATTACATATCCTTGTCAGTTTGTTTTTACAAAAAATCTCAGACATCATTTCACTCCAAAAACTTCTGTCGAATATTTGTATTAAAAATTGTAACTTGTTTTCGATTTAACATCCCGTCAATTTCGATATCTCTAACTGATCACAGATTTCAGCTCATTAAGCGCTTGGTCAAAGCCAAATAAAACAGATCAAAGATTTTTTTTTACTGCTACGAAACTGCATAATTTTGATGTTTAGCTTCAAAAAAAGCACAACTTCATGTCTCTCAAATTAGAATTATAAAGAAATTACAACAACAACAACACCGAACTGCTATAAAATTAATGATTGCTGTTGCACTCGTTTATTCACAGCAACAACAACAACAACAAAAAATGTTCTGTCCAAATCCCACAATCAGAATTAGAGCCTTTTACAAATTCACATGAGAGCGTTTTAACGATTTTTTTATTTTTTTCAATTCTTTCCAACGCTGCTCGGTGCCAACCCAGTGTGTCAGACGAATCCGTTATGGGTTCGCTTTCTCGTATATTTTATCCGTTCGGATGAAATTCTTCTGAAATCTCGAATACGTTTTGAACACGAAAACGATTTCATAAACGAATATAATGTTAATGCTGTTTAATGTTTAATAAAAAAAAGGGGAAAAAAAAGCATTGCACCTAATGGTGGTGAGAGGCGAACCCGGGATCCAGGGGTATTAATTTACAAACATTAGACAACTAGGCTATTGATTGATATGATGTAGACTTGTCTGATGTTGAGATATAAAGTTTGTACTTATGTTAAACAAATTTCTGTTGATTTTTTTATAACTATTCTGTGTTCTTTCTCTTCCCTTCTTTTGATAAAAAACAGTACTCAAATTTGGAATCAAAAACGTATCTTCAAATAAAGTTTGAAAACTTTACAAATAATCATATGTATTAAAATAAACAGATAAAAAAAAAACAAAAAAAAAATATATTTTTTTATCATCATTAACATTAATTATGACCGTCCAGTGGAAAAGGTACATTATCTTCACAAAATTTTATAAAAAAACATACAATTTCGAATAAAATGACATTTCAATCACTAGAATATACTAAAAATTGACTGAGTTATGGTATTTTGAAGTCGTAAAATGAAAAACTCAAGTTTGTAGATATCGAAGTTCAAAGTTTGTCAATTATCAATTTTTACAGGATAGAAGTTCGGTGAGACCGCTTTTATTGGTATTTGTAATTTAATTATCGACCTCAAATCAGTTGTAAAATGTTCAGTACATGTCTAAGCACTGAGTTCCACCTAAAACTGAAAACCGGTAAAATTGACCCTAGGTATCATGCCTGTTCCGAAACCCGTGTGATTTCAATTCCATTTCAGTTAGGAGGCTTTTTGATGAAAACGGCGAGTCGTACGACAAAAAAAATCTCTTTTGTGTAGAATTGCAGGATCTACAACAAATATTGAATTTCATTACCGAAAAAGTAAGCGTTTAGGAAAAATTCTAAAAATACCGCATAATCGAATATTATTTCAACGAGAACCCTCTTGAATGAAAAGTCATTGAAACCACACGGATTACGGACTAGGCCTGTAAATCTTATTTTTAGCTGTACTGCTAAATTTTGTGATTGAAGATAAGGTACCTTTTCTAATCGACGGTAACAATTAAAGCAAATCCGTATTGAATTCGTATTTGAAGTCCCTTAAGGGTTCAAAACGTATTTAGCCAGGTTCGAATCCCACCACAGGCAGATTTTTAACCGATTTTTTCTTCCTTTTCTTGTTTTTATTTTTTTCTTTTAATTGTTAGGGGAAAGTGGGGTAAAGTGGGGTAAAGTGGGAAACTTTTTTGAAGCTCCATAAAATGAACAAAACTTTTTATTTTTTCATGTTTAAACTTCCTATAATAAAGAAAATTAAATAAGCTATATTTTTGCCGAAGAAACAAACCGAAAATATGGATTTTCTGTTGAGTACGACGCTTTGATCGAGGATGCCCAAAATGGCAAAAATTTAAAATCGTGGGGTAAAGTGGGAAACTTTCAAAACTCATAAAAACTAATACAAATGTTGGTAAAAAGTTCTAATATCTTTATTGTAAGTCAAAAAAGGTTCAAGGAACACACCCATAGAAGTAAATATGAAAAGAAATAATGATTTTGCTGGAAAAAAATATATAAAAAAATGTGTTTAAAAAAATTTGTGAAATAGTACATAGCTTATTCGTCGTTCTCTGATGAAACATCAAAGTCCGAGTCACAGTGTTAGTAATAAAAGAAGCTTGTAGTGGGATTAACGCATTTCAAGTGAAATGGGAGTTGACAATCCTTTAGGTTTCATTTGATGGTATTGTGTCTGGTCATGATTTCGGGCATGAGTTTCATGCAAATGGTGCAAAAATTTACGATCTTCATCTGAGCTAGAACTTCTCTGTTTCTTCTTTGACGCTTTCTTTGCTAGTGGTGCTTTTTGCTCTTGGTATTCTATTTTTTGTGATTCGTTTCCCTCTTTCTTCCGTTTATTTGTTAAACGTTTCTCAGCTGCTTTTTGCAACTCGCTTAGCTTTTCCGGAGTGGTTACTCACAATATAAACGTACACCACTTATTTGGATCATGAAATAGCATAATAAGTTGAAAAAGGGGACTAGCAATCGTGAAATAACATTTTCCACTTCACCCCATAAAAAATTTCCCACTTTACCCCGATACCACATTTTGCAAAAACTGTGAGCTTCATTCTTACACTCTATGAATTACACGGAATTCTTTTGCGTTATCAATATTAAGACTACAAAGAATGTTTTTGTGTACTTACAATCGGTTTATCTCAAGAAACAGTAAAAATATCGATGCTTAAAAATATCAAAATGAAATTTCAAAATCACTTAAAAACTTTGCATGATTCCAGAGATCACAAAAATACGTATGCATGCATCGCTTTACCATAAAGATTTGCCTACGGTCATTGCAAGTACATGTCAGAAGCGCATGACAGCTATACTTTGCTATTTTTTCCGAAAAGGGGCATTTCCCACTTTACCCCACTTTCCCCTAATAAGCGATTTAAAACTTTTTTTGTAAATATGCAGCATTAACATTATTAAAAGTGAAACCGTTTTGAATTTAAGTACGTTTAGGGTTCGAAACGGGTGCGTCGTCGCGGATTTACACGGGTTCGAATACTACCATAGGCGAATTGTGATATATCTCTTACTAGTATCACCGGTGGCCAAAATTTTTCCTTTTACTTAAAGATAGACACACTTTTCCCGAGTACCGTTTGGTAAAAAAGAAAGCCAGAACATTGAGTATTCAGCAGGATCAGTGTATCTTTAAACCGAATAATTTAAAAATTGGTGTAGTGCTTGTGCCGAAAAACATCGAAAAACATTCAAAACATCGAAAAAAGCCCAAAAATATCGAAAAATATCCGAAATATCGGTAAAACAGCGAAAGTATCGAGAATCATCCAGAATATCAATTTAAATCAATAAATAAAATATATAAATAAAAAGTCCAAAAGAATCGAGAAACATCGATAACAGTCCAAAAGTATCGAAAAACATCCAAAATATAGGTAAAAGTGCGAAAGTATCGAGTATCATCCAAAATATCAATTTAAATCAATAAATAGAAAATTAAAATAAAAAGTCCAAAAGAATCGCAAAACATCGATAACAGTCCAAAAGTATCGAAAAACATCCAAAATATCGGTAAAAGTGCGAAAGTATCGAGAATCATCCAAAATATCAATTTAAATCAATAAATCAAAACTAAAAATAAAAATAAAAAGTCCAAAAGAATCGAGAAACATCCAAAATATCGGTAAAAAACCAAAAGTATCGAGAAACATCCAAAATATCGGTCAAATTTCAAAAGTATCCAAAATATTGATCAAAGTCCAAAAATATCGAGAATCTTCTAAAATATCGGTGCAGAACGTTGACAAAGTGCAACGGGGACAGGTTTCGTGCAAGCAAGAGAAAAACAACAACGACAAAATTTCTCCCACTCCACTGTCTCCTTCAATTTCTTAACAACGCAGCATAACACTGTGGGTGCTATTGTTGTTGTATTTATATGGGAAAATTTGATCCTGCTTTTAAATGCCTTAATGGCAACTTATGAGCATAATTTTTAGTTTTGTGCATTCTACTTACATCACAGTATGTACCTTTCATATAAAAAAAGTATCGAAAATCGGTTAAATGGTTAGCTTGTAAAACGGGGGCAAAAAAACAAAAATGATTTATTTTTTTTAGACACAGCGTTAACATTATTAAAAGCAAATCCGTTTTGCATACGTTTTTGATGTACGTTGCTGATTCGAAACGGATCCGTTCTTGTGCACATTGGGAAGGGTTGTATCTTTGAGCGCTGGCAGCAATCAAATTTTCAAATGAACAACAAAAATAGAAAAAAAAAACAAAACAATTTGGACAGATTTAAGTGATTTTAGTTCTTGTGTTCTGTGCGCGCTGCTTTCTTCTGCTGCTGCAACATCATTATCCTCCAGCGTAATCGTCATCATCATCATCATCACCATCTTCAACTTTAACACAACGCAAACATTAAAATGCGTTGAGTTTTGTATGAAAAAATGAACAAAATTTGACGAACCAAATGACGCTGACGATGATGAAGCTGAAGCTGCTACAGTCAAACTCTTTAACCTGCTGCGCTCGCATGCGCTGCTGCTTTTTACATTTGTTTGCTGCAAGAATTGTGCGCTTTGAGTTTTTTGTTGTTTTTTTTTTTTTTTATTTATGACGGCCAATTTGATAACTTGGTCGCAACCGATTCAAGTGTCAGACACGTTATTGGGATCGTCGATCATTAAAGAAAAACAAAGCAAAAAAAAAAAAAAAACAACAAAAATGAACAAAAGACGAAAAACAGTTTTCACTTGTGTTTCTTAAGAATTCTTTTACTTTCATTTACTTATCATTGATGTTGTTTTTGTATTTCAGTCAAATGACTTTTTCGACTGCATTCTTAGGAGAAATGCAGCATTTGATTTGTGGCCAAATGCTTTTTGTTGTTGCATTGCCCTTGAAAATGTTTGGTTTATTTATTGGAATTTCACAACACTCCTTCGCATTGCTGTCCTTCTGTAGCCTGTAATGATTTTTGTGTGTGTTGAGCCTTTGATGCATTTTAATGGTTCGATTTCAATTTCATTCGCATTTCAATACAAAAGTGTTGTGCTGGGAGAGGAGTGATTGTGTGGAAGTTAATACCAACAAAAGAAAGAAAAAAACAAACTTAAGTTGCCCTTAATATTTGATTAAGTAATTTAGCTTAAAGATTTCCTTACTGTACTCATGAAATAACGAAAGGTGTGAGCATTAATGAAATGACAATATATATTATTAAGAAAAAAAATTTTCTTACGATTCAGTATACTTCTAGTGATTACTATGTTCGTCAACTAAGTACGTACTTTATTTCATTGAAATAGCTTCTATAGTTTGCGAGATATAAATGGATGTAACGGAAAGAGTATAAAAATGTTGTAGATCCACTTTAAAAAATGCATAATAAAAAGTGTCACAAACTTGTCCATCTTTTTTTACTATATTAGAAATGGAGTACGATTTTACATTATACCCCGTTAGAAAGGTATTTTTGTGTAGATGTGCACAAAGTTAAATTTATGTTAATATTTTGACCTTAAGGCAGGTAAAATTATATACAAATTTTTCTATATTAGCATTAACAAAATACATGGTAACACAGAGCTGAAAAAAGGCTAAAGCACAAAAAAGCATAGCTTTGACTTTGTTTCTTGTTTTATTTATATTTCGCTTGAATTCTACCAGGGATGATAAATGGGCTTTTCTATTTCGTAACAAACAACAAAAAAAAAAGTACTAAAAGTGTCCAAAAAGTACCAAAATTATTTAATATATTTGTGGTCGAATTTTGACCACTGGGCGATTCTAGTTAATATTAACCCAGGCGGTTCAAAAAAAGGTTTCGAGATCCATAAATTCCAACTTTTTTTTTACGTTGATTCCGAATCTGGAATCGAAATCGCTCTATTGCTTAATGACCTTATATTCTATACAAGAGTGGTCCAAATTTTGTATGGAAAAACCAAAAGTGTTAAAAAGTCAAGGTGCGCGCGACTTTTCTGAATCCTTGGATCCTGCTGATTACAAAAAGTGCTTTGGAACCAAAAACAAATTGCGTTTAGATATTCCGCAACGAGCTTGAAGGTACTTTTTTAGGAATTTTTGAGTTTTTGAGTACTATTTTCAATTTAAACGCTATATCGTTTGAACCAGATAAGGTATTTGCAAAAATTAAAATGCATTTTATTAAGAATATTTTGGGTCATTTTTTGCATTAATAATAATTAATGTTGTTTTTCCCAATTTTTTTTAGCAGCACATTAAACTTCAAAATTTGTTAATTTTTTGAGGTATTTGCACTTTCAAGAACCGATTTTTTTCTTATTTTGCTTTAGCGAATTTTTTTTTATGTTCTTATTTTTTTACTCATTAATTTATCTATCAACTGACTCCAACAACTAAGCAACTATCTTCACTTTACTTGCTAAAAACCGTAAAGTTTAATCAAATTTGGACAAAAAAAAAAAAAACTTTGAGTTTAAAATTTTCACGGTGAAACAGAAACAACAATAGTCATTTGTGATGTATTTGTTCATGAAAATTCTAAATCCGGTCTCGGAATTGCTCTATCTTGTACGGTTTTAGAGATATCCTAACCTAAAAATGTAAAAAACACCGTTTTTGATCATTTTGGAGCTGTTATATATCGACATGGTAACTTTCAGCTTGGTATTGAAAATAAGAGTGACGGCATTTTTCTTGAAAACCCAATTTAAATTAAATCGATATCTCTTTGTTCCTCTGAAATATCGTAAACAGAAATAATAAAAAAACGTTTTTTTTGCACTTTTTCAACTTTTTCAGTTAGGATAACTCCGAGAGTAAAAAAGATATTGGTATAATTTAAATTCGATTTTAAAGAAACAATCTGGCACTTTTAACCACTGTACCATTTTTTACGGCTGAAAGTAACCTTCACTTGTAATATCACTTTAAAAAGAGCAAAAACGGTGTTTTTTATACTTTTATGTTTGAATATCTCCTTAACCGTACAAGAAAGAGCAATTTTGAGACCGAATTCGGAATCACCTGTAACAAATACATCGAAAATGGC
The DNA here is from genome assembly GCA_951812925.1 of Calliopum simillimum. Classification (NCBI taxonomy): domain Eukaryota; kingdom Metazoa; phylum Arthropoda; class Insecta; order Diptera; family Lauxaniidae; genus Calliopum; species Calliopum simillimum. The sequence goes on along the minus strand of OX638370.1, from coordinate 77,950,988 downwards.
TATTTTAGTTTATTTTTGACAAAATTTTTTTTTACTTTTTTTAGAAGAACTATGAAAACTATCTGTTAACCTATTTTGCCAAAAATAACATGAAGTGCAAAAATTTCGATATTGCAAAGAATGTTGTTTTACTCAAAAGATTAGGAACTAATGATTTTATAAAAAAAAGTGGTACCTTACGTCATCCCATTAAGATATCTTATTTCAATGCCTTGATAACACTAAAATGAATTTTTTTTTTTAGTCTAATTTAATTATACTTAATAGTTTTGAGTGAGTAAAAGTGTTACTAATGGCTTAGTTGTTGGAATTATTTTAAAGATAAATTAATGCATAAAAATACAAAAATGTTTAAAAAAATTTGCTAGAGCAAAATAAGAAAAAAATCGGTTGTTGAAAGTGCAAACACCTTAAAAAATTAACAAATTTTTAAGTTTAAAGTGCTGCTAAAAAAAATTGGCAAAAAGTCGATTAATTATTATTGATGCAGAACATGGCTCAAAATATTCCTAACAAAATGCAATTTAAGTTTTGCAAATACTTTATCTGGTTCAAGAGGTATTGCGTTTAAATTAAAAAGAGAACTCAAAAACTCAAAAATTCCCAAAAGAGTACCTTCAAGCTCGTTGCGGAATATCTAAACTCAATTTTTTTTTGATTCCAAAACACTTTTTGTAATCAGCAGGATCCAAGGATTCAGAAAAGTCGCGCGCACCTTGACTTTTTAACACTTTCGGATTTTGGACCACTCTATTCTATACCTTTATTTAATAAAAAAATTAAAAATATATGTGTGGACAAAATAAGGCATATTTTGTTACATTTTCCGGAGATTTAGCAATGTACAAGATCACACTTATTACCCAGTACGTTACTGCAGATGGTAATACTTACTTCTAATGAGTATATATTTTTCAATAAGGTACATAAAGTTAAGAGGTATTCGGTTCGTTGAACATGTGTAAAATGTGATAAAAAATGTTTTAAATTTATCATAAAGATTTTATTATTGTAGGTACTATTTATTATTATGAAACATGCTTATTTTGCACAAATAAATAGCAAAGAGTGCGAGAACTTCCTTCTGAATCCGGTTATCTACACTTTGAGCAATCAAAAAGTAGCACCACTAACATATGGCAAATGTCAAAAATATGAAACTTTATTGCAAGTAGTAAAAAAAAAATTTGAAATTTCCCTTCAAGTACCGCATTGATTCTATTTGAGGCACTGAAAATCTCGTTTTTTTTTTTTTTGGTTTTTTCAATTTTCATTCGAGGTGTCACCAGCGAAAATTTTTTAAAACTTCATTTGAATGATAAAACTAGTAAAGGGGTTACTTTTGGCCTGGCCAAACACTAAATACCCTACACTGCAGTATTTTGAAAATTTTGCTTATATGGAAGGTGCCTCGCCCTCTTGTCTAAGTTTTTAGTATCTGTGTGCAATTTAGTTTGATTGTCTCAAAAAACGTTTTGAGCATAGCGTTTTGAAACTATGCTTATATCGGAGGTGCCACACCCTCCTGTCCGAGTTCATCCAGTTTTTTCTCACAGCTTGCGTTTATAGTTCTTAGTGTCTGAATTGGGTTGTCTCAATAAATGTTTTCAGTACAGCGTTTTGAAACTTTTGCTTGTATGAGAGGTGCCACGCATTCTTGTCCGACTTCACCCAGTATTTGCTCAGATTTTACATTTAAATTTTTTAGTGTTTGAGTGAAATTTAGTTGGATTACCACAAAAAACTCTTTCGGTATGGCATTTTGAAAGTTTTGCTTATATGGGATGTGCTACGCCCGCCTCCGCCTAGTTTTTGCCCAGAGCTTGCGCTAACCATTTCTAGTAGTTATTTATGTGTACTGTGGTTGAATTTTTGTGAAAAATACTCTTAAAGATGCATTTTGAATATATTTTTTATATGGGCGGTAGGCGCGTCCGTTGACCGATTTCGCTCGTTTTCAAAATATGAGAGCCAACCAGCCAGCCAGCCAGACAGACGGACATGGCTATAGCGACTTAGGAGGTGATGCTGATCAAGAATATATATACTTTTCTATACCTGCCATGCCATCCTTCTTTGCGTTACAAACAGAAGGACAAAGTTTGTATAGGGTATAAAAACAGAATTTGCAACAGCCTCCGATTTAAAACGGTTTCAGGCACGGCGTGCCTTGTATAGCTACATAGAGTTTGAGGCAACTGATTTAAAAAATATTAAGTCTCCAAGTTTTTAATTAAAATTCCCAACTAAACATGTGCGAGTGAATATTAACATAATGGAATGCAATAAAATATTATGACCAATATTTGGCTATTGGCGTTAGACTACATTTCCATATTTTAAATGAATGCCAGCGAGCGTGCGGTCAAGCCTGTCCGTCCGTCCGTCTGACAATGTAAGTGAAGTCATTAAACTCTCACCCATAAATGAAGTGTCTTTTAAAGTGTTAAACGTCTCATCATCATCATCACTAGACTGCTTTGAATTTTTTTATTTGTTTCCTTTTTGCTTTCAAACAGGTTTAATAGCACTGTTCGACAATTTCGAACTTTTTGTAAAACACATGAGGAGATTAAAAAAAAATTCTTAAAGTAGACGTCAAAAAAAATACCCGTGTCTCGTGGTTTTTCTCCAGCACGTCACATTTTTTTTAATCGATTTTTGAAGTTTTTTTATCCACTGTACATGAAAAAAACAAAAATACCGCATTCTTGTGTTAAATCGATGAAACAAAATTTTATCCCGATAGCAAAAAAATGGTTAAAATCAGTAAGCACTTCTAACAATCAATATTTTTAAAATTTCACCCCACTGTACAACTCGACACCCGACACCCAGCCAGACAGACAGATTGACATGGCTATATCGACTCAGAAGATGACGCTGATCAAGAATATATATACTTTTTCATAACTGCCACGCCTCCTTTTCTGCGTTACAAACGGATGGACGAAGTGAATATACCCAGGGTGTATGGTATAAAAAAATGCAACACCAGTAAATATAAATATTATGGGCTCGCCTTGTACCAGAATTATTACTTTCTACCTTTTGAACTATAAAACTGTTTGAAAGCAAAAAGGAAACAAACGAAAAAATTACAAGCATTCTAATGGACACATTTTATCTAGTCCCAATACATTTGCCATCAATTTCAGTTATTTTTTTAGTTTTCCTGTGTTTTTAATATTTTGTGTTGGGTTTTTTTTTTTTTATTTGTTCTTTTTTTTTTTTTCAGTCGTTACTTTTACGACTTTTGGGTATTTCCTTTGGCCCTTCACTAAAAAAGATATACAAAAGACGAAAAACTGAAGAAAAATAAAAATTTTTATGGCCATTTTTTCTGCATTAACCAAAATGCAAATGTTATTTTTATAGCTGTATTTTTTATTGTTGTTGTAGTTGTTGTTGTTGTCAAATACGAAATAGAAAATATAACTACCCAATAGGAAAAATTTCAAGCGCTTCTGAGCCAGGCACTTTAAAAGCACATGTCCCCATAGAAACTTAAAAGCATTACTTAATGATTTTATGTAAGGCTGCATTAAGAACAATATGAGTTCGAACCCAGTATGTGTGCTTTTTTTACTTTTTTTTTTCTTGGTTCTTTTTTTATTAAAATATTTTATTATTTCACTTTTCTATTTTCCTTTCTCTTATTTATTTACTTTTGTTTAATTGAATTGAAATTGAATACATATTGATTCCATGTAAGGCTGCTGTAAACATTCGAATATCAAATTCTGTTTGTACAACATTTGCTAAATATACAAATTTAATACCTTTTCATATCATTGGGCATTGGTGTAGCGGTCTAACGAGACGGTCCGTGCTTAAAATCCTGGTGCTGTCAGTCTTTATTTTTGTTTTTAAATTTTATTGAAAGAACGCTTACCGCCGCATTACAAATAAGAGCTTCAAAAGGCCTTTTGTAGTAAAGCTGCGGTAAGCTTAAGAGGGCTTACATCATAGGACATGCAATGTTAAAAAGAAAGAATAGTTCTTACGGAGCGGAAGCGCTTATTGGTGAAAAAGAAACACTTCAGTAGGGTTTTTGAAGCACTACTTTTTCCACTGGGTATGCATTCACACACAAACGCGCATATGCGAGTATTGGTACAAAAAATACCTTTTTTTAACTTAATAAGGAGAATGGAGGGGGCGTCATTTAGAATTTTGAGCAATGGGGTATGTGGTCGAATGAATGATTGTAAATTAGTTCATCACATTAAGAAACAAACAAAATGGATACTCCCAGTGGCTCCTTCTTTAATTCCATTTGCTTTGCTTTTTTTTTTTTTGTTTTATTAATTAGTCCATAAAAATGCTATAAAACCGAGTCGATAATTTATGGCAGATGTCACTTTGCTGTTGATTTAACAGTAAATTAAACAAAAACGACAAAATTTTATCAACAACTTAATCGCACAATAAATACAGAAGTCGATTGTCGGTGTATGTGGCCCATGAAACAAAGTTATTGAGCTATGAGGGCGCATTGTATGGAAAATAGTAGATCATTTTAAAAAATAACCATACATTTAGTAGAACAAAGGAAAAACTTCTGTCCTTCCCGTGAGTAACCTCATAAGTAGATCAAAAGTCCATTTATCGAGTGCTCATTAATAGTGCTGCTACTTATTAGTTTCTTTGTGATCTAATCATGCAGTACGCCCTAAATACAAGTGAAACATTTGCAGCCTGATTTTTTTCATCAACGTTTGACGGAAGAAGATTATTGATGGAATTTGGTACATTTGTTAAGACTGCAAATAAATAAATGGATAAATGAATAAATGGATAGATGAATAAATGAATAAAGGAATAAATGAATAAATGAATAAATGAATAAATGAATAAATGAATAAATGAATAAATGAATAAATGAATAAATGAATAAATGAATAAATGAATAAATGAATAAATGAATAAATGAATAAATGAATAAATGAATAAATGAATAAATGAATAAATGAATAAATGAATAAATGAATAAATGAATAAATGAATAAATGAATAAATGAATAAATGAATAAATGAATAAATGAATAAATGAATAAATGAATAAATGAATAAATGAATAAATGAATAAATGAATAAATGAATAAATGAATAAATGAATAAATGAATAAATGAATAAATGAATAAATGAATAAATGAATAAATGAATAAATGAATAAATGAATAAATGAATAAATGAATAAATGAATAAATGAATAAACGAATAAATGAATAAATGAATAAATGAATAAATGAATAAATGAATAAATGAATAAATGAATAAATGAATAAATGAATAAATGAATAAATGAATAAATGAATAAATGAATAAATGAATAAATGAATAAATGAATAAATGAATAAATGAATAAATGAATAAATGAATAAATGAATAAATGAATAAATGAATAAATGAATAAATGAATAAATGAATAAATGAATAAATGAATAAATGAATAAATGAATAAATGAATAAATGAATAAATGAATAAATGAATAAATGAATAAATGAATAAATGAATAAATGAATAAATGAATAAATGAATAAATGAATAAATGAATAAATGAATAAATGAATAAATGAATAAATGAATAAATGAATAAATGAATAAATGAATAAATGAATAAATGAATAAATGAATAAATGAATAAATGAATAAATGAATAAATGAATAAATGAATAAATGAATAAATGAATAAATGAATAAATGAATAAATGAATAAATGAATAAATGAATAAATGAATAAATGAATAAATGAATAAATGAATAAATGAAAAAATGAATAAATGAATAAATGAATAAATGAATAAATGAATAAATGAATAAATGAATAAATGAATAAATGAATAAATGAATAAATGAATAAATGAATAAATGAATAAATGAATAAATGAATAAATGAATAAATGAATAAATGAATAAATGAATAAATGAATAAATGAATAAATGAATAAATGAATAAATGAATAAATGAATAAATGAATAAATGAATAAATGAATAAATGAATAAATGAATAAATGAATAAATGAATAAATGAATAAATGAATAAATGAATAAATGAATAAATGAATAAATGAATAAATGAATAAATGAATAAATGAATAAATGAATAAATGAATAAATGAATAAATGAATAAATGAATAAATGAATAAATGAATAAATGAATAAATGAATAAATGAATAAATGAATAAATGAATAAATGAATAAATGAATAAATGAATAAATGAATAAATGAATAAATGAATAAATGAATAAATGAATAAATGAATAAATGAATAAATGAATAAATGAATAAATGAATAAATGAATAAATGAATAAATGAATAAATGAATAAATGAATAAATGAATAAATGAATAAATGAATAAATGAATAAATGAATAAATGAATAAATGAATAAATGAATAAATGAATAAATGAATAAATGAATAAATGGCCATAGCAGTCTTGGTCTTGATCTTGGACATAAAGTCTTGGTACATGTTTTGATATTGAATCTTGGTCTTGATCTTGGGCATTAAGTCGTAGTCTCAATTTTGATCTTGGTCTTGAACAAATTTCTAAAGTTTGTTGAGTATTCAAAATATCCATACTTTATAGAAGTTTTATTTTAAGATGCCAAATTTCGAATTGTGAGATGATTTTATGCTTGAAAGGGCGTGACGCAACTATTTACTATAAATTACCAAGACTGGGAAGGAGTCTTGCAGTCTTTAAATTATATCACCGTCTTAGTCTTGGTCCCGAAAAATACCATGACCAAAACGAATTTTTCTCATCACGAGCGCCATATGCCTAAAAACAGTGTTTTCTGCAATTTGAACTGTGGAAAGCTTGGAATCCTGACGTGATACGAAAAAGAACCAAGTTAAGGTTAGTAAAGAAGGGGCACCAAATCTTCATAATTAAAAATTCAAAAATGCTTAAACTAATTATTAAACTTATTGTGTTCGGTAATAGGTGCATTAAGCTTACAATAATTATTCAATTTGTTCTTAAAATGCTTTTGGTGTCTATCTACATTTGAAACTTTCTTTTTCTGTTAGTTTTCATTTTATATTTGACAAATACCTACAAAACATTTCTCATATTGTTTACATTTTCTGTGAAGTTTTTTGTTCTTTTTGTATATACTTAGTATAAATTTTTCGACTTCTGCCTTACCTTCAATTTCATTCTGTTTCTTTTCTGCCTCAATTTCGTCTCAAAATCACAATTCAACGTGTTAAAACCAACGATTTTTAACACGTCTTTTACGTAATTTGATATATTTATTAAAACAACATAACGATTTTTTATTATTTTATCACAGACACAGAGAATTCGTTCGTTCCGACGGTCTCTCGATGGTGTGCACATATCTGCATATCTGGTGTCCCATAAAATATGTACGAGAATATGTGGCCAAATCATATGAAAACGAAACGTCGTCCAGGCTGTAATAATAATGACAACAACAACAACAACAACAACTAAAAACAATAACGATGACAACAACAGAAACAGCAACATCAGAGACAGCAACAGAGCAACTGCGACTGCGCATCGACTGAAAACACTTAATGAGCGCAGATTCTAAATCTTGAATGTGCGCTATCTGAGCTTGAGTATCTCTAAACTCGCAAGTATCTCGTTGGATGTCGCTTATGATGTTGTTGTTGGTGCTGGTGTTGTTGTTGCTTGCTTGCTGCACTATGGGCCAGACTAAAGCAATAACAACAACAACAACGAGAAATTCAAATGATTATGAAGATATTATGAAAAGAAGAAAGGCACATGCATGGGAACAACACAACTACCACCACCACCACCATTTAGAACAGCAACAACAACAACAACAATAAAAAGCAACAAAACCAACATGGCGTAGCGTAGATAAATGACAGCATCTAAAAAATGGTTTGCTGTGAATAGAACTGGCTCCATAACGAAGAAGATCAATGACAATTTATTGTCATGATTTCACAGAAATCACACAAACAAACACACACACATACACCCACAGTGGATAAGGGATGTGTCAAGTGAATATATCGATATTCGATAAGATGTCACTTTTTCAAAGTTACACTTTTATTTTGATATTTTAATACGTCGTTAAATTGAAAATAAACATTTAGCATTTAATGGTGTAAAACAACAACGATAGCAAAGTCATATCCGTAAGTACATGAAGATTACTCTCAACATTTAGTCTTCTAATGTTTCAAAGCGCTGAAACATAAATTGGACAATAATTAAATCGCATCAATTTGCTAGCGTATAAAATTAAACTTGCAACTGAAAAGTAATAAAAAATTTTAAAAGAACATGTTCACAAAATACACTACTTAAGTGATTCAAATAACGTTATTTTTACCACTTTTAAAAATTTTTATTCTTGCTCCTTTTTGGGAGGCTTGTAGAGTTAATTATCAACAGAATCTTTCTTGAGGTTTTGTTTTTTCTAACGGTGTCCACAAACACCAGATTTCGATGCATCAACATATGTGTCAAATCTACTATGAAAATAATTTGGCAGCGTAAAGTGTTCTGCTACACAATGCGGCAAAATTTAAATTCTCATGCGAAAAGTTAATAAAAAACTTAAATTCGCCGAAATTTTGGTAAGATATTTGAATGACAATTCCTCAGGACATCATTTACCAAGCGAATAATAAGGTTTCGACGTCTACTTTACAACCAACAAAAGTTAGAATATTAGTACGATCATTTGGGAAAATTAGTAATAATAATCGAGTTTAGCCATTGCAGCTAATAGCCTTCTTAGCTAAAAAGCAAAATAAAGCTATAAATTAAATTTTTAGCTTTTTATAAAAATTTCTGAAATAAGGGATAAAATTTAATATTATCTATGTTTTGTTTCATATCCCGTAGCTTTATCACACTTTTACAACATACCGCTCTAGCCTATATGTACATTAGAGTGGCCCATAATAGAAAATTGTGGAAAAGCTAAAGTTTCCGCACGGAAAAATATGTAGTTTGGGTTAAAAATAGTTATGAAACTTTTTGATCCGAGATCCGGTTATTCGAAGTCGACCCGGGTTGAGCTTCTTTATCAGGAAAAATGCAAAAAAAATTACTTTTTTTACATATTTTTATGTAAAACAACCACAAAGCTCAATTTAATACTTTTTAATTGTCTTTAATCATAAGGTACATACATTTATCTTTTCAAGGAATCCAAGATTTCTGAAATCGGTGGAAAAAGCTCGTTGTACGATAATATCACACCTTTAGAAGTACGGAAAAATTTTAAAATCACAAAAAATTTAAAAATCATAAAAAATTTTAAAACCATGGAATATGCTTTTCTCCCTTTCCGTCTTCTATTAAATATATATACATATTATTCTACATAATGAGCCTTAATCTACCTCTCTAATCTATTTTTCAAATGCTTCTTCACCTAGGAAAATTCCGGAATCGGTACATTTTTGTTTTTTTTTTTAATATAAACTATTTGCTACCACAAAACTCAATCATAACTGTCTTTTATCAAAAACTGCATACAATCACCTTTTCAATAAGATCATAAAGTCTAAAATCGGGTGAAATAGCACGTCACACGATAAAATCGAGTCCCTTAGAAATACGAAATGCCAAAACTTTATGAGACAATTATGCTAACAATTTATGCAACTAGCCGATTATATCAAATAAATTTTAATATCATGGCGAATAGATGCAATCGTGAACCCATAATTTCAGTCGAAGTGAACTAATGAATGAATGTAGTGGCAATTATTTATATAATTTTTTGTATTTTAATTGGCAAAGTGGCTTCGACATCAGGTACATCTCTGAAAAAACTCCGATCTGATGATACTACATATATTTTTGGTGGGAAAATGTGAAAGTTCTATTAATGGCGCAAAGTTGCCGAGTATGAAGTAAGTTCTTCAATTGTTTAGTGTTAAAGCCAGAATGAAATACAACATTGATGCTACTCGTGATTTTTGGCGAAGGGCAAACCTTCCCTCCATGTTCGAAAACAACTGCGTGAAAAAATTGGAGAAACCATACGCAGAGTGGCGAAAATTGTCGAAGTACAGACACGGTTCATACGAAAAGTACTGGCAAAATAAAAAAGAATTCTCTGAAAAAATCGAAAGCTTTATATTTGATATCGCTGCTCTGGATGCACTGGAATCGATGGAAATTCAAGAGGACAAATACGTTCTTCTGATGCAAAGAGAAAAGGGCCGACCAGGAAGCATGTGTGGTGTCGATGTAACGCTGGCTCGAAAACAAGAACGCAAAGCAAATCTTTTGGAAATAGTAGAATACCGCAAACGAAAATATTTGCCAGAGGAGGCAGTTGCTTTAGGATTTTTTGATGAAAATGGTACAAGCTCTTGGCAATCTTGATGATAAAGAAGAAGAAATGGATATTCCGAAACGATTACACATACACTTAATAAAATAAAGAAACATTGGATAGATTGTTAATACACATTAAACACAGATATTTAATAAAAGAAATAAATTGAAAAAACATATGTTATCTTATTCCAATTTTTGATGACTGATAGAATTTTTGTAGTTTTCAAATTTTTTCCGTACTGTGGTTGTTTTATATAAAAATTTTGAAAAAAATTCAGATTTCTGCATTTTTCCTAATAAAAAAGCTCAACCCGGGTCGATTTAGAATAACCGGATCTCGGACCAAAAAATTGCATTATAACTTTTAGTCCAAACTGCATATTTTTCCGTGCGGAAACATTGGGATTTACGATTTTAAAATTTTTCATACAACTTTAGGGCCAGTCTAATGTACATGAATAAGTAAGAGTATTTTCATACACCCGCATATAAATATTCATACAAATCAAAGGTGGGATGTTTGAAAAAATTTAACCCTACATGCTGTTTTAGTCTAAGATACGAATAAGGAGAGATTTGCACCCATCTGTGTAATGGATGAAACCTATTTTTTATGAAAGTAAAAACGTTTAGAAACATATTTTGAGTGGGTTGCCTAAAAAAATCCTGGCAAGGCTATGGTTCATTCCATATTGAAAAGAGAAATTTTTTCAAAAAATGCACTCATCTGTTTAATGAAAATATTATATACCAATCGAAAGTTTAGAGCCTCTACAATATGTTAAAGTAGGGTTGCCTATTTTTTTCCTGCCAAGGCATAGGGTTGCCAGGCTTTAAAAGGTCAGTCAATACCACAAATTTGCACTCATCTGTTTAATAAATAAATTTTGTGTTCAAATAAAGATAATTTCATTGCAAACACGGTGATCCAGGATTGCTTGTGAAAAACCTGTTTTAAGCCAGGGTTGCCGAGCTTTAAGAAATGAAATATTGGTACAAATGAAAATGTGCGAAAGAGAGATCCGAGCGAACTATTTGGTTAGGAAGTATAAAATTGAAAATGAAAAAAACCTTGCTCCCAGGTGCTAAAAAGTTTCCTATTGGTGTAAATATCAAGCATAAAACTTTTGGTTCCGATCGGATATTAATTGACCGTGCCGCAAGACCGTTAAAGATCGGAAAAACGTTATTTATATGGAAAAATGGAGCCTTAATCGCAAGAATCAGTCCTATCTTTGAAACTACTTGAGATAAGTGAATGAGATTTGGTATATGTATGAACAATGCTTAAGTTATTTGCATCCAATAAAAAAATGGACGATGCCACGCCCCCTGGATCTGAAATTCTTGTATCTCTGGAAATATTGGACTCATGGGAATGAGACTCGGTACATATGTAATTGGCACTGGGAAAAAATTTTTTTATAAAAATGGGCGGGGTCACGCCCCTCCTTCTAAAAAAATCAAATTTGTCATATCTCTGAAACTATTTGACTCATATGAATAAGATTTGATTTCAGGTAATGTGAAGAGAACAGGATATGGCACTGTAAAAATGTTAAAGCAATTTAAGGTACTTAGTTGATATAGAAGCAGTAATTTATTCTGTTCTTATTTTGGTTTCCTAAGTATGTGCACCATGCAAAAAAATTTGGTCCCGATCGGAACATATTTGACCGTGCCACCAGGCCGTTAAAGGTCGGAAAAACGCTATTTATATGAAAATAAGGAAACAATCAATCCTATCTTTGGAAATATTTAACATAGGAGGATAAAATTTAGTATATATATGAACAATACTTAAGTAAATAGTATCTCAAATAGTTTCAAAGATAGGACTGATTCTTGCGATTAAGGCCCCATTTTTCCATATAAATAGCGTTTTTCCGACCTTTAACGGCCTTGCGGCACGGTCAATTATTTTCCGATCGGAACTAAAAGTTTTATGCTTGATATTTACACCAATAGGAAACTTTTTAGCACCTGGGAGCAAGGTTTTTTTCATTTTCAATTTTAACGATAGGTCTAGTATACATCCTAACCAAATAGTTCGCTCGGATCTCTCTGTCGCACATTTTCATTTGTACCAATATTTCATTTCTTAAAGCTCGGCGGCCCTGGCTTAAAACAGGTTTTTCACAAGCAACCCTGTATCACCGTGTTCGCAATGAAATTATCTTTATTTTAACACAAAATTTATTTATTAAGCAGATGAGTGCAAATTTGTGGTATTGACTGACCTTTTAAAGCGTGGCAACCCTATGCCTTGCCAGGAAAAAAATAGGCAACCCTACTTTAGCATATTGTAGAGGCTCCAAACTTTCGATTGGTATATAATTTTTCCATTAAACACATTTTTTTTTTTAAATACATAGTGCAAATTTGTGGTATTGGCCTACCTTTTAAAGCCTGGCAACCCTATGCCTTGCCAGGAAACAAATAGGCAACCCTACTTTAACATATTGTAGAGGCTCTAAGCTTTCGAATGGTATATAATTTTTTCATTAAACAGATGAGTGCAAATTTGTGGTTTTGGCCGACCTTTTAAAGCTTGGCAACCCTATGCCTTGCCAGGAAAAAAATAAGCAACCTTACTTTAACATATCGTAGAGGCTCTTAACTTTGAGTGGTATATAATTTTTTCATTAAACAGATGAGTGCACTTATATAAAAAAATTCACTTTTCAATATGGATTGCCAGGATTTTTTTAGGCAACCCACTCACAATATGTTTCTAAACGTATTTACTTTCATAAAAAATAGGTTTCATCCATTTAACAGATGGGTGCAAATATCTCCTTATTCGCACCTCCTACTATACGAGTATAGAAAACCAAGCATTGTTTGTGTTTTTTGCGATGTGACCGTACTTTGGCTTTTGTTTTTTTTCGGAAGTTCTCGGGATTTTTATTTGTTTTTTTTTCGATTGCTTCATGTCATTTCGAGACAAATCACAGCTGCTATCCAGACTGCTTGTGAGTTTCTAATGAAATTGATGAAATTGATTCCTTCAGAATAAACAAAATTGAACAGTGGAAAAATGCAAAGAAATGCAAAAGCATTCAAAATTGCCATGCTTGGAAGTAAGAGGGAACCAGAGGGTTAACCTCTTGTTACATAGCCAGAACAGCACAACACAATTACATGAAAAATATTTTGCTAGTTTGAAGTTGATACGCAAACCTCAGTGCACACTCACCGTATGAATTGAAATGGAATCAGAGTATGTTAAAAGTATAAAACATGCTGTCGGATAAAAATTTTGGGGCGTTTGGCGAGTCCAGTTTGCCCAAGTTACGAAATAAAAAAATTTGTTACCACAGAGCCAAATTTTGCAGAATCGGTCAATAAAAATATTCAAAATTAAGTGGTTACATTGTCGAACAATTTCAGCCGGGGTCTATTTATTGTCGGACGCACTGAAGTTAAGGGTTTCGGGCACCCTTGGATTATCATTGATAACATTTTTTTTCTACTGTTTTTTTGCCTGTTTAATACATATTGGACCACTTTTCGGTCAAGTTCTTGAAAGATCGTACTATATATACGAATTATTTAGATGATTTCGAAATATTGTCTTCGGTAGAATTGAACTCTAATGAAGGGGCACTAAATAAAGAGCCGTTTTGACTGCTATGTCCATAACATCTTCCATGAGTTAAAAGCAAACACATAAAAAATCACTTCAACTATAATATTCACCAGAAACTCTTCCTAGTATATTATATCGAATTTGTCAATGCTACTCATACTCACCGATACTTTTTCCCCATCGCTTGTATTCATTTGTGCGTGTGTGCCCAGTCGGCTGCTGTAAGGATTCGGATTCATAAAATAAAAACGCATTAATTTATGATTTTCAAATATTTTTTCTTATTGAAATTTTTTTATTTTCTTTTGGATTTCTTTTTATTTTTTCATAATTTGTATATACGCGATGTCTTAATGGCTAAAACAAGTTAAATTATTACTATAACGTAGCATTATTATTTAGAATTATTACAATTATTTATTTAGAATTTTATTTAAATGTATATCACATTGTTTTTTTTTACTTCTATGTAATTTAGTTGAAATTTAAGCATTTGTTTTTATTTTTTAAATAGAATTTGTTTAATTTTTGTTTTTTTAAATAAAAAGTAATAGAAACAAGCTAAAGTCAAAATACTTTAATATATCACTATGAATAAGCTGAAATATACAATTTGAATTTTAATTTAAATTATTCAAAGGTAAACAAAAGAAAAAAATCAGTTTTCATAATACTTATTTTGTAAAATCGTGGCTTCTAGTACATATAATACAAAATGTTTGACTCGAACTTCCTTATAAATGACTTTATTTACATAAGAGTATACATTGTTTACAGGATATGTTCCTTTCTTTAAGTATAAATTTGAAGTTTATATATTAAATTTTAAGACTTATTTGGTTTCATACATAGTTGTAGTTATAGTCGCAATAAAAACAAAGTGTTCACATAATTTATCATCATCATTTGGGAATACACCCATCCATCCACTCGTTAAAAGTTGAAATACTCCCATAAGAATTTGCAATGCTTTTCAGTTTAATGAGTCAAAGGCAAAAGATGCCGTTACCATTCCATATGCTATAAATTCTGATTTATAATGCAGGAAGAGTTACTTCGGATAATTGACTTTTATGTTGGTTCATGCATAATGTGTCTAAGGTTTCGTCTCAAAATTTAATTTGCATGATATGGATACCACGATTAGGTACGCAAAAACAAAACAAGTTACAAGAATAAAATTTTGTATGAGTGTTATTTATGTAGATGTACTATTTACATACTACTACTTAATAAGCCGGAACATAAGGTTAGCGGATGAAAAATATTAGGGATTCTTTTAGAACGCTCATTTGGTAGTTTTACCTGGAAAGTTTTCCGAGATTTTTGCAAATGAGCTATTTTATAGATTTCGATGTGCTCTTTCCAAATTTTAACTTTGCCACCCCCTATTGCCACTCGCGCCTTCTCGTTCATTTCAAAACAAACAGACTTTCAGTCAACTTCACAATAATGATGACACACGACAGGTTCCATGTTCAAATCTCCCCAATATCAAACAGAAAAACAGAGAGTCGCAGCTAAAAAGCTATCTTTCTTTTGTACAGCTCATAGGGGGTTATCGTGAATAAACATTCCCGGGGAATTTTTCTTAGTCTGCCATGCATTCTCTATTGCATTTTGAGAAAAATTCCCCGGGAATATTATTTCACGATAACCTCCATAGTTTAGAAGATATTTTTTGAAAATCCTTAAATTTAGAAAAAAAAAGAAGGAAAATCTCCCTATGAAAACTTTTCTCGCCGGACTTACCGTTCATGAGATATCGCAATTTGAAAATCAATATATTTTTATGAACATTCAAACGCAGCGGGTCTCATTATTTTTTCGATTCCTATTCCTTTGAATTTGAAAAAATAAATTAACATGCGACGGGGACTTACGTAAACATCGATGTGTGGAATAAGAATTGAGGCCGTACCAAAGGGCCTAAGTACCATTTCGAGGCAAAAGTAATGTCATACTTTTTATGTGCTTTATAGTCAGTTGTTTGACTGTTATAATTTTTTGAACATAATGACATAAATTTCACACTATTAGGTAAATTTTTAGTGAAAACAGAAAACAATTTTATTTAATTTCTAACAAAATGTCACCCGTTTCATATAATGACACTACTTTTGCCTCGAAATGGTACTTAGGCCCTTTGGTACGGCCACTCCTCAATTATGTACATGAATCAGGGAATAAGTATTTGAAGTGAATTGAATCTAGGAAATTATATTGAGAGAATTATTTTTCACTGGAAAATATCAGAAAAAACAATTGAGTATCGTACCTGTGAACGATGATGATCAAAATATGTATTGGTGTAATACTAAGGATATTTAAACTACGTTTTCAGCATGTTAAATTAGCAATTTGAGCATATCAATTTTAACACGCTAAAATCTCTGTTTAATATGCAAAGAATGTTAAACACAACATAGTAACAATATTATTTTAACATACTTAATGTTGGATTAACAACGTTTAATATGTTTAATTGATATTTTAGCATGTTGTGCAAACACATCTGAATATTGCAGTTACATTTATACCATATAAGATTACCAGTTTTGCATGTCACGTTAAGATGAAACGATGTAAGCAACTGTCCAACAAGAGTGGAACTGAATACTCTGTAGAAACTGGCAGCTGCACTGCGACTTAGGACTTCTGAAGTATTATGTATGAAAATCAGGAAAAGACTAAAAACTAGGATGGGCCATGTTAAATTTTTAAGTATAAGGAACTTTAAGAATTTTGTAAGTTTTCATCAATACCTTAAATGGAAACAAGAACTTTTTTTTTTATTTAATTCAAACATTGTTTTCCTTAATAAAATCTAAATAATAGGCTTAATATGCTCACACAAAAATATTTCTAAAAAAATGTTGTGGATATTACTTTGAACTGGCTGGAATCCTGCCATTTTAGTTGAAGGTTGCTATCAAAACAAACAAAAAAACAAAAAAACTCTAATTTTTCTGTAATTATGGAGGATATACAGTACCAATCGGTAGTTAAATTCTCATTTTGGATCGAAAGATGTGTGAGAAAATTATGTGCCATTTATTGGTGCTATTCACTTTTGATAACTACTAGTAGATATTGGTGGAATTCTTCATGTTCATTTGGACGTGATGAAACTTTCGTCAAAATATATAATCACTTGACATTTTCGAAGCAATGCTTGGGGGTGATTTACCAAACTGCAAAAGGCTTAAAGTGCGTTTGGTGCCAAAAAAGAAACATTTCACATTATAATGATCCACTAAAGAAGTCAAAAACTGTTTCAACGTCAGTAAGTTGATGATTAACTTTTTCAAATGGGATTCAAAATTTGTTATAAATAATTGTTATAAATAATTGGCAATCAAAATGAGGTACTCGAAATTAAACTTAAAATTAAATTGTTTCAAGTTAAGTGGCAAAAAAAAAAAAAATGGTTTGGTTTTTCTTACGATATTTCCTCAAAAATTTTAAAATTTATAATAAAAATTCATAATTGAGGCGCTGCGAACAATAACGCCCTAAGTCGAGTTAGCGCGTTTTTGCGCCCATAGCTTTTTTGAAAAGTTTGGGTCCTCAAATATATGTGTCCTTAATTTCAACTTCCAATTCCGAGCACAAAATGTGGTAAAGCAATATATGTATACTGTTTGAAGAGTTGCGTGCAAAAGGGCGTATTGCAATTTGGGGCATTATTGCATGAATCAGCTCGCGGTAAGAAAATGGCTTTTAGTTAAAACCAAGGTGCCTAATGAAAAAAGTGTATATGGCAAAACATGCTTAGAATTGTAAAAAAAATATGTGTGCTTTTTTTCGGAATTTTTTGAAACTTTTTACAATTTTTCCAAAATTGCTAAAAAAAAAGTCCAATTAAAATCACACGCATTCTTTGGACAATTCTAAGCATTATTTGTCTTCTTCGATAATTCTGTCAATGTGAATTATGTAGTATTATGTGTTAGCGGCAATCATTAACTCATTCTGTTATTGTTAATTGAATAAATTTGTTTTCAAGGTTTAAATGATTTTTTGCTCTTTACAGCATTAGAAACTTTAAATTGAATTATCTTGAAATGTCATTCTTCGACTAAGGGCGTTATTGCACGCAACGCCTCAATTCTGTTCTTTCCTTCTTTTATTTATTTTCGTTAAGTTAACACACCAGGCAAAACAACTCGGTACTAAGCTCAGAAAAGGATGCTAAATTAAAATTAAAAAATTAGGCCCATTGATTTCTTTTTACGTATTCGAAAAATATTCTCATCAAAAAATAGTATTCCTATTGAATTAATGGTGCGTCCTACTAAAAATTTTATTTTATCAAAGCAGCAATTTCAGTGTATGCGTAAATGGGCTCTGTGATTCGTTATATCTGTTTGGCTTTATTTTTGTAAATTTAGCAAAAGGTATTTCCACATTAATTCAATAGTTTTAACTACTGATTGGTCAAACATTGATTTAATCGTAAATCGTATTATTACTACAGTTTTTTTAGTGTTTCTAACTGGCAGCTTATAATATACTGAGAAAAAATATAAACTTTGAAAAAAACCGCACCCTTAAAAATGCTAGTTAAATAATTTCCTTTTTGATATGTATTTTCGTATTTCTATTTAAAATGAAATTTGTTTTTACAATGTCAAGCTCAGTAAATAAAATGTAGAAAAATCCATATTACTCGAATCGATAAAGTAATGTCATATTTGGAAAATTTTAATTTCATTGAGAAAAGAGATGGTTTCCTTCAAGTAAATGTAACTGGTTGAAAATTTTTCCAAATATCTTAACTGAAAAATAAAGAGTTTTAAAGTATTTTAATCAAGTACATGCGGCATTCATATACTTAAGAGAAATTTTAGTGGATCCATCATATATTTGTTAATAGTTACCAAATGTGCTTCAAGACCCGAAAACTATTCAACTAGGTTTGATAAAATTTTCATTGCCTGTTATTATCGGGTAATATAGGGGCGTTTTTAAGTCCACGGACTAGAAATAAAAATATAGAATTATATTTTCTGTTCAATAGACATATTCTTTTGTTGCATTTTCTATTTCACTTTCCGGGTGATTAATCTTTGAACTATAGTCGACCACACAAGCCAATAGCGAATAAAATGATATAAAACAAATGCAGTATTCTTGAGAGTTTTTGGAACTCTGTAGTGAAGACAAAGATTAAGTAGTAACTCGAATTGTGGGGACAAAACTTTAGCTTATTATTGTGAACCTGAGTACAAACAGGAATCTAAGCAGTAACTCAAAACAGGTTTTTCCATATTCGGAGAGTGTTACGCTTCAATTTTAGAGTGAATCAAGAAGCCGTCGGAGAAAAAAGAAAACTCGCCTTTCCATAAGAGACGTGTTGCAATGGCTGCCCTGCAGAGGGTGGGCTTTGAAATTTTGATTACCGTACACTTTCCGGAATTAAGTTTCCGGAAAGTCTATTTTTCGGAATGACCAAAAATCCGAATTTCCGGAATTTCTTTTTCCGGAACATATTTTAGGAACGGACATTTTCCGGAATATTTTTTGTTTTGTTTATTTCAAGTTGTCATCATTTAACATGTCTATTTTTCCAAATTTACCGAGATGGATGCAAAAATTATTGGTAAAAAATTGTCAATCGATGGCTTTCTCTACACTCGCGGAAAACGTGAGGAAGGATAAATATATTGGAAGTGCATACGCTATCGCTCTAAAGAATGTCGACTACAAAGAACGAGGAGAAGATTTAGATTTTCTACGAGCTTGTGCCCACAATATAGCCCTCTGACATTGTACAATTTTGGTATTCGATGCTTGAAATAAAGTTTGGTGATTTTTTTGTACGATCGTGTGCCCACCATTGCCCTGCGACATTGTACAATTTCGCTATTCTATGCTTAAAATAAAAAGTTTCGCGTACATTTTAATTGGTTTGCATAATTTGTTAAACTGTAAAAGACAATCACTTTTTTCCTGAAAGAAGTCCTTAAGGAAAAAGGCATTCCGGAAAACGGATTCCGGAAAAAAGTTTTCGGGTTTTTTGGACATTCCGGAAAATAAACCTTCCGGAGATTAGATTCCGGAAAGTGGGCGGGATCCCAAAATTTTGATTTACCCACCTTGCAGTTCTGACTCGGCTTCCAGCGATTATTACATATTAAAGTGAAGAAGAAGTGAATGATGCTGTTTCAGTGTCCAGACAAAGCAAAAGTTTTTTTTTTCATTAATTGAAAGATCAGAAACTTTTACAAATTAGAGTAATAGAAGAATATATTAAAAAGGAAAATACGTTTGACTTTTTCTTAGGACTACTCAAATTTTGGTATATATTAAAATACTCTTAATTGAAAAATTAAGAGTCTTTTATGTATTTAATTCTTTAAAAATTTTAAAAATAAATGTGGTAATCATGTTGCCTTTCTATTTCAAAGCATGTTGCATTGAGGTGCCGTGACATAATGGGGATTATGTCCGCAAGTTTTTGAACGGAAATAATCCCCGTAACTATATTTCCTAATGCCTTATTTTGTTAATGACAACAGCCGCAGCTCAGGACTTGAAACTCCCAAAAATCCAACACCGGTCTATAATATCCAACACTAATTATATAAATTTTTAAATGGGTTATTGCAAAAATTTTGTTCTATCTTAATTAAATTTGTTGGACATAACCCCCAATACCAAAAAAAAAATTTTCGGACATAATCCCCATTACAAAGTTGGGATTATGTCCCCATTACGGAATTGGGATTGTGCCCGGTTACCTTGCATTTATATAAGTGAATCAAATACATGCGGCATACACTAAAGAGCAATTTTAATGAATCAATTATGCATTTGTTAATAGTTACCAAATGTGTTTTAAGACTCGGAAACCAACTGAATTCGATGAACTTGAGTGAACTTGTTCAAAATTCTTTAATCCAAAATCAAGTAGCTCGCTCTTTAAGAAATATTGCAGTTTTCATATTTTAAACTTAATTTTAATCGGTCAATTTCATCAGAATTTTTGAATTATCAACTTTCAATATTAAAGAGGCGATACGAAAAAAGATGAAATTACTCATACAAAACAACTGATTTTCTATAAACATAACAACAACAAATTCAATTCGACTTACTGCATATTTTCCATGAAAAAATTTTCCCTTGGAATGAATAACATTAAGCTGGGAGTATCTTGATTCTGTCATTAAAATCAAATATCTTGTAGAAAAACGAAAAAAAAAAAAAACAAAATGAAATAATTCGACAAAAGGGAACTATCTAGAGGAAAACGAAATACCTTGAGAAAACGGAAATCTTCGATAAAATTCGACTATAAAAAAAAGATACTACAAAAAGAGGACAAATACTTCAAGAAAGAAGACAAATGAGGAGATCCATAACAAATCGCAATAATTCCACTTTTTAAGTTTTTAGTTGTTTTGAATGAATCCAATTCTACATATTTAAATCCATACATAAGTACAGGGATACAAGGGATAATAATTTTACTATAATTCAATATCAAAAATAATAAACACTTTGAAACAGATCAAAACGCAACATTTCCAATCAAAGCATTGCCAATTACTTAATTATTTTCTTGATGACTGGTATTGCTCCTAGAAAACTATGTGTGTACCTTGGTCCGAGTGTACCTCGGTCCGAGTGTCGGTTGTCGGTTCTTCTATGGAATTTTCTACTCATATCGGTGACTCATATTAGTAGACTTCAGACCGTCAAGCTGTATGCTTGTATAAAAAGTGACGGATAAAGGGTTTTTTGAGTGTAAAAATTTGTTTTTGGAGTAAACTACGAAACGTTTTGTGAGAAATTTACTTGAAATATTTCAGTTTTATAACATCAGGAAGGAAGTTTAGTTATTGTGTTAAGCTTTTAGTGTGTTTTAGATGTATTTTCATTAATATATATATGTTTTTGAAACATGCTGTCTGTGTGTACCATGGACCTATGCTTATTGACCAGCGTGCCTTTTTCGACGGGCAACCAGGAAGCCACAATCGCCTCTCAATATAATCTTATTATTATTATTTACGTGATTAATGTATTTATTTGCAACCATTTTTGTTTAATTAATTGTTTTTTACTAAATGCACTTTTTTGTGTTATAATTTTTGTTAATGATTGATTTTTTTTTTTTTTTTTTTTCATTGAAAAAAATGTTACTTTTGATTATAAAATAAATGGTTCATTCATAATTTATTACCTATATACATTGCATTAACTTTAATTTTTTGTAGTTCAAGGTACACTTTCATGGTGTACCTTGGACCGTTTGAGATTGCAACGGAAAAAGTAATATTTCTACTCAATGGTTAGACATAGAGATATCATTGTCATGTCATTTGATGCTGAAAGCATTGTAGAAATATAACTTAATCAAAAACCTAAAGAAACTTTTTTGAAAAGTCCAGCACATTGAAAAAACTAAAAAGCGGACCAAGGTACACACATCTCCCATACACAAACTGTTTTAAGCAAAATTAAAATCCTACTAACTTTATTTACATATTTAGGTCTATCCAAAAATTTGTTCTGGTGGAACTATTGCGTTTTGTTATGAACCTCCTCAAATAAGTACTTGAAGAATAAATAGAAATGCTTCGAAGATTTTTCTGAACATAAATCTTAAATTCCAGCAACGCATTCATTGACAATATTATGTTTGAGAACATATTTGTTCTAAAACAATAGGTAAACAATGTGAAATTGTTGAGTATTAACATTACTCTCTTAAGCTTCTCATGACTTTATCGAAACAGGTATACATGTAACGAAATACTCCTATCTATCCGTAAATTACGTAACGCAATCAAGAACAATTTTCATCATCCCATAATGTTACCCAAGGGGAAGGGGGCCTTGACGACTTTCATACTTTAAGGAAGGGATCTTACAGAAAAATAATATCCAATAATGAATATTTTATAAGTGATCTTTTCAATGATAGTTACATAGCTTTATGTATCAATGAAAAGCAGATTTTACTACACATATTGAGAGTAACTGTTTAACACCACATTGGAAAAGCATTGCAAATAAGCACAGTTTTGAAATAGCGGAAAATAATTATTGGCTTGTTCGTTTAACTAAAAATTATAATTTAGAATCTCCATTATGTATCCAAACCAATACATAAAACAATAATTCAATTAAAACTTAACAGTTTTGAGATACATACATACATACATATATACAACAACACACACTTATGCAATAATCTTACTACAGCCCCCATGATCAGTCTGCCTGCTTAAAGCCTTTGCTGCTCTCTAACAATAAACATGAGCACACCCCGCCCCCTTCATTACTCACGCACAATCATCCACGCACAGCGTTTATTATCTATCTCCCAATAGATCTCTGCATTTCTGCACCTGACCAAGCACTCGATCGATGCGATCTATGAGTATTTTGATTGATTTATCCGGTAGTGAAGGCAGCACATCACGCAGTTCCGCACTTGTTGTCTGCTCGAAAAATTCACGCAGCTTGCGTCCAGCACCGTATGCACGCAACTGACGCAATGCCTCTATTGTCGGCTGACGAAAAACACATAAATTGTCCAGCAGTAGCCCATGATAGGCCTCGTACTTTTTCAACAGTCGATAGCCATGCAGTAACCCCGATTCGTTGTCCAAGAACACAAGCAACTGTGAATTTGTTTGGCGCGCCAAATTATGCGCAGGCGCAGCCATAATATCAGCATTCCATTGATAATTGTACAGATTATTAACGACACGATCGAGATTTGCAATCAAATAATCGAAGACAATTAAGTCTGACCATTGTGCCAATTCAATTAGGCGCTGCAGCACCACTGACGACGATGTGGCAGACGCAGACGACGACGACGAATCAGCATATGAAGCAGACTCAGAAAGCGAAAAGTTTAATGCCGCCGTCGCCGATTCGAGCGTTTGTGATTGATGAGCCTGATCGTTGCTGTTGGCAGCACCCAACCGTTTGAGTAATCCTTTTTGAGTTTCAACTGACATATTGCTGGATACTACTGCTGCTGCTGCTGCGGCGGCGCTGGATTTGGAGTCAGTGTCGGTGGATGTGGCTTTGAAAGCTTCAGCGGCTGCAGCCAATGTTATATTCCAGACATCATATTTGTTTAGATGACGTTCGAGTGGTTGAAACGGTTGCGGTATGCCAGCCGGTTCAAGATCAGGCAACCAACGTGTCAACACAACCGGACGTTGTTGCTTCCACTGCGCTTGCGTAATGTCTGCAATGGCAGATGACCAAGTGCGTGACTCTAAATCAATAACGGATGCAGCACTTGGTGCAAGGTTCGACATGTTGAGTACACGACCCAAGTAAAAGGAGAAAAGTTCACCTTGAATTTGGTCAGTGTTTTGGCGATAGCGCGCACAGGCACGTGTACCATCGGTGAAAATTACCAAGCGATTTTGCATACGTCCACAGCCAGGTTCTAGGCGTTCAACTGTGCCTTTCAAGCTAACGTAGCGATTCCAGTCACTTGCGTCTTGTGCAGCAAAACCGCGTGGCAGTGCGCGCTCAACTAAATCACCCCAATAGATGTCGGACTTGATGATGCCATGATTGCGTTGATTTCGCGCATTTTCTGCAATACGCTGTGCCAGTGGAACAAAGTTTAGACTATAATCAGTCGCCGCCGCAGTACCTTCGTTTTGCTTTGTGCTCCGCAACATTTGTTCGGTGAGTGTTGGCTTCGAGAGACGACGCTCAGGACCCTTACGAAAGAGACCATCGGAGGTGCGATGTACACGAAATTCCTTAATGCTGCCATCACTGGCATCTAGCTTTTTAACAATCATTGCATCAGGTGACGCTTTATCCTGCTCTAAGTGAAAGGCATTGCGGAAAACTTCTTCCGCTGGCAATTCCTGCTCACGTTGATTATCCTTGATGAACGCTACTGAGAAAGCAATGCTGTCGGGGCTGTCTATGCTACTATCGGTGGTGGTGGTGGTAGTGCTGGTGGTGGGGCTCACTTGTCGCAATTCATATATCGTTGGAAAATCAGAAGGCGGATGAGGTTGTCGTTGATTTGCGGATATTGTCAACGCTTCCGATGCTGACACTGGTAGCATTTGCAAATCACTGCGTAAGGTTGTACGGAAGATATTTGATAATCCAAACATGGGCATAAATACGCCCAGTACTAGGCCGAATATGAAAGCAACCAATATGCTAAGTAGACACGCCTGCCGTTGGAATATTCGACGGCGTCGGAGTGACAACAGCGTCATATGTGTTGCTTCGGCAGAATTGAGGCTACTGCTGCTGCTGTTGGAATCGGGTCTCGATATAATGCTGCACGTGCTGGTGCTGTGCGCTTTGGTAAGTTGATGGTGAGGCGGGTCGACTGTTATCGAATGCGGAAGTGTATGAAGGCTGGAGCGTTTTGCTTGGTGCTGCTGCTGCTGTTGATCCTGTGGTGTGCCGAATTCGATGGTTTTAATGTCGTACATGATTTTCCAATGCTTTAAATGATCCAGGCTGGTAAAGACAGTTGGTGTAAGGCTATTGGGTCAAACATAAAGTTGGCTTTGAATTACTTGTGTTTTATGTTGTTGTTGTCTTAGAATGAGGAATGGGTAGAAATTTGGCGGCTTAAAGTCGTGAAATTAATTTCTGGATTCTTTCCTTTTTTTGATATCTGTGGCATTTGTTATTTTCGTTGGCAATGTCTCTGTGTTGGCTGTGTTCTAGGAATTCTTTGAACGGCCACTCGCGCTTGCGCACTATTTTTGGTGCTATCTCGCTCTTACCCTTTTTTGTACACGATCACACAAAATATAATTCGTATCGATCTATTTTCTGCACGATCACTTGTTGTAATTTTTATTATTATTTTATATTTCGTTTATTTCACTTTTTTTTTTGTTTTGGTTTTTTTTGCTCTCAAGTTGTTGCGCTTGCGCAGCCTTGCGGGCGTTGTTTATTGTAATTGTTGTTGTTGCCTGGCTTTCGATTTTGTGGCAGCGCATTCAGTGAACTTTACTGAGCTTGGCGCGGCGTACACTGGACTTTTTAAAGGGTATTGGCAATTTTTATAAAAAAAATTTACAAAAACAAAAAAACACAGAAAATGATCTCTTTTGGCGATAACAGAAAATTCGTGGTTTTTATTTTTATCTCCGCACTTTCAGTATTGTGGCGCACAATTGCGAAGAACAACGCGAAATTCCTTAAATGAATTGCTGCATGTTGGATTTGTGAGGACTAAGAAGGATCATCGCAACATTGGTCTATTTCGTGTATTTTCACAATATCAGCGACACACAATTAATATGCAGACGAAAGACTTAAGCCACAAACCGGTCAGTCAAACTTTTGTGAATGCATAAACGAAAGACTTAAGCAGCGAACCTGCCGTTAAAAAAGATCGCTGAGTTTTTGTTTTTTTGTTCAGTTTTTCATAATTTTTAATTCCTTTTTCTATAAATTGGCGTCGTCCTCTCGTCGTTGACGCTGCGCGACGTCGTAAAGATTTTCTACAACGATTTCAGGAATTTCATTCCTTTTATTTGCCAAGATTTTTGTCTGCGCTTTTGATTTCAAAAAATTTTTGGTTTTTTTTTTTAATTTTATTTTGTTTGCACGTTGTATCGCGTTCGTTTTCATTCGATTTTATTATTGCTGTTGTTGTTGTTCTTGCTGCTTTTGATGGTGTTGCAAACGCGAAACGTGAGCCTTTACAAAAACAAAATTATCATCAACGGCATAACGACGATGACTACGACGACGACGACAAAGTTACTTGTCGTAGTTACTGCGCTTGTTCCCGTGCCCGTGATGCGTTTTTTTTTTTGGATTTTTTTTTATGTTCAAAGGCTTCTTGCTGGGTCTCTTAACACGCGCACAAAAGAACTTTATTGTTGTTGGTTTTATTTTTTTGTTTTTTCTTAACACTTTGGCGTTTTTAGCAAAAGATTTTTGTGGCTGACCAGACGATCAATGGCCTTTTTTTCTTGGACTATTTTGCACTTATGATTTCTGAAGCGGAAAATTCACATAACAACACGTTGCGATGGTGTTATTGGCGACGAGGTCCAATTTAGGCATTGCACATGCGTGCGATATTAAAACGAAAAAAAAGCACAGTCTTATCAGATATTGAATTTCCCGGCTTATTTTGTTGTCTTTAATAATTTGTGACTTAGCTACAGCATGCGCTGATTTTTTCGAAAAGTTCAAAAGAACGTTTTTTTCAAACTTCTACTAAATATTTCAATTTATGTTAATGGCGTTTTATTGATTTGACTTGCATGCGCGCAACCGTACCGTTCACGTCAATGTTAGGCTTAAGACTGAATTTTATAAACTGCTCGCCACACCATGTTAAGCTGGCGAGTTGAGTATTTGCCTTCTCACAGACATCGTACACCGCACGCATTTGCTGTGCTCTAACACAAACTCAGAGTTGTGCAGACATCAGCATGCGCTCAATTCTCGTAAACTGGTTTCGTGCATTCGTGCATTTATGTGCGTGAGTAACAGAAACTGGTATAGCGAGTGGCTGGGAAAGAGAGCAGAGAGCTTGAAAATGATTGTGTAAGAGAATTTATTGTGAAAAGGATCTGTTTTTGTATTTATTTTTTAAGAAACCAAAATATTCTTATTAAAATAAAACATTTAGCTCATGCTGAGGGATCAATTTGACACTTAGCACATGATTTGTAACCATGGGTTAATCTAGCAAGTTGGACATTTCATTCGAATGGTTCCTTTAAAAATTTTGGGTTCGACATCCTAGGGGCAAAACTGAAATACCTTACACTGCTTTATTTTAAAACTTTTGCTTGTACGGGAGATGCTACCCGCTATTGACTGAATTCACTTAGTCTCCGCTCAGATCTTGTACGAACTATTCAAAGTATATGTGCGAAATTTGGTTCCATTACCTTAAATAACATTTGCGCTACATAACTATGTAAATTTTTCTAGTATGGGACATGACACGCCTTCTTGTCCGAGTTGGACACGTTAATAATATGTGTATGTACCGTGCAGGCAAAATGACTAGTTTAAGAGTAGTTCAGTAACTAGTCCTCTACTACCCCGTACTACTCCGACTTCAATCCCTTTTGCATACAAGCAACTGTTTCCTTTGTGTGTTGATGCCCTACAAAATTTCAATTGGCCCCATATGCATTACTTTTACACTAGTACGGGGCTAGTTGTAGTATGAAGTAAGTCCTATAGAAATATTTTTTTTTTTGATTTGGAATTATATTTTCTTAAAACAAATTTCACAAAGTCAAATTGCATTCATAACAGCATTAACAAAAATTAATTCATTAATTTTAGTTTTTTCCACAGTTTATTTTGACACCAAATTCAAGTGACACAAAAGACAAAATATTTCAAAAGCAAAAAACGAAAATTTTAATTTGTTTCCATCCTACAAACTACAAACTGATATCAAACTGGCCCCCACTACATCCTTTATTCCTGAATTAGTATTTTTCGTTGACTGTGTCATATTTTTACTGCAGGGTATTTTGGTTGCGTAATCGTAAACAATGCTCACACAATTCCGTTTTCAATTTTTTTTTATTATAAAACTTCATCTTGCTTAGTTTTCCCGTGAAAAATATTTCCACGTACGGACTGTCAGCCAGGCAGACGGACATGGCTATATAAATCCTGAAGGGGACGCTTATCATGATTATAAATAAAGCAAAGCACTCCAAGTGTACCACCGGAAAATTTGTTTGTCTCCGAGTTCGCTCAAATTTGGCAATATGATAATACCGGTGTGCAAGTCTAATAACACAGTCCTGCGATTAAAAAAAGTATGAGATCAGAGTAGGTGATTTTTATAGATTTTTGCTCGCTGAATCCGACTATGTTCTCCGATTTGCTCCATAACGGGCAAAATCCGAGTAATCCTTGATTTAAATTGCAGAAAACGCTATATTCGAACGTATGGCGTACATCCTGGAAGTAGTCTAGTTCACTTTTGATAGCGTCATTAAATAGCCCTGAGCTTCTTCTTAAAGCAATTTCAATTCGATTATTAGTTTCCGAGATATTATCCATTGAAGTAAAGGTATAAAAATTGAATGTAGTCCTTTACAGGGATTAGCAACATAGAGATTTGTCATGTTTTTGTTTCTTGCCTCACACCAACCATAATGCTTTTTGCATGCATAATGTGACACATAAAATGTACTTAGTAAGTATTTCATTACTTTTCTTCAAAGTAAAAGCCCAACGAACAATTTTATGGCCTTTTCAATTTAACGCATGGAAAAAGTTAGTTTTCAAATGTTTTGAAAATGTTGTTTTTTTCGAATTTTCACAATTGATTTGTAAGGTGAAAATCAACAATTGGAAAACTTTTATTTTCAAATGTTTTGGTAATCGATTTGCAAACTTTCGAAAAATTTTGTATTTTATTTTTTCAATGACTTAACGAGCTAAGTAAAACACAAGGCATTTGAATCATAATTGGCATATGAGATCAGTTGATAAGATTGTTGACTCTTAACTTGGAAGTCATAGGCTCGATTCTCAGTAGACATAAACTTTTATTTATTTTTCATCATTTATAAAAATGTTTGGAAAATGTTGTTTACTGAACTTAATAAACACTTACAAAATGTTAGTTGAAAAAAATTTTAGAAATATTGAATAAATACATTTGGAAAATATTGTACAAGTACATTTATAGTAAGCTTGTTCCAAATTATTTTCACAAGCTTGCTATGAAGGGTTCAATCTCGATTACTAAATATTTAAAATTCAAGAATTTTCAAACATTTTGCAAGTTAATTTCCAAACGAAATGTTTGCTTCAATAAGCGTATAATAAGTTATTCTCCAAACATTTTTGTTTGTTGGGGATCTGTTTGATTATTTCATATTTATTTAGCCCAGTAGTTTAGCTCCCAACGCTATTGGAAACCAAATAGCCAAATATTTCATTCAAAAACCAATAATTTTTTATTTATTCCAGAGAGTTTAAAATAAGCACAATTCATGATAAACGCATGCGCGCCGCTTTGCAGAAAATTCAATTGATTCTCTGTTACGTTGCATTGATTCTCTTTGCTCACTTAATTTAATGGCGATAATAATAGGGTTTTTAACCACTACTAATTTGTTTGCACACCCATATATGTGTGTGTTTGTATGGCATTGTTTTTAATAAATGCAATTGTGTTTGAAGTTTCGTTTTAGTAATTAAGAAATGTAAATGCAACTTTTATGTAGTACATTCGATGTTTTTACACAAAATGTGCAACTAAGCCAAAACTCAAATCTTTCGTAAACCAAAGGTGCTTTGAAATACAAAAAACAAAAAAATAAAATGTATACACAAGTAAAATATAAATTTTTATAAAAATTTGTCACATTTTTGAAAATATTTCCACAATTTCCCCATGAGGTTTAATGCGCTCAGTCAGTTCTTGTGAATGATTTACAAACAATGCTCTTACAACTCTTTATTTGTACTCTTTGATTTGCAGCTTGTTCTCTTTAAGCCTCTCTATTTTATTCTTTTTCTTTTGTTCTTTCGTATTTTGTTTTTTTCCTTCTTTTTTTCATTTTGAACATTGATGCATCATACTTTATGCCAATGTATTTTATATCCAGCAGTTTTCTTGATTTTTATGCTTCACGCGACTCGTTTACTTTGCCACATTAATGTTGCAGCGCCTTGCAGCCGTGCAGCAACAGCAACGACAACGTACAAAAGCAACAAAAACTACGCCAAGAAAAAGAAAAAATTGAAAAAAATATGAGCAAGGAATGTAGACATAACTTGACAGCATGTTTGGAGTTTTTTTTCTTTTTCTTCTTTTCTTAAGTTTCTTTGGGGGCTTGAATTGAAAATATTTGCACAGAGTTGAGCTGAACTGAGAGCAGCCCAGCAGTGAAATACAGCGGAGAATGAAGGTGGAAGCAGCAACAACGAAGACGACGATTATGTTGGCATCAAAAAAGACAAACGCGCATTCTTCGGCTGAAGTTCTTGGTAGTCAGTTCTTGGTTGCTTTTTCTGTTTATCGCATGGTTTGACATTGTTGTTGTTGTAGTTGTCGCTGTTGGCTCGTTGAAATTATATTTATGGAATTGTGTGTAATTAGAAAATAATTCATAATTAATAAATTTTTGCGCAAAAATAATTAATGCTAAGCAGGAGCTCGAGATAAAGGAAAACAAACAAAAAAACATGTTCGAGTTTGTTGTCTAAGTCTTTTGTTTTGCTCTCTTCTACTTTAACTGTGTTCCGCTGGTGGGAAAGCATGCGAGCTGTTTTTTTTTACATGTTCATAGAATTTTACTTCACAACGATTTAAATAGAGCATTTTTTCAAGTGCAACTAGAATATGCATAAATTTTATTTAAAGATATGCGCCTTCATTAGCATTATTCCATTTACTTAGAACATTCAGTTGAACAAAAAATTTAATTTTTAAAAATGTGTACATATCATTTTTATCCTTTTTTTGGAATATTTTCATTAATAACTCATTAAAATAGCAAACTTTTTAGTTTGTGCTAGTTTTTTTAACAACTTTATCTAATTTTGAAAGTCTTAACGTTATCCTTCTCATCATAATCGTACTTGCATCAGCTTTGCATACAATATTGATAAGTCAATAATTTGCCGCAACATTGTCTTTGACGATGGTACCGCTTATTTAGGAATAACTTTTTACAAAAGTTTAGACTACCTAGACTACAACTTATTGCTGATTTTACAGTACCTATATGAAACATATGGTTGCCAATTCAAATTGGTGCGGAAAATTTTCTATCAATTTATAAAAAAAACCTATAAAATTATACTTTTGAAGAAATTTTTTCGGCAAGCTCTCTCATTAATGCACAAAAATTAATGTTTTAAGCATCTCCAATTAAGATTTACATAGTTCTAGGCTTAAGTATATCAATTTAAATTTATATATTTTAAAAATAAGAAAAACATCTTACTATTTGCATCGCTATCCTACCTTTGGATAAAGTTTTTGTTCGTTACGATAAATTATGAAATTTATAACATGAACAGAAGTGGATTTCATGCTGAATGAATTCATCACACAACAAACAGTCATCTACGAGTATATCTGAATTCTCACAACCAAGTTTGGGAAATTGTGGTTTTTCAGGAATCTAAGTAATTTGAGAATTTTCTGAGAACTTTTCAACGATTGAAATCAATTTCATCCCAAAGAAAAACAAAAATTCAAATTTCTTTTCTGGAGAAGTTAAAGTCTCATAGCGGACAATTTCACTTGCTTGGCGTTTAGATATAGAAAATATTATAAAAAACTAACAGATGAGAATTTCAACTTTAAGAAATACATATATGCATATGCAACTAATGAACTTGTCAGAAAAGGGATCACTCGGAATATCATTTGCATTAACATTAGGAAGCCTCACGTATTGTGTTCACAGCTTTCCACATATTCTTAAGTACCCTGTGTCTGATTCTAAAGAAATAGCACCGTCGAACTGTTGTTTTTAGATTCACTCTTAGATTCATTCTTGAATAGTGAAACCTAGACTCAGTTCGAAGCTTCCATGAACTTCCAAATGGGTCTCCCAGGTCATTCGTGAAGTAGCGGATAAACAAGTAACCCATTTTATACCCTTTGTAATGCTGAGAAGGAGGCATGGCAGGTATGGAAATGTCTATCGACATTTCCACAAGAGGTTAACCGTGAGTCAAAAATTTAAATCATCATATCTCTGAAACTTTTTAGAGTAAATGGATGAGATTTGGTACATATGTAAAAAGCACCAAGGCACATAATAAGTGCTGAGAAAAATGGGGGTATTACGCCCCCACAAATATCACTTCATCAAAACTCTGAAAACATTTGACACACATGAATGAGATTTGATACATGTGTACAGAGCGCCAGGATAAATAATGTTCACTTAGAAAATGGGCGACATCCTTTGGAAAAATTGATGATGCCTCTTGAGCTAAACAAGATAAGGTGAACCAACATTCACTGGGAAATCCTGGCTTTTTGATAGATTTTCAATTAAAAGTTTGTATGGTGGAAAAAACGTCCCATTCATATTCTAACGTGTCGATTCAGATTATAATCAAATAAAGAAAAATGCAGAATATATTTAAAACAAACAAAATACATTATAAAGTAACATTATTGCATAATTTTCTAAAATTAGTCGCACTAAAAAATTCTGACTTGTTTCGCTGGACTTTCTTTGAATAGGCACGAAAACTACTTCTAGTTTTGTCACGTTCGTTTTTTGTCTTATTTGCATGTATCTTGCAACCAAGACTACGCCTGCTATCGATGTTGGCACTCAATTTAGTGCTACCTAAGAACTAGAATGTTAAGTAAAAACTAAAATAAAAATATGTTTAAATACCACTTTTATTTTGCACTTTAAATGTGTGAAACGGTCACGTTCGTCATTGGGTAATGCCCATATATATTCTTGATCAACGTCTGTTTGGATGTCTGTCTGCCTATCTGGATGTCTGTCTGTCTATCCGTTGAAATCATGTTAATATTTTTTGGGAGAAAAATAGTTTGATAAGTTAGCTTGACATGTTTAAAATGAGTAAAATCGGCCAACAGACACGCCTACCGCCCATTCAAAAAAAAAACATTCAAAATGCATCCTTAGGAGTATTTTTCAGGATAATGCAACCAAAATACATACAAATACTAAGGATGGTAAGCGCAAGCTCTGAGCAAAAACTAGATGAAATCGGACAAAAGGGTGTGGCACTTTCCATTTAAACAAAAGTTTCAAAACGTTTTTTGATATAAACCAACAAAATTTCACTCAGATCCTTATAACAGCAAAAACATGCTCTGAGCAAGATCTCGGCAAACTCGGATGAAAGAGCGTGGGACTTCCCAAATAAACAAAAGCTCCAAAGTGCTCTGCTGAAAACTTTTTTCGGGATAATCCAACCAAATTTCATTCAAATACTGAGAACTGTTAGTGCCTGTAGGGTTACACTTAAAACACACTTTCTGGAATTTTCGACCAACCGTCTTTTCAAAGGTCTGGGATTTGATTAAAAAATATCCTCTGAAAATTTAATTTCCCTATTTCAATTTTAAAACGCGCCCCAAGGGACTTATTTTTTTCCATATGAATTACAAGGAAATTTCATTAAAAAATTTAAGAATGTGAATGCTTCGGGACCAATAACATTCTTTGAGAAAATTGGCCACGCCACACCCCACACCCTCCATACAAGGCAAAGTGAAGATACACTCACCAGGATGTGATAGTTTTTATATAAAAATTTAAATTTATTTATTTAATTTTTTTATGTATGATTTTACTGTATCTGCCATAAATGCACAATTGCATTTTGTGAATAAAAAAAAAGTTATGCACTTAGTAATTAATGATAAATTTAAAATTTTAAGTGACATGATATAGGGGCAAAAAGTTGATTAAGATATTTTTATGAAAAATCGCTTGTAATTCATATGGGAAAAAGTGCGTTTTATAGTTGAGATAGGGAGCTGAAATTTTCAGAAGATTTTTTTTTTATTTATTTGGAGCCTTTTGAGGGGGCCGCACAGAAATGGATATTTTAACTGTCACCCTAATGTACAGTTTTAACCTTTATAAACATTTACAATTTAAAATTTGTGTTTTTTTTTTGCTTCTAAAATTTTTTTTCAAACTTTTTAACAGTTTTGATTTTAGCTCATATATATAACAACGCATGGAATTTCCCGGTCTGATCTCTCCCTCTCTTTCTCATTGCAGATATTTTTTTCAACTAATGCACAACAACAATAATGAAACAACTCTCAATAGCACCATAGAATGACGAAGAGTTTGAGACCAAAAAAAGTTAACACAAATACTTCAGAGGAATACAAAAAAGACACAACACATTCCACTCTTATGTTTTTCAAATTGCTGGCGCACTTTGCAGACTCTCTTCTGGACAATGGTGGTATCTCTTTTGAAAAACGCTAAATGTGATTCTGTGCTCACCAACACTATCGCACCTGCTTTTATTTATTTTCAATTTGTTGCGCTCTTTAATTTTTATTTGCTTTAACTAAGAGTTTTCTTTTGTGTTTCTTTTTTGTTGCTGTTGTTGTTGTTGCTGTGTTGCGTAGAGTTGTGTCTCTCTACGCAACACAGCAACAGCAGCGTGTTGGTCATGAGGTGTCCATTAATTGACTGCAACTTCTGTTGCCGTTTCGGTTGTAAAATAAAAACGTAGAAAAATACGGAATTAATAGTCAACAAACGAGCGAGCGAACGCATTGAGGAGCGTTTAATTGATTGCTCTTAATGTTTGTGCTGCTGCTGCTGCTGTTGTTGTTGTTGCTTGCGTGTTTTTTGATGAAATTTTATTGCTTCTGATTGAGTTTTGTCATAGTTAAATGCAATTCAATTGACATGAGATACAAAAACGAAAGAATTAGGCAGCGAACCTGTTTTAATTACTCCACATTTAATGACATTAAACAGACAAGAACACCAACAATAATGATAATTTGCATAATTTTGTAGACTTTTTTTATGTTTTTTTTTATTTTATTTTTATTTGCTAATCTCATAACTTGATTCATAGTTGGAAAGTATGCTCCTTGTATGTTAAAAAAAAAAGTTAAAAATAATATTTTATTGATGATCAGCTGTATTCTGACGATAACATGGTACTTTAAAAGAATTTTTACTTTTTTCATAGAATATCCAATCTATAATTAAGTAAATAAGCTGCGTGTACTTATTACTGAATTTATCATACGAAAGCTTTTATATACATTAGGGTGGGCCAAATTGTATGGACGAAATTTTATCGACCTCGGCTACCCCCCTATGTGAAAGTTCATTCAATTCTGTGAATATTTGCCCAAGGAACTATACCTCTGCGTTCAACTTTAGTTCGGCGCATTTTTGATCGAAAATTTTACCTTTTAGTATTTTTTTTTTTTTTATTTTCATACTAAATTTTAAAAATTTTTATAAAGACAAAAGTAATGTCATTATATGATTTGGCTGGGATTCTATCAGTTATCAATTAAATTAGGTTTTGTTTAAACAAAACCTTCACTTGATAGTGTGGAATTGATGCTGTATATTTAAAAAAGTGATATGGGTCAAATAGCCGATTATTATGACCGACTTTCAAAATAAACGATTCATATTTTTGGATCAATTTTTTCAAACAAAACACCAACCTAGGCTGAAAGTTCATTCAATTCTATGAATATTTGCCCAAGAAACCATACCTCTACGTCCAACTTTAGTTCGGCGCATTTTCGATTGAAAATTCTACCTTGCGTTTAACATTTATTTTTATGCTTAGTTTTCAAAATTCTTATAGAGACAAAAGTAATATCATAATATGTTTTTGCTGGTATTTTTTCAGTAATCAGTAAAATTAAGTTCTGTTTTTACGAAAAGTTTACTTGATAGCGTGGAATTGATTAAATTTATTCCAAAAAATTATATCGGTCAAATAACCGATTTCAAAATAAACGAGTCATATTTTTACATGGATTTTTGGTATATTGTTCTGTAAAATTAAAAATATAATCAATTCCACGCTATCAAGTAAGCTTTCCATAAAAAAGAGAACCCAATTTTTTGATTGCTGACAGAATACCAGCCAAAACATATTATGATATTACTTTTGTCTCTATAAGAATTTTGAAAATTAAGCATAAAAATAAACTTTAAACGCAAGGTAAAATTTTCAATCAAAAATGCGCCGAACTTAAGTTGAACGTAGAGGTATAGTTCCTTGGGATAATATTCATAGAATTGAATGAACTTTCACATAGGGGGGTAGCCGAGATCAGTTTTCAAATCGGCCCACCCTAATATACATAGGTATTTAAATTTAGTAAAATAAATAATCTTTCTTTATCAGGCTTATGACAAACTAAATTAAACTGTACGTACAAATAGATAAGATTTTCCATTTTTTTTATTTTTTTCTTGTAAATAAAAAAGCAGCTTATTATTAGCCCAGGAAAACTAAATAAAAAAGAGCTGCAGCGCGAAATATGTAATTCGAAGTAAATTTTTTTTTACCGTAGTTATATTTATTTATGCACGATAAATGAAAAGTAAAAAGTTCATTGCAGTCCATTGTTCGCATAAATAATTATTTAGTCTCAAAGGTCACTGAAACCAGATTTTGCAAATATCTCGCTATAGAAAAAAATGTTTTTGTACGGCTTAAAGTTTAGGAGATAGCCCAATTCAAAAAACTTTGCACAGTTTTGATATACAGAATGCTACGTAAAAGTTCATATTAAAATGTCTTACTTTTTAAATTGCAATTACTCTTCAA
Source organism: Calliopum simillimum (assembly GCA_951812925.1). Lineage (NCBI taxonomy): Eukaryota > Metazoa > Arthropoda > Insecta > Diptera > Lauxaniidae > Calliopum > Calliopum simillimum. Next base: position 77,913,786 of record OX638370.1, on the reverse strand, counting down.
CGAAGACCATTTCAAAGATAAATGGACCAACATTCCGAGATAACATCCATTGGTATTAAAGTTCAACTTCATGTAAATTTAATTTAGTCATTAACATAAAGTTGCGATTCATTTATTTCAATGGAAGATATCTCGGAAAGTTAAGGCACAATTGGAGAAGTTAAATAGTGCACTACATATATGCCTGAAAAAAGTTTGTTCCGCACTTATGAACAAAGGAAGCTCAAATCCCAGATCTGAAAGAGAAAAAAAATAGTTGCCAGATTCGCATTCGTATTATTGGATTCCAATTATATTATTTTTGTAACATAAATTCTCAATCATTTTTGAATAAATAGCAAATTTTTTTTGTATAAAAATAGCAAAATATTCAATAAATTTCTTGTGCTCTTTTGAAGGGGGAGGAGGGGGGCGCATTGCCACTAGTAACGATTCTGATATTTTTAACTCGTAGTTCGTACTTTGCTTCAACAAAAATAAGGAGATGACCAAAATCAAGAAATTAAAACTGTTGAATTAGCAAAATACACAACAAAATGTAAAACCTCCATTAACCACAAACATAAATAATTATGAAATAATTAACTAAAACAAACACTAAACGAGATTAAGGCTTTTGGCAGCAGCAACAATAACAATATCATTTAACTCTCATAGACAAATTCAATGATATGCGCCCATTGAGATATTCATTGAATAGATCGAGTGGTCTGAGTATAAACCTTAATTAATCCAGCATAAATAATGTCCGAATCCGAAAACGTTTAACATTCGATACAAAAAAAAAATAAAGAAAAACAAAATCCAAAACAAACAAATTTACGATGTGTTCGTTGGAACAACCGTTGACTTTAAATCTGACAGTTTATCTTTTTGTAGAGTCGATTTTTTTCATATCAATTTTTTTTTTTTTTTTTGTTCATTTGCTCATTTTACTAATTATGCGGTATTGGCTGCTGATACTGGTGCTATTGCTGAATATGTTTCACCTTCTGCCCCCGACAAAACACAGGGTCTTAAATTAGATTTATCCAAATAAAATGCAAATTAACCGTGTAGCACTTTGAAGATGATAATGGTGGTCATGATGTAACGATGATAATGATAATGATAATACGTAGTTGTTCACTACACCAAGTAACATAATTTTAAATACTGAAAGCTACTTATTTCATGGTCAGTTTATTAATTTGGGCGGATTTGATAAGAAATGTTCGCTTCAGCATACAGAAGAATTGAAGACGACATAGGAAAAAGTACGTCGCACTTTCGTTTTTGTGGATATAACGGAAGAAGACCATATTTTGTTCAGTTGAGCAAATTCGCCTTTTGCTTTTGCTTTTGCTATTCTCGAGTTGATATCCTCTTTTACTCCTTTAGCCATGGAGATAATGTTTCCTAAACACGTGAAGCTATCGACGTTTTCGATGTCATCACTGCCAGCTCTAAACGTGGTGTCATTCCTGTTTGCGATCAGCTTCATGCTTTTAGTCTTGGATACGTGGATTTTTAGGCCAGTCTTATGTGATTCTAAGACAAGGTCTTCAATTTTGCTTTGTATATCGGAGTGTTTGGACAATAAGAGGCAAATGTCGTCAGCGTAGTCGAGATCTTCTAGATGTTTGGTAAAGATTCATTGGATACCCCTTTTTGGCCTTATTTAGAGCTTTATCTAGGATATCGTCAAGAGCGATAATGAGGAGTGATGGTGAAAGTAAACTCCCTTGCCGGACGCCTGAATTAGTGGTGAATATCGGTGACAACAACTCGTTGCATTAAAAGCCTTCATATTATGTTCCTACTAAGTTTATGGCCTTTGCCGCAATACCTCTTCGCTGCAGTGAAACCCAAATGTTTACTCGTGCGACACTATCGAAGGCAGTGCTGTAGTATACGAAGACAAGTTGAAATTATTCTAAGGGTGTTGATTTAATCCACACATGATCAGCTTGGGCGGAATCCTGCTTTCTGCCTTCGGATGGCCGAATAAATTTTTTCGCTTGCCCTCCTTAGAAGCACTTTTGTCAGTACTTTTGATGGTGCTGAGAGCAAAGTTATTCCTCTATAATTTCGGCACTCGCTTAGGTCACCTTTTTTCGGCAATTTGACTAACATGCCATGTCAAACGCTCATCACTCCAGATTCTGGCGATCAGAGGATGAAGAATCTTAGCTGATGTAATGGGGCATGCTTTTAGCAGTTTAGTTGTTATTTGATCTATGCCGGCGGCCTTAGTGTTTTCCATGCTTTGGATAACTTTCACTATTTCATCGATTGTAGGCGGTTGTGTTTGTATTCGACTACTACTGCAAGTCACTGCGGCAGTTGTAGTTGGTGATTGTGGTTGCGGGAATGTGGTAGATTTCTAAAGATTTTGAGGGTGTATTGCAATTTTTAAGGCATGTTAAGTACTCAACCAGATCACTGTATTATTAGTGAAACATTTTTCTATATAAATGCACCATGAGATTTTTGAAATTTTGTGGTCCTCCAAAATACTTCTTTATTTTGTGATTCTTGTCCCACAATGTCATTTCTCTCTCCATAATTTATCGTCTGTTTCTTGTGTTTCAAAATGAAAACAGAGAAGAAATATTTTAAACCATAAAATAACACGGAAACCAAAAATTACTTTTAAGTCAAATCTTAAATTTTAAATTTGTTTCCCAGTGTTATTATGATGTAGCTGATTGACCAATAAAAGCATAGCGATAATACCGACAATAGATGAGCAGGCTGGTTTAAGGTGTCTATGTTTAATGATGGCTGATGTTAAACCATTTAGTAAATGGTCTTCAATATCTTAACAAGAGCTTTGCATTTTTTTTATCAAATCTTTACTGAATTCAAACTTAAGCCGAAAAAAAGCTTACAAGCTCTATTTTTTTTCATTTTCGGAAAGTTGAAACACAGTAGCGGCAGTAAAAAACTTTCTCATGACCATAGCAAACACTAATTCGAGCAGCAGCAGCATCAGTCAAGAACCCAACGAAAAAAAAAAAAAAACCAAAAGAAAATGCAGATAGACCTTCAGGATATGTATGGTAACATTTGTAATTTTTTTGTTCGTGTGTTGCTATATTGTGAACTGGTATTGTGGTTTAAGACAAATTAATTAGCGTCTTAATGTGTACCATGATAAATGGTGACCTGTGGCTTTAAAATTCAAACATTTGATGTTCTGCCTTAATTGTTGGTCCCCGATTTTTCACTACACATTTTTAGGTTGTGGGAAACTGTTGCAGTGGTGGTGGTGTTGTTGGTGGCAACAACCAACAAAAACACAACTTGTTATACTTCAGTCAGTCAGTCAGTCTCAGGTCTTTCGTCATTTGGCTTATGATTTTTTGGTATGTTACGTCAAGTTATGGCCATAAGGTTAATCGAATTAAGTAAATACGAGTGCGTATGAATGACTAATGATCGTTGGGTTTTTAATTTGAACCAACTTGGTGGCTTAATGGGGCACAATGCAACAGCAGATAGTGAGAAACAAATATATATTGGGGAAAAAGTACAACATGATAATAGATATTTGATGAATATTAAGATATTTCCATATTTAAAGCTTAAAAATAATTTAAAAATTTGTTGATTTAAAGTCGAATCAAGTGAGATTTTCATTCGAAAAATGTCAAAGAAAATGAACCAACTTCACGAAGTACATACTAATTGTTCGAAAGTGTATATTGTTGGACACTCACTCACGACTCATGACTTTGTTGAGGTTAAGTTGATGGAAATTATTGTGAGTAAACGATAAACAAAACCTTTAACAGATTATTTTAGGTCCAAATTTTAACAAGTATTGACAAGAGCTTCCCCGACAACAAAAACATTAAAAAAAACCAACATTTCTTTGTATTTGTTACTGCAGCATCTGAGCAAAATACTTGAAATTGTTTAAGTCGATCTTGCACACAAATATCCGTGGAATCTTTGCTTAACAAACTGTGGCAATTTTAAAAGACTTTTGCAGCGTTGCCATGATGCGCGCCCATGTAGTCAATATTGGGGTTCCAAAATATTGAGAAAAAAAAATGAAATCGCAACAGACTTTAAGCACGTAAAACGATCCCTAAAACTTCATGTCACATTGTGTCTGCAATTAAAATGAAGCAACAGCAACAGTACCAACAACAACATAAAAAAAAACAGAAAAAAAATTTGACGAAATCCGTACAAAAAGTGAAATAAATAAAATGTTGCCTTTTTGTTCGGGCTCCTTACGATTTCAGTTGAGCATTGCAAATATTTGGTCGAAATTAATTCCGAAAGCATTTAAATGAAGTCAGAATTAGCTGTTGTGTTGTACATTAAGACAAAATGAAAATGGCAAAAAAAACCGCCAAAACGAACTGATGAGAAAGCTTAAGGACTTTGTTTTGGAACAAAATGCCTAAGAATAAAACAATAAGATGTGCTTTTTACAAAATAGAAGTTGTGTTGAAATTCTATTTCCGAAACTTGGGAACATCGAAAATTACAAAAAACTAGAAACTTTATGGAGGGCAAAGCAAAAATTCACACGAAAAACTAATTTTTCCACATATTATGTGGTCGTAAACAGTCAATAAGTTAACCTATTTTCGGTCACTGTTCGATTCATCGAAAGTTATGTTGCACGTTTTCAAAAATTTTTTAAACTATGAAAGATGGTAAGCGCCGTGTTTTACTTTGATCTTTTGGCTGTTCGATAATATTATCTACCACTTCCCCACCCCTCTTTACTAGTTGGAGGAGTATGGTTGAAAAATACCTTATCGATATACCTTTCTTTTAAATTATTAATTCTTTCAGCAGATAAATTGGTTTCATTTACTTAACTTAACTTTGCAAGCAATGTGTTATGTTATTCAAGATTTATTTATTATTTCTGTAACATCTCCAATATTCTTTAAATGATTTTCTCGGCCGGGATATCTCGGAGTTTCTTCATTCGATTATCTGATGTCAAACTCCTTGACTGTTTTAGTTGACAGCTGTTTACGTGTCGAATATGAATACTACGTAGTGTTATTTAATCTGTGTCGGTAAAATTATAAGATTAATTATTCAAAACTACCATGCACTCCTAGCCATCACTATAAAAAGTGTTCGACGTACAGACTGCGACACTGTTCACCAAATGGTGTCCAGGAGCCTTCAGAAGATAGGAAAACCTTCCCAGCCTAAAGTACCTCTGTACTTTAACTTTTCAACGTTTAAGGGGACATTTGCCTTTGTAATTGAAAACAACAAAAAAAAAAACACTTTTTAAAAATTTTATGAAAAAACTATTATATTTATTAACAAAATTTCTTCTGGACATTGTTAAATATTGTCTAAAAAATATGAAAAAAATTTTTTTTTATTTTTAGTTTCACTTGGCTGCTGTAGAGGGCCTCATCCAAAAGTTGCTTTTCAAACTGGTAGGACATTTTTCTCCGAATCTACTTGACCGATTTTAAAAAACCAAAAAGCATTCGATTACTCATAAAAAATATTAAACAATAAGCCTCTAAAAGTTTTAAAAAATACCCGCCCCCTTTTTCCCCCTTTTTTACGGAGCTTTTTTTGAGGGTAAGTCCCTCAATTTTTTCGCATTTTTCATAAATATTCATACAAAAACTTCAAAATATAAAAAAGTATGAATTTTAGAGGCTTTTAGATAACGTCCTCTACAGCAGCCAATGGAAACTAAAAATAAAAAAACTTTTCATATTTTTTAGACAATATTTAACAATGTCCGGAAGAAATTTTGTCAATAAATATAATTTTTTTTTTTTTTTTTGTGGAGTTCTCTAACGGCTTGGTGTATTTTGCCTGGTTCATTTAGAGTTCGGACATTCCAAGAGCCGATGCGTGTTCGAGTTTTCATCGAAAGGATTTTAAAGTTTTGAGAAACCATATTGGTTCCAGTTATAGGAGAATCATTCCTAACTACGCATGTTTCTTGCACCTCCAAATCCGATGTGCATGCTGCCGAGGCAGGTGGATTAACCACACTCTGGTGGGTACCACTTGGAGAGTTATTTCCCATCGTTTTTCGATCCATGCTTCATTAGTATAATCTTCCCGGCAACGCCCCACGCAGTAAGTTATAAGCTTAAAGCTGGATCCGGCAAGCGCTGCAAATATAGTGGCCAAATTCACTTTTAATTTCAGCCGCCCAATCTGGAACAGACGCTGACCTGGGAGCCGCCCACTCTGGGTCAGACGCTTCAGGATTTTGACTTTGACAAGATGCTTATTTTAAGGCGGCATCGACTCACCTTGTCAGTGCCAGTTACGGGCATTGTGGGTTTTCTTTCAAGGCGCAACGCTGTCCAACGCTACGCCCTTCCACACCCTGGCTGGTCACCCGCTTTTAGTCGCCTCTTACGACAGGCATGCTTACCTCGGGCATATTCTGACCCCTTACCCGCAGGGGTCAATAAATATAATAGTTTTTTCATAATAAAATTTTTAAAAAGTATTTTTTGTTTCAATTACAAAGCGAATGTCCCCTTAAACATCAATACTTAAATAAAATATTGATGTTTTCGCATCGAACGCTTGGCTGTGACTGCCTGTCTTCTGCCTTTTCGTTCGTTCTTTTATAGTCGTTTAGTTGAGGTGAATATTTCACTTTAGGTGAATATTTTGATGGAGATGAATATTTTGATGGAGGTGAATATTTTGATGGAGGTGAATATTTCACGTGAATTGATAACTTTACTGAGGTACGTATACTTGAAGCCGAGGGTGAATATTCAATTTAGGTGAATATGTATACCAACGCAGATAGACATAAGATTTATGACGTCACTTGGGACGTTACACCGTCCAGTGGAAAAGGTACCTTATCTACCAAATGAAAAAACCTTTGTTTTGCATTTTCTAAAAATTCATATAATTTTCAATAAAATCAACGATCACTGGAAAATTTTGAAAATTGACTGAATTATTACATTTTGAAATCGTAAAATGAAAAACTTAGATACGATCAAACGTAGTATTTATAATCCTTCCGGCTGAAGCCTTTTCATGCACAAATTCGCAAAAAATTTACCTTCTTCTCCCCATTATGTGACGGCAGCGTGGAGTAAAATTAAAAAATACCGTCACATATTATGGAAGTAGATAAATTTTAACGAATTTTAGTGTCACGAGGGCAAGCCCTTTTTCAACTGGCATCGACGATATTTACCTTCAGACTGGCGGATTATAAGATGTTCGCGAACAACGTTTGGTCGTATTTGTATGGGATCTTGTGGTATGGGCTAATGGCCAACGTGCGATTGATCGAACACTTGATTTTTCGTTTCGACCAGAGATGGGCAAAATTGAAACTTTTTGTTAATGATACTTTGTTACATTTGTATCAAGTATCAAAAATTTTTTTTTGATACTGATACAAAAGTATATTATAAATGTTTTTATACAATATTTTCCAAATTTTTTAATTCAATGTTTTTAAATTGTTCTTTAAATAGTTCGACTAACATTTTCGTAGTGTTTATTAAATTCATTAAAAAACATTTTCCAAACATTTTTATGTTTAATTAAAAATAAAAAAATTTCTGTTTACTCAGACTCGATCCTATGACTTCCAAGTTATGAGTCGACAATTTTATCAACTGACCTAACGTGCCATTTATTATTTAAATGCCTTGTGTTTTACTTAGCTCGATAAGTCATTGAAAAAATAACATACAAAATTTTTCGAAAGTTTGGAAAACGATTACTCAAACTTTTGGAAATTAATATTATCTAATTGTTGACTTTAACCTTGCAAATCAATTGAAAAAATTCTAAAAAAACAACATTTTCCAAACGTTTGAAAATTGGGTCTGAAATCATTTGGAAATTAACTTTTTCAAAGCGTTAAATTGAAAAAGATTATATAATCGATTAATGGGAAGTAACGCATACTTGGCTACTAGTCAAAATTTTAAAGTCCTCAAGCTCGTTAACAAGACTTTATACTGAAAAAATGTTTTGTATCTGGATCGAGGACATATGAAGGCATAAAATAATCATAATTACTAAAATCGGAAACATCAAAATTTTTTGTCTCGTACTTAACGGGGAAAACCCCAATATATACGTACATAGACATTTTTTGATAGTTATGTTGTTCAGTGCAAAATTCTCTATCGATTAGTATAGGTCTTATGAACTTTGGAATTAGTGCAAGACTCACATATGTATATAGCAAGTATCGAATTTGACTGGTCTATGAGAGAAAAAGATGGTATATGAATGGCACACTCACAACTGATCTAAAAACAATCTCCGTGTGGAGTCGAGCTAATCGGGTTGAGTTCAACACTAGCAAGTGCGAGTGCTGTCTGTTGTCTCACAGACGAGTGGATTGCCCTCTCGCCATCAATATGGCTGGCGTAGTCATTATGAGATCAGCATCTCTAGACGTTCTGGGCTCAACGATTCAAGCTGATCTGAAGTGGAAAGATCATATATTCGATGCGTCGAGAGAAGCGGCCAAGTGTTTAGGTTATCTAAAACGGTGTAAGAAATACTTCACTTCTATTGATCTTCGAACTGTCTATTTCGCCTATACGTATAAGACCTAAGCTAGAGTACAATTCACACATCTGGGCCGGGGCTCCAAAAACTACTTTGGAGCTGCTGGACAGAGTTCAACGTCTTGCGATGAAGATAACTGGGTAACGTTGGGTGTGTTACCCTTTTTTATAGATATTATCATGGGATGTGCTCTAGAGAAATTTATGGGCTGGTTCCGTCAGTTCCTATATTTTCCCGCAGCACTCGAGCGTCTCATCAGGTCCAACCCTATTGCGTTACAACGCTGTTTAACAGAAAATCGCCTTATAGGGACAATTCATTCTTTGATCGTATGAGTAAGTTGTGGAATATCCTAACTGCGAGCGTTTTTCACGACAGCACGACATGGGGGGCTTAAATCAAAAAATCATTATAAACAAAATCAATTTATTTTTTATCAAGGAATTCGATTGCATTTTTCAGAGCTTTAGGACCTGTTATGTGGCCGTAGTGAGCGATTTAGATATTTTAGCTCATTTGGTCGCCACGACCCACATACGATTTTTCTGAATTTTGCTCCAGAATATTTGGAAAGGTGCCCCGTAACATATCTTCTACTTCTGAAATATGTGCTCTCCCGTATATTATCGGAAATCTCGATTTTCCCAAAATTTTTCGATAAAACGACCTCCTGACACCCTCTCGGGTGAACATTTTTTTCATCACCTATTGGGAATTTCATTTTATACGTCTAGAAATATATTCCACCACATTTGGTTATTGAAGATGAAAAAAAAATTTCTTAAAACCTGGGTCATATAAAAGGAGAATATTTTCGGATATGCCCATATACTTGAAGTTAGAAAATTTATTGAAGTTCCATTTTTACACAAACTCTTGAGAGCATTATTTGGGTGTCAAATTTCGATCAAAACTGCCACTAAACTGTGACTTTATTGAATAACTAACTATAATTTTTTGTATTGGATTCCGGACCTTTTGAATCAGAACTTGTTCACAATATAACGAAATATATATCTGTGTTTACATTTGTAAAATAAGCAACAATGTATTTTAAAATAAAACAATGGTCCTATACATTGTTGCCAAAACGAAAAAAAAAAATAACAAAAATGTTGTCTACATATGTTAGCAACAAGCAGAACAACAACATCGACGACAACAACAACACTATATATGAACACACATTGTCGCCGGCTGATTTTGTTACAGCGCAACCCGAAAAAATTCCAACTTAAGTGCTTTTAATTATCCAAAAGAATGCACAGGCATCCGTCTTTGGAATCCTTGTTTGTCATCCTCGTCATAGTTTGGTGAATGTAGAAATTGTTGTTGTCGTTTGTTGTCAAGGTGCTTTTGCTACTATGTTGTTGCATTGTTTTGTTGTTGTTGTTTCGTTGGTTGCAGCGATCGGTGCAGCAGACATATCTCCATATTCCCCTTTAGCAGTTGTTTGGATGCGTTTTGTTAAGGTCTTTTTTTATTATCTTTTCAGTTATATAATTATGAGTGGGGTTTTTATGAAGTAACGAAATTGCTATTTAACTGAAATTGAAAATTCTGTGTGTGAAACAAACTGCAACTTTGTGAAACTGAATACATTTAGAACAACTTTGTCAAAATAGCAACGTTAGTACATACTAGTATTTGAATTTCAGACTCACTTACTTAGCTCGTTCTTAAGCCAGTTAAATCAGTTCTTTATTTTGTGAAATACTATACTTACGATCATGCAGGTAAGGTTCTGAAGGGGTTTTACTAACTAGCAAATTTCACCCACTGACCTTTGACCGAGCCATTGTAATATGTACTTCAAATAGTGAATTAAGTCCTCTACAAGAAACTCCTCTTCTGTATTACACGGGACCTTAATTTAATCAATGTCGTTGTATAATTAGGTGAGAGATATAGCTTTTTGACGACCATCAACATATGCCAATGAGCCACATAAGAAGTTAGGCGGGCTTATACCAAATCAAACATCGAGTCTTATATGAAATGAAACCATGTCACCAAGTGTGTATAGCAAACAAGATGGGGATGATCACACTCTCCGCAGACCAATCATTGAAGTTTGTCGTCAAACCCTTCAATAATATCCACAAGACAATAAAGGAAAGGAAATTCAAAAAACGGTATTGTAATGGAAAGAAGGCAAAACCATTGCTAAGTGTTATATTCGTTGGAAATGATTCATTTTGGCTTTATATTTCCCCAAAGTATTGCATAAATCGTCTACATCGAAAAGAAGGATGAAACCACTTTAATCGACTGCTAAAGTGGTTGCCATTCCACGATCCACTCTTCAACGCTACGTGAAGAACGCAGAACAAAATTTCGGTGACGCCGAAACAGTCGACGATGGTATTTTGCTGGATTTCTTGCGTAAATGCGGGCAACGCATGCCACCAAATCAAGTAAAATGCCGACAACTCAGTATCATCGAGCGTGGACCAATACGACCTAGACTTTTGTATAATTTGTTTTAAGCTGTTACCGCGCAAATTGACTGCCAACAATTCTGTAAAATGTAACAAATACAATCGGCCCGTTCATTTAAAAGGCGCTAACATGCAAGCCAGCTATTTTACTAGCATTTATTGCACTTTAGATGATGAATTTTTACCCTGCGGGTAAGGGGTCAGAATATGCCCGAGGTAAGCATGCCTGTCGTAAGAGGCGACTAAAAGCGGGTGACCAGCCAGGGTGTTGAAGAGCGTAGCGTTGGACAGCGTTGCGCCTTGAAAGAAAACCCAAAATGCCCGTAACTGGCACTGACAAGGCGAGTCGATGCCGCCTTAAAATAAGCATCTTGTCAAAGTCAAAATCCTGAAGCGTCTGACCCAGAGTGGGCGGCTCCCAGGTCAGCGTCTGTCCCAGATTGGGCGGCTGAAATTAAAAGTGAATTTGAGATATTGGGATATTGAGATATTGGGATTAAGCGAGTGTAGATGGAACGGTGCCGGCGAATATGTACTTCCTGACGGCGAAAAATTTCTATACTCCGGTAGAGCGCAAAATGACATCCACAGGGAGGGAGTTGGATTTTTGTTAAGTAAAACTGCAGTAAAGGCAGTAATGGAATGGAAACCTGTAAACGAAAGACTCATTTGGTGCAGATTTCGAACCCCCGCAAGAAATATTACCATCTTTCAAGCATACGCGCCCACCGAGTTGGCAGAGAGAGAAACCAAAGATGAATTCTACAGCCAGCTCGCCGCAGCAATAAACAGTGCTCACAAAAACGACATCATAATGGTAATGGGCGATTTGAATGCCAAAGTAGGCTCAGAAAACCTTAACCTAGAGCACGTGATTGGAAGACATGGTTTGGGTGCGAGAAACGACAATGGAGAGCTTCTCATTGACGCCTGCAATACAGCCGGTCTTGTCGTTGGAGGTACGCTATTCCCACACAAAAAATGCCATAAAGCTACTTGGGTGTCTCCAGACAACACCACTGAAAACCAAATCGACCACTTCTGCATTAGCAGAAAATGGAGAGGGAGTCTTCTGGACATACGAGTAAAGAGGGCCGCTGACATAGGCTCCGACCACCATCTTCTCGTCGCGGTCATTCGACTAAAACTTGCCGCTAATAAACGTCCCAGCGAACAATCTGTAGCAAAAAAATTCGACGTGCTTAAGCTTAAGAACGACGAGATACGCAGATCTTTCGTAGAAGAACTTAAAACAGTTCCGTTCGATTGTGGTGGAAGTATTGAAACATCATGGAGGGCCGCTAAGGCTGCGTTCTTAAACTCCAGTGAAAAAATACTTGGGTTTCGACCCTCAAACAAGAAGCACTGGATGAGCGAGGAAACGTATGATCTTGTCGAAAAAAGAAGACGCGCGAAAAAACTGAGAGACGACGCTAAAACTAGAGCGCAAAAGAACGTCGCCGAAAAGGTATTTAACTCTCTCAATAAAGAAGTCAGGCGATCGTGCAGAGAAGACAAAAGAAGAATGTATAACGACCTCGCGAGCGAAGCCGAAAGCGCTGCAAATGCTCAAAATCTCAGGCAGCTTTACGATATCACCCGCAGATTATCAGGCAGAAAACTCCAACAGAGCCGCCCTATCAAAGACAAAAATGGAAATCTCTTAACATCAGCGGACGAACAACTAAACAGATGGAAAGAGTATTTTTGTGATATACTAAATCCCATGTCTACCACATCCCTGCAACCAGAATCACCAACTACAACTGCCGCAGTGACTCGCAGTAGTAGTCGAAGACAAACACCGCCGCCTACAATTGACGAAATAGTGAAAGCAATCCAAAGCATGAAAAACAACAAGGCCGCTGGTATAGATCAAATAACAGCTGAACTGCCAAAGGCATGCCCCATAACATCAGCTAAAATTCTCCATCCTCTGTTCACCAATATCTGGAGTGAAGAGCGTTTGCCAGAAGATTGGCTACATGGCATGTTAGTCAAATTGCCGAAAAAAGGTGACCTAAGCGAGTGCCGAAACTATAGAGGCATCACCTTGCTCTCAGTACCATCAAAAGTACTGACGAAAGTGCTTCTGAGCAGGGTAAGCGAAAAACTTGATTCGGCCATTCGAAAGCAGCAAGCAGGATTCCGGCGAAACAGATCATGCGTGGATCAAATCAACACCCTCAGAATAATTGTCGAACAATCATGCGAGTGGCGTGCTGCACTTCAACTTGTCTTCGTTGACTATAGCACTGCCTTCGACAGTGTTTCCCGAGAAAACATCTGGGCGTCACTGCAACGAAGAGGTATTGCCGCAAAGGCCATAAACTTAGTACGTGCACAATATGAAGGCTTTAAATGCAGTGTGCTACACAACGGGTTGTTGTCACCGACATTCACCACTAATTCAGGCGTACGGCAGGGGTGTTTACTGTCACCATCTCTCTTCCTTATCGTTCTTGACGATATTCTAGATAAAGCTCTTAATAATGCCAAAAGGGGTATCCAATGGAACTTTACTGAACATCTAGAAGACCTCGACTACGCCGACGACATCTGCCTCTTATCGTCCAAACATTCAGATATGCAAAACAAAATTGAAGACCTTGTCTTGGAATCACAAAAGGCCGGCCTGAAAATCAACGTATCCAAGACTAAAAGCATGAAGCTAAACGCAAGCAATGATATCACGTTTAAAGCTGGCAGTGATGACATCGGAAACGTCGATAGCTTCACGTATTTAGGCAGCATTATCTCCATGGATGGTGGAGCAAAAGAGGATACCAACTCAAGAATAGCAAAAGCAAAAGGCGCGTTTGCTCAACTGAACAAAATATGGTCTTCATCCGTTATATCCACCAAAACGAGAGTACGCATTTTTGATTCGAATGTGAAATCGGTTTTGTTATATGGGTGCGAAACATGGCTTGTTACTGAACAACTTACGAACAAGCTGCAAGTATTCGTCAACAAATGCTTAAGGCGTATACTAAAGGTTTGGTGGCCTCGCACTATATCAAATGCCGAGCTACATCAAAAATCCAAACAGAAGGCAATAGCAAACGAAATCAAGCTGCGCAAATGGGGATGGATTGGTCACACTCTCCGGAAACCACACAGCGAAGTTTGTCGCCAGGCCCTTGAGTGGAATCCACAAGGCAGTAGAGGACGTGGTAGACCCAAAACCAACTGGAAAAGGTCGTTGGAAAAAGAAATTCAAGAATCGGGAAAATCGTGGCAAGAGATCAAAGTCATCGCAAAGGAACGTGACAAATGGAGAGATTTCATATTGGCCCTATGCTCCTCCTAGGAGTTAAAGGAGAATACATACATACAGATGATGAATTTGTGTGAATCAATGTGTCCAGAATAAATTAATTTTACTTTTTTATACCCTACACCCAGGGTATACTCACTTTGTCCTTCCGTTTGTAACGCAGAGAAGGGCGCGTGGCAGGTATGGAGAAGTATATATATTCTTGATCAGCGTCACCTCTTGAGTCGATATAGCCATGTCCGTCTGTCTGGCTGGATGGGTGTGCGTGGAAATACATTTTTTTTTGAAATTTTGCACCCTGCCTCCGTCGTAAAAGTTAGCTCGGGGGATTGAAAATAAGCGATATCGGTCAGCGGACACGCCTACCACCCATACAAAAAATATATTCAAAATGAAATAATAAGAGCATTATTTGCAATAGTAGAAGCAAAATACATATAAATACTAGGAATAGTAAGTACAAGCTCTGAGCAAAAACTAGCTGAATTCGGAATAGAGGGCGTGGCACCTCCCACATAAGCAAAAGTTTCAAAATGGTGTACTGAAAGTGTTTTTTGAGATAATCCAACCAAATTGCACTTGAACACTCAGATCAATAAATGCAAGCCCTGAGTAAAAACTAGGCGAACTCGAACAAGAAGGCGTGGCACCTCCCACATAAGCAAAAGTTTCAAAATGTTATACTGAAAGTGTTTTTTGAGATAATCCAACCAAATTTCACTCAAACACTCAGAACATTAATTGCAAACTCTGAGCAAAAAGAAGGCGAATTAGAATTAGAAGGCGTGGCACCTCCCATATTAGCGAAGGTTTCAAAATTCTATACTGAAAGATTTTTTTAAGAAAACCCAACCAAATTTCACTCAAAACAGTAAATGCAAGCTCTACGCAAAATCTAGTTCAACTCGTAGAAAAGGACGTGGCACTTCCCATATAAGCAATTTGTTCTTAAACTCTCCGAGGAGTTATGGAAGAATAAAACAATTTATTTTAATAAAAACTTGTATGTATCAACTAAGTGCAGTGTGGGGTATTTAATTTTGGCCAGGCCAAAGATTCTTCATTTGATTGCGTTCCCATTTTTAGCCGATTTTCTAAGGGTGCTCACAACCGAACCAAACATTTTTTTTTGTCAAAAATTATCACTTTACTATTTTTTTCGATAGAATTTTTCCAACTGACGCACCCTAAAAGCTGGCCAAAAGTCGAAATCATTAAAGTTTCGAGACGAAATTTTTTACAAGGGGGTTTTCGAGGTCGCTGATTACGAATCTGATGTTAGATTTTTAAAAAAGAAAATGGCGAATGATTTGCATAAATATGCAATCAAATCCAACAAAAAAATTTACTATGGGGTTTTTGGGGTCACTGATTACGAATCTGATATTAGATTTTTAAAAAACAAAATGGCGGATTCGAAATGGCAAAAAACAACGCTTGCACAATTTTTATATCTTATTTACAAATCACAATGGACCAGCAGAATGGTCTAAGTGGATGTTGGCTTGCATATATGCCGACGATGCCCTCGCAACCTAACCTAACCTACAAATTTATTTCAAAACTTTTACTTTGACAGAGTTGTATGCAACGGTAAATTGATCTACATTAAAATGGATTTTAGATTCCTTTAACATGGATTGTAAGCTGTGGAATAATATAAAAATTTTATCATTTTGGGGAGCAACACATATTTGCACTTGGAAAGCAATATGAGTTAAATTTTCCTATAGGGGCTTCAGAAAAAATCGCGTCAAACAAAAAAGGCAAAAAAAGGCACCTCAATTTTTTTATATGTGTTAGAAAAGGTTTCAATCTTCCTAGATCCAAAAAATCTTTGTGGTATGACGATGTATGAAGTAGTTCTGGGCTTTTTTTTATAGCCATTGCAAACAGATTTTGTGAAATTATTTGATTTTCAGTTAATCCCAATTATCAAAAAAGTATAAATTATTGCAAGTTTTGAATGAAAAGGTTCGATAGTATTTTCTTTTACAAAGAGATTTGATATTCAAACATTAGAATCGGTTCAGTTGTACAGTAACCACACAGTTTTTACAGTGAACACTAAGCTTTTACTATTAACTCACATCATTTTGCGTCTGAGAAGCGTACTTTTGGAAAGATCCCAAGAGCATTGCAGGAATACCTGGATCCTTCTGACAAATTTTTTGAGGTCTATGAATATCTGTTAGACAATACTGTCCATAAAAGTTAATTTAAAAAAACTTTTTTCTTTGGACTTTTGGCCAGCTTTTAGGGATTTTGAACCCGTTTGCTAAGGTCTCTAGCTTTCCATTGATACTTATATGACTGCATAATATACATCTGGTCAAGAGTTATGAGTCGAAAACAAAACGGTGCTTACACCCGGTACTCTTCGCCTATCTTTTTTTTTTAAAAAATTTTTTAATTATAAATATTAGCCGTGTTCACAATCTTGTTGCGTCGCAGTAAATGCAAAATTATTTGAAATTACAAAAGCAAATTCTATTGATTTTTAAAAAAAATTTCAAATAATTTTGCACTTGCTACGATGCAACAAGATCGAGAATACGGCTATTATTACTTTCTTCGCATAGAATAGAAGTAAAGCTTTGCAAAAAAGCGGAAACCTTGGAATTCAGTTTAGAATTACCAAAAATAAACGGAATGATTGTAACTCTGAAAAAGTAAAATTTTTTGCTTCTAATCACACAGGACCCTTACGTACTTTTTCTTTTTAAATCCGGTCAGATTTGCTCGTACTCCTGAAGGATTTTGAAATATTCATGCTTAAGGTTGCAGAATGCGCTGTTTTCAGTCTTATGGCGCAGATCTAGGTGTAAATCCATTTTTATAATGATATCTGATAGATAATGGTATTTTACTTATCAAACTTTACCTTAAAACTATTTAAATTGGACCCTAACTCTCCGTGACATCACCCTATGAAGGTAATACATCTTGATCTAAATTCAAAGAACCACAGTAGCCAAAAAAAACTTAAAATATTATGCTTTTATTCAAAAGTATATGTGTTACTCTGACTTAACCAACAAAAAAATTGTTTCTATTCTGAAATTAATGAAGAAAATATTTTTTCTCGAAGAAACGGAATTACTTATGTACATAAATAAACCTTGCTGTACTTATTTATGTTTTTAATCAATAGTAAATCTGGATTCAGACCTTAATAACTCGACAACGAAACTACATTAAGCAAAACTGTTAAGGATATCGATTTCATCAAACAAAAAACTTCAAAAATCAATGTCTAACTTCAACTAGTAAGGGTGTAAATTTTGGCCTGGCCAAAAAATAAATATCCTACACTGCAGTATTTTGAAAAGTTTGCTTATATGGGAGGTGCCACGCCCTCTTGTCCGAGTACACCCAGTTTTTGTTCAGAGCTTGCATTTATAGTTTTTAGTGTCAGAGTGAAATTTAGTTGGATTATCTCAAAAAACTCTTTCAGTATAGCATTTTGAATCTTTTGATTATATGGGAGGTGCCACGCCCCCTTGTCTGATTTCACCCAATTTTTGCTGAGAGCTTTCGTTTATAATTCTTAGTGTCTGAGTCAAATTTGGTTCGAATATCTCAAAAAACGCTTTCAGTATAGCGTTTTGAAGCTTTTGCTTGTATGGGAGGTGCCACGCCCTCTTGTCCGAATTCGCTCAAATTTTTATCAGAGCTTGCGCTTACAATTCGTAGTACTTGTATGTATTGTGGTTGCATTGTCGTGAAAAATACTCCTAAAATTGCATTTTGAATATAATTTTTGTATGGGCGGTAGGCGTGTCCGTTGACCGATTTTGCTCATTTTCAATCCCCCGAGCTAACTTTGACGACGGAGGCAGCGTACCAAATTTCATTGAATTATCTTGCTCAGTTTTCCCAAAAAGTGTATTTCAACACACAGCCAGCCAGCCACCCAGCCAGCCAGCCAGACAGACGCACATGGCTATATCGACTCAGGAGGTGACGCTGATCAAGAATATATATACTTTTCTATACCTGCCACGCCTCCTTCTCTGCGTTACAAACGGAAGGACAAAGTGAATATACCCTGGGTGTAGGGTATAAAAAGAACATGATTATAGATGACGCAAACATCATTTCATTTCGGTGATTTCCTTTTACTTGCTATGAATCTAAATTAGAAGTAAGCACAAGAAAAATACTTCTTTTCCCTATCTATAGTAATGTTCTTTTTATACTCTACACCCGGGTTATATTCACTTTGTTCTTTCGTATATAATGCAGAGGAGGGGATATGGCCTGCATGGGAAAGTATATCGTAGGGTTAAAACCACAACTAGTCATACATATATTGATGTTTTGAGTTCAGTATACAGAAATATGAAGAAAAAATATAGGCCCCATTCAATTTTACAGAAAAAATAAAAAGCAGAAAACTTCAAAATCATCTACATATATTGATGTTTTGAGTTCAGTATACAGAAATATGAAGAAAAATTATAGGCCCCACTCAATTTTACAGAAAAAATAAAAAGCAGAAAACTTCAAAATCCCATACATAAAACGAATTTCAAAAAACTTAAAACACTGTTTTCTCAAAACATGAAAAATGTAGATGTCTTCTTGTAGACGATATATAATCTTGTTCAGCGTCACCTCCTAAGTCGATATAGTTATGTCCGCCTGTCTATCTGTCCTTCCGTGGTAGTATATTTTACGGGAAAACTAAGCAAGATAATTCAATGAAATTTCGCGCACCTGCTGTGTCATAAATGTTAATTAGTAGGATTGAAAATGATCGATATCGGTCAACGAATACTTCCAATGCTCAAACCAAAAAAAAAACTAGTAAGGGTGTTACCTTTGGCCTGGCCAAACATTAAATACTCTACACAGCAGTATTTTGAAAATTTTAATAATATGGGAGGTGCCACGACCTCCAAATTCACCCAGTTTTTTCTCAGAGTTTGCACTTATAGTTCTTAGTATTTAAGTGAAATTTGGTTGGATTATCTGAAAAAATATTTTCAGAATAGGGTTTTGAAGCTTTTGCTTATATGGGAGGAGCCACGCCCTCTTGTCCGATTTTATCCAGTTTTTGCTTAAAGCTTGCATTTATAGTTTTTAGTGTCCGAGTCAAATCTAGTTTGATTATTTCAAAAAACGCTTTCAGTACAGCGTTTTGAAGCTTTTGCTTATATGAGAGGTGCCACGCCCTCTTGTCCGAATTCGACCAGCTTTTTCTCAGAGCTTGCGCTGACAATTCGTAGTATTTATGTGTATTTTGGTTGCATTGTTGTGAAATATACTCCAAAATTTGCATTTTGAAGATATTTTTAGTATGGGTGGTAGGCGTGTCCGTTGACCGATTTCGCTTATTTTCAATCTCCCGAGCTAACTTTTACGACGGAGGCTGTGTACCAAATTTTATTGAATTATCTTGCTTAGTTTTCCCTAAACATGTATTTCCACACACAGCCATTACCCAGCCAGCCAGCGAGCCAAACAGACGGACATGGCTATATCGACTTAAGAGGTGACGCTGATCAAGAATATATATACTTTTCCATACCTGCCACGCCTACTTATCTGCGTTATAAACGGAAGGACAAAGTGAATATACCCTGGGTGTAGGGTATAAAAAAATGTAGGCCATAGTCTTATGAGCATTATGTATGACAACCAACCAAAATAAATAAAAAAACTATATATATCTATCCATTCTCTGGGCAAAATTTAGGTAAATTTGGACAAGATGGCGTGGTGTACCGCCCATTAAAGAAAAAGTTTTAAAATGCCTTACTGAAAGTGTTTTTTGAGAAAATCCAAACAAATCTTACTCACCACTAAGAATAGTAAATACAATATCGGAACTCGGATAAGATGGCTTGGCACTTCCTGTATAAGCTAAATTTTCGTAATTCTATAGTGCAAGCGTAGGTACTTGGAATAGTAAGCGTAAGATCAGAGCAAAAATTAAGTTCATTGTGTACAAACAATCTTGTCGACGCTATGCAAGATGCAATTTTGAGCACACCAAAGCCCGCCGATAAAGATGAACCATATACGTCCGTTATGGCTAAAGAACCAAATGCTCATCGCCAGTACAAGATTGCGTCTACTTTAATATAAAAAACTGGCTCAGTAGACACTGAAACTCCTCAATGAAGGATCTTCAGAACCTTAAATGAGCAAAAAAGGTGGTCATAAAGCAAAATAAACTTTATAAAAAACTTGTTGACAAAAGTTCCCTGGAGGACTACAAAAAAGATGAAATGAGCACTGCAAAGTCGGACTTTAAAAGGCAGAGATCTGCGGAGGTAACTCCTCCAACCGAAATTCGATTATTCTAAAAAAGGTTAACAAGCGGCGGCTTCTGCCTGGAGATTTTTCGGTGAGTAAATTTGTTAGAAAACATCTAACTATTGCCTTATTCGATCACAAGAATCCACTTGGTCAAATGACAAATGACCATACCAAGCTACTACAAAAGCTCGTTTTGCTTATGGAAACATATCCAGGCGCATTAAATATATGCTGCAAAGCTCAGTTCTGCCTTGAATTAACTGTAAAGGATCTGAAATCATGAAGAATGACAAGATTTCAACGCTTCAATATAGGTTCCTAGTCCGCTCCCACCAGAAACCACACTTTAAATGATACAGCATCAAAGCAGCGACATAGACACCAAAGACTGAAAGATCTTGATGGATATTGATGTGACTGAAAAAAAAAAAGGACAATGCTTTGTGCTCCAAATTAATAAGGAGGCGGAAGATTTGCTTTATGGCTTGGTTAGTAAAATGTCTTAGAGACTGTCAAGCGTATATCTACGTCTACATTTCTTTTTGCCTCCCGGTTGGAAACAAAAATATTTTCCCGTTACACTCAAAAAAATATGACGGTAAAAACAACAAATTTAACAGTAAAAACAATTGTAAAAACAGTCAAAAAGACTCCCATTACATTTACAGTCATTTTAACTGGAAATTGTAGGTCATTTTTTTTTTTACTGTCTTTTACAATTTATTGCAACCGACAGTCAAAAATTACAGTCAAATGACAAAAACTGTTTTTTATCAAATGACTGTAAATCGCAGTTATTTAAATGGTTTTACAGTCAAAAATTCAATTACTGTTTTTTCTAGATTAACTGTAATTTACAGTTATTTTAATTGTTTTAAAGTCAAAATTAAATAACGAATTTTTTTTTTTTTTTTTATTTATTGATTTATTCATCTAGTGCAGCTTACATTTTATAAAAATTTATTGAAAATACAGTAGTTTGTGTAGTTTATATTTAAAGGAAAAATTTTACTTTAGCGACTGTTGTTGTTTTTTTGTTTTGCCCAAATAGGGCTCTAGAAATTAATTACAACAACAACAACAAAAAGTTCGGGTCGAACCTACTTTCGGAGATATTGCCATCGCAAGATCGGGATATATCTTTAATAAAAATCAGTATAAGTTGGGAACCCCTGGATGGATTTTGAAAATATTGATGTTATATGAAATGTATTTTACCGGACTTTATAATTGCTCTACAAAATTTTCCAATTTGAGTGACAGTTCTCGAGATATGAGAATTTTTCAAAAATTCACCCCATTTTTTTCCCAAAAAATCGTTATTTTTCCATCTTTAATAAATTTCTATAGAAAAAACAAAAATGACCCAAATCAATTTTCTTGAAATTAGGAACTTTT
This sequence comes from Calliopum simillimum, assembly GCA_951812925.1. Taxonomy (NCBI): domain Eukaryota; kingdom Metazoa; phylum Arthropoda; class Insecta; order Diptera; family Lauxaniidae; genus Calliopum; species Calliopum simillimum. The sequence goes on along the minus strand of OX638370.1, from coordinate 77,891,886 downwards.
AACAACAACAATGCCAGAACAGACAACAAATACAACAACTTTACTACTACTTAAACAACAGTAATTTTAAATAAGAGTAGGGGTAAATGGAGGGCCTACGGCCGCAGCTCAGAATTTAAAACTCCTAAAAATCCAACACTGGCTTTGCGGTGGCCTTCGGCCGAGGATCAGTCCATCGTATATCCAATACATAGTTTGGTAGCCAAATTGAGTTGTTGTTGTTCTGGCATTCTTGTTAAAAGTTCCTAGTTTCAAGGAAATTATTTGGTCTATTTTTGCTTTTTTCTATAGAAATTTATTAATGATGCAATTTCAGATACATGTTGCATATCAAATGAAAGGAAATAAATTGGGCTTTCTAATTTAGTTATAAAAGTTATAGGTTAATAATACATTTTTTGGGAAAAATAAGGTTTTTTTGGGAAAAAAAATGGGGTGAATTTTTGAAAAATTGTCCTATCTCGAAAACTATGACTCAAATTGAAAAATTTTTTAAAGCAATTACAAAGTCCGATAAAATACCTTTAATATGACATCAATATTTTTAAAATGCATTCAGGGGTTCCCAACTTATACCGTTTTTTATAAAAGATATATCCAGATCTTCCGATGGCTATGTCTCCGAAAGTAGACCCGTTCAGACATTTTTGATTGCATAGTCTTTCTTAGAATTAAAAACTTAACAAACCAAACTAGGTTTAAAAAAAAAATATTAACAGTCGCTAATCTAACGTTAAGCAAAAACAAATTCTATCAAATTAAACATCGCCTATAATGAGTTGTGTTACGCACACAGCCAACATTTGAAAAACACACAGCAACCAACCTATATTTTGTGAAGAAATGTGTACCAGGATGTCCCTCCGTATTCGGTAGGCATTGTACTTTAAACTTAGCCAAGTCTTTGTGAGAATGTTCCTTATACCAGATGAATGCTGGTGTTGCAGGTTCTTGTGCGCTTTTCAGTAAAATATCTATTTTTGGAAAAAAAAGAAACCAAATTAGATTATTCCACATAACAAATCACATATTTTATACTTACTCTTCACCCTCGCCCATTTTTGGTGTCGCTTCAATAGATATTCTGTATTTAGTATTTGGTTTTAAGCCGTCCATTTTCATTGCCGTTCTATTGGGATCGGTAATGTGTGGCTCGTATTCACGTCGCTCACCCACAAAGGTGCTTTTAACCTCTTCGAAATAAATTTTATTACCAGTGAGTTTGCCATTAGGACTTAATGGTTTCTACCGTGTTAATCAAAAAGTCGGTGAACCTTACGTGTATCAAAATCAATTACGGCGCTGGGTGGGCCATTGAAACGTCCATTATAGACAAGCACACGCGCGAAATTCTTAGAATCGGACTTAAATTGTGTTACTAATATTTGACTGCTTCTCTCTCCTGTTCAGTCCACTTTTGAATTTTATAACCCTTGAAATGACCACGCACAGATTCTACACTGACGGGATTTCAACCGAGTACGGCTGAAGTTGCGCTCGTATTTTGAATCATTGTAAAGTTGGTCGGAGTTTCTAGGGATCTTGCATGAAAAACAATAAAAACAATTTCAATATTTTCACTTTTTTGGAATTCTGTACATTGTTAATCAAACTTACGATCTTCTCCGGAATAGCCGAAAATTTCTTCTGCGTCCACTTTGGATTCACTACTTTAATCAAAGTTTCAGTATAAACAAGGGTGCGTTCACTTTGCCGAATTTTTAGCGACTTTGTTATTTGCAAAGGGCTAGTTTACATAGACATTCATAATTAAAATAATCATATATTTGGTGATTATTTTAATCATGAAATAAATGAGCAAACGATGCCACGAAATCAAACAGAGTTGTGTTTTAAAATATTTCACAAAAACAGAGTTGGGTTGTAAAATGTTTCACAATTTTTTCCTTTTGGGAGTAAAATAATACAGTTTTCGTGAAGAAATCTACGAGATGGATGAAATAAGTGGTTAATAGCAACATAATTTGAGAGTCTATACAAAATTAACTCACAGTTTGACACAAATTTGTTGCATGAAAAAATAATACAAAAATGTATTAAAATTCATGATTATAGTTGCGCAACTATCTTGTCTGAATCGAGTTTGTATAGCAAATCTCTCGTGTGGTCGCTCACTTATGCCGCTATGTAGAATCGGATAGTTGCCCAACTATCCTGTCTGGCTCTTAATCGAGAAATTTATTAATTAAAAATAAAATTCACAGATCTTATTTTATGTCTTTTAAACAAATAAACAAATTTATTAATTTTTACACAAGAAAAGACTTGCTAACTTAGATAAAAAAATTTTTATTTTATCAAAGTTTTTTAAAGGGAAACTATTTGGCCGCGCTGAAGGTAAAATTTTAAAGTCGCGTAATAATTCTTAATACTTTTTTGGCGTCGTATTAGATATGTGACTGATTTTGACCTCAAAATAATAGTTTTTTTGACTGTTAAAAACCGTAAATTTCCGTCATTTTATATCTCTAGAAATGACTGTAAAGTTTAACTGCAAAATATATTTTACTTACCTTCACAGTAGAAATAAAAATAACTGTCGAAGAACAGTCAAAAATGTATTTTCATAGAAAAATTACTATTTTTACAGTAAAAATAACTACAACTGTAAAATTCAAAATTGACTGTAAATTTTGACTGTTACTTTACCTACAAATTTTTTTGAGTGTATATTTCCTGCAGAGCTGTATGTTAATATATGCAATCTTCAATCCCAAAATGAAAAACTTTTCAGATTTGTGTTCTCTTTCAGAGTCAGCTTATCAATAAGAGATAAGTGATATATCATAATCACGATTCGAAAAATGTTTACAATTTGATTGAGCTCTCTCTCCGACATAGGGTAAATAGTAAAATCATTTTGAAGAACTATGTGTAGCTCAGTTGATTAGAAACTTCGAATATCGCCTTTAAAGCAAAACTTTTTGAAAACATTTTGAGATGCCTGACATAAACTCAACTTAAAAATTTACGGGGTAAAGCCCATAGCAGTGAAAAAATTCTGCACTCGCTATCACAGCGAACACTTCACGCTTGCCGCAACCAGCAGTTGCGTTAAATTCCACCAAATACACACACAGAGTCTTCGAACAAGTAGTAAAATGGCAGCACCTCAACGTTCCTGCTGCTGCTGCTGCTGCTGGTGAAGTCATACAGGCATCAGTAAAGTGATGATGCATCTTCATATGAGCGAGCGGCATCCACCAGAGTATGCATTACAACGTCAACGTCATTATCAGTTGCAGCAACAGCAGCATCAATGCGGCATGCGGCGGCTCATGCCTCATGGCTCTTAACTCATGGCTGATTCGCTATGCAACATTGTTGTGCAGCGCCAATTCCCAGAAACTTATCGCAAATGTCGTCTTGTAGCCAGTGGTCAATTATGACTTATTCCAACTTACCGTATTCCGTTAGGCAATCAGTTAACAAAACGTCAAAGTACCATTTGCCTTATCAGCAGCAGCGTTGGGAACAGCGGAAAAAGTTGCAGCAACAAATTCAATAGCAACTATTTGATTGTTTTTTTAAAGCATTTTCTCATTAAGCGAAAGTCTATTGAACTGAAAAAAGTAAATTCAAATAATGAAACACGCAAACATGACACAGATGGCGCTGATTAGTGGAAAATTTGTACAAGCAATGAAATTAAGTGAAATTCAAAAGTTGAATGAATCGAAGGAGAAAAGTTTAATATTTTGGATTTTCAATCTTTATCCCTGCGATGAGGAGTTAAACCATTTCAGATTTTGAAAATTTCTTAACTGATTTATTTTTGATTGTTCCCAGCAAAAAACAAAAAAAAAGCAAAAGTGAAAGATGCTTTCCTTGCACCTTTTTTTTAGCTTAGGCCAGTATATTCTATGTGAATTTGACTAAAAAGCTTTAGATTGTGTATTTTCTTATTTGATTTGAAATTCATTTGCTATCCAGAACACTCCACTCAACCGCTTCGAACGTGATCACTTGTCTGCTTGGTGTGCATATGTAGCTTCCCGTTCATATCACGCGTAGTCGTCGTATCGTGAAGGACTTTAGCGAAGCACCAAAAGTAAATACATCATCTCTTTTTGAATCAACTAAGAAAACTCTTTTGAAGCGCTCTCTCACTGCGTTGAGTACCTGACCTGGGTTAAACAAATTTATTAAAAACTGATTTCGCCCGCATCACGATGACTCTGCAGTTGATTTGGTGTTGCGGAGTTCCATGTTGTGCGTGCGTGCGCTTTTTAACTTCAAGTTCTTCATTTGCGAAATTTTGAGAGAAAAAAAAATATCTCTTGAATCAATGATGAAGTGCGGCTGCTTCAACTGGAGTCTTAAAAGATTTAGAGTTTCTTTTTTTTAGTCAATGAACTGCTACATTTACCATAATGAAAATAAAATTACTAGAAAAATTTATTACTCAAAACAATATAATCCATATTTTTATTTCTATCTTAGGGTGTTTCAAAAACTTTAGTGATTTTCAACCTAAAAGCGTACAAGATACGTGATCATAAGCTTATACTATTTCGCATTATTCATATAAAAATAAGTACTTGGATTCGACCCATGCTCGGTCTGATCTTATTATTTTAGTCGATGTTTATATTCATAGCTATTTTTTATTATGAAACTCGTACCTTTTCACCTCCAATGGTCACGCTTTCAAAATGATAAGTTAACCGATAAGAATTATAATAAGAAAAAACTCGGAAAGTATCGAATTGTATAGAAAAATACCAAAAACTCAAAATACATGAAATACATAAAATGCCCTAAAATAAAAAAAAATGGGATATGCCACGCACCCAAAATATTTCGTCTTTCGTATGGGGCTGAAATATCTTATTTTCAAAGGATCATAGCTCGGAAAATAAGAGTCCTATTGGAAAATTCCGAAAGAATATTTTGATAAGAAAAAGTGTTTCTATTTGATCCCATTAATAAAAAAGAATTTCACGTTTTCTTGTAGCTACGCTGTAAGACTGAACACAGCGTTTTCTTCAACTTCAAGCAAGGATGTTTCAAAATCGTGCAGGTACAATGACAGTTCTGCTGATGAAGACGGATTCAGCGTCAAAAATTAGATAAGACTGCATATAAGAAATGAAAAGTTCATTCCATTTTTTTGTGCCTGAGTTGTAAACAAAATTTTTTATTTTGGTAAAAAGTGGGCGTGCCAATTATTGAATAAAGCCCACTTTTTGTTATGCTTTAGATTCTCCTGATCCAGATCCGCATACCAAATTTCATCGAAATATGTTGTACCACTTGCGAGAAATGGCATTTAATGTGTTTAACTTGTATGGGAGGTTCCACGCCTACAGGCGATATTTGGCCTACTTTCAGATCGTAGGTGCCTAATAGCAAGTAGACTCTCTACAGTTAAATTCAGAAAAATTGCTTTAGTAGTTTTCTTTTTATAGGGTATTATATTTGTTCAACTTCAACGAGTTTTTTTAATATAACGACATTTTCCATATTATTACTTATATCTGGGGCTACCATCTCTTAAATTTTCATCAAAATTGTTAGAGTCGTTTTCGAGCAATATTAAATGAAAATGTTCAATGGTTAAAAAGTGGGCGTGGCACTTCCTCGATTCTACCTACTTTTCGTTTATTACAAGGCAAATGCTGTGTACTAAATTTCATCAAAATACCTTTAATAATTTGGAAGTTATGACTAGATCAAATTTAAAATTTAGGGCGGTGCCACGCCCCCTAGTGGGAAATTATAAAGTTAAAACTTTGTTTATTCTCCATTTTATGCTAGAGAGCATCTCTTTCCGTTATCGAGAAAATTTCAGTCACATATTGTATATATTTACATATATTTTGGTAAATTTGGTAAATTTTTTTGATTTTGGTAAATTTTCGAGACCGAGACCAAGACCAAGACGCTGATATCATTTGTAGACCAAGACCAAGACTGCTATGATCTTGGTTACAGATGACCGTCAAGACGATGACTGCTTTTCAGTGTTGGTAATTTATAGTTTATAGGTGTTTCACGCGCATTTCGATCTTAAAATCATCCCTCAATACGAAATTTGGGACCTTAAAAAACCAACTGCTTTGGAAAAATAAGGTTTCAAAATTTTGAATACTCATCAGTCTTTAGAAATTTTTTCAAGACCAAGACCGATACTAAGATTTAATGAACAAGATCAAGAATTAATATCAAAATCAAGACCAAGACTAAATGTCCAAGACCAAGACTGCTATGGCCTTGGATTCATAACCACACTGCTGAGACTTCGTGTATTTAATGTTCACGTCGAGCCGGACAAATTTTGAGAGTAGGGAAGTATAGTTTTTCGGCGTTTACCGTTCGAGCTATCACAAAGACATGGATTATGGGTTTGAAATAAATTTATTGCCATTACTTTGGTTTTCATTCGAAACAAAAGTTTTTAATATGTAAAAAGTGTAAAAAATCCTGTTGGACAAAAATTTTGGTTATGTATTATCACAGAGCTAATTTTTGCAGAATTGTTCAATAAAAATATTCAAAATCATTGTCGGACAATTCACGGGGGGTCTATTTATTGTCGGACGCACTGAAGTTAAGTGTTTCGTGCAACTTTTGGATTTATTACCATTGATACCATTTTTTTTTGTACTGTTTTTTTTGCATGTTTAATACATATTGGACTACTTGTCGTACAATTGTGATGGGGATTTTTAAAGTAAAATAAATAAAACCTATTAAAAACTCCTCATTGCCGGGAGAGGAAAGAAATGTTCACCGACCCCCACTAATTTTTCCTTTTCAGTATTTCTTTCAAACATACTATCCCCTTTTATCCACCCCTTAAGGGGCCTTTATATTTCTATCTAAGTTTTGAATGGGAGCTCCCTTAAGGGGTGAAAAAAAAAAGAATTGTGTGTTGAAGAGGAAAAATTAATGGTGGCCTGTGAACATTTTTTCTCTCTCCCGGCAATGAGGATTTTTTTTTTTTATTTTTATCAAAATTTTGTATGGGAGCCCTCTTAAGGAGTAGAAAAAATGGGGGTAGCATGATAAAAAAAATGTTGGAGACGAAATGAGGAATATTTTTGGTATTTTTATCTATGAGGCCCCCTTAATTAGTGGAAAAAATGGAATAAAATATTTTAAAAATTATTGGAACGGAATTAATGAGGGTCGGTGAACATTTTTTAAAAAAACTTTAAAAAATCATTGATGCTAATCTCAACTAGTATAAGAAAAAAAGTTTCAAAAAAATCGGAGATGTAAAAGCAAAATGGTTACGTATATAATGCCCCATATATAAAAATGACTGTGTGTCTGGCTGTGTGAAGCATTATCACTCAGAAGCTACTCGGCCAAATGAGCTGAAAATTTAGGAATGAGAGTATCTCTGGTATGGGAAGGTTTTTATGCTATACACGAAAGTTTCCGAAGGCTTCATAGTCAAAACGATGAATATCTAGGTACACTACAGGGAAAATATCATGCCGGACTTCCAACAAGTTTTAACTGAAAGTTTTCTGGGTCACCCGAAGTTGGTCGAAGGTCACCCGAAGCATCATATTCAAAACGAAGAATATTTAAGCATGCTATAGGGAAAACATACATATATGCTGGACTATCAACAAGCTCTAATTGATAGTTTTTTTGAATGCTCGATGGTTCCCGAAGATCACTTGAAGGTATACTTATGGAAAAATATCTATAGTGAACTATCAACAAGCCTTAATTGATAGTTTTTTTGGAATACTCGAAGATCACCCGAAGGCTTCATTGCCAAAACGAAGTATATCTAGATATACTGGCGGGAAAACATCTAAGACGAACTATCATATCAACAAGCCTTAACTGATGGTTTCCTGGGACGCCCCAGCTAAACTATTGGGAATTGGGCACGGAAGACCAGTATAGAATATTGTTGGATGAAATTGCATCTAAATATCTGAAATAATAAATTCCTTGAGAGTGGATTTCTCATCATAAATGTAACCATTAAAAAATCAGGATTGAATTTGCGTAAAGAAAGAAAATCTACTATGTTCTTATTAAATTTAAAGCAATGGGTGAATATCAAATATTTAAGAAACACAGTCCTTACTTAGCATCAGCAACTGCCAATTAAAGACTTGAACTTCAAGTAAAATACGACATTTACATCTGGTTGCTAAAAAAAAAAAATTGTTTCAATTTGTAAACTGAAAAAGAACTAAAAAACGGATTCTGTGCTCATTTTGTTCAGCAAAAATATTGCCATAACATATCCCCAAACATAGGTATTAACATACGGACAGACAGACAGACAGACATACGATTTTATTTGCGTACGGCGCGTCATACAAACATGCAGTTAACATACAAAGGAAACACGGCGGCGGCGACCACTCGACTCGATACCTTGCTGCGCACATTGGAATAAATCTCTCATACGAAATCTTGTTTCTACGCTTTGTGTGCGATTCTCGCCTGCATTATGTCCGATATTCAATTTCGAATGCTACGCGACACAACCAACAAAAATGCAAAATTTATGATTATTTTATTTGATTTGTGTTCGTTTTGCGACCGGACACTTAATTTATCAATTGCTCAGTGGTTCACCTTGAAATCGCCTGCGAAATATTAAAAATATTTTTGAGGATGGGTCAGAAACAGAGACAATCGGATCGACCGCGATGTGAATATAACTTTATTAATGATTTAAGGCAAAAAAGTATGACTAATTCTAAAGGAATATAAAACAAAAACAATATGATGTGCGGTACAGTGGTGAAAAAATAGCTCTATTCTTCATTGTAAACTTTGTCAAAATCTGTGCAGAGCTCATTCAATGCATTTCATTTCGCTTGGTGGTGGAACACCCAACATGGCCGTTGGCCATATATGCGTTGTTGCTGGTGTTAAACTCGATTAATTCATCGAGTGTCGATTACAACACTAAATAAATGCAGCCCAACAACAAGTAGAACACCAACAGACAGAAAACGATTCCAATCACAATGCCACATCTATGAAAGCAGCAGCAGCATCAGAGTGCGATCAAATCGTAGAAAACTCTGTACGGTAAAGAAAGAATTGTACATTTGTTACTTTGTATGCATACCAAAAGTTGTAGCTTCAAGTGGCAGACAGTGGAACAAAATTCTTTAGAAAGCATATGGCCATTTCCATGGTGTTGCACGTGACCGTCAAACACATTTGACGTTAAAAAAAAAAAAAAACGGATTTTTATTTTGACAATAGGCTATTTGCTCTTAACTAGCCTTATAATTGGTGCTAAGTTTGATTTTGGGCAATTTTTCGTTTTCCAGATAATTGCAAAAAACCAAGGCGGTCGCACGGGACAAAAACAAATGTTGTTTTCGCAGCCAACAATTTAATCAATAATTTTAGGGAAACCTAAAAAACCCCAAAAATTATTTATATTTTTTTTTATTTAATTTTCGCGCGGGACATTTTTTTCCACCTTACAAATTTTAAATTAAAAACGTTTCAAAAAACCAGGATTTCCCGGTGAACATTATAACTATTTCGTTTCATAAGCATAGATCTCATGATGCTTTGCAATGTTATCAAAGATCGAATTAAGCTACTCTGGTTTGTTGCCGCAGATATAAAATGTAAATTATGGTGGTTTTTTGAAAAAAATATTCTCAAAAGGCCAAAATCGAAAAATTTCGATAACATATATATCTTCGGATTTTCATAATTTTTCAGTACAATATTTGGCCAAGTATGCTTAATCGAAATCCAAAGTTCCAGCTGCAATTTTTGAGAACTGTTTTTTTTATGAATTTTTTCCTATTGTGGTTTTTAGATGAGAAAATATTTTTAATTCTTCATATTTTACAATAGTTTTATCATTTTTAAGCTTTGAGTGTGCTTTAGCTCGAAAGATAGTTTTCTTAAAGAGGGTAGCAGGTAAGGAGTATACTACCCCTGTTAATCCCCCTTGGTCTTTACCCTTTCTCTACTTGGACATACCATAATGAAGCATTGTACCAAATCTTTTAACTTGCATCAAATGATTTCAGAAATATGACGGTTTTTTATTTTTGCTCCGCCCACTTTTTTATTGAAAATTATTTCTTTTTATGCCCTTTCTATATGTACCAAATTTTATCTGCTATAAGCATTTTTAGAGAAATGATAAATCAGCTTTTAGGAGGGCGTGGCACTGCCCATTTAGCGCGAACTATTTGTTCTAAGGGTCTTCACATATTTACAAAATTATATCTATCTATGTCAAATATTTTCAGAAATATGATGAATATGTTTTTTTGAGGGCGTGGCACCGCCTACTTTTTCTATGAACAATATTTCTCCAAATGAATTTTATATATTTACTAAATTTCATCTGTCTGCGGCAAAGAGTTTTGGAGATATGATTAATTAATATTTTGGGGTGCGTGCACCGCCCACTTTTTTAGCCTATGACTTAGCTTTTTTTTTTGTGCTAACATAATGTGATAACTTCTTTAAAATCGGTCAGTTAATTTCCGAAGGAACAATTACACTAACAAACAAAATCTCATTTTCATAGAGCTTATTTCAGTTTTTTTGAAAACTGTAAAGGATAGCGCACAATTAATAACATTTTTGAAATCAGCGTTTACAAATTAATGGAAATTGATACCCATTTTGAAACAAAACTTATACCACGTCCTAACTTTATGGGAGGTAGGTGTGTCCGTCGATTTCAGCAGCCTAGGTCTATTATTACTATTTATGACTGCCGTTCCATACAAACCCTCCCACTAGGCTGCGCTCTGTACACTTTTTTCAAATATCATTCAAATGCCTTAAATAGATATGATGAAATGCTTTTTGTGGGGGCGTGATACCCCCATTTTTTTCCCAGTACACTTATTTTGTCTTGGTGCTTTTACATACATACAGCCATGATCAAATAAATAGCACACGTTTTTTAAGCTTAAGAAAAATCATTTTTATTTCAAGGAACTTTTTTTTCTAAAATTAAGACGATGTATACACTTAACTTAAATTATCACAAATTCAGTTAGCAAACAAAAATTTTAATAGAAATAAAAAACTAGGAGTTTTATCAAAGAAATGGCTCATACAGCCTTAATTTGTTGATCATATAAATAGCACATGGGTGATTCTTAGATAACTGTGCTTTTTCGATAATTTTTTTGGATTTTTGCAAGTTTCTTCATGCTATCTTGTGTAAACACACTCTTAAAACTCACCTTTTAAGTAGATCAACTACAAGTGTGAATTTACGGCTTTAAGGTTGAAATTAAGAAATTTTGCTGGTGGTTTTGAAGCGTTTTGATGAGAGACATATTGCATATAATGACAAATTTACACTTCAAGACTAATTTTTAAACAGTGTCATGTCTCCAGTGGTCCATTTTTTTTATATCCTACCGCCCTAAAGATCAACTAAGGTTTCCTGTCCTCTGTTTTTATAGCCGTTTATGGTGGATTAAGATCTCCTAATTACGAATCTGATCTTGATTTTTTTCTAATACATCAGTATCCTTAGTTATCCTTGCTCAAAAGTGAAAAAATCACAGTTTTGACATCTCCTTAACAAAAACAACAACAAGTAAAATTAATTTTTGTCAATGGATTCAGACAGCCGAATTTATTATCAACAAAACATAATTTACCGTTTTTCAATTGGATTCCCAGTTTCCGAGTTATAAGCCTTTAAAAAAAGGATACCTCTCAATAACACACAAAGGATTTTCTGGACCGAAAAATTAACAAAAATGGTAAGTTTTATTATTTTTATCAAAAATATATCTTATCACAAAAATTTTCAGCCCTTGCATACTAAAATCGGATGAAAAAATAACGCTCTATTGTAGATTTAGTGAATGAGCAGATGAAGTTTTGATTCTGTTAGTTTGCAAAGCAGTAGTTTAGTAGATTTATTCACTAAATCTAGAATAGAGCTGTCATTTCTCATGCAATTATGGTCAGCAAGGTCTGTAAATTTTTGTAATGAAATATGTTGTTAATAAAAATAATAAAACTTGATTTTATGTAATTTTTCGGTCTCGAAAAATCCTTTGTATGTTATCGAAAGATATCCTTACTTTAAACGCTTATAACTCGGAAACTGGGAATCCAATTGAAAAACGGTAAATTATGTCTTGTTGACAATAAATTTGGCTGTCTGAATCCATTGACATTAATTTTACATGTTGTTGTTTTTGTTCTATAGCTTTATCGACATTAGCAAAAATGCCGCAAAATGCTATACTACTATATATGGTATTTTGCGGCAATTTTGCTAATGCCGTAAAAGAAAAATTTATAGAATTCGTGTTTATTGCCCGATTTTAAGCAATTTTAGCTTGTTGGAATGGTATTTCAGTTTGCTATAAGATAAAATTATGCTTTGACTAATTTAATTAAGTTTAAAAAAAATTTTCATTACTTTTTGCCTGAAACCTCAACTTGACCTTGACCTCTCTTGCGGGCCGGGTTATCGTTATCCGATCGCCGTGAAACTTCATAGTATTTGTTTTTATGACCATTAGAAGGATTTCAGGGGGCGGCATCAACGAAAATCAGAAAATCGTAAAATAAGCGCATGCCTACCAAATCATGATACTGCCTCCACCATGCTTAACTGTTTTCCTGGTGTATCTTGGGGTCACGGTTTGATTTTTTTGGCAACAAACAAATGTTTTTCCATCAGCTCCTAGTCTATTTATCTTAGTATCAACCATCCAAAGTACATTTTTCCAAAACTCGATAACATTTCTTCGATGTTCTTTAGCGAATGACAAATGCTTTTTCACATTTTTTTTTTGGACAGGAGCCAATCGAACTAATAAAGGAAAAAATGGACCAAAACTGGTATTTAAATATATTAACAGATGTGATGGAATCGTTTGTTTTCGCATCCATGCCATTTAAATGGATCTTCATGCATGATAATGACCCGAAACGTACGGCCAAAAGCATCAAAAACTGGCTTCGGAGTGAGAAAATAAGCGTTATGGACTGGCATACTCAAAGCCCAGACCTGAACCCGATAGAAAACTTATGGGGTGATGTAAAAGCTGAAATTTCAAAAAAAAAAAATTTCAAAAATTTTGATGAATTGTGGACTGCACTGCCGTAAAAATATATAAGGCCGCAACTTAAGTTACGGCCTTTTTAACTTTATTTCCCCATCGGATTAAGCAATTTTTTATCTATATTTTAGTCCAATCGCCAATTTTTTACGTTTTCCACTTCTCTTGCAAATTGCAAATAAAGAAATGTAAACATTACACCCTGTTTTCATATTTTTCATAATTAAAATCATAAAAGGCAGTAACTCCATACAAAAATATGAAAAATTAAATAAATTTTATAAGAAAGAGAAGTTGCTGACTTTTCTGAATAAAATTAAAATTTCGATTTTCTCAAAACTATGAAAAACGAGTTGCGTCTTTTTATAATTTTACGGCAGTGCAGCCCAAGAAGCTTGGTACTCCATCCCTTAGGAGAGGTGTTATAGGCTTGTGGTGAGCATGAGCCCGAAGATGCGAGGCTGCTGCACAAAATAAAGACTTTAATACAAAATATTAAATATTTGTAAGAATTTGCAATATACAAGATATGTGCTATTTATATGATCAACAAATTAAGGCTGTGTGAGCCATTTCTTTGATAAAACTCCTAGTTTTTTATTTCTATTCAAATTTTTGTTTGCTAACTGAATTGGTGACAATTTAAGTTAAGTGTATATTAGGGTGCAGCACTTTTTCGAAATAATGGGAAAATTATAGGTTGCATCAAAGATTATCTTAGGAGCAGGCCTTATTACAAAGACTGCATACTTAGTTTTGGTCAAAACCCCCGAAAAGATGGCCCGCCCGGGGCTTGAATGAAGGTCTAAGCGACAAAAATCATTGTTTTTTCGCAGTTTTTTATTTTATCTCAAAAACCACGAAACTAATGGTAGTAATTCTTCCTAAATCTTTGAAAGGGATTAATTTTCTACATTTTTTGTTTTTTTCTCATTGCTCTACACTGAAGTTTGCCCTATGGAAGTCCCGGAAGAAGTTAAAATTTTTTGATTCAAAAAACGGTTTTTTTCCTATAACTCAAGATACAAGAGACACACAAAAACTTTAGAGCTCAATAAATGTAGAAAATCTGCTTTCCTATAGTTTTGTTTTGAAATCTTGATTCCAAAAGTAAACGGTTTTCCGCTAGAGACCGAAATTTGTTAAAAATAATTGTGTATCATGAAAAAGCGACCTTTTATTGTTTGGTTTTCAAATATACCCAAAAATTTTATTAGAAACTAATGAAAAAACTAAAAGCTTCCAAACATGGTCTTTAGAATGGAAATTGGATTGAAATTGCGCGAGATATGATAACTCTTACATACTTGGTATTTTTTGTAAAGTTCTAATTTTGGGTATATTTGTTTCACAGAGTGTTCTGCATCCACAACTTAAGATTTTTTTATGATTATTACTTTACGTTAAAGGACGTTAAACAGCGCAACTTTCAGGACCAAGAATATCAAAATCGGTTTGTAGTTTCCTAGTAGTTTCAGCCTGAGATTTTGGATTTTTTTCCATTTTTGTCAAATACTGCTTTTTTTGAGTATGAGCGACTGTATACCCTAAATACCGTAAAAAATGTGTACTATTATATCCCAAAAACTGTAGGAAATATATTTTGCAATATTTTGGTGCTGATAGTCATCTTTCCATAGCTAACAGTTTGTGCCCTAGAGGCCGATTTTTGTAATAAAAAAAATCGAATTTTTGGAAATTTTTATTTCGAAGCGACCTTTTGATGTTTTTGCTTGCAAATTTTCCCAAAATTTTTGTAAAAAATTTAAGATAAGTTTAAAAGCTTTCAAACGTAGTCTTTAAAAAAGAAATCGGCTATAAGAGAGAGACATAAGAGTATTTTTTTATTGTGCAGATATGATTTTTGGTTATTTTATTGTATCACAGAGTATATAAAAACTGTCATATCTTGCGTAAATTTCAACCGATTTCTATTCTAAGGACTACGTTTGATAGCTTTTAAACTTATCTTAAATTTTTTACAAAAATTTTGGGAAAATTTGCAAGCAAAAACATCAAAAGGTCGCTTCGAAATAAAAATTTTTAAAAATTCGATTTTTTTTATCACAAAAATCGGCCACTAGAGCACAAACTGTTAGCTGTGGAAAGATGGACCAAAATATAGCAAAATATATTTCTTACAGTTTTTGGGATATATTAGTACACATTTTTTACGGTATTAAGGGTATACAGTCGCTCATACTCAAAAAAAGCAGTATTTGACAAAAATAGAAAAAAATCCAAATTCTCAGGCTGAAACTACTAGGAAACTACAAACCGATTTTGATATTCTTGGTCCTGAAAGTTGCGCTGTTTAACGTCCTTTAACGTAAAGTAATAATCATAAAAAAATCTTAAGTTGTGTATGCAGATCACAGTGTGAAGCAAAAATACCCAAAATTAGAACTTTACAAAAAATATCAAGTATGTAAGAGTTATCATATCTCGCGCAATTTCAATCCAATTTCCATTCTAAAGACCATGTTTGAAAGTTTTTAGTTTTTTCATTAGTTTCTTATAAAATTTTTGGGTATATTTGAAAACCAAACAATAAAAGGTCGCTTTTTCACGATACGCAATTATTTTTAACAAAATTTCGGCCTCTAGCGGAAAACCGTTTACTTTTGGAATCAAGATTTCAAAACAAAACTTTAGGAAAGCAGATTTCCTACATTTATTGAGCTCTAAAGTTTTTGTGTGTCTCTTGTATCTTGAGTTATAGGAAAAAAACCGTTTTTTGAATCAAAAAATTTTATCTTCTTCCGGGACTTCCATAGGGCAAACTTCAGTGTAGAGCAATGAGAAAAAAACAAAAAATGTAGAAAATTAATCCCTTTCAAAGGTTTAGGAAGAATTACTACCATTAGTTTCGTGGTTTTTGGGATAAAATAAAAAAACTGCGAAAAAACAATGATTTTTGTCGTTTAGACCTTCATTCAAGCCCCGGGCGGGCCATCTTTTCGGGGGTTTTGACCAAAACTAAGTATGCGGTTTTTGTTTTAAGATCTTAATCTATGATAATTTTTGATGCACTAATTTTTTTTGAATTTTGCTGCACCTTAGTGTATATATACATCGTCTTAGTTTTAGAAAAAAAAAGTTCCTTGAAACAAAAATGATTTTCCTTAAGCTTACAAAAAGTGTGCTATTTATTTGATCATGGCTGTATATGATGCAAATACGCCAAGCGTATCAGCTGAACATTTTTTGTCTCCGATTTCTTGGCAATATGGTAGGTCCGGTAAGCAAGAACAATAATCCGGGAGAATTTGGTCCTAGTACCATTTTTTGTAAAAATACAGGGTGCTGAAGTTAGCGTTTTTAGTCATTTTCATGAAAAGGGTGTTTTTTCAAAAATTTATAGCTTACACCAAAGGTTGTAAACTGATATATGGAAGTAACTGGCCCTATTGATTTTTAAGTGTTCTTTTTATACAAAAATATTACTTGGTGAAAAAAATTTTTTTCACCAACATTTTTTGAACTTAAAAATACTTTTTTTAAAAAAAAGTATGAATTAAGTGTGACTCAAGAAGGAATTCGGTCGCTTGATGATAGTTTTTGGCTTTTGAACGAACGCGACAGGCAAAACTCTTTGTTTACTCAAGAGGAAGGCATCTTACGAAAAAAGTATAAAATGCTTAGAGTCCTCTAAGGAATACGTGCGAATTTTTTTGGAATTTTTGTAACCAAGTAAGTAATATTTTTTTATAAAAAGAACACTTAAAAATGAATAGGACCAGTTACTTCCATATATCAATTTACAAGCTTTCGTGTAAGCTATAAATTTTTGAAAAAACACCCTTTTCATGAAAATGCCTAAAAACGCCAACTTCAGCACCCTGTATTTTAACAAAAAATTTTTCAGATGGTACAATTGGCGTGTTTGGCTTCATATACCAAATGTCATCCATGTACGTTAATAGTTTCCGAGACATGATAATTTAATTTTTTGGCTCATGGTTTACTTTTCTGTTTAAATACCCATATTGTATGTATTGGATGTCCGAAAACCGAGAAGTAACTTTAACACATCAGAGGGTTTTTTTTGGGTTTAGTTGAGAAAGTTAAGTTTTAAGTTTGATTATCAACTCGCGACCTTAGAACAACAGGGTTCTATCTACACTCACATCACTTTCGAGAAATCTATGTTTGGATATTTCGTGTCGTATAACTTTTATGAATTGATTTTATTCACAATGTTATTTATACTACAAGCATTTGATTGTCGCGAGGATTTCATTGATACTAAAATAATTAAAATACGTTGCCTAGTTAATAAGGAATTTAAGTTTAAAAAAATCGATAGAACTTTGTTGCTAAACGATAAGGTATTGAAATTGAGAAACAAGGTTCTAACTGCCAGATAGAACTTTGTGTTTCTGTAAGATTTTTTTTTTTATTCAGATTGAACTTTGTGTTTCTGTGAGAGAGCAGGCAAAATAGATAAAATCTTGTAATTTTGTTAAACAAGCCTCGATTTTGAGCCGATATGGCTTATTTGGTTAGTAATTGGACTTAGAAAAAACCAATACTTAAGATTTATGCAGTTTTTGAAAAATGCTCGAAAAACGGTTTTCGAAAAAATTACATACTTTTATGTATCATTTAAATCGAGTATAACTTGTTAAATAAAAATTACACGAGGCCAGTTTGTATCTCATTTTGAAGAAGAAGAATAGTACTTACTGTTTCATTCAATAGAAAAGAGAAAAACAATTTTGTGCGTCTTCTAAACAACCTCAAAAATCGTGTTCTTGATCATTTTTTTGACATTTATGATAGGATATCTCCGAAACCATATAAGATATAGCAACTCTGATGCCAGATTCGGATTCAGCGTTGGCAACTATATCTATTACTATCTTTGATTCGATTTCTTAAATTTTCCAAAACCGTTTTTCGACCTTTTTTCAAAAACTGCATAAATCCTAAGTGTTGGTTTTTTCTAAGTCCAATTACTAACAAAATGAGCTATGTCGGCTCAAAATCGGGGCTTGTTTGACAAAATTACATGATTTTTTCTTATTTGCCTGCTCTCTTACAGAAACACAAAGTTCTATCTGGCAGTTAGAACTTTGTAAAATTAATTTTAATTTGAATATGTGCAGATAGAACCTTGTGCATCTCAATTTCATTAATTATCTCAGAAACTATACGAGATAGAAATATTTGAGTGGCGGTAATCGAAAGAGCGTGGTCTAGTTAGTACGAAGCAATATATAACTCAATTTCACAAAAAATGTCAGTTAGAACCCTGTTGTTCTAAGGTCGCGAACTATCAATTGAATATTGCACACTGCTATGCTTCGTTTAGCCCACAGTGCAACAATGTCAATTTTTTTGTTTTTTAACGGCATTGCAATGCAACATTGGTCTCATCTCTGCTTACACGATCGTTTTGTTTTTGTCTTTATATTTTTTTACGTTTTTCAACTGTTGCTATGGCCATCCATTCAGTTAACAATCTAGCGATATTAAATTGTAGCTCGTTGGACAATTTAACACGAAGTCGGCGCGCGATGTATATGGCTTAAGCATGTGTTGCCAATGTAATTAACTCGTTTGCTGTTGTAAATGCCAAGTTGCGCGCATAGTTGCATACAGCAAATGTGGGTGGTCTTTGATCTGGTTGTTGCACGACGGTAAAGCCTTGCGTATGGCAATGTTTGTTGACATTTTGTTCCAATTTAAAGAGACTTTAATTCAAAGCAATTATCACCTAGTGCATACCTACTTATGTAAATATTGGTCTAGCTCCTTAACTACTTATACGCGCATTATATAAATTGGCGAAAATTAAAGCCTCTTTTTAGGAAAATATTATAAAAGTTAAAAGGTACTAACTTTGTGAAATTCAAGTTTTAAAAATTTAGATACTCTTTTTTAGCAAAAAGAAAATCAAAAATTTAAATCCTTCATTTAAACATTTTAAAACTAGGTATTGGGATTCAAACAAACGCGTACCTGCCGATTTGTCAAATTTTTAAAGCCATCTATCTCTCTAACCAGACTTTATATCGTAAAAATATTTTGTATCTGGATCGAGGAAATATGAGGCTATTAAAGCAACATTGGTTTTATCCTTTTGTCGTTAAAAAAGCAAAATCAAATAACTTTGGCTTGTGTTGATGACTGCTAGGAAAGAAAAACTATATAAAAATTATCAGAAATGGACTGTAAAATGCGTGTAAGCGACAGATTTAGGTATTTATGTGATTCAGGACAGAAAACACAAGGCAGCAGCTTAACGATTTTTATAATAAATAATTTTACTTCCATTAGAAATCATATAAAACAATTTAATCTGGGTAAAAATTCCAACTCAATAATTTGTATGTGTCCAACTGGAAATACTCATAGCTGATTCAGTTATATTCACATTTTTTCTATAAAACTTTATTGAACAGTGGGGGGCAAATATGAGGGCAGTGGTGCACATGGCTAATGAGTTCAAATCTCTCTTAAATAAAATCAAATACGTAATTCTTTTTCATATTTATTTTTTTAAATTTTAAAGTTTTTTTATTTAAATTGCTTATATTTCTTTTAATATAAACTGCTTTTAAAAAAAAAAAAATCCATTCCTGTTTAATAATTTTTATTACGCTAATATTGAAATATTGCTTAGGAAGAAATTTGGAATTTTTATAAAATTTTTAGGCAGTTTTCAATAAATGAAAAGCTGAGTGGATGAACGTAACATTTTCAAAAAAATTTAGATATTCGGGTGGAAGGACATGTTAAGACATGGACATTTCTCAAGTGACGAACGTGACCGTCGCACAAATTTAAAGTGTAAAAACAGTGGAAGTAAAACATATTTTTATTTTAGTTTTTACCTTACATTATATATAGCTCTTAGATAGCACTGTCATTAGTGCCAACGCTTATAGCAGGTGGAGTCCTAGTTCTAAGGTACATGCAAAAAAATATACAATACGAACGCACACTGCGTTGGCTAGTGGGCAAAAATCAAAATTTTTTGTGACTCGAAACCTAATAATATTGGTATCAATCGACAGGTAATTGTATCAATAAAATAAAAACAAAATATTTAGGGGAAAAACTCAGTTTTGGCTACGCTGTGACACTTCAAAGTTGAGATATTTTTCAAAAAAAAGCATGTTTTATTCACTTCGTTTTGGGTTCTCTTAAACAATTAATTCTCAAAAATTTGTCTTTTGATTAAACTAAGCGAAGTAAAGTTTTTTATTATAAATAATATTTGAGTAAATAAATAAAACTAAAAAATTTTGGAAAATATATAGTTTGATGTATATTGTAGTGATTTTAATACACGATATTATCAAATGAAAAACTTCAGAAATTGACAAAATTCGATGAAAAAGAAAAAGAAATCTTATAAAAATAAGTGCCGTTTTTTTTCTTAATCTACTAGTTCGAATTCTATATAATCAAGAACTGCAAATAACTATTCCTACTTCGTCCTACAAATATTTTTTTTCTTTTTTTAAAAAATGCTTAAAACGAAAAATTTGTATGAAATATAAAATTTATGTTGAAAATTTTTTTTTTTGTTTTTATGAACACAAATGGTTTCACAAGTACAAAAAGCATTATTTCTACTACGTACATTTCATTTGTTAACATTAAACACTACTTTTTCATCATCGTTATATATGGACCTTAAGAAAATCGTCCTAAATACCTGGTTTTTAGCAAAACTTTAAAGTTTACAACAAATCTGAGATCATTTTTGAGCTCTGCGACCCCAAATTACTTATAGTACCAAATTTCATTGATTTCCAACCACTCCTTCTATATTTGACCATTGCTTGTATGGGCTCAACGCACTGTGGAACGTGGCAAAAATTGAAGTAGTTTTTGTGCCTATTCAAAGAAAGCCACAATTCAGCGAAACAAGTCAGAGTTTTTTAGTGCGACTAATTTTAGAAACTTATGCAATAATGTTACTTTATAATTTATATTGTTTGATTCAAATATCTTTTGTACTTTTCTTTGTTTTTATCATAATCTGAATTGAGACGTGACAATATGAACGTGACATTTCTTACATTACGATTCAATCGGGTAATGATTTGCATATTTATGTATTTTAAGTTTATTTAGTAATGTTGATTTAAGCCAAATTCAGTTTTAGGAGCGAAAGAATCTTGCACGCAAACATTTTTATTATTTTGTTATGTATTATTTTTAAGTTTTGAGAATTTTTTGCTTTTGAATAAACACTAGTAAAATTTTACGTAGAATATTTTTGCAGAACACTTTAACCCATTATAAGAAAGTCTTTTTGAAAAAGACCATAAAACAGAATAAAATGGGTTAATGTGTTCTAGGAAAATCTTTCTCATATGATTTTATTAAGACCTTAGGATAACAAAATTTATCCAAAATGAAGTTTTAGAATTATCCAGTAGAATGAAATTTCAAAAATACGTTACTTTGAGCCAAAAGTGACGAACGTGACCAACTTTAAATAGCTTTAAATTTATTTTTTTGTAATAGATTTTTTTTTTTTTTGCTTGTGTGTATTAAACTATATTTGCACTTAATTTTTGAAAAACTTGCTGCTTTGTTTGCACTTGATTTGTGAAGCAATGATGACAAATTATAATTATCTCTTCAGTGTCGAACCGGACATTAGAAATTGGACTATAAAAAATTGACAGTTAATCGGGATTGCATTATACTCTTTTAATTTTTTTATATCATTAATATTGTAAGATAGGTTTTGTGGAACATCTGTTATCATGAATTATGCTTCTTAATGAAGATTACGGACAAAAACACATCAATTTAAAAATTATTAAAAGAGAAAAACTACATTTTTGCAACTTCGAACTCGGTTTGATCATAATGGTTAATGAACTAATGTATGAATTGCTTAAATTAGTAAAATATAAATGTTTCGCTAAGATAATATGATATTCGACTAGTGAGACCCTGTTTCCAAAATTAAATTTTTTCTTTACATAAAAAAAGTAATTAAGATTTTATTTACACCAAATGCACATGAATAAGAAATGTAGTCCTAATTAATCCTTTTACAACGATATATAACTTTAAAAAATCGGGCATCACCTGCCAAAGTTAAGGAAAAAATAACATTTTGGCTTCTTTTAGAGTAGTCCAAAAAAAAATTTTTTTAGTTTCCTAGATACTCTTAAGGTAAGCTTTCAAATAAGGAGCGGTTTTTCCAATATTTCTTTTATAGACCCGGTCTAATGGGCAGGTGCAAGCTCTAAGGGCAAACAAGGCAAATCCATACAGGAGGTCGATTTAAATTAAATTCAGAATAGAGGTGCAGTGAACAGAAAGGAAGGATATTAAAAACTTTTTGCTTTTAAATGGGCAGTGCCACGCATTTAACGGGAAAGTTCGCTGACAAAGCTAAATCACTGCATATTTTTCCATCCATCCAAACCAAATTAAAACCATTTAATAACTAATAGATGTACAGAATTTCTCTAAGAATCATGAGTATTGTGTGTGAACTACCTCAATTTATTGTGAAATATCCTTAAACGCTTAGTCACCAATTACCGTCCCCTAATCTTTTAAATCAACGCAAAATTAATGGAAACAATAAATAATACAGTGAATTCGACATTTGGGCAATTTTTCATTAAACATCGTGTTTCTTCGTCTTCTTTACTTTCCATTTTATTTCGATGATAAATTAACGATTAACTCACTTTACGATCGGGCAGGCGGAAGGAACACAATAAATTGTGACAAACTCAGCCAGTCCAGTTGGTGGAAGTGAATTCACATTTTAAGACATCAATACGTTGCCTAAATGCCCTAAAATACAAATACAACATGTTTCCCATCATGGCAAAAGACATGAGACGCCACCATTGGTCAAATTGATAAAAATTCTTGGCAAGTTTATTAAATTGACCCACCTTGAATGGAAATACATCAAGATACCAATAATCAAAACAACAACAACAACAACAATGACAACAACAAGAGAGAAAAAAGAGCAACCAACAACGATGGCAGTGACATTATAAACAAACTACCTTGGTGACCGTGACCATCAAAATCTGGGGACAACCAACCAAATGCATCGTTTTACAGCCTGTAGCAGCGAATACATTTCCATGTCAAAAGTTAAAAAAAAAACAACAACAAAACAAGTGCGATAGGGT
Organism: Calliopum simillimum; assembly: GCA_951812925.1. NCBI lineage: Eukaryota > Metazoa > Arthropoda > Insecta > Diptera > Lauxaniidae > Calliopum > Calliopum simillimum. The sequence continues at coordinate 77,868,704 of OX638370.1, read as the reverse complement.
GTTTCAAAAAAAAAAAAAAATACAATATTGTTTGTTCAGAACGTTTTTGTGTTTCGTAGCTTTTGTATCTCAGTAAAAATTTATGTGATTGAAAGTTCAGAAATATCGGCAAAAAGGTTTAGTACTTTTATTGGTCGAAACCACGCCGCACAAAATTAATAGTTGTTCAAGATTACGGGGAATTTCTTAAAAACTAATTAGAAAAATTAAATGGCATCAGATTTGGGATGATTTTTCTTTAACCCTTTCAGGACTAACGGGACATACATGTCCCATTTGAATTTTTTAAAGTGAGGCCCACATTTTCTTTGCGATTGGAGCCAGACAGGTCTTTGTCGATAGAGAACAGATATAGATATTCAAATGGGTGAGAAAGATTTAGCTTTATATCCTCAGGACCTCACAGGGTGATCCCAAATCCAAAAAATGGTGTTTTCTTTCAGTAGATTTTAGCTCGAACACTGTTACATGAATGATATGAAGCGTCTAGGTAGCAAGTGTAACAGACTTTCAGCTTTATCGAAATGTCAAAGAATTTTCGATTCACCGGCTTATTTTCCTACAGGGTGCTTAGATAAAATGGGACATCCGTGTCACGTTGGTCCTTAAAGGTAAAAAATTAGGTACTTTTTTTTGCTAAAATTTCTTATTTTATCTTTTTTTTTACATAAAATACTGTCAAAAATAATTCATTCGAAATAAATTGAAGAAAAAACTATACAGAAATCATCCATGATGAATTTTCAATCAAATTTTGTTATTTTGTGAAACAAAAATTGTCCAGCCAAACTAGGTTGTTGATCATGACCCGATTTTGATCGAACACGGCTCATTTTGTTCGTAATTAAATTGGGATATAAACCAATACTTTGGTTTTATGCGTTTTCCCCTCTTTTCTTTTAAGCCCTTATAAACCTATGAAATCCATAAAACTGTTTTGAAATTTGTACTTAAAAATTGAAAATAATGCTACCGGGGTGATTGGTGGTTGGAAAACTGAAAATTCAAAATGACGCCAGAAAATTGTGTATACCCCCTACGCCATCCAAAAAAATTTTACCTATTTTTTTTACCTTTCAGGACCAATGGGACACATGTGTGATGCCGATCGGAGAAAAACCAATAGACCTTTTTTCGTTCTGTTGAAAGTATATTTTTATACGTTTTTAAAATACGCAGTCGGAAAAACGATTTTTTGCTCAAAAGCATAAGGCATAAAATGCTCAGAATAGTCCAAGGTATTCGAGTGAATTCTTTGAGATATTTTCAAAACTTGGTCAAAATTAAAAAAATAAAAAATCAGACGTATTCAATGAGTGTTTCAAAGGATTTTATGGCTGCCACATTTTTTTCGTAAGGTAAAAAATCGTTTTACCGACCGCGAATTTGAAAAGAACCTAAAAAAAATTGTTGGCTCCGATTATTACTCATCTAGCTACTATTAGAATCATCGAGAAGCTGTTGCTTGCACTACTGAGAAGGTTTCAACTATTGTGAACTGCTGATATATAAGAGTGTTTACTAAAGATGGACGCGTGCTTATTTTTTCAAACACGACACAACACGAACACGAAATACAAGTTTCAAACACGAACGCAGCATGCACGGTTAAAATTTTGCCCAATACGATCACGACACAACACGCACGACTTTTTCAATTGAGATGGTTAGAAGCAAAGGGCTGCAAGTGACAAAAGGTAAATTTTGAGTAAAATATTACAAATTCCAGAGTGGATAAAAAAATAAAATATTACTTGTACAAGAACTTCTGAAGAATGCCCTAACCAATGTATTTTCCAAAATTTTTCTATGAGCCCCTTTTAAAATTTATTAGAGTTTTACTGAAAGCCTACATCACTTTTCTCTAATTTTTTTTTGTATAAAATGTGAAGTTATGTAAGGGCTGCATAACCATTAAAAAAGCTTAAAAAAATTCAATACCACAATTTTCAGAACCCTAGAAAAATTCTCTGTTTAAGGTATTTTTCCAAAATTTTCTAGAACAAACATTTTATTCAACATTTTAAATTCGTTTAGAACCAAAGAAGTACCATCGCAGTAGGCTTTCAGTAAAAAACTAATAACTTTTAAAAGCAGAACTCTAAAAAATTGGGTCGTGAGTCGTGTCAATTTTGTGCAACACGATCACGCACGAGCACGCAGAATTCCAATTTTCTAGTACGAACACGTCTTGTCACGTCGTGCGTGTTCGTGGCACGTAACGAAAATCACGTCACGCGACCATCTCTAGTGTGCTTGCATTGCAGTAAAGTTAAAGCTTTACTTTTTATCTAGCATTTGCCCAAGTATGCACAGTTAAACTTGGATAATCCGTCAGGCGTCGGACCCGCAGCTTGATGGCATATTAAAAAGACGATTAATCGATTTCTGCAAGACTACACAGTGCAACACATGAAAAGTGAACTAAATTCCGTTATAACGTCGAAAGTACTCGCCGAAACAAGTAATTCTGCCAGAGCGTTTTACAAAGTTGGCTCATATAAGGATTTTATTGCCAAATCCGTTTTTTGCCTCAAATTGGATTTTGAGCGATTTTTCGATTTTTTCATATGGTTATATCTCGGTAACGAGCCGAAAATATTGTTTTGATGACTTCAGCAATGTTGTAGCTATTGAATAGAAGAAATGCCGAACAAACTTATCCGAAAAAAAATCATCTAGTGCCCTAAAATCGCAAAAATGACAATTTTTTTTTATCATTTTCTTAGTATTTTTCAACCTTTTTGATAAATAACTCGACATCGAACCGCAAATAAGCTGTTTTTTTTTTCTTTTTCGCTTTATTTCAAAACAACAGAATATTTTTCAATTCATTTTCCAGCGACTATTACTTATAAAATATGAGTATATTTATATGTATGACAAAAACTTAGTGGAATTTTTCAACAGATGGCGTTAGTGAAATACGTATTGAGCTTTACATTTTTTTGTACTTTTCCCTAGCAGAAAAACTTTTTCATGTTAAATTTTACAATGTTTCCAATGCAAATGTTTTTTATGCACTCAAATCCCGTTTAGCGCGCCCTTCTGGGAAGTTGGCTCAACACGGGCCGGAGCGTATAAAAGCTTGGGGAGGGGGGTGCAGGTGCTATAACAGCGCTCTAGGGACCATAAAATCCGTTTATGACCCTCCCCGTCATGCGCGTTAGACGCCTTCCCCCCACGCGACTGATGCTCAGCCGCGAGTCGAGCCTGTTGGGAAATATAGTATACGCGCTGATATATCTTACGTACGACAGTAAACGTCAAAGACGCTCGCACCAAGAAGTGATTTTCGCGACGATGTTGGAAGACAGCGGCGACGAATACATGCAATGAACCTCACCAGAGTTATCGCTTTGCCCTAGAAGGACGCACTAAAACGGAATTATCGTGCATAAAGTAAGATATGCACGTTGAAGCCTACATAACAGATCCACCTCGGGCCATGTTGTCGGTCGGATCTGTTATGCACGGCTTCGCCCGATGATGAAGATGATGGACCACAAACAGCCGCTAACACAACCGGAAATTATGGCTAAGTTGAATTTATTTCAACGAAATTCACAAATGTTGACAGGATGTTTGAAGCGTAGAAAACTCACACAGCCAAATGTTAACTTCACAGCATACCGAAAACGCCAAGCTGAATTTCAAACGTTTTATACCGTTAACGATGAAAATACGATGAATTTATTTATTAATTATATATTATAACTAGCGGTTTTACCCGGCGTTGCACGGGTTTTAATAAAAAGCCAGATTGCACAAAAAGCTAATAACGAAAACTTTTTTTTATTTTTTAAAACAATGTGCCATAAACAGATGCTCCGATATATTTATACTATCGGTAAAATTCCAAAAGTATCGCAAAATATTAAAAAATACATTGAAGAAATCGGTAAGAGTTCAAGTTTATGGAAAAACGTCCAAAATATCGGTAAATGTCCAAAAGTATCGAAATACACCAAAGAAATCGGTAAATGCCCAAATGTATCGAAAAACATCTAAAATATCGGCAAAAGTCCAAAAATATAGAAGAACATCTAAAGTATAGGTAAATGTTTAAATATAACGAAAAACATCCAAAATATCGGTAAAGGTCCAAAAATGTCGAAAAACGTCCTAAAATCGGTAAAAGTCCAAAAGTATTGGAAAGCATCGAGGAAATAATAATAATAATACTTGATTGTTGTTTTTATGATAACTGGAGTGTTAAAGACTAAGTTCTTCTATGCGAACGATTCAAATAAATAAATACTATATATAAAAAAATCAGTAAAAGTCCAAATAAAAGTAAAAAGATCCAATATATCGAAAAAGGTCCAAAAGTTTCGAAAAACATTGAAACACATCAAAGAAATCGGATAAAGTAAAAGTTTATCAAAAAACATACTATATATCGGTAACAGTTTAAATACATATGTCGAAAAACATCCAATACTTATATCGAAAGTAGTTCAAAAGTTTCGAAAAATAGTGAAATAAAAAAAAAAAATTTTCGAAAAACGTACAAAATTTCGGTAAAAGCCCAAAATTATTGGAAAACATTGAAGAAATCGGCGAAAGTCCAAATATATATATCGAAAAATATTCAATAGATCGAAAAGAGTCCAAAAGTTTCGGAAAATATTGTAACACAACGAAGAAATCGGTAAAGTCCAAGTTTATAGAAAAGCATCCAAAATATCGGTTAAAGTCCAAAAATGTCGAAAAACGTCCTAAAATCGGTAAAAGTCCAAAAGTATTGGAAAGCATCGAGGAAATAATAATAATAATACTTGATTGTTGTTTTTATGATAACTGGAATGTTAAAGACTAAGTTCTTCTATGCGAACGATTCAAATAAATAAATACTATATATAAAAAAATCAGTAAAAGTCCAAATAAAAGTAAAAAGATCCAATATATCGAAAAAGGTCCAAAAGTTTCGAAAAACATTGAAACACATCGAAGAAATCGGATAAAGTAAAAGTTTATCAAAAAACATACTATATATCGGTAACAGTTTAAATACATATGTCGAAAAACATCCAATACTTATATCGAAAGTAGTTCAAAAGTTTCGAAAAATAGTGAAATAAAAAAAAAAATTTCGAAAAACGTACAAAATATCGCTAAAAGCCCAAAATTATTGGAAAACATTGAAGAAATCGGCGAAAGTCCAAATATATATATCGAAAAATATTCAATAGATCGAAAAGAGTCCAAAAGTTTCGGAAAATATTGTAACACAACGAAGAAATCGGTAAGTCCAAGTTTATAGAAAAGCATCCAAAATATCGGTTAAAGTCCAAAAATGTCGAAAAACATCCTATATATCGGTAAAAGGCCAAAAGTTTTGAAAAATATTGAAACATTTTGAAGAAATCTGTAAAAGTCTAAAAACAAAACATCCAATATATCGAAACAAAATCAAAAGTTGCGAAAAATAGTGAAATGTGTACATCGAAGAAATCGGTCAAAGTCCAAGTGTTTCGAAAAACATCCAAAATATCGAAAAAAGTCAAAAAGAATTGAAAAATATTGAAAAACATGTAAAACATCGTCAAAAGTCCAAAAATATTGAAAATATTGAGTTGGCATCACTGACGAAATCACTCTCATTTTTGCTCTCATCAACAACACATCAAGAATAAAAAAAACAATAAATGAAAGAGACAGAAAAGACAACAACAACACATAACTCATGGCGCAGCAAGCTGTAGTGACTAAACTGCAAACGATCATTTTTATGCAAGCATTGAATTTTTTTTTCCAACAACTTCATACTAAAATAAAAAAGGTTTATCTTATCTTACCACACGCAGAACGTTTTAAAATAAAAATTATTAAAATCGGTTCGGTATATTTTGCACCAAATCGTTACATAGGGTTTTCATATAAGAAATTTTATATAAATAGTATGGATGATAGTTAAAATTATAAAAATTTAAACTAACAAAAGAAGTTTTATAGCACTGGCTTCTTAGGTCTTCGGCTATATCAACAATTAAAGGAAAATGAATTTAACAATATGAATTATAAATTATATATCTACTAGCTGGCCTGGTTGCGACTTCGTTCGCCCATTTCCGATGCCTATACGTACGAAGTCCCATCCATCTCCATCGTCCCTCTCTTCCATCTCTTCCAATCACCAAGGTTTTTAAAGATCCATGTATCAACTTTTGTAGTCATAGCTCCCATAGGTACAGAGGTATAGCATTTTATATATTTTTTGTATGAAGGGTGCAATTTTCCCTCATTTTGTGTATTTTTGAAAAGTGGATGCAATTCTACACCCAATATCCCCCAAGTTTTGCATGGTGAATGGTAGATATGTACATTATGCATAAGTTCATCAACTTTCATAATTATAACTTGTATAACTGTAGACACATAGCATTTTTTGTGTTTTTTTCGTATGGGAGGTGCAACCCCCCTACAGACCATAACAAACAATTTTAAAAAAAAATTATGTAAATCGGCCCCGTAGTTTCCGCGTTCATAAGCTACATACGGACACCATTTCATTTTTATATATATAGATTAGTGATATAGATAACAATTTATTATGAATTTGGAGGAATAAATTTGAAATTAGTTTATATTTCATCATAAATTTTGGCTTCTTTGAGAAATTGTATGATTTTTTTAATGTTGTGTTCGTTAATATTAGATAGACAAACAGTGGGTTTAGTATTGGCAAAATTTGATTGAGTGTTGGACAATGGTTTAAAATGTGTTTTAAGGTAATTATTTTCTTTTAAGCCCATTCTGAACTATACCGACATTTTTTTTTTTTTTTTCAAATCTCCTAACCTTTAAAGTTAAGAAAGATAAAAAAATTAAATTCCTTGTTTTTGAAGTCACCATCTCTTCTAAATTTTGTTCCGCTAAAATTTAATTCTCATAAAAATAGTGGTTGTAAAGAGTATCACATTATATCCTGTTTCTTGGGTCTTTTCGATCCCTTTTTCCAAAACATGGCTTTTAATCGGTTAAAGTATTCTACAAAAATATTTAACGGACAATTTCATTAGGGGTCACTAGAGCAAGAAATGTTTAAAACTTAAGAAAAATTCATCAAAAATGTAATTAATACGAAATGTAAGAGGTATTCATTGATATTGACGATTTTTTGCCTTTCGCTACGAAATATGGAAAGGCGAAAACTCTCTTTGGGAAAATGTTTCTATTTTCTAGAAGAGCTTAACCCAGAAGCTACTTAAATGGTTGCGGACTTCTTTGGAGTTTTAAAAATAAAAAGACTCAGCAGCGCCGTTCGCAGGCTTTGCTGTAATTTAATTCTTAAATAACTTATTGCCATTAATTGCAAAGATATATTTATTATCGTTCCATGCTCAATAGTGCAAAAAAAAAACAAAAGTTTTGTATACACCCTAAGACGCATTTAGTGCCCAAAATCATTCTACGTTAAAGATATGGGCGAATTAGTGTGCGGCTAAAGTTAGACAAAGCGTTAGTGCAGAAAAAAGAAACGATATTTAATTGAGTCATAGCACAAGACAATGGGCTCTACACTTAACACCTTCACACACACATAAAAGTGAATAGCGCTACGTTTTCGAATTCGTAATCGTATAAACTATGGAAAGGAATTCAGCAACAGCAGCACGACAGACAACGGTGGTGGGATCAATTTTGCAAGGGAATCCAAGAGACACAAATAAAATCCATTAAGCGAAAACATCAACAGCAACAACGACAACAAAAAAATAAAAAAACAATGATAGCGGATGCGCTTAAATACAACAAAAAATAAAAAGCAGCAGCAAACTGGTAATACTATTGGATCATCATTGTCTGGGAATCTGAATTCTTAAAAGTCGACAAAAAAAAAACATCGCATTTCAAAGATTTGTCATTCCATAGAACGCTTCAGAAGCCAACCGACACAAAACAAAAGAGAAAAAAATTTTTAACTGAACCCCCACAAGCAGCTTAATGTATATGCAACAGCCTTCAACACCGCTAAATGGGTCTTTTCCTCTACAATTTCTTTCTTAATTTCGGCAATCCAATATTTGAACTAAACTGAAAAGATCGCAAAAGTATCGAATTTAAATTTGATATGGCATATCACTTAAAGAAAACACAGGAAGAATAGAGTCCGGTTTAAAATCCATTGCCAAGAACGAAGATCGCAACCAGTAAGATATCTTGGTGGGAGTTTACAGATTCCAAAGGAAACATTTCGAGTATTAGACTCGTGAAAGTGTAAAAGTCGAAGTAAAATTTCGAACTAGGTCCTGAGTATTTCAAAATAGCTTATGATGTCTGGTCATATACTCGCGAATACGTAATTACATGTCTTGACTTGAGTATATTTCAACTTTCAGTTCAATTAAGTCGTGGTTTTGATTTACTTAGTTCAGGTAAAAGGCCAAAGTACTTACTTAAGTAGTTAATTTTATAAAAAACCTCAATTTTCTATTCTTCTTATAGATTAAAGATTTGAACTGTGTAGAAATTAGTTCAATTAGGAGAATGATGTTTTGGGCAAAAGTAAGATCTGAGAAATCTTACAAATGGTAGACAACTTACCAGCGAGGACGCACATGCGCTTAATTCAGGTCGGAGCTTAGTTTCAGAGGCCAGAATATTGACGATACCAGATCACTCGATTTCTATGTATATGGTTGTGAAAATAATAACTACTTAGTAAGGATGTTACCTTTGAAAATTTTATTTAGAGTTTGCATTTACTATCCTTAGTATTTTAGTGAAATTCGAGTTGAATATCTGAAAAACCTCTTTTAGTATAGAATTCAGAAAATTTTGCTTATATGGGAGGTACCATGCCACCTTGTTCGAATTATCCTAGATTTGGCTCAGAGCTTGCATCTATCATCCCTAGTATTTATATGCATTTTGGATATGTTATCGTTAATAAGTTTATAAAATTGCGTTCTATAGTTTTTTCTTTAGTATGGGCGGTTGGCGTGTTTGTTCACCGATTTTGCTAATTTTCTATCCCACTAGCTAACTTATGCGACAAGGCCGGTACACAAAATTTCATCGAATTACCTCTCTCAAGCTCATGTAATAATATATTTCTCAAGAGGCGCTGTCGATCAAGAATACTTATATGGAACGTTTCATGTCAGCTATGCCACCTCGTTGTGCAAAATCTGTTGCGTCTTAATATGTCAATTGAGTCTATTTTTATACCCTACACCCAGGGTATATTCACCTTGTCCTTCCATTTATAGAACGAGGCGTGGCAGATATAGAAAAGTATATATTCTTGATAAGCGTCACCTCTTGAGTCGAAGTAGCCATGTCCGTCTGTCTGGCTGGCTGAGTGGCTGGCTGTGTGAGGAAATACATTTTTTTGGGAAAACTGAGCAAGATAATTCAATGAAATTTGGTACACTGCCTCCGTCATCAAAGTTAGCTCGTGAGATTGAAAATGGGCAAAATCGGTCAACGGAAACGCCTACCGCTCATACAAAAAATATATTTAAAATGCAATTTTTGGAGTATTTTTCACGACAATGTACATAAATACTACGAATCGTAATACTGGGCAAATTTGGACAAGACGCCGTGGCACCTCCTATATAAACAAAAGCTTCAAAACGCTATACTGAAAGCGTTTTTTGATATAATCGAACCAAATCTGACTCAGACACTAAGAATTATAAATAAAAGCTCTCAACAAAAATTGGGTGAAATCGGACAATGGGGCGTGGCACCTCCTATATAACTAAAAGTTTCAAAATGCTATACTGAAAAAGTTTTTTGAGATAATCCAACTAAATTTCACTCAAATACTAGGGACTATAAATGCACACTCTGAGCTAAAACAAGACGAACTTGGATAAGAGGGCGTGGCACCTCCTATATAAGCAAAAGCTTTAAAACGCTATACTGAAAAGGTTTTTTGAGATAACCCAACCAAATCGCACTCAGACACCAAGAACTATAAATCCAAGCTCTGCAAAAAAAACTTGGACAAGAGGGAGTGGCACCTTCCATATAAGCAAAATTTTCAAAATACTACAGTGTAGGGTATTTATTTTTTGGCCAGGCCAAAGGTAACACCCTTTCTATTTTTTTTTTTTTTTTTTTTTGTTGAAGTATCTACTTTCGAATGCCGAGTGCTGTTTTTGAATAAACAATATGGCGGAACAATATGGTGGCAAGAACAGTGGGTAGTAGGAAAGATTCCTCAAGTTGATTCATTTATCAGGTTATGTCTTGGAAACTGCACAAGATATTTTGATGAAATTTTGCAACTCGAGGTGGGCAGGATTAAAACAGTGATACGCGCACTTTAAAACATTTTATGAATTGAAATCAAGATATCTCGAAAGCGGTTTCAACGATTTTAATAAAATGTTAAGAACAATTAATCCTGAAATTCAGAATCAGCATTTTGTGTGTCAAAAAACCATATTAGCTTTTTTATAATAAAATAAATAATAAAGTCATTGGTCTGAAATTTGGTAATGTAAATGTACTTCGTTGAAAAGTGCAAATTATAGGTACCTTGGAATGGATAAAAATGAAAAGCGTTGAATGAGTGCCACGCCCACTTAAAAAAAGTTACTCAAAATTTCTCGAAATTGGTTTTATAGATCTTAATAAAAATTGGAAGGTAAGTACCCTAGAAATTAGAACCAATATTAAAAACAAATGCAAGGACAATTTATGGGATAAACATACTAAAGGTAGAATTCTTTCAATAAATGTATATGGAAGTTATTCCGTTACTTTTTGTTGAAATAACCCTGCAGTTAATCGAACTAGTCTTTGACTACTTCCAAACTGGACTAGTACTAACTAAAACTAACGAATTTTCTTATAGTGGACTGACGATTTTTCAATGTTGATGTCTTATGAATCGTCAATTGTCTCCCTCTGCATTACCTTTTCGCTAGTCGAGAGACAATTGTCTCCCTCTGCGTTACCTATTCACCAGTCGAGAGACAAATGAAAATTTTTAAAGACTCGATTTTGCGTATCTTAAAATTGAGCAAATTAGTATCTTAAAATTGAAAGATCATATTAGAAGAAGAATGAGCGAACAATGACGGATTAGCTAATGCGCAATTTAAATGGCGAATGAAAAATATACAATTTTCTCAAATAATCAATAAATTAACACAATTTCAGATAATCCAACATATGTAGATGAGAAACAGTGCATCGGTACTCATATAAAAACAATTTTTTTACTTTAAAATAGCGTATTTCCACGAAAAATTATTAAAAAAACGGAACACCAAAAACCGTGACTGTTCGTACACATTACTCTCTCATGATACTACATTTTCTCAATCAGCGGCACTTCTCAGTTAATAAAAGAGCAAATAAAGGCAAAGGAAAACATGAAAACTTTGTATTTTTTCTGTCAATTGACGATCTGTGCACTACGTGGGAACTAGAACAACGCTAGTACCTCTTTGAACAGTTGCTGAACTAGTCACTTTTTGGGACTAGATCCAAATTTAACTGCAGGGAAGTAACAACAACTTTCAGTGTGTTCGTCGATCCTTCTGATCGTCTTGTGTTGCATTTGAAAAAAGAGCAAATCAAAATGTCAAGAAATTTTTCGATCAATTTTTGAATAAAAAGGCAGAAAAATGATTTAAGAAAATTAAATGTAAAAAAGGCATTATAACACCACTCCTTAAAGAAAATCACCCTTTAACGCATAAACGAAGATGAAATTTATATCGCTTTTCAATGTTCCCAAATGCAACTATTTTTAAAATCGTGAATTTCGAAAATATCGCACTATATAATTTACGATAAAAAAATGTAAATTGTGAAATGTAATGTAAATTTATAAAAAATATGTATCGAAAGCTTACATACTCTCTTTAAAATTACGATACCTCAGCGCCTTCACTGGTATCGAATTCAGTGTTGCTGCGCAAGCGCAATTTAACAGCCAACAACAATTTGCACCATTCCTTTTGTCGCTTAAACAGAGACTTAATCCATTAATTTATACCAAACTAAAAATTTTTATTTTAATAATAAAAAACTGCAAAAAATTCACCAATGTCGCAATAAAAGGAACAACAACAACTACAAAAACAGACGAATTTAAAATCCATTTCAAGTTTTAATGCTTTTTATTATCCGCATCGTATCATCTTGTCCTCTTGCCGATTGTCGCTCACTACTAAATCTCTACCCATTCGCCATAGTAATCGAATGATGGCAACCCATCTCATCAGCGTGAAATTGTGTAGGTGTTTTGTTGTCATTGATGTTGTTGTTGCGTTGTCACAACTGCTGATATTCGCAAAAATTAAAGTTTTTTTTTTTTTGATTTTTTATATAAAAGATCAAGTAAAACCAGAGAATACATTAAGTGTCGCAAATTCTTAGAATTACGAGAGATAAGCGGCATCTCTATAAATATATATGTTTCGTTATTGTAGTGCATTAATGTCATTTGACATACAAACATACAACAGTTTAATAGACAAAATCATATCCGAATGATGTGGAATTACACATCTTAAATCATGTACTTGGGAAGCAAATTTATTTATTTCAAAACTTAAGTAGTGCATGATGTAATATGGTGAGTTTGTATGAGTTTATTCATTGAAAATCTCTCCGAATTGAAATGGTATCAGGTTATAAAAATAAAATTTTAATGGAATGATATATATCTTGCAATTATATCACACTTAGCACTTAAAAGTTCGACCCACCTACAGCCGTAGGAAACGAGCACGAGTTTAATTGCTTTTGAAGCTTGGGACTAACTAAGATTTTAGTTATGTAGATACCTGGCAATGAAACATAAATAAATAGAAAATTAAAATTTTAGTGGAGACTTAAAATATACAGCTGAAAAGATATCCTGCTAATGGGGGCACCTTATGTAAATTATGGTGATGCACTTGTCTGGTGCGAACAAATTGCAAAATCGTTGCTAAATTAAATAACAAATATACATTACAACATGGGTCCTAATGTTTTAAGTGGATAATCAACCCTGAATTGAGAATAAATTAAGTAGGTAAGAATTGTGAAGTGTTTCCAAAAAACATCTACCTGGAAGATAGAGTCAACCTCGAGGATTAATGACTGAAGTTTTTTCGATAGAGTTCAGTTCACTAACTTATCATTTATTGAAATATGTGAAAATTGAGTAGAAATAACTCATAATTGCGAATTAATGAAGGATATTGCGTACTAGATAGTATCGACCCCCATACAAAAAAAAAAGTTTGAATGACCGCCCCAGTTTGAAAGTTAATATTGAAAGATTTTTAAGGAAAAAAACATTTTTTTTTTTCGGCCTCTAAATTCGATGCATTTGACGTCCGATTTGCTTGAGTTTATAACTTTTAATGTACCATCTAGAACTTTGCGGAATTCAGATTATTTTAATATTAAATTTCATAGAACCAACTATGCCATTAATGAATCTATAAATAGAACCCTCATTACTTAAAATAATTTATACAGAAATAGTTCACTTGATGTTGCATTACCTAAGGAAAGCTTCAAATCAGTTGTGATTACTTTATTAAATTAAAATTTAATTATATTATTTCTTATTATTCCATATAGTAACATTGTTATGTTTTAATTGCTAGTCTGTAAGATTTTGTTACCAAAGACAATAAAATAAAAACTAGTAAGGGTGTAACTTTTGGCCTGGCCAAAAAATAAATACCCTACACTGCAGTGTTTTGAAAATTTTGTTGTAAGCGAGGTGCCACGCCTCCTTGTCCGATTTCACCCAATTTTTGTTGAGAGCTTTCATTTAGAGTTCTTAGTGTCCGAGTTAAATTTGGTTCGAATATCTCGAAAATCGCTTTCAGTATAGCGTTTTGAAGCTTTTGCTTATGTGGGAGGTGCCCACGCCCTCTTGTCCGAGTTCACCCAGTTTTTGTTCAGTTCTTGCATTTAAATTATTTAGTGGGTGAGTGAAATTTGGTTGGATTATCTCAAAAAACTCTTTCAGTATAGCATTTTGAATCTTTTGCTTATATGGGAGGTGCCACGCCTCCTTGTCCAATTTCACCCAATTTTTGTTGAGAGCTTTCATTTATAGTTCTTAGTGTCTGAGTTAAATTTGGTTCGAATATCTCAAAAATCGGTTTCAGTATAGCGTTTTGAAGCTTTTGCTTATATGGGAGTTGCCACGCCCTCTGGTCTGAGTGCGCACAGTTTTTTGTCAGAGCTTGCGCTTACAATTTGTAGTATTTATGTGTATTTTGGTTGCATTGTCGTGAAAAATACTCCTAAAATTGCATTTTGAATACATTTTTTGTATGGGCGGTAGGCGTGTCCGTTAACCGATTTTGCTCATTTGCAATCCCCCGAGCTTACTTTGATGACGGAGGCGGGGTACCAAATTTCATTGAATTATCTTGCTTAGTTTTGCCAAAAAGTGTATTTCCACACACACCCAGCCGTTACCCAGCCAGCCAGCCACCCAGCCAGACAGACGGACATGGCTATATCGACTCAGGAGGTGACGCTGATCACGCCTCCTTCTCTGCGTTACAAACGGAAGGACAAAGTGAATATACCCTGGGTGTAGGGTATAATAAATAAATATAGTTGTAATCATTGTAATCATTATCTCATTTTCTACCACTCTAAGGCAGAGATGGGCAAAATTGTAACTTTTTGTTACTGATACTTTGTTACTTTTGTATCAAGTATCAAAAATTTTTTTAGTTACTTGTTACTTTTGTATCAGTATCAA